>OW240912.1:363732939-363858717 GCA_933207985.1 Pelobates cultripes | reverse complement strand
GATCACATTGTAGATTGCCAGCAAATAATACAATCTTGTTACTCTGCTAAATGGCCCCCAATCAGGGGTTAAGATATACTTTTACCACTAGAAAAAGGCTGATATGGTATTTATCGTCCACCAGGCAGTATGTGTAGGGGCTCCAGACTGGGCTCCCAGGCAGTTTGTGTAGGGGCTTCAGACTGGGCCCCAGGCAGTATGTATAGGGGCTTTAGATTAGGCCCCATGCAGTATGTGTAGGGGCTCCAGACTGGGCCCCAGACAGTATGTGTAGGGGCTCCAGACTGGGCCCCAGGCAGTATGTGTAGAGACTTCAGATTGGGCCCCAGGCAGTATGTGTAGGGTCTACAGACAGGGCCCCATGCAGTATGTGTAGGGGCTTAAGATTAGGCCCCAGACAGTATGTGTAGGGTCTCCAGACTGGGCTCCCAGGCAGTTTGTGTAGGGGCTTCAGACTGGACCCCATGCAGTATGTGTAGGGGCTCCAGATTAGGCCCCAGGCAGTATGTGTAGGGGCTCCAGACTTGCCCCAAGCGGTATGTGTAAGGGCTCCAGACTGGGCTCCCAGGCAGTTTGTGTAAGGGCTCTGTAAGGAAATCAAGTATAGCTGAACCGCTTTGATAATTCCTCCTGCAATGCCAGCGTCTAAGGTAGTTCCAAGCAATGAAGTCCATAAGAAATATAACAGCTTCCCAAGATAATCCCCTTGGTAAAGCATACGAATTCCCAAATAACAGTCAGAGTCCAGAATCAGGATACAAGTAGATCTGAGGTCTGGAATCTCCAGCCTGCTTTTTATTAGGGTTACAGACAAAAAATACACACCCAGGGGGAGGCATTAAATCACCAATCAGGTACAGGTTACAGCCCCTACCTCCCTCCCCTCTGATAAACAGTTAACTTCATTAAAACGTGCACTATTTTACCCCAGTTCTGGATGTACCCCAAAAACAGGGGGTACACCTTTAAATTGGGCACCGCTGGATAGTGCTCACTGGTGGGGACAATATGTCAAAAAATCAGTCCATTCGGATGAATGGTTCGGGAGTTATGGAGCACTAAAGTTTTGACCGACCGCACGGATCATCTAGCCGAAAATAGTTCCATAAGTTTTGGCCCTGCGGTCGGTCTCCGTTTAGGCGAATAAAAAAGACGAAAGTCCTGCCATCCGTTCGCATCTTCGTGGTCGTTGAAATCCCCATACGAAGTTGCATGTAACTACCGAACGGCCGGTCATTCGGTTTTTTCCGTGCGAAGTTCTGGATGTATGGAGGTCTCAGCGGTGTTCGCCTGTTTGTGTATCCGATTTTAGTTCCACGCGTTTGACGGGCAAACACCGCTGTTCGCACGTAAAATGGCCGCGACCACGTGTAAAGTGCCGAAATGGCGGCCACCTAGAGTTTACACGGGGAATTCGCCTGAATCCATTCGAATGGTAGAAATTATAGCTATATGCCGAATTCCAGCTGAATTGGGTGAATTAACTTGTGCAACAAAGGTAGAAATCCTGATGAACGGAGTCATTTCTTCACACTGCTCCCCTATAAGTCCATAGGTCGGCATACCCGCCTAGACCCTGTCGGGTTGGCTTGGGGATGTCCGATGAAAGTATGTTTTTAGGTGTCCAGTTCGGTCTGGCGGGACAGTCCATCCGCATTCCCATTTTGTTTACCCGGACGGTACTGCATGGTAAAATTGTATGGTTGGAGAGCTAGGCTCCACCGGAGTAGCCTGGGGTTGTCACCAGCTACCCGGTTGAGCCATACCAGGGGGTTGTGGTCGGTCATAAGGGTAAACGCTCGCCCATACAGATAGGGCTGAAGTTTCTTGAGGGCCCACACGAGGGCCAAGCACTCTTTTTCTACGGTGGCATAGCTGACTTCTCGGGGCAAAAGTTTACGGCTGAGGTATGCCACCGGGTGTTCCATGCCATCCGCCCCAACCTGGCTTAGTACGGCTCCCAGCCCAAACATGGAGGCATCTGTGTGTACAAGAAATTGTTTAGTGTAATCGGGCGCTGCCAACACAGGGGCCTCACTCAATGCCGCTTTGAGCTTCTGGAAAGCGTCCGTGCACTCTGGGGTCCAGGCGACCTGTTTGGGAAGGGCCTTTTTGGTAAGGTCCGTGAGGGGCTTGGCCAGGGCGCTATATTCTGGGACGAACTTCCTGTAATACCCGGCCGTCCCTAAGAAAGCCAGTACCTGGGTTTTGGTCCGGGGTTGGGGCCAGTTAGCTATGGCCTCTACCTTAGCGGGCTCTGGGCGTTGTCTACCGGAGCCGACCCGGTGACCCAGATACTGGACCTCGGCTAGGCCTACGTGACATTTGTCGGGTTTTAAAGTGAGCCCGGCGAGGTGGATTCGTTCGAGTACCCTGGACACATGACCCAGATGGTCTCCCCATGTGCGGCTATAGATGGCAATATCATCTAGATACGCACATGCGAAGTCCTGAAACCCCTCCAGGAGCCTATCCGCCATCCGCTGAAACGTAGCCGGGGCGTTCTTCATCCCAAAGGGCATAACCTTGAATTGGTATAGCCCAAACGGGGTGACGAACGCCGACTTGGGGATGGCCGCAGGCTCCAGGGGGATCTGCCAATAACCCTTGCACAGGTCCAGGGTAGTCAAGTAGTTCCCCCCCCGCCATACGGTCTAAGAGCTCATCTATTCTAGGCATGGGGTAGGCATCGGTTATGGTACGGTCGTTAAGCCTCCGGTAATCTACACAGAAGCGCGTAGTGCCGTCGCGCTTCGGTACTAGTACCACCGGGGAGGCCCAAGGACTTTGGGAGGGTTCTATTACCCCTAGCCTTAACATATCCCTTAACTCGGTGAGCATACTCTCACGTACTGCTTCCGGGTATCTAGTGGCGTAGTCAACCACCGTTAGGATAAACTTTTTGCCCGACGGACTGGGGCGACTGAGGGGACCTATTAAATCCACCGCTACTCGGTGGAAGGGCTGTTCGATGATGGGTAGGGGGTGAAGCTTAGCCTTCCGAAGGTCTCCCCTTTTTCCTACTCTTTGGCATACATCACATGTCCTACAATAGTACTTTAGGTCCTGGGTAGCTCTGGGCCAGAAGAAGGTTTGAGTTAACCTGTCTCTGGTCTTTTTGACCCCTAAATGTCCTGCTAGGGGAATGTCATGACTGAGTTTTAACAACTCAGCCCGAAATTTACGGGGCACAACTAACTGTCTTTTTATGACCTGGGTATCCCCCTGTCCCACCCCCTCGGTTACCCTATATAGCAACCCCTTATACCACTCAAATTTTTCGTGCGGGTTGTTCTCGGGGGTAGCGGCCGCGGCCTTCCTATAGCCTTCTAATGTGGGGTCAGTACGCTGTTCCTGTTCAAACCCCTGGGGGGTATCCCAGAAGGGTACGGGGGGATCGGGTAAAGGGGGTATTTCGACTCTTACCTGGTTCTCCTCAGAGTGCAGCGGAGCTTCCAGTCTGGCTTGAGCTCGGGTGGTAACCGGGTAGGCCTCGGCAGGGGGGTCTCGGGCTAGTTGAGAGGTTAGGCATCCCACATCATTTCCCAACAAAACCTCGGCGGGCAGTTCTTGCATAATCCCCACCTCCAGTTGTTTAGACCCGGAACCCCAATCAACAAGCATATTAGCGGTGGGCAGTTTGTGAATAGCGCCCCCAGCCACCCTTACAGCGACTGTGCGTCCGGTGCGAGCTTGTGCTCTGACCGTGTGGGGCTGTACCACAGTCAAAGTAGCCCCAGAGTCTCTCAGCGCCCGGGCCCCCACGCCATCGACGGTAATCCATTGGCGGTGGTGGTCCCGGTTGTCCCCCCCAGCTTGTACTGGATTGACCTCATGTAATACGCTCCACTGTTCTTCGTGGTTAAGGGCAGGGCCTGTGTGTTCCTGTTGCACACAGTGAGCAGCTGCCCTGGGTTGTTGTGGGGCTGGCCGTTCCCAGCTTCCCCGGTTTAAGCGAGGGCACTGATGCTTGTAATGTCCTGGTTGCTTGCAGTAGTGACACACTGCAGGAGGTCGAGGTGTGTTTGCTGGGTTCGGTGGGGGGTGACCTATGGCAGGTCTAGGTGGAGCCGGGTTTGTTGGAGCTGTGTACTGAGGCTTAAATGGTGGTCTGATCGCCCCTGGCTCCTTCCTCCTGTTATCCTGGTACTCGTCCGCTAGCCTAGCGGCCTCCTCCACGGTTTTTGGTTTCCTATCTTTTACCCAGTCTTTTATGTCCTCTGCAGTATGATTAAAAAATTGCTCCAGTATCACTAGTTGCAAAGCTTCTTCTAGGGTGGTTGCCTGGCAGCCCTTCATCCAATTGCGGGCTGCCCGCTGCAGGCGAAAAGCCCATTCCGTATGGGAATCTCTCCCAGTCTTTCTCAGGTCTCTAAACTTTTTCCGGTATGCCTCCGGAGTTACCGCATATCTGGCCAACAAAATGTCTTTTATTTTCTCATAATTATGTATGTCCCCCTCAGGTACTGCTCGCAGCACCTCGGCTGCTCTACCTGACAATTTACTGCTGAAGACTGCAGCCCATTTGGTGGAGTCTAATCCCTCCAGTGCACACTGACGTTCAAAGTCTTGCAAGTAACTGTCAATTTCCATTTCATTGTCAACAAATGATTTAAACGCTGCATAATTTACCTTCTTTGGTATTCCCGTTCTCCCAGAACATTGATTTTTGTGACCACAGTTACAAACCGCTTCCAGAGAGCCTGTTCTGCACCAGACCAGTGAGCCAGACTGCAGCTAGAGCCCATCATCATCCTCATCTGGTTGTAAGTAGGCAATCTAGTATATTATTCGTGGCACTAAGCTCTAATTTACCTCACATTAAAGAAACACTATAGTCCCCAGAACCACTTCAGCTTAATGTAGTGGTTCTGGTATCTATAGCCTGTCCCTGCAGGCCTTTTAATGTAAACACGGCGGCACTGCAGCACTGGCGTTAGTTAACATGGCAAATCATATGGCTGGGGCATTGTGATGTCACATAGGGGGCGGCAAACTTTACTTTTGCCTTGGGCGGCAAAAATCCTTGTACCGGCCCTGGCTGGAGGTATAGCTGAACTGCTTTGATAATTCCTCCTGCAATGCCAGCGTCTAAGGTAGTTCTAAGCAATGAAGTCCATAAGAAATATAACAGCTTCCCAAGATAATCCCCTTGGTAAAGCATACGAATTCCCAAATAACAGTCAGAGTCCAGAATCAGGATACAAGTAGATCTGAGGTCTGGAATCTCCAGCCTGCTTTTTATTGGGGTTACAGACAAGAAGTACACACCCAGGGGGAGGCATTAAATCACCAATCAGGTATAGGTTACAGCCCACACCTCCCTCCCCTCTGATAAACAGTTAACTTCATTAAAACGTGCACTATTTTACCCCAGTTCTGGATGTACCCCAAAAACAGGGGGTACACCTTTAAATGTGGTACCGCTGGATAGTTCTCATTTGTGGGGACAACATATCAAAAAATCAGTCCATTCGGATGAATGGTTCGGGAGTTATGGAACACCAAAGTTTTGACCGACCGCACGGACCATCTAGCCGAAAATAGTTCCATAAGTTTTGGCCCTGCGGTCGGTCTCCGTTTAGGCGAATAAAAGAGACGAAAGCCCTGCCATCCATTCGCATCTTTGTGATCGTTGAAATCCCCATACGAAATTGCATGTAACTACCGAACGGCCGGTGATTCGGTCGTTCCCGTGCGAAGTTCTGGATGTATGGAGGTCTCAGCGGTGTTCGCCTGTTTGCGTATCCGATTTTAGTTCCACGCGTTGACGGGCAAACACCGCTGTTCGCACGTAAAATGGCCACGGCCACGTGTAAAGTGCCGAAATGGCGGCCATCTATATTTTACACAGGGAATTCGCCTGAATCCATCCGAAGGGTAGAAATGAAAGCTATATGCCGAATTCCAGCTGAGTTTGGTGAATTAACTGTACAACAAAAGGTAGAAATCCTGATTAACGGAGTCATTTCTTCACAGGGCTGTGTGAGCTGTGGCCGCACAGTGTCCCATGGTAGTTAGGGTGCCGTGCGGCCAGTACAGCTCACTCAATCAAACAGCTGATAAACTGGCCGCACGGAGGAAATGTGTATGTGTGACTGTCTGCCTGTAACTGAGTGTGTGACTGTCTGTCTGTAACTGAGTGTGTGACTGTCTGCCTGTAAATGTGTGTGTGGGGCTGCAGGGATTTTGTAGAAGGGGTGGGGGTTTTGTATTAGGACAGGAGTCTTTATAAGGGGGGATAAGCAGGGGATTTGTGGAAGGGGGTTGCGGGGGTTTTGTAGATGGGGCAGTACAGGATTTGTAGAAGGGGCAGGACAGAGGTTTTGTAGGAGGGGCAGGGCAGGACAAGGGTTTTGTAGGAGGGGCTGACAGCGGTTTTGCAAAGTTTACAAATTGTAAAAATAAAAGAAATAAAACCTTTAACATTTTTACAGGTTTTTTGGGGGGGAGGGGTGTGGGGGGGGTGCCAAGCACAGGATCCGCCCCGGTGCCAAATGCTCTAGGTACGCCCCTGTGTGAGGGTGAGAATGACAGTGTGGGGATGACAGTGGTGGGGGGGAATGGTGTGACAGTGACTGTGGGGGACAGGGTGTGAGGGTGACAGTGACAGACAGGGTGACAGTGGGGGGCAGGGTATGAGGGTGACAGTTTTAGGGTGACACTGGGGGCAGAGTGTGAAGGTGACAGTGGGGGGCAATGTGTGAGGGTGACAGTGGGAGGCAATGTGAGGGGGGTGACAGGCTGTGGGGAGGCTGGTCACATACCCTTTTTTCCATGCTCCCCATTTCCTGGTGGTCCAGTGGATGTCTCTACAGGTCTGCAGCTCCGCTGACCAAGTTCCCTCCATTACATTGTCTGCATCTCTGCACTCGGCAGAGCTGTAGACCGGAGGCTCCCCCTGGGCATACAGGGCAAGCTGCCGGGCCCCCTCCTGGTGTTGGGCCCTTGGTCACTGATGTATCAGTTACTTTCCCCCTCCTCTTTTTTTTTCTTTTCTTAAATACTTCTCCCTTCATTATAAGAATTTTTTGAAGTGGTAACTCTGTCCTGATCATGACCTTGTGCATGTTTGATGCTTACTAGTTTTGTCATACCTCACTGGTTACTGCTGTTTATGGACTGTGATATGCATTTTGCATGAATAGTATGCTCACCGTTGGCCTCTTTACATAAATAAAAAATTAAGAAGAAAAAAAAGGCATCAATTAAACATCACTTGAAACTGACAGACGACAAGCATATGACTGTTTAGCATTCTAGTGTCCTTAACAAACAAAAAAGTAATAAAATAAATAAATAAAAATCAGACTTTAATGGTGAATAGCAGGTAATTACAGTAGACCTACCATCGTTAGCAGGCCTGGGGTAGGTTTGTGTGCTTACGACGCATTTAGCATTAGTGGCGGCGTGTCTGCCCTTAAAGTGAGTGCATCATCCCACTCACCAGGCTGCCTGGCAGTGATGTGATTTTATGCTGAGAGAAAATGGAACATTGGGCTGAACTACCTAGTAATTCATACAAAGTGCATTTAAACATCCGCTTGTGGTCTACCTCAGTCCCCCCAACACTGCGGAACATAATTGCTTAGTAAAGTGATCAAGAGGAAGATTTCCATGCCATGTGGCAATAATGTCATTTGTCACGAGTCTTATGAGAAATGCAGAATCATAGGAGTTGCTGTCCAGCAGCTGCGGGGAGCCACGGTTTAGCCAGTTCTCTAAATAAATTATTATTTGAAAGAACATTTATGCAGTAGCCTTAAGGGAAGGAGAGAGTTTAATCGAAATGCGTTTCACACATAATGCTACGTTATATTGCAGCCTACACAAAGCAGATGGCATTAATATATTAGTTTTGATTTTCTGCACTGTTTGGATGATTTGTATGTCTGAGCTGTCTTTTTGTGTAGGCTTCTCTTATTATTAATTGTATTATTTGACAAGTACTTTCCATTTTTTTATTTTTATTTTGCATAAATCAAGCCTTCTAGTCTTCTCTGCAGCTCAGATAAGTATAAACCTGAACTTGGAACTTTTCCCAAGTATACATTAGTTGCATCAAAAAGTGAAAACATTTTAGAAATAAGGGTTGCTCTAAGCGACTGCTGCTCAGAATAATGGTCTATGGAATTTGTACCCCCTTTTTTTTGTGGAACCACGTGAGAGTGGCTCACTGACACCCAGAGGCTGCACTTTCTTAAGCCACCTTGATAGTGGCAAACTTAGCCATACAGAGACTGAGGGTCCTGCCAAAGGGACATAAAAAGACTTCCAATCTGGTCGAACCACCCAAAAAAATGCTTTTACCCAGAAGTGCAGGGAAGGCACCGTCATCCTACTAATTCCCCTAACTACTACAGTTTTATGTTGTGGTTATGGTGCTATAATATTGCCTTGATTAGGAGGCATTTTGAGCTGTGTATATTAAGGAGAGTTCTTAGAAGTATTCTATATATGTTCACAATTTAGGATTTAATGGTATGTAAATAAATTGTGCAGCTAAAGAATAAAAAAAAAAAAAATTCACTGATTTACACAGTGCATAACATGTCTAGGATTATTCAGTGGTGGGTTGAACATAGCCATAATATGTAATAAGTAAATAAGTAATAAGTGTGCCAATACTCACACGAGATACACAGTTTTTGTGTGTGTGCGCATTATTATTTTATGTGTGCTGATCTTTTAAAATGACATTAATGTTGCCATTTTAATGCTTTAGACATAAAATAAATTTATAAATGAAAGAAGTAAAATATATAGAGGATGCAAAATGGCAGAAAGGCCTTTGAGGGTTCTGAAGACCTCAAAATAAACTATACTGGAGATCAAGTAATTTAGAGAATTTAATTTTGCCACAGGGGAGTTTGTAGTGAGTGTGTTTGTGCACCAGTAAAGAAAGGACTATTCCAGACATAGTGTAATTTAAAAAGGGAAACAGATTTTATGTTAAAGTAAAGAAATAAAATAAGGCATCCTTCAACAATGAATAATAATACTACATAAAGCAGTGCAAATGAGACACCACAGGGGTGATATATTGCAAATTGCATTTTTTTAATTTGTACATTAAATCTTTTTTTCAGTCATATTACACTATTTCTCATGGTCCATTTTTATATTAATTCAGTGTGGAAAATGCATGTTGTATTTATTTTAAATTGAGTTCATAATACATTCATTACGGTCAAAGTTCACTTTTCTTTTTAATTTCATTCTTACCCAATATTTGCTAATTTCGGCTTCCCTCTGAAGTGTCAGAGCATTTGCATTCCACAAATAGAAGTTAAACAACTGAAGCTTTGCGCAATCTAAGCTCTCCGTAATTGAGAACACACAGACAGGATGTTGTAGAGGGTTTACACTTTTCGTAATAGGCAGATCATAATAGTGGATGATTTTTAAATTATAGAATGTTGATACTTGTTATTCATACTAGCATATTGCAGTCTGTTAAAAAGACATTGATGAATGAGAGTGGTTTATATCAAATCCACCCAAAAATGCCTGGAAAACATTAATTATTCATAAGCCTTTTCTGTAAAACCATTGTTTTGTAACAGACTCTCTAATTACAAATTTGCTTTTGTGAAATCTTTGAATTTTTTTCATTTACCAAGCAGTTCTGTAAGGTATAGAAACAAGCATTTTTTAAATCAATTTTGAAAAGCTTTTTTTCACCTCTATAATTTAAGTGGTCTAGTGAAACAGAATTAAGCAGAAAAAAAACTGTAAAAACATCAATGTGTGATTGTGTGTGTGTGTGTGTGTGTGTATATATGTGTGTGTGTCTGTGTATATATATACACTTTTTTTGTTTAGGAGATCAGCACACATAAAATAATAATGCGCACACACACAAAAACTGTGTATCTCGTGTGAGTATTGGCACACTTATTACTTATTTACTTATTACATATTATGGCTATGTTCAACCCACCACTGAATAATCCTAGACATGTGATGCACTGTGTAAATCAGTGAATTTTTTTTTTTTAATTCTTTAGCTGCACAATTTATTTACATACCATTAAATCCTAAATTGTGAACATATATAGAATACTTCTAAGAACTCTCCTTAATATACACAGCTCAAAATGCCTCCTATTCTGCTAGGCATTGGCAATAGTCACCAAATGAAGCAGTTTTGGTGTAAAGATCATGCCCCTGCAATCTCACTGCTCAATCCTCTGCCATTTAGGGGTTAAATCACTTTTGTTTCTGTTTATGCAGCCCTAGTCACACATCATCTGGCTGTGGCTGACACAGCCTGCATGAAAAAAAAAAATGGTTTCATTTTTAATCAGATGTAACTTACTTTAAAAGTATTTATTTCCTTCTCTGTAAATTGAACTTTAATCCCCCTGCAGGGTCTAGCACACTATTAACAGAACAGGAAATAAGAACTTCTAAATTAAACAGAATTTGTGATGAAGGTAGTGTAAAAATTAGATTACTCTTTACCGGAAGTGTTTAGGAAAGCTGTGTAAGTCACATCCAGGGAGGTGTGACTAGGGCTGCATAAACAAAGTGATTTAACTTCTAAATGGCAGAGAATTAAGCAGCGAGACTGCAGAGGCATGATCTATACACCAAAACTGCTTAATTAAGCTAAAGTTGTTTTGGTGACTATAGTGTCCCTTTAAGTAATTTAATATTCAAGTTGCACATATGCAAGCACATTTATACCCTCAAAACCTCCATTTTGTATCTTCACAAGAAAAGCTCTTTAAATTACTGCTCAGTAAGCAGAAAAATATGTCTTAGAGGGATTCTGGTGCCTTCAAAAGAGGAATGTTTAAGCTGTATAAACTTTCTGATAAAGAATCTCCCCAAAGTAAGCTATCTCTGCCTTTCAGACAGGCTGGAAGATTTGTTGTGTGAAATTCTCTTTGAGGTGTTGATGACAACTTAACTGCTACCAGTCATAGATACTCACTTTATAATTGTAGGGAAAAATAACGAGAGAATACCGATTACCTAAATCTGAAAAAAACTAGAGCATTTTTCCAATGGTTTACAGTAAATAGCAGATTTTAATAATTTAAATGGACATTTCAGGCACTTAAGACACAGGAATGCATCTAATATATTAAATATTCTAACGATAGAATCCTGAAACAAAACAATTTTCAGTTGCTTTCTATCAATGAGAGGAGAGACAAGTAAGGAATAAAATAGATACTTTGTTCTTCTTTTTCCTGGTGTAGGTATACAGTCACTTAAACGAGTGCTTCTCATTTTAAGTAAAACAAAGAACAGCTGTACTGATCTATACATCCATAAGGATGATCTGCCATTATTATATTGCTGTAAATATCCGTTATGGCACACGTATAACAAGGAGAGAACTGGCCAAGATCTTTCAGATGTTTCCTTGTCTTTATAGATACACAGCAGAAGTTTGTTTTACATTGTGCTGATTAGGTTCTAAAATGTGCTTCTCTGAGATTGAAGACAAGAATTCAGGCTTGGAAGAATTCTTGAATTTCCCTGTAAAATTTACATTTCTTCTTTCATTATCTAATTTCATACAGGATGCTATAGTGGAGATGTAGGTAATTGAAGGGACATTCCAGACCCTAATGCACTTTAGCTTGCTGAAAAGCTTTGTGTGTGAAGAGTGTGTCCTCTTTTTTCATTTTACAAAAAGTGCAGATTTCAGGAAATTGACACTTATAAATTCACCTAGTTGCAACCCTCTGACTTTCAAGGAGACAAGTCCTGTTACTTCCTGGTTGGTTAGCTCAGTGGAGTTAAGCTCAAGAGGCAGTAATACTTCTCATTGAGCTGCATTGGGCAGGGTTACAAGGGAAGGACTTGCAAAGGCAGCATACAAAAGATCTGCAGGTCTTGCAAGCTTTTATATAGATACACCCAGTGAAAAGATGCATAGTTATATACATGCAAGTTTTAATTTGGGGTATATCTGCTTAACATTGATGATTTGCATTGTTTTTGTATTTGGGCAGTGGAGTGTCCCTTTAACAAAGAAGAATATAACAATATCTAAAGTAAACACATATTGCAAAAGCAGATTCCAAAATGAACACTTTTTTTCAGGAAGTGTTTACAGAGGCTGTGTGAGTCACAGTCATGGGAGGTGTGGCTAGGGCTGCAGAAAAATGTTGTTTAACTCTTAGATAGCAGATATTTGTGCAGTGAGACTGTAGAGACCAAAAAACACATCATTATTTCAAGTTGTTCTGGTGCTTAAACATGCACTTTAAATTAAAAAGAGGATTAATGAAATGTAATTTAGGTTAATTTAAAACAATATACAAGCTGAAAATGAGGTAAAGGAAATGCTGTGTTTGCCTTTAGCATTTCTCCTGACATTGGCATTTCACTTTTCAAAGGCAATCAATAGAATTCTTTATAAGTCCAATTCTTTCCCAAACTCCATAGGCAATCCACTGGAAGCATGGTCATGCATGCACACAGACACTATTACAAGCTTCCTTACTGGACTTGTGAAGTAAGGAGTGTTAAAAAACAAAACCGTTTACCAATACTGCTCATTGACATTTTGACTGGGATGTAAAAAGTCTGGTCAGTGTAGCTAATTGCAATTTGCAATACTGAAACCATTGAAAGTAAAACCATTGGGTTTATTCCTTATTTCATTTCAATCTGCCTAAGTATTTACTAATCTAAACTTTACAATGGCATTTTAAAGATTGTGTAATCAAAATAATTAAATGTTCAACATACATCACGCTAGTTTGTTCCTCTTCTTTTTTGGCACTAAAAAACTGTTAAAGATTTTAAAAAAACAAAAAAAAACAGTGTATGTGTAATCTAAATTTATCACATTTTCCAAGAGATTACTCTACAGGATTTTCATTCTTTAATCTGAATCACAGTTCTATTTAATTTACTAATTAAACAAGTAGAACTTCCTACGCAGATAAAACTAAACTAATCTTGGTGCCAAAGGTTACTTCCTTCCATTAAGTTTGAACTTTAAAACATGCTTGAAGAATGTTACAATAAAATATACTGTAAATATTGCACTGAATTGTAGTAAACTGAAAACCAAATTGCAACATTTAGTTAAAATAATCAAATTGTGAATTTAGCGAGTTAGAGAAAGTTTCCATATGCGTTGTGGTCCAGTTTTCAATTCACTATAAATTGACATTTAGTACATAAATCTTTCAAAATGCACTAATGTACTATTAAAGGGACATTAATCACTTTGAGACAACGGTCTCATTTAAAAGCTTCATCCATGAATGAGACAGTTACTTCACTGAAAAAAAAATCAGGAAAAATGTTCATTTCCCCCCATATATACCTGCTTTTTCTTTCTTATGCTTTTGACATCAGCTCCAGGGGAGTGCACTGATCTAACCAATCAGAGTCCTATCCCTAGGAATTTTGGAGAAATGCATTGGACATGCCTGACAGATCTACATCCGGACAGTGGAAAAAGAGAGTGAGTCTGACCAGTGTGATTCATGCAAAGCAAGCTACAGTGTCGGGTTCTCTCTTCCTGCTGTGGCAGTCAGTGCAGGGAGAATGAGGAGCTTGCTGCTGCTACACAATGATGTCTGTTTCTGTCATTAGTGAACTAGTCTGGACTGGATTAGTGGGTGAGGGATGGGGAGGCTAAAGAAACTGCCTTAGCTGAGAGGTGTGCCCAACAATGCAATCTGACCAAGTTTATAGTAAGTTCATAAATTATTACATACTTGTCAAAGCTTTTCTTCCATTTTTTATTTGCATATTTGTTTGAAAGAGTTTGCTTGCTGGTTTAAAAAAATGTGACGTGGTGCATGTCTATTTAACTCAAAGAAACAATCTTGATTTTACACAGCACCCATGTAGGGTATTCATTATTCATTTATTTAGTCTGCAATTAAAAGTGGATACGAAAGTGAATTTCAAAGTTAGGTAAAAAATAGTCAAACTGGAAGCTTTGCTGACTTTGCTGAATTTGTTTCCAGTTTGGCTAATTCAGCCTGAAATTTGAGATTCACTTTGAGTTAACTTTAAATGTACAGCAATTCTCACTTAAGGGAATAACTGCTACTTTTTTTTTTTCTCTTAACAATAAATCTATACTTTACAGACACCCAAATTCTTTCACATACCTCCTAACATTGGAAGATAGAAAATTGAGGTGGGTGGTAGGCTCTGATAAGGGCATTACTTGTGACGTCTATAATAAGGGGATAGGTCTGCGCACTGAAGTGGCAGGTCAGCCTGGCATCAAGCACCCAAGACTGGCCTGCCCATTGGAGGGGCAGGTTGCTTGGCATCAAGCACACAAGTCTGATATAGAGTCTCTCAGGCCGGCCGCAACACATGAGACCAAGCAGATAGCATAGGTAAAAATTGTTTGTTTTCGCGATAGCCAGATGTATACAAAGATAATAGTTGTATATAAAGCTCTCTAAAAAAGAAAAAGCATACCAAGGTAGCACAATCTAACACATAAGTGGTCAAAGAAACCTACATATGGGGCAGGGAGTACAATATTGCCTTGCATTATGACTGTGTACACTGAGCACACCCCTTGGGCATGCCTATGACTATATATCAAAAAGAATGTAAAATGTGAATCTTTGTCCTGAAAACGTTAGGCAAAGATGAAGACACATGATAAGTTAGCGGTTCATTATAAGAATGTAGATCAATCAATTTTTATTATTTGTTTCTCTTAGATATTACTGGGATTTGAGAATAGAAACTGCTAAAAACAAAAACAAACAAAAAAAACCCACACAACTCATTTACCTGCGCTGCTTCTATTATCCCCCACACAGCAAATCGGAAGTTCTAATTCTGCCCTAGTTCATTGAGAACATCAGTGATTTTAATAGCATGGTGGGGACTGGAAGCACCAAGGGGGATCCAGGTAAATGTCAAATTGTGTCTTGGCACCATAACCACTACCTCGTGGTGTAGTGGTGTACTGGTTATACCGCTTACAGTACTCTTATAACATTGTAGTATTGGATTCAGCTTCAAAGCCAAGCTGTATTGAAATTACAGCTTTCATTTTACTGGCATGGATTTTCTCCTCAACTATATATGTGCTGCCATATTACAGTTACTCTTCTAAATTTAGCCAGGAACTAGTTCTGAATAATGATCTCTTTCTATTCCTACCAAAATTAAGATATCTATGGTAGGTTCGAACAGATAATATGATGGCTGCTCTGCTAATGTTACAACAAGAACCTATTCATTTCCGTGCAGGTAAGGCAAGGGATCTGTCTACTAGTCTCTTTGCTTTCACTAAATAGCCGACTTGATGCTGCAATAATAACCTATATTATTTATGGTATCTTTGTGATATATGATGTATTCAATGTATATGGGAGCGATTTCTGGTAAGCTAACTTTTCCATAATGGGTTCACTATAAGATAAATCAATTTATCCTTGCAGACTAAGGCTAAGATGATGAAAAATACATCCAAAAATCTAGAAAGTGCATTTTGAAAACACATATAAAAAGACTAAGCATTTTCACAAATATGAAATATCAACATTTATTGAAGTTAATCTGTAATGCTTACCTCCGAGAAACTGAATTCCACCAGCTACTCTTCCAACAGTCCGAGAGATAAGATCAGACACACAACATCCCATTATGGCGGTCAGTGCCACCAAGAGCAGAAGACCACATCCAAGGCCGGTGACAATTGTGCATATGCGCCACTCTGCACTTGGAATTGCATCGAAAGAGGCATATCGACCACACTGTTCCACCATGACTGTGATCTGACGTTCATCTCTTATTGGGTAAGAACACCTGCGGAAAGTGCCAAATGATACAGGCTTATCCAGCTGGGAGCCCAGTAGCCAATAGGGCATAAAAAAGCCAACGCAAGACACAGCAGCAGACAGAAAAGACAACAGTGCCCATATCACACCGGTACATGTTAAACTTGATGCCATGATGTTCTTTCCTCAATGCAACTTCATCAAAGGTTAAGTAGAGTCAAGAAATCTTAATGTCGTCGAGCAAAGATTTCTTGAGTAATCCACGAATGTAAATAATCCTGACGAATTTATGGATAATATTTCCAATGTTTGCTGTCAACACGACTCCCTTTTTATTAAAGAATCCCTGGGAACACAGAGAAAAATAAAGTTACAGGTTCGAAAAAGCTAATAAAACTGTATTTACAGGCTAATTATATAACACTGATCACCACGCACAAAACATCTCACCAGACTTGCCCATTTCTGTCAATCTTCCGGTATTTAAATTCATGCAGGCAGCTCTTTGCTTACAAAAAAACAAAAACAAATCTCAACTGCACGCTCAATCAGTAAATTTAATTTACAGACACAAATCAACAGTGATGCTGAGAAATTCAGTTCTGACACAATGCCCACACAACCGGTCTCTAAAGAACTCTTTAGAACGCACGGGCTGTGAAAGGGTTTGCTTTGTTAGGAAGAATCTATCATTATGCCAAATACTCAAAGACACAGACTAATAAAAAAAAAGTGAAGCTAGCAAAAACTGGTGAAAGCCATTTAAATTTCCAATGAACTTGAAGCAATTATAATGTTCTAAAGAAAACCCGATTTAGACAGTGAGTTGCAGCGATCACAGACTTGCAACCTTTTGGACAAATATCGCCAATAGAAGCTTACACAAGTATATTCAGAAACCAACACAAGTATATTGGTCTAAGAATTTTATTTCCCCTTTTGGAGACACTTATTTTCTTTTGCCTTCTTTTGGATCAACAGCATGAAAACATGTATTGAAAGGTTGAACGTTATGGTCTTGAGTATTTTTTTAACGACAATTACTATGCAAATTAACTCATTTAAGCAGGGCCCTTTTTTTACCTACTTATTCCGCATGTCAAGCATGTTTCGTAAGAATTTAATGTTTGTATTGTTTACCTGCACAATATGGTGGATTTATTTAAATAATTATAATTGTAACTAGGCAGTCAGTAAACCAAAGCACATATCCTATAATGTGGCACATTCCAAGCAGATTATTGTTACCAGCGCTGCGCGGGTCTGCTGGCATTGGCCCAGTGTCAATTTCTATAGAAATCTGCTCTTTTTGCAAAATGAAAAAAAGAAGACACATTCTTCATGGATAAAGCTTTTATGCAAGCCTAAGTGCTTTAGGGGTCTGGAGTGTCCCTTTAAGCTGTAGTAGTTCTTGTGACTATAGTGTCCCTCTAGGACAGGGGTTCTCAACCCAGTCCAGGATTTAGGGATTACCCTGTTGTGTCTAAAGTGTTTGACCCCCCCTAAAAACACATTAGACACAGCAGGGACATCCTTAAATCATGGACAGTTCGGGGGTCCTTGAGGACTGGGTTGAGAACCCCTGCTCTAGGATCTACTAGTTAAATATTGTCAAATCCTGTGTTTGTGGGTCTTATACTAATAGAACACCCATCCCTGCTTGCTACTTGATTGGAAAGCATATTAACTCCACCCATATCACAATATATTTGCTTTACTGCCTGTGCATTGGTGGGGGGAGTGATGCATGGTAGTTGATGTAAACAAGCGCAGGAAGAAATGTCTATTGGAGGGTTCTCCTGCTTTTACCTGCCAATTAATTCTTAGCAAGACAGGTGCACAAAGCCTTAAGTGCCAGCTTGTTGCGAGAAATCAGGGTATAAATGGCTCAACAGGACCATACATATACAATACTAAACAGAATTTAGTTGCAAGTAGTAATAATTTAAACGTTCTTTAACATGCAATTTGTAAAATTCTGAATTAAAATATTACCATGCAGGGGTATATGGTTTTATGGATGCAAATAAACTATTACCATGCATTTGTATTGGTCATATTAATGCAAATAAATATTTACTATGTATTATCAAGCATTACAAAATACATTTTAAAGTGGTTTGTTGTCAAGGCAAATCCTTTTCTCAGAGGATTTGTGTGCACGCTTTTGGATTTAACATAATCAGCAGCTGAGGGTAGCACTACCCAACTCTATAGTGCTAACTTTATGGACTTTGGATGGAAGAACGGCTAGGAGACATTCTCAGGAAAATAACTTGCAGTCCCAAGGTTTAAAAGTACTATTCTACGCGCAAAGGTTTGTTCAGCTAAAACAGTTAATGCATTAACCAACTGAACTCTCACACTGGGTAATTATGAGATAAAGCAAATAGTAGAGCTGGAATTATGTCTATTAATATCTACGTAGCTCTCTTTACATTTATATTACTTTGTTTATTATAATCAATTACTAAGCTGGAGCATTTCTGTACTTTATCTTAAATAAATATTTACCATAACATTTAGAGAGACAGTATGATATTGAGACCTGGTGTAGTGAACGCTACCAAGGAGAACTTTATGAACCAGACTCGTCATTAGCTGGGATAGGCTCCTTTTGGCATTACAACAGACATGGACTAAAATACCAAACAAACTCAGCCAGCCAAAGGCCAATAATTAATCGCATTGTACAGCACAGCGGAATTTGTTGGCGCTTTATAAATAATAAAAATGAATCAGCTCAACTGTTAGCAAAGATCTGTAAAGGAATTTACTGATCGTTTGTCAGTGAGTAAGTACACACAGTGTGTTTTTATTATTCCACAGCAGATGTTAAACACAAGAAAACATTTGTATTGTCATTAGAAACAGAAAATGCAATATGATCTCTATTAACTTCATATTGTAACCTACATCATTACAATGGGATGGGTGGGGGTAGATGTCCAGATGCCTTGGACTACAACTCCTATCACTCTCAACCAAGCTTCAACTTAAAGGCATGTATCCCAATCCCTTTAACCCTGACAGTAACTCTAGCGGTGTCCTTTAACAGCATTTCATCATTGCTGAAATTATGCTCAACACTAAGAACTCAACATTTCAACACTGACATTTTAAATGGATAAGAAAAGGGATTGAGTCATAAACTCCAACTTGCACAGTAAGAGGTTAATTAATTAGCAGTACATTCTTTAAAAATATATATGTATATATTTCTTAAGGAAATTTCAAATATCTGTTTATGTTTTAATCTTTTTCTTGACATTATACCAGAGCTCTCCTGGGTGACTGGCTGAGTTGCAGAAGAATGGTATCTATTCTTCAACAGCTCCTAGCCTATGATAAAGTCAGCGATCGTTGCAATAGACTGTCCCTCTTGCCCTTTCTACCCCTTTGTAAATGCCAGTTGCTTCTTGAGATCCTCTCTATGCCTGTCCTGTGCTCTGTGTTTGTATGTCTAGAGCTTGGTCACTTGGGACAAACTCAGCTCAGTTTTAGAGCATTCCCTGGACTTTAAATTAGACTAGCATTAACCTCTAAAGTGCCGGAGCGTGTTTTGTTCTCTATTAATAGAACTAAACCACCACCACAGTCCCTATAATTCCCCTCCAAAGAGATTTATTTTTTTAAATGAAAAAAAAAAAAATCACAATCTCTGTATCTGATTAAGTTTTCAAAAAATTAAGAAAAAAAAACCCCATCAGGATGCAATTAACCAGTTCTACACCAATCTTGGGATTCAAAGCAGTCCTTTAACCAGAGGGTAACTCTGAACCTAGGAGGTTGTATAAAAGGACTTTGGAGAAATACGTTGTATCAGATGAACATCCAAAAGTATTTGATCTGATCACAAAACAAGCCAATTGCCTGCACTAGAGCAATGTGCGCTAAACTTGGCCAACACAAAAAGTACCGACCCTCTATCCGGCTAGATTCCAACACACACTATTAAAATAATACAATAAAAGAACTAAGTACAACGTTACAAGCCTGGCTCAACATTCCAAGGCTGACACACGGGATTCCACCAGCAGATCACACACACAGCGCTTACATGGATTCCTCCGGGGATGCTGGGAAAGGCTGGGGATCCACTTGGTCCCTTTGGATTCCGATCTCAGTCCTGGCTGCTGGACCCGATCACTGCTGTCCTCAAGGCAGAGCCGCAAAGCTTGAAAAGCAGATTTTTTGTGTCAAGAAACCCTCCACCCCGGAGACTGTAATCCCAGCCCGGAGAATGCTCCAACGCTGCAGATTGTTCCAAGACTTTGGATTTTTGGGGCTTTTTTTTTGGCTAGTTATTCTCCTCCCCGGCTCTCCTACAGAGGATCTTACAGTGGAAATGGTATTAATACATTCCTAAAGATTGAGAGAGAGAGAGAGAGAGAGAGAGAGAGAGAGAGGAGGGGAGGAGGGATGAATACTCGTGTCAAACTCACAGGGGAGCCATCAATCCTGTGTAGCCCTCCCATAGCCCAGCCCCAGACTGCCAGACCAGCCCACCACTCTAAAGGCAAAGGCTGTGCTGAGGAGGAAGGCGAGAAGCTGCTCAGCATTTTACTATATTATACACTTCCTATCTTATCTGTGTGCCCTCCAACACTGTAGCTGTGATCAGCACTCAAGACAATATACACTGGTTTATTCTCCAAACAGTCAACTGGAAACTGAACTGCTGCAAACAGTAAAATAAAATTGGGGGGGAAAAAGCTGAACTGTATCATTATTTTTCTTTTATATATACCAAATACAGGAGATAAGCAACATTTGGTGAAAACAGCAGGATGTTGCTCAGATTTGTAAATTTTATACTTACACATGGCAAATTCATGGTAAATTGAATACTGATAATTTTTTAAATTTTTTTATATATTCATAAAAATTTGGAGAGGAGAAGATTTTTCCAATTGGGAATGTGTGCCTACTAGACAAACTGGAGGTCTCAGATATTAACAAACACCCACACAATTACAATAAGCTGTAATCACCATTTTGATAGTGAAGAGGAGAAAGGGATAACTTCATAGAAGGTCCAATATACCCCAATAAAAAATAAAATTGATTTAGGTTATTATATTTAAATATGAAAAAAATTACCTTAGAGGACTAAAAGAGTTGCCCCAGGTATACCCACAATAATAAAAGTGACTCAAGGGGCAATTTGGTTATTATATTTACATTACTATATAATACTACTTATTAAGTTACCTTATTAATGTATTATTTTTCCATTTGCCATCTGGATAGTTGTGCTAACAGTGGTCAAATGCTGCCACGTTCTGTAGGTTTTTACGAAATGGTTGGTGAATTTAATTTGTAAATTTACCGTCTACCACATTTATTCAGAGTGAATTTGGTGGAAATGTGGCATTCGGTCAATATGCAAATCCTGTATTTCGAGATTTACTCTTTTGGTTGAAAAAATTAATTTTTTACTGGATTGCACTCTACTAAATTGAGCCTGTGCATAAACAAAGAAGTAGTCTACAAATCATGAATTAAAAATAGATAAAAGCTCCTAGAAAACAGTAGGGGGCCAGGAGCATTTTCATCCTGTTTGTCACCATATGTGCAGCCTCAGGGGATTTTTAAACCATGGTTCTAGTTACCTCTAAAAGAGGAGGGAGAGCAAAGTAGACAGAAACAAATAACGACACCTTGCCTCAGAATCCTATAAACTAGAGAGGGGCCAATTTAATGTACCCCATTCTGACACTCCATTTACTACAAGGTATGACATGATGTAATGAAGCCTCCCCCATCCCCTCCAATCCTTAATCTGATGGACGGTGCAATTACGTTCACTCCTAAACTCTTGTGTATGCATGAGAGTTCTTAATGGCGGTTATGGGCCTTGGGAGCGCAAGACAGCGGGAACTTTGAAAAATCTCCTCGCACATTCCCAGAGGTATGCAATAGGGAAAATAGAAAATAGTGAAAGGTGTTTTTTTGTTTGACAAAAGTATCCATAATGAAATGAAATTCAAACGTAACATACATTTGGTAACACGCATTTTTCGTAAGATTTTATTTTTGCGAAATAACGTACAAGTGATAAATTCAAGAGTGCCATCATAATATACTCTCTGGTACAGTATGAATGCCTGTATCCATGATGGATATGATTTAGCACTACAGCTGTTAAACTACAAGTGGCTTTATGCTGATCCAGACTTTATGCTGATCCCAACAGCTGAAGTGCCAAAGGTTACCCATTGCTGGCTTAATTTGTCACAACACAAACTAACTAGAGGAACAATAATGCATAAAATGACTCTCTCACAACAGGTTCACTATAGTGGAACCCCCGTCAAGCAACGAATATATAATTTATCATAGTGATAAATTATACACTTAATTGCCAATTCAGCTATTAAGCAGCCATATGCCACCTCTCCAGCTTACTGTATGGCTATTACATTGGTGTATCACCCATTTCTGCCTCCTGCCTAAATATATACATAATATATTTATGCTGAAACTTACAACTGTTTTGGTACTTGACACATGAACAAATTGTCTGTTATGAACAAATTAGACATTGAATATAGAACCTTCTAAAGTATTAAAGATCTAATATAAAAATCTAAAATCCTTAATTCCTTCTTATTACAGACTGACAGTTTATGCCGATTACTTTTCTTTTATGACGTCATCACACATTCTTTGCCTGTGTTCATGATTTTCGTAATGTATGGAGCCTTACTAATTTGAAGATTAATATGGTTAAATCACAGTATTTAATGGGTAATTAACTAAAGGTCGGTGTTGTATTTTGCACATTATTTCTGAGATTTTTTGTGCAACATTGTAATAGCTAGAAACAGTTGAACTCGTAAAAGTATGATTTTCAGTGCTCAAAATTGTACACGTTATTTGTATAGCAAATCTATCAGAAGTATTTGGATATTACATGAGTGCTTTGCAATATTGAGGTTTTTTTCTTAATAAACATAAAACATAAGAGGATTTGGAAAGGATATTATATAATATATATAATAATTTTGTAGTCACACCCAATATGTTGGCAATTATTCTATGAAACAAGGTGTAGGAGTAGTTCAATTAATATAGTGGGTGCCTCGGTTCAAGAAATTTAACGCCAGCGCAAGGGTGCCAAAAGGTAAATCTCCATTTGTCATACAACTCATACAATGCCATGCCACCTGGGTATCTACTATTTGCCCATCCTTCAGGGTTGTATTTATGAGCAGTGTTTGTGTGTTTCAGTGTAATCATGTTTTTTTATGCAGTATGTGTGCGTGCATGTAGGTGTGTATTTGTATGTTCTGTTGCCACTGGAATGCAGTGATGTACTTATACTTAATGTTTGTGTTTGAATGCAAGCTTGTGTTTGTATGTAGTGTTAGCTTTTTAATGCAGGTGCACTTTTGTGTGTAGTGTTGATGTTTGAATGAAGAGGTATATAACGTTGGCAATGTGTTTACCTGAAGTTCACTGACACACACACACTCTCACACCGACACATACACACACATACACACACATCTACACACTGACACATACATTCACACTCAGACACAGACACATAGACACAAAGTGCACACACTGACAAATACACATACATACTCACACACAGACATATACACAGGTATACACAGACACAAACACAGAGTTACAAATACTGACATAAACACACACACTCAGACACATACACAGAGATACAGACAATGACACATACATAAACACACAGATACACACACACAGACAGACATATATACATACACACACACTGACACACAAAAAGCACACATATATGTAATAATTTCTATATTTTAGCCACCCTCCTATTAATATATTTTGTACAGGAAGATGGCTTCCCTGGGGTCCTGTTGATTCTAGCATAAACTGATAGGAGTGGGGGTCTGGGGCTGGTACTCTCCTTGCACCTCCCGACTCCTGTGTGCAGTGGGAATCTGACAGGGTTACTGTACCCGACACTGACACAAACCGACATACAGTCACACAGGCAGATGTACACATATATCCCGATACCTGAGGGTTCTCAGCAAGTTATAATGCAGCAACTATACCAAGGGCAAGGGAAAGAGGAACAAATAGGCGTATTACTGGACCACAGAGTGGTCGGGACTGACACTAAAGAGGAAATAGGAAATAATAGAACTACTGTATGTGGGGATATTTATGGGATAATAATAGTAACAGTGAGAATTGCCCACTAATTCAATTCTCAGATCCCAAAGAACGTTTATCGTGTTAAGTGGAATGTATTTCATATAATAATATCACAATGTATAAAAATAGATTTTATTTATGATAACCAATAATTAACAAATAATATTATGTAACATGCATAACAATAATCAATGAATATCCAGTACAAAATTATATGCAATACAAAGGGATGGGTATTACGTTTCAATGGCTAACTAGCATTTTCTGTCAAGAATTCTGACGATTTATGACTAGCTTTAACACAGGCTGAAAGTGAAACTTTTCACAGCGAAGAACAGAATTCCTCAGAGTGCAGCGTAAGGTCGTAAAGTTTAGCAGACAGTTAGAATAACCCTTTCAATGCTGGCTAGATCTCCTAGGTAGTTAAGATCTATTCTTATGTAATTTTTAAATAAAATAACATTTAAACCAGTTCATTAGCCATTTCCTGAAAACAATCCAATAAGAGAATCTACATATTATATAAGCAGATTTTTAATTTGTCTAAAAGATATCTATCTTAATTTAGAGCAAATCAATACACCTGGATAAAAACAGCGGTATGCTAACACGTGATAATATCACATCAATATATAATTATTCTTAATTCCACCTGCAGAATGGAATGTTTATAACTATATATTCTTAGTTAACTAAGATTTCTTAATATGGAAATCTGACCGTGCTTTATCCAGTCATATATAATGCTATTAATACATTTTAATTAATTTAATTTAATTAAATGAAACCAATATAATTACCAGTTGAGTAGATATTTAATCCGATTGGTAGTCTCAGGAATTTATTTGGATGTGTCTCTGCATGGAGGTTGGAGTCCCCAAACTTCCAATTCCTCTCTTTTCTCTCCTTTGCATATCTTGCATCTGCCTCCTTCGTATTTCTCTATCTTCCCTTTGTCTTAACTTTTAAAGGGCCAGACTCTCTGTACGTCATCAGTTGATAACCCAATAGAAGCACTAGAGGTGTGGTTATCTTCCAGATCGCAAATTAGTTATTTGGTCTGTAGAGGGCAATCTTGTCCCACTAAACATACCTATCCAGGAAAGAGTTAACTTTTCCTGGTGGCTATTTTGACGTCATTTTGCGTTATCTTTATAGCGCCATAATTTAAAATTTCAAAGGGTTTCTTAAATTTTGTCCAGACTTAGCGTCTGCAATTCCTGCCATAATTTCTGATATGACAGATCATGAACTAAGTTTACCCTTTTCCATACAATGGTACCTTATATGTATAGACAGTTAAATATTAAATTATTTAATCTTCTCTGTCACAATTGTCTGGGTTTAGATTTGATTATATTCCATTAGCATTAGACAGTCTGTCCAACCCCCTTCCTTATCACTTGTCTTGTATATACTATGCATTCCTCAGCTCTGGGAAAGTGGTTAGCTTACAGATAGAAATACTGTGTCTCTTTGTTAACTTGGAATAACAAAATGGAGTCTGGTCTGTTCAGAGTGACTCAGAATGTACACTTTTAATTTCTATCATAGCACAAAATGTCTGCCGATATAAATACTCTGACATGTAAGAAATATATTCAGACCAGGAGGGACAAACTAAATAAAAATAAGAAACAATGAGAAAAGGCCAGGTCTGGTGCAGGGACACTGGAATAACTCATGGTCAGGAACAAATCGGGTCTGGTACACAATACTGGAAAAGGACAAATCAAGGTCAAATATTTAACCTAGGGAGGGATCAGAAACAGTATAAATGCACTTAAGGGCTCTGAAACCACAAAAGGGCACTGGATGGAAATGCAGAGTATATATAGGTGCAGGACCTTGCATCCATGTTGTGTCATTGACGCATGCCATAACTTCGGACAGATTGCCAACTAATTAATACATAAAAGGTGCTAAGGTTGCGGCTCACGTCATTTAGATTTGGTTTGATTCAAAATGAAATTAGTGTTACCTATAGAATGCTGCGTCCAAAATGCTGCAGCCTTGCTTTAGAAATTAACGTGTCGGCACACAAATTGGGTTCCAAACCAGGGGAAATTGATACAATTGTGTTAATTTTAAATCTAAGATAATTTTTTTACACAGATGCACTCATTATATAACCAGAGCCCCGCTATTGTGTCCGAATTGATGCAGATGTATCGTTAGAGGTATGTTTCCTAAAAACATAGACCCTTTTTTACCCATCTCTGCCCGCCCTTTTCCTCTGAGACATTCACACAGTTCATGTATTAATGTGTTTAGATTCCTGAGCACTGAAAACCGAGAGATGTGCTGACATTCCGATTTACTCACTGACTATACAGTGGCAGAGCACCCTATTGCTCTAATGGTAGCACCAGCTCTGCCTGGCACTTTTCCCCCTAAGGGCACCAGTGGCAACTAAAATTAATTAGCAATAAACATTTTGCTTGCAATTGTCAAAATTCTGTATACACAACACCAAGGCATCAGAGCATACTTTCAAAATATTCTATACACTATTTTGGTAGAGAAGTGGTTCAATAAAAGTACATTGCTCTTAACCTCTTTGTATTTTTGTTTTTAAAAAAAAGCCTCAGAAGTTGGTTAGAGAAGGGACAGGGGAGAATAATTGAAAAACCTGATTTCATTGACCCCATTCTTTCTCAGCCTGAAGGCATAGACAGAGTTAATAGGATCAAACAGACAAAAATCAAGTCAGTGTGAAAAAAGTGGAAAACAGAAGCATTTTTGCTGTCATAATCTCCTTTGGATCCTGCTTGATGAGGCCTTTCAAAAAAAAAAAAAAAAAAGCGATTATTCCCCTTTAAAGAATCACAAGACATGAAGCATTTTAGATGGTAGTTCGAAGCAAAATATTAGCTGCATTCCTTAACAGACCTTGAAAATCCATAACAAACCGGACACTATCGTAAAACATTGTCAGAGAAACCAGATCCTGAGGCAAAGTGATTGGCACAATGTCAATTATCCTTCAAATGAAGGATTAAAGGACTGAAAGAGATTAGGGTTTGTATCTGTATACAAAATGCTGTTTTCTTTTGTTTAATTTCTTTTAATAAACAGATCAAATTTATTTTTCTTTAAAACCAACTTAAAGGGACACTGTAGTTACCAAAACAACTTTAGCTTAATGAAGCTCTTTTTGTGTGTAGATCATGCCCCTGCAGTCTCACTGCTCAATTCTCTGCCATTTAGGAGTTAAATCCCTTTGTTTATGAACCCTTGTCACACCTCCCTGCACGTGACTTGCACAGCCTCCCTAAACACTTCCTGTAAAGAGTTATCTACAGTTTATCCTTCCTTTATTGCAAGTTCTGTTTAATTTAGATTTTTTTATCTCATGCTATGTTACTAGCTTGCTAGACCCTGCAAGAGCCTGCTGTATGTGATTAAAGTTCAATTTACATAGAAAGAGAAACAATTGTTTAAGGTAAATTACATCTGATTGAAAGTGAAACCAGTTTTTTTTTATGCAGGCTGTGTCAATCAGAGCCAGGGGAGGTGTGACAAGGGCTGCATAAACAGAAACAAACTAATTTAACTCCTAAATGGCAGTGAATTGAGCAGTGAAACCTGAGAGGGATGATCTACACACAAAAACTGCTTAATTAAGCTAAAGTTTTTTTAGGTGACCATAGTGTTCCTTTAAGTAAAATGTAAACATATCTTCCAGATTTTCTCCAGTTTTACATGTTGTATATATACCACCCAACTGTACTTTTTTTTCGAGTTACAGTTTTGTGAGTTGCTATTTGGAAGCCATGTTACAAACTCCCCCTTTTGTTCTCTTGTATCTTGCCTAAATATGTAAAATACTTAAATCTGGCATTTTGCACCATGCAGCAGTACTTAAAGGGACACTATAGCATTAGAAATACTAGCCTGTATCTATAGTAGTTCCCTTTCCCCCATTTGCCAAAGTATTAATAAATTAAATGTTTTACCGTTTTGCACATCCAAAATTCCCAATATCAAAGAATTGTATTCAATGCTTTCCTATGGGCTTCTGCGTCATGTGACCACGTTTTACTCAGTCAGTGCAGCGGTAGTGCCTCTAGTGGCTGTCAGGAAGACAGTCACTAGCTGTGTATTTAACCCTGCAATGTCAATGTTTTATTTAGGGTTTATATGACATTAATACTGCATCAAGCCCACTTCATTGAGCCAGTGTCAAGAGATGGCACTCCAACTTACAGAATTGGCGAATACCACAAACAGAGATTCTAGATAAACGTATTACCGGCTTTAGAGTAGTCAGACTTAATGTTAATAATGATAAAGACAGAGTCAGGAATAGCCCAGGTCAGGCATATAGAAATACAGATTGACGGAATAACAAGCCGGGTCAGGCTACCAGAAATACTAAAAAGGCTAACAGGTTTATGTCATGTCTGTGACTCAGAATTGATTGAATATGGGGTCACCTAATTTGAATTCATAAAAGACCCGCCTTTACAAGTGAGTGGCGTCTATTATGCTACAGGGAGGAAAATGGCGAAGTGAATTTCAGCACTCGCGAACTAGGAGGGGTAGCTGTGTAAATATATGGTCAGCCGAACAGTAAGTATACAGACTTTCATGTACAGGCTGCGATGCCACATTGAGAGTATGGGCCACGTGACCTGATAAGGGGAGCTGTGTAGGAGCCATGAGCAGGTACGTGTCTTACATTTAAAGCTTAAGAACAATTTGACAAGTTACATGAGTCTAGCCTCCAAAGAGGCTTGTGTTCTGTACACTGACTTGAGCCTTCCCATGCAGACCCACACTCATTGGCTGAGATTATCAGATGACCACTCTCACCCAATGATCATGGCCTAGCATGGCCGAGGGCTAAGTGAGCTTGCCGGTAAGTGAGCTTGTGTGTGTTGGTGAGCTTTTCTGAAGTGAGCATTTGTGTGTGTCAGTGAGCTTGTCTGTAATGAGCATGTGTGTGTGACAATGAGCTTGTCTGTAGTGAACTTGTGTGTGTTGGTGAGCTTTTCTATAGTGAGCATTTGTGTGTGTCAGTAAGCTTGTCTGTAATGAGAATGTGTGTGTGCCAGTGAGCTTGTCTGTTGTGTGCTTGTGTGTGTCAGTGGGTTTGTCTGTAGTGAGCATGTATGTGTCAGTGAGTTTGTCTGTAGGGAGCATGTGGGTGTCAGTGAGCTTGTCTGTAGTAAGCATGTGTATGTGTGTCAGTGAGCTTGTCTGTAGTGAGCTTGTGTGTGTCAGTGAGCTTTTCTGTAGAGAGCATGAGTGTGTCAGCCAGCTTTTCTGCAGTAAGCATGTGTGTCATTGAGCATGTCTATAATGAGCATGTGTATATGTGTCAGTGAGCATGTGTGTGTCAGTGAGTTTGTCTGTAGTAAGCATGTGTGTGTGTCAGTGAGTTTGTAGTGACCATGTGGATGTCAGGGAGCTTTTCTGTAGTGAACTTTGTTTGTAATGAGCATGTGTGTCAGTGAGCCTGTCTGTAGTAAGTATGTGTAGGTGTGTCAGTGAGCTTGTCTGTAGTGATCATGTGTGATGTGTGTGTCAGTGAGCTTTTCTGTAGTGTGCATGTGTGTGTCAGGGAGCTTGTGTGTGTGTCAGTGAGCTTGTCTGTAGTGAGCATGTGAATGAGTTTGTCTGTAGTAATCTTGTGTGAGTGTCTGAGTGTGTACTAAGTTTGTGTGTGTGTACCAGTGAGCTTGTCTGTTGTGTGCGTGTGTGTGTCAGTGGGTTTGTCTGTAGGGAGCATGTGTGTGTGTCAGGATTACTGTTTGATCCAGCACGTAGAATTGTATAGCATGGATGACAAATAAGTAACATATTACCGGTCCTTAGAATGGCTGGATTTAACGTACATAGAATAGTCAAAAATACTAGCCGAGGTCAGGGAACACAGAAAGGGACGCAGCGATGAGGAAAGCCAGGAGTCAGGATACCAGAATATAGAGAAGTCAATAAACAAAGCCAAAGTCAAAAACCAGGTAGAAAACTAATAACAGGAATGCGCTGTCGGACAACCACAAGGGAAACCACGACAGGGCACTGAGCAGGATGAGAACTGGGCCTAAATACCCCTCCTTTAGTTCTGATAGGCTGTAACCGGCCTTTGACCCCAAAGTCAGTTACCAGGTTTCATTTGCATAATTGGTGCTCAGCATTAACCCTTCTGTGGATTAGTTTGTTGCTCGGCACAACTTTTCCTGTGTGGACAGTAAATGTCATTAATCACTTTTCTATAAGCGGATGAATATGTGACACCAGGTTTCATTTGCATAATTGGTGCTCAGCATTAACCCTTCTGTGGATTAGGTTGCTGCTCGGCACAACTTTTCCTGTGTGGACAGTAAATGTCATTAACCACGTTTATATAAGCGGATGAATATGTGACACCAGGTTTAATTTGCATAATTGGTGCTCAGCATTAACCCTTCTGTGGATTAGGTTGCTGCTTGGCACAACTTTTCCTGTGTGGACAGTAAATGTAATTAACCACGTTTCTATAAGCGGATGAATATGTGACACCAGGTTTCATTTGCATAATTGGTGCTCAGCCTTAACCCCTGCAAAAAGGGGCCTACCATGGATGACATTACAATTATGCCCCCCTTTGGAAAAATTCCTGTGCACACCCATGCCTCAGTGGATATTTGTCTGTCCGGGAGGAGGGTGCCTGAGGTGGCCAGTCGGCAACCTCCTGGGCCCCCTGTGACAGGTGGAACGCATAGGGCCTGGCTGCATTCACAACCTTCTCAGCAACCCCCCTGCAGTTCTGCTACTGACTTACGGTCAGTGCGTCCTTCAGCTGTTGGGGCAGCAGAATTCAAGGTAAAGTAATACAGCTGATTTAGTGAGGTGTATTATTTGGATAATAAACATTTTTATATAAAACATGCACCAGATGGTGATATACATTCTACACTTCAGTAGTTAAGAGGAGTCTTCAGCTTCTATAGAATTACTTCAGAATGCAGTAAAAAGTAAGATTAGCAGAAATATGTAAACAAAAAATTTAAAGTGTAATATTCTTTATATTAATTGTTCACAATATGACCAACATATTTTCATATTGTTGGTAACGGTGCGAATTCTCCTCATATCTTGTGGACATGATTCAGGGCGTGAAGAACACAGAGAGGGCAAGTGATAGATACACACAACACATATTATAAAGGTGTGCACCCTGAATTTTCCTTTTTTATGAGACAAGCATTTATTTAGCACCAAATCACAAAAACTATTTATTTTAATTGAACAAACTAAAATAAAATTGCATTTATTTAAATGACTTCCCTACATTTTTTTTAAATGTTACAAAATTAAAGGCACAAACTGCAATTTATTTTTTTGTAGTGATAAAAAAAAGTCTGCTTTTCACATGCATGTCAAGGTTGTAATAGGACATTTCACATATCACAGATGTTTTTCCCAGCAGAAGCCACCCACCAGGTTCATTGGGATGTCGAGCGTGCAGAAGCCTTAGTCGTTGAAATCTCTGTGCGGAATTTGGGATTACAAATAATGCTTTTTATGTTTCTACAGGTCACAAATACATTTGACAAACTCAAATGTTCCGTGTAGATGTTTTAAATATTTCACTTTAGTACAACTATCTAAGCCAAAAATGGATACTGCTAATTAAGTTTACAGTTCAAACCCATGTGTCTATCGTCCTTGACAACAGCCTGGCAGCAGACTATACTAGTTGGCCACCCATTTGAAAAATGTAGTCAGATCGCAGATATATTTAATATTATATTATATTTTTTGCCAACTATTTCAATACAATCATGAGATATTTGCTGCTTAATTACATATTAGAGGAATTTTTTTTTGGCATTATTGTTCAACGTTTTCAAAAACATTGACACAAAGTACTAGACTACAGGTATTTTAATAACTTATTTTAGCTTACAATTCTCATTTTGACACTCACTGATCATCTGTATCGGTCAATATTAGAATGAAGCACACTGGCACGATGTGTGCTTAATAGACATAAAGTTGGTGTATGGTTAAGGTGCTTGGAGTAGTTCCTTTAAAAACACTGTATAAATGGCTATGGTTTGCGCAGTTCTGCACAGTGTATTTTTGTTTAATTGCTTATTATCATTCCTCTAGAAGCTGCCCTGATGCTGGAGGACATTGTATGGAGTTCTTGTAATGGGGAGCCGGGAGATGTCAACAAGATACTAGAAAAGTCGTATAGTGTCCTCACCTCCAGAGTGAGACCGTGAGGATGTCAAGCGTCCATAGCAAGCTGCACATGTGCGGCCTTTTTATACTAATTACTTTTTAGCACAATCAGGGGACACCTCCTGCTGCCTCCTTCTGGTAACACCTTTCCTTTTAGTTTTGGGAAAACACTATCTAATTGTTTTGCACCCTTTATAAATCCCCTGTTACCATTACCCTATACCCTACTGAGAGTGCATCTATCTACTTTACTGTGATCTCCTGTTATTGACCTTGCTTTGTTTGGCTATACAGATCTCTGTTACCCTTGACCTTGACTTGTCTTATTGTTCTGTAATTTTTCTGTTTTTCTTGACCTCAGCCTGACTCTGCTTTACCTGCTTGCAGGTATGTTTCGCAATCACGGGCTTAACATTAACATGGCCACTCTAAGGACAGGTAATACGTATCTCTGCTATTCTATCATGGTTGGGTATTACTCTGTTGGTCTGTTCTCTGCATGATCGGGATACTTACCTAACACTTATTTCGGTTATTAGGTACATGCAAAGGATATAGTTTATAGTTTAGTGCATGTACCAATGATGTGTTAACCATATGGAAAAGAGCTATTCAAAGTTTTCTCTATGTGAATTTATTTAAGCAATTGAAAGTTTTCCCTATGTGAATCAGGTTTAATACATGCACTCCATCATAAAATATGCTAACCATTCGAAGGACGGGAGTATGATAACTTCAGGACACGTTGTCTAAGTCAAACTAATTGGGATCATGCTTCCATTATGTAATGTGTTAGACACATGGAGGAATGGAATACCAACGGGCAAGTTAAAGTTTCTCTATGCGAATCATGTTGAAAGTATTCTTGCAATCATGTAACATTTTAATTGTATGGAGGGAGGGAATGCAATCAGGTCAAAGCTAACTTTGTCTCGGTTAATCTTTTTTTAGTATATACAGCCCATCATGTAGTTGGCGTACCATAGGAAGCAGTGTAATCAAGCAAACAGAAATGTTCTCTATTTGACTCGTATTAACTGCACGCATGCACCCACTGTGTAATGCATTAACTATATGGAAGAGTAGAGTGTGATCAGGCTATGACAAGCCTTCTCTATATGAATTGGTTTTTCACATCCTCTTCATTTCCTTAAAATATCCAAGCATTAAGGTTTTCGTCATGCAAAATCCATCTTTGGTAATATACTGCTATGTCCATGTTTTATTATATCAAAATGTTTTACTCATTTAATGCTGACATCAATAAAAATACAATTAAAATCTGCCTTGGGATTTTCCTCCTGTTTCTGTGAGCTTACTGCTGATGACAAAACCTTGATGACTAAAATTAATAAAATGAAAATACCTAGAATGTTTGAAATGGGCAGATGCAAACAAGTGGAGTTTATATAAAAAAAAATAAAAAATTTTTATTGTCATAACCAAATAATGATTTAAATATATGTCACTTCGCAACTTTGTAATGCCCATAACCTTAAACGCGCTCCCCCACCTCCCTAGGGTGTTTTAATATTTGATGGTGACCAACTCTGCTTCGGGGTGCGGTGGTCTGGAGATGTAGCAGAAGAAAGTTATACTTACCTAAAGCTGTCCTCTATAAGCACTTATATTAGCTCATGGCACTTCATCCACCAGGAGCTATGTCAGTGCTGTTGTCTTGCACATATGCCCAGAACACACAACATGTATAGAGAAGCATTTAGATATATGCTTTGCATGCTGATGAATATCGAGTATATTCAACAATTGAATCTAATTAAGACAAAAACCCCTAATGATTCTCCTAATGACAGCCACTGGTACTGAAAGTTGAAAGATGCAAACCATGCTGTTTCTCAGAAATGTCACTGTTTATAATAGCAAAGCTGCAGAGGTAGCACCTATGCTCTCAAATCACTTAAGTGGTCATAATTCTGGGAGTAACCCTTTAATGCCGAAGGTTGCCTACCCCTGCCTTATATCCTTTACATTAGGGATCTCAAACTCTGGCTTCCCAGAATTTGATTATTAAGTGTTCTTGCATAGCAAGACCACTTATTGTTATCTCACATATATATTATTATTAAGTGTTCTTGCATAGCAAGACCACTTAATGTTATCTCACATATATATTATTATTATTATTATTATAGCAAAATTTGCCACCCTAACTCCTCCCACAGTTTTTACACTACATGGACAAAAATTTACCAAAACGTGCAGATTGTTCCCGATCGGATTGCTATTACTTTGTGGAACGTTTCGCCGAATGGTTCACGGAATATCGTCGTTCTTGTGGCGCAATTTGTCCCATAGGAATGAATGGCAAAGCTAGAGTGGGAGCTGGCAAAAGCTGAAAAATCAGGACATGATTTCTAAACTGCCACCACTCCCTTATTTTCACTCCCACCTACACAAAATACTACAGTTTGAAGATGGCAACCACCAAAATACTCTGACCTGTGCTTGGCTGCAGCAGCAAGTGATGTCATAGACAGGGCCTTTGAACACCTGCTAATGTTTTTATAAATGTATGGTTTAATGTAACTGTGCAACAACGTTGCAATTAAATGTGCTATATAAATGATAACAGTTACTCTGCCCAATTCAGTTGTAGACTACTGGTGGAGGCAAGAACACTTCCACACAATTTCCCTGAAATTGTAGCTTTTCTAGTTATTCTATTCTTATTCTTATTATAGCCAAATTTGCCACAACTCCTCCCACAGTTTTTACACTACATAGACAAAAATTTACCAAAACGTGCAGATTGTTCCCGATCGGATTGCTATTACTTTGTGGAACGTTTCGCCGAATGGTTCACGGAATATCATTGTTCTTGTGGCGAATTTGTCCCATAGGAATGAATGGCAAAGCTAGAGTGGGAGCTGGCAAAAGCTGAAAAATCAGGACATGATTTCTAAACTGCCACCACTCCCTCATTTTCAGGCCCACCCACACAAATCTTATATTAAAACGTTCAGCTATCCCTGCTGTCACTAAACATGTCAACGGCTAAGCCATAGTCCTGATAGTTTTCACAATATAATCATTTGTTTGCAACTAACGCCGTCCATTGACTCTCATTGAAACTTCACTCTGCAAAGCTCAAATTTGAAGTGCAATTTCTAAACTGCGACTGTGCCTTCAATTTTAATGCTTCAGAGACATACTATGCATCAAAATGTAGGTCTGGGTCTTGTGATTCTCACAATACAAAGCTCTTCGCTGTAGAAGTTATAGTTTTTAAGATACGACCGTTTGAAGATGGCAACCGCCAAAATACTCTGACCTGTGTCAGGCTGCAGCAGCAAGTGATGTCATAGACAGGGCCTTTTGAACACCTGCTAATGTTTTTTATAAATGTATGGTTTAATGTAACTGTGCAACAACGTTGCAATTAAATGTGCTATATAAATGATAACAGTTACTCCGCCCACTCCAGTTGTAGACTACTGGTGGAGGCAAGAACACTTCACACAATTTCCCCAGAAATTGTAGCTTTTCTAGTTATTATTATTGTCATTTGTATAGTGCCAACAGATTCCGTAGCACTTTACAATATTATGAGAGGGGGGATTTTACAATAAATAGGACAATTACAAGAAAAACTTACAGGAACAATAGGTTGAAGAAGCTCAAACAAGCTTACAGTCTATAGATAACCTACATCTCCAAAAAGTATTTTAATGCAATAGATGGCAAGAGAATCATGGAAATTGTAGTTCAGCAAAATATGGGGGGTCAGATATTGTAAATTTTAACTCTTGTTTCTGTGGACATTCATTTGTTTGCCATTCATTTGCTGTTTTACATCCAATTTGTAATGATCTCCCTCTAGCATGTAATCTCATTGAGCAGGGCCCTCAACCCCTCTGTTCCTGTGTGTCCAACTTGTCTGGTTACAACTACATGTCTGTTCGTCCACCCATTGTAAAGCGCTGCGGAATTTGATGGCGCTATATAAATATCATAATAATAATAATAAGAAGAAGTAGGCACTATATAATTAATAATCATGACAGTTAGCGTTTGCCCAAGAAATGTATCTTCATGGGTCCAAGAAAAAAATGGTAAATCCTGATCCTCATTTGAAGGCATGTCTACAAATCTACTTAGCTATGCACACATTATAGCTAGTTGCTCTTAATCACACCAACACATAAATCATGTCCCAAACACATCTATAAATGTAGTCACTAACAAATTACTATCCACTCACACCACCCATGCAGATACATAACTAGTGATGCACACACTTGCTTGGCAAAACATTCACAATTTAAAAAAAACTAGATATTTGCATGTAGACACACAGCTACACATACATGGACACACAAATGCAAGCATACCAAACAAAATGAGGATGTGTCCTTCAAAACGTGAAATAAAATGCAAACTATTCAGATCTGGTATATGTTCCAATGTGTGTTGTCTTCAATATTTATTTGTTTATTTATTTACTTACCAGAAAGGATACACTGAGATTTCTCTTGTTTTCAAGTATGTCCTGGGCCCACAAACATTGCATTGTTACAATAGGGTACAATATAATATTAAAAATAGAAAAACATACCAGCTGGCAGCACCCATTGAGGCAGAGGAACTAGCCCAAGTGCTCAAAACTTTTAAATCCATTAAGAGCCCCAGCCCAGATGACTTCATGGCCCTATACTATAAAACCTTCCAATCTTCAATTATCCCCCACCTTTGCAAGGTCTTCAACGCACTCTTACAAGGTCATCCCCTCCCGCCAGACATTCTCACAGCAGACATCTGCCTCCTCCCCAAGCCGGACAAAGAACACCTGGACCCCGGACACTACAGACCAATCTCCCTCCTCAATACCGACCTGAAAATACTTACCTAGGCACTAGCCAACCGCATCAACCCATATCTCCCCAAACTGATAAACCCAGACCAGGTCGGGTTCATTCCACAGCATCAAGCAGCGGAAACACGGGGAGGGCCTTCGATACGATCTGGTACACCCACCACAGACAACTGCCATCAGTACTGCTCTCACTGGATGCCAAGAAGGTGTTTGATAGCCTTCTATGGCCATACCTATTCAAAGTACTTCGACATATGGGATTCCCAATCCAATTCCTAAACATACAAACTTTGCTCTACGACTGCCCCAAGGGCCGACTCCTACTCTCCAACATTGAAGCACAGGCATTCTCGATTGCAGATGGCACCAAGGCTGCCCTCTTTCCCCGCTAGTCTTTGCCATCTCCCTGGAACCCTTGCTACAAGCTATACGCACACATCCCGACATCCAAGGCATTCGGATCAGACTAGAGACACATACAGTAGTGGCATACGCAGGCGATGTCCTGTTGACTTTAATGGACCCCATCCAATCACTACAAGCCACACTCACATTGATCGTGGAATAAGTCACTTTCTCAGGATACAAAATCAACTTGATGAAATCGACCCTTATGCCCCTAGCGATGGTACCGAACCAACTCTGCATGCTCAAAAACCTCTTCCCGTTCCAAATCAGAACGACCTCCATTACCTATCTAAGCTTCCGACTGTCACCACAACTCAAGGATCACTGACTTAAACTATAAACCACTACTCACTACGACCCTAACAGACCTACAGAGATGGGAAGCACTAGGAGTCTTGTGGCTAGGCCAGTCACTACAGTAAAGATGAACTTCCTCCAAAGATTCCTGTACCTCTTCCAGACCCTTCCAATTCCAACTCAAAAAACGACCTTAAACATTTATAAACAAATTCATATGGAAATCTGAAGAGCCCCAAATTCGAAGATCGACGATGTATGTCCCCAAACTGCAAGGAGGAATGGGACTACCAAATTTCCAACACTACTATTACGCAGCCCAACTTGCTCTCATTCAACAATGGCACGCACCACCAGAGGCCAAGAGGTGGGTGGACCTGCAACACAAAATCCTAGACTGGGACCAACCATCTCACTACATGTGGGTACCCCCAGCACATAGGCCACTTCCACCACCCACATCAGAGGCGATCACCCACACGCTGGCGCTATGGGACAAGCTAAACCCCAAATATGACCTATCCTCATGCATATCCCTGGTCACGCATTTGTCCCATAGGAATGAATGGCAAAGCTAGAGTGGGAGCTGGCAAAAGCTGAAAAATCAGGACATGATTTCTAAACTGCCACCACTCCCTATTTTCAGGCCCACCTACACAAATCTTATATCAAAACGTTCAGCTATCCCTGCTGCCACTAAACATGTCAACGGCTAAGCCATAGTCCTGATAGTTTTCACAATATAATCATTTGTTTGCAACTAACGCCGTCCATTGACTCTCATTGAAACTTCACTCTGCAAAGCTCAAATTTGAAGTGCAATTTCTAAACTGCGACTGTGCCTTCAACTTTAATACTTCAGAGACATACTATGCATCAAAAATGTAGGTCTGGGTCTTAGTGGATTCTCACAATATAAAGCTCTTCTCTGTAGGAGTTATAGTTCTTAAGATACGACCGTTTGAAGATGGCAACCACCAAAATACTCTGACCTGTGTCAAGCTGCAGCAGCAAGTGATGTCATAGACAGGGCCTTTGGAACACCTGCTAATGTTTTTATAAATGTATGGTTTAATGTAACTGTGCAACAACGTTGCAATTAAATGTGCTATGTAAATGATAACAGTTACTCCGCCCACTCCAGTTGTAGACTACTGGTGGAGGCAAGAACACTTCACACAATTCCCCCAGAAATTGTAGCTTTTCTAGTTATACAGTGTTCTTGCATAGCAAGACCACTTAATACATCTCACATATATATTATTATTATTATTATTATTATTATTATTCTTATATTATTATTCTTATTATAGCCAAATTTGCCACCCTAACTCCTCCCACAGTTTCTACACTACATAGACCAAAATTTACCAAAACGTGCAGATTGTTCCCGATCGGATTGCTATTACTTTGTGGAACGTTTCGCCAAATGGTTCACGGAATATCATCGTTCTTGTGGCGCAATTTGTCCCATAGGAATGAATGGCAAAGCTAGAGTGGGAGCTGGCAAAAGCTGAAAAATCAGGACATGATTTCTAAACTGCCACCACTCCCTCATTTTCAGGCCCACCCACACAAATCTTATATTAAAACGTTCAGCTATCCCTGCTGTCACTAAACATGTCAACGGCTAAGCCATAGTCCTGATAGTTTTCACAATATAATCATTTGTTTGCAACTAACGCCGTCCATTGACTCTCATTGAAACTTCACTCTGCAAAGCTCAAATTTGAAGTGCAATTTCTAAACTGCGACTGTGCCTTCAATTTTAATGCTTCAGAGACATACTATGCATCAAAATGTAGGTCTGGGTCTTGTGATTCTCACAATACAAAGCTCTTCGCTGTAGAAGTTATAGTTTTTAAGATACGACCGTTTGAAGATGGCAACCGCCAAAATACTCTGACCTGTGTCAGGCTGCAGCAGCAAGTGATGTCATAGACAGGGCCTTTTGAACACCTGCTAATGTTTTTTATAAATGTATGGTTTAATGTAACTGTGCAACAACGTTGCAATTAAATGTGCTATATAAATGATAACAGTTACTCCGCCCACTCCAGTTGTAGACTACTGGTGGAGGCAAGAACACTTCACACAATTTCCCCAGAAATTGTAGCTTTTCTAGTTATTATTATTGTCATTTGTATAGTGCCAACAGATTCCGTAGCACTTTACAATATTATGAGAGGGGGGATTTTACAATAAATAGGACAATTACAAGAAAAACTTACAGGAACAATAGGTTGAAGAAGCTCAAACAAGCTTACAGTCTATAGATAACCTACATCTCCAAAAAGTATTTTAATGCAATAGATGGCAAGAGAATCATGGAAATTGTAGTTCAGCAAAATATGGGGGGTCAGATATTGTAAATTTTAACTCTTGTTTCTGTGGACATTCATTTGTTTGCCATTCATTTGCTGTTTTACATCCAATTTGTAATGATCTCCCTCTAGCATGTAATCTCATTGAGCAGGGCCCTCAACCCCTCTGTTCCTGTGTGTCCAACTTGTCTGGTTACAACTACATGTCTGTTCGTCCACCCATTGTAAAGCGCTGCGGAATTTGATGGCGCTATATAAATATCATAATAATAATAATAAGAAGAAGTAGGCACTATATAATTAATAATCATGACAGTTAGCGTTTGCCCAAGAAATGTATCTTCATGGGTCCAAGAAAAAAATGGTAAATCCTGATCCTCATTTGAAGGCATGTCTACAAATCTACTTAGCTATGCACACATTATAGCTAGTTGCTCTTAATCACACCAACACATAAATCATGTCCCAAACACATCTATAAATGTAGTCACTAACAAATTACTATCCACTCACACCACCCATGCAGATACATAACTAGTGATGCACACACTTGCTTGGCAAAACATTCACAATTTAAAAAAAACTAGATATTTGCATGTAGACACACAGCTACACATACATGGACACACAAATGCAAGCATACCAAACAAAATGAGGATGTGTCCTTCAAAACGTGAAATAAAATGCAAACTATTCAGATCTGGTATATGTTCCAATGTGTGTTGTCTTCAATATTTATTTGTTTATTTATTTACTTACCAGAAAGGATACACTGAGATTTCTCTTGTTTTCAAGTATGTCCTGGGCCCACAAACATTGCATTGTTACAATAGGGTACAATATAATATTAAAAATAGAAAAACATACCAGCTGGCAGCACCCATTGAGGCAGAGGAACTAGCCCAAGTGCTCAAAACTTTTAAATCCATTAAGAGCCCCAGCCCAGATGACTTCATGGCCCTATACTATAAAACCTTCCAATCTTCAATTATCCCCCACCTTTGCAAGGTCTTCAACGCACTCTTACAAGGTCATCCCCTCCCGCCAGACATTCTCACAGCAGACATCTGCCTCCTCCCCAAGCCGGACAAAGAACACCTGGACCCCGGACACTACAGACCAATCTCCCTCCTCAATACCGACCTGAAAATACTTACCTAGGCACTAGCCAACCGCATCAACCCATATCTCCCCAAACTGATAAACCCAGACCAGGTCGGGTTCATTCCACAGCATCAAGCAGCGGAAACACGGGGAGGGCCTTCGATACGATCTGGTACACCCACCACAGACAACTGCCATCAGTACTGCTCTCACTGGATGCCAAGAAGGTGTTTGATAGCCTTCTATGGCCATACCTATTCAAAGTACTTCGACATATGGGATTCCCAATCCAATTCCTAAACATACAAACTTTGCTCTACGACTGCCCCAAGGGCCGACTCCTACTCTCCAACATTGAAGCACAGGCATTCTCGATTGCAGATGGCACCAAGGCTGCCCTCTTTCCCCGCTAGTCTTTGCCATCTCCCTGGAACCCTTGCTACAAGCTATACGCACACATCCCGACATCCAAGGCATTCGGATCAGACTAGAGACACATACAGTAGTGGCATACGCAGGCGATGTCCTGTTGACTTTAATGGACCCCATCCAATCACTACAAGCCACACTCACATTGATCGTGGAATAAGTCACTTTCTCAGGATACAAAATCAACTTGATGAAATCGACCCTTATGCCCCTAGCGATGGTACCGAACCAACTCTGCATGCTCAAAAACCTCTTCCCGTTCCAAATCAGAACGACCTCCATTACCTATCTAAGCTTCCGACTGTCACCACAACTCAAGGATCACTGACTTAAACTATAAACCACTACTCACTACGACCCTAACAGACCTACAGAGATGGGAAGCACTAGGAGTCTTGTGGCTAGGCCAGTCACTACAGTAAAGATGAACTTCCTCCAAAGATTCCTGTACCTCTTCCAGACCCTTCCAATTCCAACTCAAAAAACGACCTTAAACATTTATAAACAAATTCATATGGAAATCCGAAGAGCCCCAAATTCGAAGATCGACGATGTATGTCCCCAAACTGCAAGGAGGAATGGGACTACCAAATTTCCAACACTACTATTACGCAGCCCAACTTGCTCTCATTCAACAATGGCACGCACCACCAGAGGCCAAGAGGTGGGTGGACCTGCAACACAAAATCCTAGACTGGGACCAACCATCTCACTACATGTGGGTACCCCCAGCACATAGGCCACTTCCACCACCCACATCAGAGGCGATCACCCACACGCTGGCGCTATGGGACAAGCTAAACCCCAAATATGACCTATCCTCATGCATATCCCTGGTCACGCCAATCTATCGCAACAAACTCTTCCCCCCAGGGATGACCCCAAAAAATTTCACCAACTTTGACCAGAGAGACATCTCCAGGCTCCTACACCTGTACCAGCAAGGAGACACAATCTCCTACAACAATCTCCCCAATGCAGAATCCCTAAAAACCTCAGACTACTTCCGATACCTGCTACTAAGGGGCCTAGCCCAAAAGCCCATGACCAAACAAGCGGAACGTCACCCCCGACACCATTCGAAAAACAATGCTTTGACGCACCAATACACTCAGGACGAGTCTCCAACATATGCTACACCTTGACAACACATACCTCAAAAATGAACCTCACATACATAGCAGCATGGGAATGAGACATCGGACCACCAGAGGCACCGGGCGTATGGGCCGAAATATGGGAAGCAATACGCTCAATGACAGTGTGCATCACACACAAGGAACAAGCCTACCAACTCCACAAAATGGGGAGAACACCAAACGGCCAATGCTAGAAACAATGTAAGGAAACGGGCTCCTACCTCCATTGCTGGTGACAATGCCCGAAACTAAAAAAAAAGTTCACCAAGTCATAGAAATGATCATTGAGAAACCCTTTAAAGCAGACCCTTGGACCATGCTACTCACGAAAACAACAGACTCCATAACCAGGAGCGAAAATAAGCTAACAGCAAGGATTACCCGAGTGGCAAGACGGGCGATCGCAGAACTGTGGGCAGACTTATGCACCCCCACAATGACGACCGTTATAAGGAAAATAAAAGAAACACGAGACCTCAAGGAACTCACAGCCCAAATACAAGACTCACACGAAGCCTTTCACAAAACCTGGGACCTATGGGACCAGAACAACCCTGGAGCTAACCTCACCACACCTAACCACTCATAACCCCTAACCCACAGCAGACACAGCCTAACCCCACAAACAGGGATACCGAGAAGTACAAGCGAAGCAAAACAAAAGCCCACATGACAGATACCTGCACACTAACCCGGACTGACACAATTCAACAATGCAAGACATCCGCCTCCCTCTTACTATCTTTCCCCCTCTGCATCTCCCACTCCTTGATTTATCTCCACCTTTCCCTCTCTTCTCCTACCTCGCCCCCTCCTTTCTCACTCTTTCACCACCCATCCTTTCCTTTCCCCTCCTCCCCTACGCACCTCACAAGTGCACCCCCTCCCCCCAAACTCCGGGGGTGGGTGGACGGGGGCGTGCGGGCACGCGGGATGGACCGCCTTCACCCCATCCCTCCACCCACCACCTCAAGCCAACAAGGAAGACAACCCACTCAGCCACAGTCCACTGGGCACCCACACCAACTAACTGAGGACACCAGACCCTTCAAACAAGTAAGACCACCAACACCATCACGCATGAAGGAACCAGGCCCTCTGAGAAAGGGCACACCATACTGCAACACCAGCTCTGTAAGACATGTAAATCCCCCACAGGGGACCAAAAATTAACATCCCCAGGTTTTTTACTACACCCCTTAATGTTAACCTGTACCACTTCACCTGGAAGGCTATTCCATGCGTCCACTACACTTTCTGTCAAGTAATACTTTCTGAAATTATTTTTAAACCTTTGCCCCTCTAATTTAAGACTATGTCCTCTTATTGTGGTAGTTTTTCTTCTTTTAAATATGGTCTCCTCCTTTACTGTGTTGATTCCCTTTAAATGTTTCTATTATATCCCCCCCTGTCTCGTCTTTCCTCCAAGCTATACATGTTAAGATCCTTTAACCTTTGCTGGTAATGCAAATAGAAAAACGAAAACAAAAACAAAATTCATAAAGTTCCAAAATCATGTCTATCTAAGTGAGAACAAACAAATTCTAAAACGTAACTGATTTCGCTTAGTAAAATATAAAAATAAATGTGAATAAATTAAAATGAATATTTACAAGTTAATCACTGTTAAGGGCAATGCAAATGATTGGAGATTTATGAATTTTGTTTTTATTTTCATTGTTTCTATTTGCATAACTACTTAGGGGTTACCCCCCATTTGTTTTCATCAATCTCCAAAGTCACAGTCTTTACCCAACTGTTATTATTGGCTCCCCTCTTTTCTTTATATACCTTTCCTGGTAAGTTTTATCCTGCAATCCATGAACCAGTTTAGTAGCCCTTCTCTGAACTCTCTCTAAAGTATCAATATCCTTCTGGAGATACGGTCTCCAGTACTGCGTACAATACTTCAATACTACACACTTTCTTTTGCATTTGTACTCACACATACATAGACATTTTTTTTTTAAAACATAAATATGCACTTCGTCCTCCCCACAATAAAAAAAGAGAGGTCTGCAACAGGGGATCCCATGTGTTTGGAAACAGGTGGCTTCATTGGAGAAGCAAAAAAAACATTTTGAATGACTAAAAGTGCTATGGACAAAGAGACCCCTTTTAAGTGCATTGTGGACAATTTATAGAGTCAGTTGGAATATAATAAATAATATGATGCTGTCAGATAGCTATGAAATGTAAATCTCGAGAGACTAATCTACATTTTAAGCAAAGAAATAACAAATAATATAAATATCGCTGTGTAAATAATTTAGAGACAATGATAACAATTAAGAAAACACATACTGCACACCACCAGTATGGAAGGAAAGAACGCGATGAACACCGAGTACATATCTGACTAGTAAAACCGCACCTTACATAGTGCCACTTGACACACGACTACTGTTACTTTGTTTTATGTTTGAGGCTTGCGAGCCATAATGTTACACACCAAAATATAGACCTGCGAGACCATAACGTGTTGAATCATCACCAGGGCCGGTGCTAGGATTTTTGACTACACAGGCGAAGATGCATTTTGCCACCCCTCCCCCCAAAATAAATAAATAAACAATGCATCTTCACCTCTGTGTCTCGTAGCCCCCTTTTGAATTTCTTACCCCCATTAGTGTTGCATATCCACTATCTTGAATGTCTTACCCCTTTGGCCCCTTTAGTGTGTTTCCTACAACCCCTCATGTATTTCTTACTTCCCCGCCAGCCCCTTTCTGTCTCTTTCTTCCCCCAACCCCTATCTATCTCTCTTTTTCTCCCACATAGACATAGATACAGGCAAAAATACATACATGCACAAATACACAAACATACAGACACAAAACCATACAAGCACACAGACATAATTATTCAGGCAACAGTCACAAAGATATACAGACAAACAGTCATAAAAGGCACACAATCAAACAAACACAGTCATACAATCTACACATACAGGTACATTGTCATACAAACACAGACATACATTCATACAGGCACAGGCACACACAGAAATACAGACACAGACATAAAGAAACATAGAGATAGGCATATAGAGACATACATACACAATGATACAGAGACATACATACACAGACAGTCATAAAGAGACATACAGACAAGGCATACAGAGACATACATACACAGACAAACAAAGAACCCTGCACACTGATACCGTGCAAATGCTCCGGCCATTCACAGTGGTGGATGCTCCGTGTCAGGCGGACATCGCTGGATCCACCAGTAAAGTCTTCAAAAGGAATAAACACAGGCAACACTCCAATAGTAAGGACGGTATGTTTATTGGTAGGTGAACCACCCCATAGAAAGTGTGATGTTTCAGCTCATGCAATAAGGCTCTGCTGAGCCGAAACGACGCACTTTCTTTGGGGTGGTTCTCCTATCAATAAATATACCATCCTTACTATTGGAGTGTTGCCTGCGTTTATTCCTTTTGAATACATACACAGACAGTCATACAGAGACATACAGACTGTATGTCTCTGTATGTACACAGGATGGCTAAAAGATAGATCCCCATCTGTCGTGCAACTCCAACAATGTTTTGAAAGCTGGGGCTCTACCGATTCCCCATGCTTGCAGGATTGTATTTAGCACATAGGAGTATTTGTGTGTTTGACTGTAAGCATGTGTTTGTATGGAGTATGTTTGTATGATTGTAGAGGTGTGTTTGTATGTAGTGTTTGTGTTTGAATGCAAGCATGCATTTATGTGTAGTGTTGGTTTTTGAACGCAGGTGTGTGTTTATATATAATTTTGGTGTCTGATACAGAGGTGTGTTTGTATGTAGTGTTGACATTTGAATGCAGGGGTGTGTTTGTATGTAGTGTTGACGTTTGCATGCAGGTGTTTATTTGTGCATAGTGTTGGTGTTTGAATGCTGAGATATATGCACATATACACATACACTGCCACACACGCACACACTGTGATACACATACACAAAGATACACACACTGACTCACATGCAGATACACATATACACAAACTGATACACATTCAGATAGACAGACACACAGATACACACACATATACAGATACACACAAACACTGACAGACATACAGATAAACACACACTGACATACAGACACACTGACAGACACATAGATACACACTGACAGACATACAGATACACACATACACAATGATAGACATACACAAACACACAAAGACACACTAACAGACAGACATACACACACACACTGACAGACATATAGATACACACACTGATAGACAGACATATACACACACAGACACACTGACAGACAGGTTCAGGAGGGTGGCTTACCTAGGATCCAAAGTGCTGCCTGAGGTAGTTGGGAGTTGGAGGAGCTGGTCCTTCCCAGCCCCCCTCCTCTCTGCCTTCTGCTGCTCTAGTCTTCTTGGGAGGACTTTCTCCCATGCTGATTAGAAGGGGGCCAGCGGTAGCTCTGCCCCTGCTGGGTGCCAGCCGCGCTGTGTGCTACAGAGGGAGCAGGGATATGACGTGTTCATTTCCCCGCCCCTTCACACAGTCCACGGCACTGCAGGTTGGCACTCGGCCACGCTACGAGAAGTGACCGGCAGGAGAGGGATGCTGTGCACTTCCCTCCTGCCAGTCACCCGGACATTTGCGCCCCCGGGCCGGTGCGCCCTAAGGCGGCCGCCTGTGCCGCCTTATGGACGCGCCGGCTCTGATCATCACCGTTACCTCTGATCTCTTTATCCGAGACCTGCGCGTCTCACTGTCTTGTTACTTACCTGCCTCACATAATTGCTGTTATGAAATAAAAAAGACCAATAAAAATATATATATATAAAAAAAACTATTAAAATGCAAATTTATGAATTAAATATGATAGCGGGTGTAATCACATAACAACTGGAATGAACAAAATATTAGACGTGGTGTCTGGAGTCAGCGGAACTTTCTGTACTATAAATTCCGCTGAGTACTTTGACAGAGCACAACGGAATGTTACAATTTTTAATCGTCTGGAAACATAAATGCTGTAAATGCCTCACTATTATAAGGGCTAAGAGTCTGCCAAGTTACTTTTATTGTACTAAAACCTTTCTGAAGGTAAAAATGCTAAGTATAAATAATATGATCACTCCATAAAAAAAAAAAATGGACTTGAACGTTAGATGAACTGATCTGGGGTCGGCTGACTCTCTAAGCCAATCAGTAGCTCCCCATGTATAAAAAATAAAAGGTACGGACATAGAGCTGGAAGGTCCTGCTATGAGTTTCTGTTAGCTCTCCTGAGCTATGTCCTGCTGTGCGTCAGCTGACCGCTCTCATCTACAGTTGTAATCAAAGGTATTTTACCCCCTTTGAATATCAGGTTTATTGTCAAAATTTAACGACTTTCAGCTGTTTGCAATGGACAAATCAAACAAAAGCAATTGAAACAGCTCAACACAACAAATGCTTCAAGTGGATTTTCCCAAATTCAACAGAAAATGCAGCTTATAATGACTTCTCCAGTCTCAAAATTATTCAACCCCAATTATGCAGAGGGACACAAACATTGCTCCTGGCACCATAACAAGTAAAGGGATGCAGTGGTTATGGTGCTTGAATTGTTTTCTTTATTAACATAATAGGAATGTTTATTTGTGGGGCACAGACTGTGTATTAACTCTTTCAATGCCAGACATGTGAATAGTAATTTCTGTGCACTGCAATATGCTGTGCAAAATTCTACACTCAAAAAAAGTTCATTATATTTTCAGATATTATTATATTTTTCCTTTACATTGTAGTGTGGCTGCATTTTTAACACATGGTTACTCATTAATGGTCATGGTTTAAGTTAAGTTTCCTTTTTAACCAGCGAATTAAATCCAAATGGCAAAATTACGGCTAAACAAGCCAGGCCGTGACTATAGAATTTTTCCAAATCAGTTATTTTGGCCTTAATTTTGCCATTTGGATTTAGTTTTCTAAAATGTGGAGGGTGTTTTATGTAACTTAGCTTTGCAAAAAAGCAGGTTGTCCATTTCACAAAAAGACATGAAGGAATTAAAATATACTTTCCACAGAATTTAAAACAGAAACCCGGCAATTGGCAATTTATGACTGCATTAAATTAAATTAATTAAGAGCTGGTTACTATCCACCCATGGTAATTTTCTATCAGTAGATATATTATCTGTCTCTGTACTGAATAGCCACATCTTTGAATAATTATTTAAAGGGACATGCATCACTAGATAACTATTTTTTTAAACCAGCAAGCAAACACTTGTAAACAACTACACACACTAAAATAAAGCAATTAGAACTTCAAAAAGTAGATATTAAACGCTTATAAACGTACTATTAACTTGAACAGATTGCCTTACTGGGCACGCTTCTCAGCTAGGCCATTTTCTTCAGCCTCACCTAATCCTCCCTCTTAAACACCCATATCAGTTTCATACCAGTTAACTAACGACAGAAATAGGGCATCATTGGGCAGCAGCAGGAGGGAGAAACCTGTCACCAGAGCCTGCTCTGCATGAATCACACTGATTAGACTCCCTCTCTTCTCCCCCATTTGGCGAAGAGATCTTACAACTGCACATGTGTAAATCTCTCAGCCATGCCCAATGCACTTTTCCAGCATTCCTAGGGATAGGACACCGATTGGTTGATCAGTGTCTCCTCCTGAAATGGAATTGGAAAGCAGAAGAAAGAAGAGAAAGACAGACATGAAGAAAAAGCATCTCATAGTCTCCACTCCTTTTATATATTTGTGCCAGAACAGTCTTTAAATGTCCCCTTGATGTATCTGTTTCTGCTTCTTCAATACAATGTGTGCCCTGGCTGTGCCAGGACTGAACTGGATTGTGATGCCAAATGCTAAATTGTTTATATAGATATAAAGGAAAACTGAGAATCACATAAAAAGGTTATCACCAGTTCCAGGTTTTCAGTGACATCATTTTCAGATAAATGACAGTACCCTTTAAAGGACCACTCTAGGCACCCAGACCACTTCAGCTTAATGAAGTGGTCTGGGTGCCAGGTCCAGCTAGCATTAACCCATTTTTTTCATAAACATAGCAGTTTCAGAATGGGTTAAGCCTTCCCCTATTTACTCTAGTGGCTGTCTCATTGACAGCCACTAAAGGCGCTTGCGTGCTTCTCACTGTGATTTTCACAGTGAGAGCACGCCAGCGTCCATAGGAAAGCATTTTAAATGCTTTCCTATGTGACTGGCTGAATGCGCGCGTAGCTCTTGCTGCGCGTGCACATTCAGCCGACGGGAGTGGGACCCTGAGGGTGGGGGCACCCTCAGGGCACTATAGTGCCAGGAAAACGAGTATGTTTTCCTGGCACTATAGTGGTCCTTTAATATATTATGCACTCAGCCATTTCTCATACCTTAGGCTTCTCTAGTTTTTACTGACTTTCATAACCTGCCGTTTGTAATATTTTGAAGATTCCCTTCAGAGTCTTTTGTAATTTGAAACTGATGAGGTTACAAAGGGCAAGTGCAATAGGAAAACGGCTGCTCCATTCTTTCTCAAATGTCAGAAAATGATTGCCGAGGTCACAGGAAACAAAACTCTAACAGATTTTCAAAAAGAATAGTGTATTGTCTCTGGAATGAAGGGGGGAAAAAAGAAAAATAAATGTGAGGTATATTACATAAGAGATTGTAAAGCTATGCTAAGACTGGTTTAGTAAGATACAGAAATACCAAAATAAGTAAATTCTGAAATCTACTTATGTGCTTAACTGCAAAGGAAACCTGCAAAGTGACAGGTCTCTGGTTATTTGCATATTCATTGTGGAATCCTGGGAAGGTTATGGAAACATGACCTTTTAAAACTGTTTGGAATATTCAGATAATGCATATCATCTGATTTTCACAATTTATAGAGTTACTTATGTCATAAGGGAGTTTGCATTCTCACAGAAATTTCAATGCTGCTGAACAATTCATATGTTACATAGTTACATAGGCTGAAAAGAGACATGCATCCTTCAAGTTCAGCCTTTCCCGTGTCTGTTTTTGCTGTAGATCCAAAAGAAAAACAGTCTGATGCGCTTTCCAAATTTTGCAACAATCTCGGAAATAATTCCTTCTTGACCCTAGAATGGCAGTCAGATATCTCCTTGGATCAAGAAGCTATTAACCCACAAATTAAATATTATATCCCTGAATATTATGTTTTTGCAAGTATTCATCCAGTTGTCCGTTGAAAGAGAAGCTAAAAAGGGTATGGAAAGGGAAAACGTCAGGAGTCTAGTTGGGAATAGGAGTACTCTGGGCTGCAACCCCAAAACTGAAAGAGAGGCTTCATTAGGTTTCAGGTGAGACGTGCAGAGTAGTGTAATTCAATTAATAAATAAAATACTGCTCAGATCCCTAACAATGCCAGTCCTCGGGTAGCGTACCCGATATATACTGTGCTATTGCCCACTAGAAGCAATGAGAGAGCATTACGATATTAAACATATTATGTATTCATCCATGCCAGCCAATATGGAAGACTGCTACACAGGTTAGTGAGCTGTATCATCGAAAGGTGCAAGAAAAAGGCACAATTTGACAGTTTCCTCAGTCATTCCATCTAGTATCCTGCTGCATACAGTTTAAATGGACACAATAGTTACTAGGACAACTACAGCTTAACCCAGAGAAAATATGGCCACAGATGTAGGAAAAATCTACACTGTTGCCATAGAAAAGGTTCCCGAGGTAACAGGGGGCATGAACCCAATTAACATCAATACTTGAAAAATATAAATAGTGAGGTTAGGACTCCAAATGAAAAATAGATGGGACCCATTTCGCTAGAATTACCTCTATTATAAAAATATCATAAATGGTAAGACACTTTATTGAAAACTAAATACACAACACAAAAACAATGCACGTATAAAAGGTGTGCTCACAACCCACCGTGTGTAAAACAAAAAAACACAGCAATATGCCTTTAAAAACATGGGGTAAGAATAATCATATAAATGTATATATATAGAGAGCAATACTTGTAGTATATACTATTGGCTGAAATGTGTAGAAAGATCTCTCATTCATATATTTTAAATGAGGCTTAGAGTATAGTAGGAGCATTCATCCTATGCTTCTGTCTCAAATATAGATGACAAAGAAGTGTCTTAATAATTAGACGCTGAACATGCTGTGTCCAAGTGACTAGTTCTCTGGTCTATAAATATGGCTAGTCTTGGCTGCATGCAGTTAAGTGGTCTAAAGAGCCCTTCTTAGCAAAGGATAGCTGATATGAATAGTCCTAATGGTAATGATAATAGCAAGGTCTTAGAGAATATGTTGTAACACGTTTAAGAGAAACTTAAACAAAGAAAAAAAAAAGGGGGGGGGGGTAAACTTGTATAAACGGCCAAACAATATGGCAGTGTTGAAACCGTTTCTAACTTGTGCAAGGTGATACCAAGCTCTCAACCCCCACACAGTAGACTGACCAGCTGCCTACAGAGTGCAAACTAGAGGCTATAGTCACTATCTAGCTACCACTACTGCTTCAAGGCAGCCTATAATCACCATCAAGCTAACACTACTGCTTCAAGGCAGCCTATAATCACCACCCAGCTACCACTACTGCTTCAAGGCAGCCTCTAATCACCATCCAGCTAACACTACTGCTTCAAGGCAGCCTCTAATCACCATCCAGCTAACACTACTGCTTCAAGGCAGCCTCTAATCACCATCCAGCTAACACTACTGCTTCAAGGCAGCCTATAATCACCACCCAGCTAACACTGCTGCTTCAAGGCAGCCTAATCACCACCCAGCTACCACTACTGCTTCAAGGCAGCCTCTAAAGCTACTGACTTAAACTTAGCGATAAGACACTAGAGAGCCATAGCAAACAGAGAAAATCTACCCCAGGATAACATTAAAAAACATAGTAGTGCATCAGCATAGAGCTCGACGCACGTTTCAGCGAGTATGTCCACCTTTCTCAAGAGCTGGTAGGCATCTGAACTGTGTCTGCTATAAGGGGGAGGTGGAACTCCTCCCTCACTGGGAAGCCATGGAATCATGTGAATAGGGGAGTAAACTGTGGACAGTTCAGACCTCTCCTCTCATCTCCACCAGGTACTAACAAGGTGCACACTCACAAGGCAAAATTGGGTGTGTTAACATTCCTCCCAATATAGTTAATAAGTGGTATAGAGGAGGGGGGTACTTTCCCAGCCCTGCAGGATAAATCCCATCACAGACAGGTATCCCCCTTGGAATATAATGTGGAATTAAGGTCAAATAAACCATCAAGCAATCAAGTGATTAGGTTACTTGATGGTAAAATAATTTTACCGCGGAGTGGTGTAGCCCTTAAAGTATGGGATGACAAATAGTGAATTAAAACCAACATAGTTTGAACCCAGTGTGCCGATACTTTTTTATCAACAGATGAAAAGGGATTTCTTGTTAACTGATGAACATACAATGAAGCTGTACAATGTATATATATTCAACTGATGAAGAAAAGGGTAAATCTCCTATGTGAATAATTTCTTACGTAGAAGTTGAAATATTATTCAAAATGACCATACTGTACAGCTTGTTTCCTCACAGAAAATAGGTTATCCATTCGATCAAATCAATATGGTCATTACCCATGCTGAATGTTACAAAGAGAGCGGTTGTATATTCATCCGTTTTACTTTCAGATGTCTACTTAAAGTCAAGATAACCGTATACATGATAATGATCAGAATTCAGCATTAAAGAATAAACAAAGAAAATAGGCTATGCAATATTTACAAATATACAGAATTCAATTCTTCAAATACTTGGGGATACCAGAATTCACATAAGAAATCAAATAAAGGAGGAGAAGGAGAAGCCTTCATTCAGGCCTTGAGGGTTGAGGGTCTTTAAATTTGTAAATCCATCTACATTCTTTTTGACGTAGAATTTTATCAAAATCCCCCCGCGTTTGGTCACGCTTGACCAGCTCTAGGCCACAGAATCTTATATCCTTAGATAGACCCCTGTTGCATTCTTTGAGGTGTCTTGAGACGGGAGGTTCTAAGCAATTCTTTGGGGACCTCACATGTTCCTTTATAAGTTCTTTAAAGGGGCGGAATGTTTTGCCCACATATTGTAAATTACAGCTGCAGGTTAGCAGATAAACCAGTCCTGCAGTATTGCAATTAAAGAAATGTGTCACCCTAAAGGTGTGTCGTCCCTCACTGTCTGTCACTGATTTCGAGTCCTGTAGAATATACTTACAGGCGACACACCTACCACACCCATAGGTACCACAAGAAGGATTTCGACCTAACCAAGTAAGTGATGGGTTTGGTTTTGGCTTGGGACTAAAATATCGCGGAAATTGCGACCTCTACAGCTTAATCCAGTGGTTCTGGGGCATATGGCCTGTCCTGCAGGGTCAGCAGTGTAAAAGCTGCTTTATGAGAGAAAAGGCAGTGTTTACATTGCTGCTTAAATACACCTTGGCTGTTATGATTTTGCTGTGCATGCACACAAGCCTCCCAATGCTTACTTATGGGAAAGCATTTGATTGGCTGAAATCATCGAGACTGGTGATCATTGCCAAGGAGGAGGGGAAACAGCACGTAGAGCAGTGCTGCGATGGCTGAAATGTAAGTAAAACGTATCTTTTTTATGCACATAGGGGAGGGAGCTGAACAATATAATGTTAGGAATACGTGTTTCTATTACTATCGCTATAGTGGTCCTTTAAATTAAATGAAGCTTAATTATTCATTAAGCTTAGGAATTGTTTTTTTTTTTTTTAAATGTATTTATTTTATCTCAGCACAAGAGCTCCCCAGTTTCTTTAATCCCTTAAAAACACATGGCAGGTGTGACATGTCATGATTCCCTTTTATTCCAGAAGTTTAGTCCTTAAGGGGTTAATTATATGAACATTTTAATATTACAAATAGAAATATGTATGTGTATTTATAAAATTAGTATGTCCCTATCGCGGTTTAGATTACTTGGTTGCCTGTAAAAAAAAAAATACAATTATACTCAACTTACACCCAGCGGCGTCCTGGTGGTGAATTGACAATAAATTACATTTCCAAAGTTTAGGCTGAGCTGGAACATATCTCCTTGACCTAAATTTAGCAATTTAACTTTTCCCAAATAAACCTCAAGACCTAAAAACTGTCTTCATATACTTGCAAAAATGCCACCTTGACTTGTCTGTAAGAGTGAATTGTCAAATAATTGTTCATACAAGTCATACATATAAATAATACATACCCAGTAATAGCAGGGCTTGCATTAATAATTCCAGACTATGGTAGCCAAGCCAGTTTGCCATGTCACTGCACAAGTGGCCGCACTCCAGTGAAGAGGAATTATCTGAGATAGAGCAAGCAAAATTACACCTGGTAAAGTAGCTATACACTGTGAGTAACGTCCATGACTTCTGGATGACTGTATTGAATGATCAAATGCCAACTCCAGTAGAATGTTACAGGATTATAATATTTTAGGGAAAATTAACTGCAGAACAGGCTGTGTGCTGCCCTCAGTCTTTTAATTAAAATTATGTTTATTTTATATTTCCATTTGTATTGATTCACGGGAAGGAAGTCAAATATTCAATTACATTTCAATAAAAGGAGATATTTTCTGGGAGCCAGTGCTAGATTGCCCGGTGGGTTAATATTGGTCTCGGTTTAGATTTGTTTCTCTCTTTAATTCTTAGCAAAAAAACTCCCACTACCAAGAATTAATTCAATTAACCATTCGTTTGCCAGTAGGAATAATCTTGTGTTATCATAAAGAAATTAGCTCTGATATGAATTGTTTGATACAGCATAATGTCACAGAATGCTAACAGCAGTATTATGTCATCCCTTACTGTCCCAGATGTACTGTTTGTCACATTGTGTTTTAATCACAATGCTTTGTGCTTACAGATTTTATTTAAACGGTTTTCTATAGCGGAATGCAAAGCGAGATGTGACTATTGGACTATTCTCACTGTGCGTACAGACTGTAAGGATGGGTAGAAGGAGTTTTGCCAATTAGTGGAACATTCAAAAATGTATACCTTTTATTTGTCACTAAACAAACAGACAAACAAACAGAAAGAAAATCTACCAAAATGTAAAAACAGAAACTGATGTTTATGTCAAACTCTGTTAGGGACTTTGTTATGCTGAAATTTCTAGGAGATGAATTATATGGATGCGTCAAAAACACTGATCCCCGTCTTGTGGAGTACAATGGATGAGCAGACCTCCTCTCTCTAGGACTGAACAGAATCACCTACTGCCATTTGATTCCCCTGGTTTTATTTCATTTTATTTCATTTATTTCACATTGACAGGATCATTGCTGTCCAGATCACATGTAAATGAAAATGCATTAATGGGACACTATAGCCACCATAACCACTAGAGCTTAATTTAGTGGTTCTGGTGTCTATAGCATGTCTCTGCAGGCACCGTAAACGCTACCTTTTCGGAGACAAGGCATGGGACCAAAGGTATGTTTAAATACCTTGTACTGCGATCTAAGGGGGGTTGAGGACCTAAATAGTTTAATACTATAGTGTCATGAATACATGTTTGTGTCCCTGAAACTATAGTGTTCCTTTTGACAACCATGGGGTTTTGTAACGTAAGCTTACTAATGGTGGTCTTATACTTTTCAATTCTGTATGGTGAATGGAGAGGGGGGCACCCTAAATTGCTTCTATGCATGTGGGCCTTGTAGGAGATTAGGAGAATGTGACTGTGTTTTTTTGTTTTTTTTATAATTTATCTAGCTACAATCTGCATTTGAATTTTGAAACATTGAATATACATTAAAGTACATTACGTTTCCCTGAAATAAGACCAGGAAATGAAAACCTGCCAGATTGAGATGATTGCTCCATCATTCTGCTTGAAATATTTATTAGCAATTCAGTAAAAAAGCTTTCAAATATGTAATCATTTGGATCTTTATGGTTTTCATGTACATAGACAGAAGGAAATGCAATATTCTAGAGTTATAGTAGGTAAATATATCGGTATTATGATGTACTAAGGTCAGGATGGGTGATGGGATGTGCAGTAAAGGCCAGGAAAATCCAGAGGCTGCTTGGGACAAGACAAGATGACTCTGGCCATTTTTTTTATGATGCGGCATTAATAAATAATCTCCTCCTGCTATTGAGAATAGCTATTCTGGATGCTTTTTTCATGCTTGATGTCTATACCATTAAGGGCAGGGCCGGACTGGGAAAAAAATTAGGCCCAGGCATTTTTCAATCAGAGCGGCCCCCTAAGAAGGGGGCGGGGCCAGAGAGTGTGTGTTTTGTCATCACTAATGACAAGCACGCCCCCTCTCAAAGTGAGCATGTTGGTTCAATGCCCAGAGCCCTGCTTTAGAGCTCTGGCATTAGAAAAAGGCCCTGAATTTGTTCTGCGCAGCGCAAGCAAATTTAATAACATGCTTGTGCTGTGTTTGCTTTTAAATTGTCTCTGGTGTCTCCACAAGTGGGATACCAGAGGACAAAAGGGCCAGGAAAGTGCATGGTGCATGTGTTTGGAGCCTGCTTGTGGGATTGCGTGTGTGTAGAGTGTGGTGTGGTATTGTATAAATAGGTCAATTTAATTTGTGTTTGTGGTGTAATATGTGTGGCTAGGGGCTGTAGAGAGTGTGTGTATAGGGGGCATAGTGTTATAGGGGATGTAGAGAGGGTGTGTTTAGAGAATGTTGTATGTGTTTGCTGACAAGGAATGTAGTATGTGTGTGTAGGAGATCTACTGTGTAAAGGACCCAGTGTGTGTGTGTGTGTGTAGAGGATTAAGAGTGCATATAGGGTAAGGGATCTAGCGTGTATCTGGAGCGTAATGTGTGTAGTGGTGCAGTGTGAGGGGTACTGTAGTGTGTGTGTGTATATATATATATTTGGACGTATTGTATGTGTGAGGGGCGCAGTGTGTGTATGTAAAAGGGGTGCTGTGTGTGAGGGTGTTTTTATCTGCTGTCACATTCTAGGTTTCTAATTTTCTTTCTCTATTAACTCACTGAGGGTTATTTTATATATATATGTGTGTGTGTGTGTGTGTGCTGTATATGTGTGGGAGTGTGCTGTGTGTGTGAGTGAGGGTGCTGTGTGTGTTTGGGGGTGCTGTGTGTGTCTAGGGGTGCTGTGTGTGTCTGGGTGCTGTGAGTGTTTGGGGGTGCTGTGTGTGTCTGGGTGCTGTGTGTGTCTGGGTGCTGTGTGTGTTTGGCGGTGCTGTGTCTGTCTGGGTGCTGTGAGTGTTTGGGGGTGCTGTGTGTGTCTGGGTGCTGTGTGTGTTTGGGGGTGCTGTGTGTGTCTGGGTGCTATGTGTGTTTGGGGGTGCTGTGTCTGTCTGGGTGCTGTGTGTGTTTGGGGGTGCTGTGTGTTGTCTGGGTGCTGTGTGTGTCTGGGGGTGCTGTGTGTGTTTGGGGGTGCTGTGTCTGGGTGCTGTGTGTGTCTGGGGGTGCTGTGTGTGTGAGTGTGAATTTTTTTATTTATTTAAATTTGAATATATTTATTTTATTAATAAAAACAAATTATATCTCCCCCCCCCTTCTTACCTTTATCCTGGGGGAGGAGGGAGGAGATCCGTTCTGCCTGGGGGTGGGGAGCCATGCTGCCATCCTTCACTGGTGTTCCAGTGGTGAGAGTGAACTCTAACCTGCAGGCTAGAGTTCACTCTCGCGAGATCTAAGTGTTGCCGTGGTAACCGCGGCAACGCTTAGAATCCAGCAAGAGGACCCGGCGGAGCTGCTGGTTAGATCTCCGCCGGTCCTCTCCTGCCTCCCTCACTCCCCAGCCTGCTGGCGGCCGCCTGTAACTGCCTGTGGGCCGGTGAGGGAGATCTGTGATCTCCCCACCTTCCCATGGAGGCACACAGCAGGGCTGGCGCTCGGGTAGCGCCGGCCCTGCAGGAGCTGACAGGGGAGATCCTATGATCTCCCCTGCCGGCCTCGGCCCACAGACATCGCGGCCCATGGGGCATTTGCCCGGTATGCCCGATGGCCAGTCCGGGCCTGATTAAGGGAAATCTAAGGGAGGAGGTAGAACAAGATGTTCTATGAGATTTCCTGCTCTGGTCCACAACTTACCTCATTAATATAAGGAACTACTGACCAGGCATGGCCAAAACATAACTGGACCAGATCAACCTCAAAACCCGCAGGGACAGCGTTGACTCTGTATGTTTCTCCTTCCATGTGAGTATGAAGTAGACTATCTATGTTCTTTTTCTATTTGGATACAGTGTCAAATGAGTGATGTGTGCACAGCTATATTACCTATAAGGTGATGTACCTGGCCACCTACGGCCCTAGCTCAGATGGGAGCCTGGTGGGTCCCTGTCTGGGACACGTGCTCTGTCTTTGACGGGACTGACATGAGGGTGCTATGGAACTAGTAGATGTGAGGCTGAGCTCTCTGTGCTATGAGGCTTAAAAGAAGGTGCTCTAGGCAGGTACCAAAGGTAAAAGGGTCAGAATGACTGAGCATCATTAATAAATAACCCTGACTGTTATGTTCTCATTTTCTTTATATCTTCAATTTCCTGGTGCTTGTGGCATTCTTGGTTTCTTTTCCTAACTCCTCCCATTTCTGATCAGATCATCCCCATCTAATATGTACAACTATCCACAATGTTGATTCTTTTCTAAAAACGTGCTCACACTATCCAGCTTTAGCAGATGACATGTACTAAGGGATAATATAGGCACCTTTAGCTTAAAGGGACACTATGGTCACCAGAACAACTACAGCTTAATGTAGTTGTTCTGGTAAGTATATTCATTTCCTTCAGACATTTTCATACAAACACTGCCTTTTTAGAGAAAAGGCAGTGTTTACATTGCCCCCTATGGACACCTCCACTGGCCACTCCTCAGATGGCCACTGGAGTAGGCAGCACTGTCGTTCAGCATCTCCACACATGGAGACGCTGAATTTTCCTCATAGAGATGCATTAAATAATGCATCTCTATGAGGAGGTGTTGATTGGACAAAACAGCGTTTTGCCCCACCCCCATCCCACCTTCTTGCCGATTTCAGCCAATTTCCTTATGGAAAAGCATTGGATTGGCTAAAAATCGTAAATTCTGGTGATTTCACCAAGGAGGTGGATCAAGGGTGGGGCCAGTGCCGGTGGACCCATGCAGCGCTGAAAATAAGGTGATTTTTAAGGGCTCTGGGGGGCAGAGAGGGGGGGGGAGCAGGTCACCAAAATGGTGGATTAAACACTATAGGGTCAGAAATACATACTTGTGTTCCTATCCCTATAGTGTTCCTTTAATGAGGTAGTTATGGTGTTTAGGTCATGCTCCTGCAGTCTCGCTGCTCAATTCTCTGCCTTTTTGGAGTTAAATCACTTTGTTTATACAGCCCTATCCACATCTCCCTGCATGTTACTTGCACAGCATTCCTAAACACTTCCTGTAAAGAGAGGTATAATGTTTAAACTTTCTTTATTGCACAGTCTGTTTAATTTAGAATTTCCTATCTCCTGCTCTGTTCATAGAGCCTTCTTCTAGAGCCTACAGGAGCCTCCTGTGAGTGATTGAAGTTCAGTTTACACTTAATAAAAACTTCCAAAGCAATTTAACATCTGATTGAAAATGAAACATTTTTTTATGTGGGCTCTGTCAGTCACAACCAGGGCACTTGTGGCTAGGGCTGCATGGAGAGAAACCAAAGTAATTTAACTGTACATGGAAGATAATTGAGCAGTGAGACTGCAGAGGCATGGTCTAAACACTAAAACTGCTTCATTAAGCTAAAGTTGTTTGGATGCCCATAGTTTCACTTTAAGAAGGAATACGTTAAAAAAAAGTGAGTTTTGTTTTCAGGAAAACACCAAGTTCTCTCTTATTGCTATTTGTTTTTTTTTTTTTTTTACTTGCAATGTGTTGTAAGTGTATGAAAGCATTCAAAGTGTGCTCTTGAAGTGGCTCTGTCACCGCCTGTCAGTTATGCAAAGTCCCTTAATGTTGACATTGATGCTGGGTGTCTGGTGGCCTTGGGGTGCAGGGGAAGGTGACTTACGCTTACATGAACCTGCGCCTATCAGGCACCACAGTGCTCTTCTATTCGGTCCTCTTTAGCTCTTGTTGATTCAGCTGCCGGGAGCCATGCAGGCTCTGCACACTTGTGCATGCATGAAAGTACATCACTGAAGTCTTTGGAGGATCCCAGGAGATCATAAGACTCTCCATAGACAGAACATTTTCCTCTCAACAATCAATAGTAATAGCTGGGTGTTTGACAAGCATTGACAATGCTTAGTTCCACCTAGTTGTCAAGTTTGTCATGCAGAGGAAAAATGCAATATACTCCCTACTTTTTCTTAGTATACTTGAACACAGTCAATGTGCGTGTTTCATAAAGATGTTATCATGTTATCATGCTATCATGTTTCTCATTTTAGATGGTGACAGTGGTCAGCAAGCCCAGACACAGGAATTTTAAGAGACAGCCAGAGCAAAGAAGGCATCCTCAGAATAATACTCAGTAAAATGCTTAAATGCACTAAAAAAGACCCCCTTCGGAAGGAGCACAGGAGAAAATCCAATCCAGTTAACACGGAGCGTGCACAAAAAAAAGACATATTTGTGTCACAAGTTCTTAAACCCCCAGTGCTCAATGGATTGTTGACTCACATGACATCTGATAGTATTTTGTTTGATGAACTTGATGCAAGTAGTAAGAGAACAGTGCATCTAGCTGGTGGAAATCAAGTTACAATCAAAGGCAAAGGGAAATTGACTCTGAAATGCAAACCTGGAGATGGTTATAAAGATATAACAGTAAGTGATGTGGAACTTGTACCTAAGTTTAAAGCAGACCTGCTAAGTGTAGCCGCATTGACAACAAAAAAAGTTTTGTTTTTTTAATGTACTTTTTAATAATAAAGGATGTTCAGTCTCTTACAAAGGTGACACGCTTTGCAGAGGCTCCAAAATAGATTGAATATTTGTGCTAAATTTGTAGGAAAAGAAAGCCATTGTCTCTAAGAAGTGGACAAGGAATTGCGTAGTGATTTGGCACAGTCACCTTGCAAACCGTGACTCAAATTCCATCCAGGATCTAATAAAGAAAAATTTGGAGAGGAACATTAAAATAAAGTACCGTGAAAAGGTGCAGAACTTGCATAAAGGGGAAGGTAACAAGGTGCTCAATCCCCTAATCAGAGTTACTCAAGGAAACCTCTTGAGCTTACCCTGTCTGACCATCCAACTAACCTCGACTCTTTCATAATTTTTTCTTTAGGTACACAGTGACATACCTGCTGTAGGAAAAGTCCCAAATCTGCACAGGCTCAGAGACTAACTTGCAAAAGTACCCTTTACCAAAAAGTAAAGGGTACAGAATTTCAAAGAGTCAGTCACTATGCAGCATGGCACATACAATTGCAGTTCTCATAGTTGTGGTGCCCAAGAAAGTGTGGGACTCAGGGCTGGAGCCCCACTCGCCCTGTCCAAAGGACAGAACTGGAAACATAGCAGTAATTAGAGAGTAAACTATTAGTCAGCAGTTAGAAAATAAATTAAAGCTTACTATCAATTATGATACAGTTCTTCAGATGCTTTTCAAGTAATTTATAATGGGACACACGTGTGTGTAAGGGTGGGGGTACTTAATCCAAAATCCAGACCTACTTAAGAAGAAAATGAGTAGTAGTAATAGTAGTGATGCTTAAACAAAAATGAATCATTTATCCTCCAGCTCTATCCACAGTGTGTGGCTGCTCTTTCAAAAGGGACTAGTCTCATGTGTGAAGGTCTGGGGCTTCAAGGCTGCTCCTTTTAAGTCTCGTCAGTATTCTATATTTCAGCTGAACTCATCCCTGAAGTCAAATATAGCATAGGAATATGATGTAGTGTTGAGAAAAAAAGTGAAGGCCATAGTACCAGGTAGAATTTGAAAGTGCTACATAAGCATTGGTAAAATATAAATGTTGTGGAACTCCTGGTCTGGTAATGTTGGAGAAGACTTAGGAAGTCAAGTCAACCTTGTACTTGCCTACTACAAGATTAAAGTTAACCCAAAATGTATGTGATCGGTCTAGCAAAAGGTTAACTTAGATATCAGACAAAATGTGAACGTCACTGCAAAGAAAATGTTCTGCATAGCAAATGGCCCAAGACTCCAATTTAGAAAGGTTAGTTTTAAGGTTAGCCTTCAGGCAACCAGTAGACAGGTAGAAAGGCATGGGGCAGTAGATGGTAATGTATGGGCAGTAAATGTCATCTACAGAAGCTGCCTAAAAATGCCCATTAACTTCGTGTACTTAAACAGGATAGTGAGGCCTTACTGATATAGAGTTACTGATGGAAGAATTTCCAATAGCCAAATATGCTGATAAATATCTCAAAATAATACCCACCATTGTGGTTAAATTATATAATTTTTAACGTAACAGTAGTACAAATTGGTACAACAGAACTCAGCAAAGGCATACCTTCTAGGAACCAGTTCCATAGTTTATTTGACAGCAAAAAATGAATCAGGTGAAAATCCATATACTAAAGTTTTGAGGGAAATTTAGCAAATATACAAAAAGTACCGTGGTAAAGATCCAATCATTTTCAAAATAAGAAAAGGGAAGATCCTATCTGTCCCTAAACATAAAGATGGTTGCAGCACATTTCAGTAGTTACATTTATACGCATGTCATTTGTTCAGTGTTGGTTTTATAATATTATTTTCCTTTTTCTCTGACTGTGAACACTGCTAGTTATATAGTCTCTAAAAAAAAAAAAAATATATTGCAGAAACATGACACAATTAAATAAACAGATATGTTAATACCATTCAGTAAATAATCTTTAAAAAAGAAGAACAATTGGCAATTAACATCATTATTAATTTCCACATAATGGATAGCATGAGTCACATTATTTACAAACATGCGATTTAATTGGGTGATCTAGATGATACAGGGAATATTAAGAGAACCTTATCTGGAGACAAACACAATAAATATGATCCCCGGAGGCTCGTATAGCTACCATATGAACCTCAGGATATTACTTCAAGAAGAATAGAAGGCATGGATCTGGTCCTCATTACATCCCCCAGGGTGTACTGTTCCTAGTCTGTAAATCCAGTTTGTCTGTTCAGACAAAATTGATGAACCCATTCCCCTTTCTCATTTTAGTAGCTATTACCTCAATTCCTGCGAGATAAAAATTGTCAGTACAGTCTCGGTATTTTGTTTTCCTCCATGTTTTGTTACATAGTGTCTGACATTTTTCTTTTAGAAGTTTCTTTACCGTTTGTGGCTTCCTGACATTGCATGGTTGATCCACGAGGACAGTGCAGAATATTGCTCTATACAGTAAAAAAGAACAACCAGCAATAGTACGGTCTATCATTACGGGGAGCAAAGGGCAGGATTTGGCTTTGACCTTACTTTAAGAAAAGGTCATAAATCTGCTGAATTTACACAATAATAAATGCAATTGGTAGATAAAATTGTTCATAAATATACAACTGGATTCTTTAACAATATTGAATATATCTAGTTCTCTGAATTAGGCATTTTTTTCTGACCGCACTTACCTTTCTCATGCTTATACTTTTTTTCTACCATGGGGGGGAAGGGGAGGGGATTTTTCATTTATAGTTGAACAGTTGCTTTCAACTTAATCTGCAGAACTAAACTCTATCCACTTCTCTATCACTATTATCTATTGTAAAACTTAATTAACGCAGAAATACAATCAATTTTCATGAAAGAGGCTTGATTGAATAACTGCATTTACTCTTTAGAAGATTGGTAATTTAAAGGATGTAACGCACACTAATTTCTATTTTTAAAGTTGCAACTTAATTGCTTGTTAAGTATCCAACTTGTATCACAAAATAACATCAGAATGTTGGACTGGCTCTATCTTGTATTTGAAAAACCTCCAAGGGGCAGAGCAAAATGCATCATACTGATGGTCTAAGATTGAGTCTGAGTGTGGCGAATTGGTCTGGAGACACTGAGCACAGATTTTATCCCAGCGGTATCTCGGACTTCACAATTTTCACACACTTGTGTGCTCCCCTCATGCCAGTTTTGTGAATTTGAATTGTTTTGGATCCATCACACACAGAGAGCTTTATCCCTACTGAGACATCAAGTAAGAGTGGCACACAATCAACTCAATGTGTGTGAGTTCACATCTACATTTATTTCCTATTTCCTAAGATTACCTTGTTATATGTGTATGAATTATCTGCGTTATGTGAAACAACCTACTTATTCACTTCTATTGCTTCTTTTTTAATTCTGCTTTTACCCCAACAACTCGTTTCAGGGTTATTTACTAAGGTGAGAATTCAAAGTGAATTTCACATTTAACGTCATAATAGCTGAAATTAATATATTCTCTAAGCTATGTTTTCATTTAGTCTACTTTGGCCTAAAGTTGAAATTCACTTTCAACTCACTTTGAATTCTCGCTTTAGTGCATAACCCTGTAAGAATATGTAATATGCCTCGTCTGTTTTCCGAGAGACAAGCCATTGTCCTTCCTCAGATTTTTGAAGTGGTGTTATATCTGATATTCCTAAATCTTTAATTATACTAAATAATAGAGAAAATAGTCAGAACATTTATTTTGAATTTAAGCAGAAATTTCTTTTAACATGACAGCAGTAAAATAGTTTGTCAACAGTCTTATAATTATAAGTGTAGGGGAGTATCCATAAAGACACATAATGGCTGTCTGCAGTCTAAATAATTCAATTCTGAATGAAGCCACTTTGCTTCTCATATTATACACAATTTATTCAAGCGTTGAGTTCTGGTAATGACTAGAATAGAAAATCGTTACATTTCACATGTAATATTCATACAAATAATGTTTACAGTTTGCTCTCACAAAATGATCGGAATTCAAATTGCAATACTGATATTAAAAAAAATCACAACAATAGCTAGATAAAAATAAAAGCTAAGCTCTTATTCACTGTAATTAGCTTTTGTGAATATTCACTGTCAGAAATGTAACGTATTGACTTTGCAGGATTACTATGTGCATTGAGTCCCAGGGGACGTTGCGCCATTTTTCAAGTTAAAATACCCCAAACCACAAACTCATATTCATTTTGATTGGCGTACAGTTTCTATAACTAGAACATCCTCATTATCTTTTCGCAGTTACTAAAAACTATCAAAAGCAGAACTGACCTCATCACACTCTGTAGGACATGAAAATGAAGGAAATGTGAACGTGTCCTTTCTGGTAAAATACTTTATCAATAAATAATTCAATTATAAAACATTAATTCTGTGTATGGGCCCGTAGGTATATGTACCACTAGAAGAAGCATTCAAGAGAAATCATGAAAGTATCCTGAATAAAAATATATTTTTTTAGTATTTAGATTTACTGTAGTTCTGTGACTGAGGTTTATAAGATTATTGGTAACAGAAAAGTTACATAGTTACATAGTTACATAGCTGAAAAGAGACTTGCGTCCATCAAGTTCAGCCTTCCTCAGAAATGTTGTTGCTGTTGATCCAAAAGAAGGCAAAAAACCTGGTCTGAAGCACTTCCAATTTTGCCACAAACTAGGAAAAAAATTCCTTCTTGACCCCAAAATAGCAGTCAGATGTCTCCTTGGATCAATCAGCTATTACCCACTAATTAGAAATTATATCCCTGTATGTTATGTTTTTGTAAGTATTTATCCAATTTCAGTTTAAACATCTGTATGGACTCTGACAAAACCACCTCTTCAGGCAGAGAATTCCATATCTTTATTGTTCTTACTGTAAAAAAACCTTTTCTTTGCCTTAGATGAAATCTCCTTTCTTCCAGCCTAAATGTGTGACCTCGTGTCCTATGTATAACCCTGTTTATGAATAGATTTCCAGATAAAGGTTTGTACTGGCCCCGAATATATTTGTATAAAGTTGTCATATCCCCTCTCAGGCGCCGTTTTTTCAAACGAAACAGATTTCATTTTTGTAACCTTTCTTCATAACTAAAATGCTCCATTCCTTTTATCAATTTTGTAGCTCGTCTCTGGACCCTCTCCAGTGCCATGATATCCTTCTTTAGAACAGGCGCCCAAAATTGCACAGCATATTCAAGGTGTGGTCTTACCAGCGATTTATACAGAGGCAAAATTATATTTTCATCCCGAGAATTTATGCCCTTATTTATACATGACAAAATCTTACTGGCCTTAGCAACTGCAGATTGACATTGCATATTGCTGCCTAATTTGTTGTCTATAACAATGCCCAAATCCTTCTCGTGTGTGGTTATCCCTAATTCACTACCATTTAGTGTGTAAGTTGCTTGTGCATTCTTAACCTCGAAATGCATATCTTTGTATTTCTCTATGTTAAATTTCATCTGCCATTTTAGTGCCCAGTCCCCCAATCTATCCAAATCTCTCTGCAGCAAAGCAATATCCTGCTCACATTTTATTACTTTGCAAAGTTTTGTGTCATCTGCAAACACTGATACATGGCTTTCAATGCCTATTTCAAGATCATTTATAAATATGTTAAATAGAAGTGGTCCCAAAACAGAACCCTGAGGGACACCACTTACCACTTTAGTCCAGCCTGAAAATTTACCATTAATGACAACTCGTTGTACTCTGTCCTTAAGCCAATGTTCTACCCAAGAACAGGAATATTCATCTAGACCAATTTCTTTTAGTTTGAAGACTAACCTATTGTGAGGAACCGTATCAAATGCCCTGGCAAAGTCCAAGTAGATCACATCCACTGCAACACCCAAATCTATACTTCTACTTACTTCTTCGTAGAATGCAATTAGGTTAGTTTGACATGACCTATGTTTCATAAAACCATGCTGATTATTGCTAATAACAAAGTTCTTCCCAATGAATTCCTGAATATTATCCCTTAATAGCCCTTCAAATATTTTCCCAGTTACAGAAGTTAAGCTCACAGGTCTATAATTTCCAGGCAAGGATTTTGAACCCTTTTTAAATATAGGAACAACATCTACCTTCCTCCAATCCTCCGGTACAACACCTGAAACAAAAGAATCTTGAAAAATTAAATACAGAGGTTCACTTATTTCCCCACTTAGCTCCTTAAGTACTCATGGGTGAATACCGTCAGGCCCCAGAGCTTTATTTACATTAATTTTCTTTAATAGCTGTAGCACCTTGTCTCGAGTTATCCAGTCACAAGTTATTTGCAAGTTTTTTGCAGCAAACATTTGCATATCTCTTGGCATAGGATCCTCATTAATATATACTGAAGAAAAATAGTTATTTAAAATTTCTGCTTTTTCCTGGTCTTCATTAGCTAATAAACCCAACTCTGTTTCAAGTGTACCTACACTTTCATTTTTTGTTTTTTTAGAATTGATGTACTTGAAAAAAAAATTGGGGTTGGTTTTGCATTCTTTAGCTATCAATTTCTCATTTTCTAGTTTAGCCACTTTAATTGCCTTTTTGCAAGTGTTATTGGCTTCCTTATATCTTAAATAGGATGCCTTTGATTTGTCTGATTTTAAATGCTTTAAATGCCCTTTTCTTATTTTTAATCTCTCGTTTTACTTCTCTACTAAGTCACATTGGTTTTAATTTGTTTCTTTTATATTTATTACCCAATGGTACATACTGAGAAATGTACCTTTCTAATATATGTTTGAATAGTTTCCATTTATCCTCAGTGTTTTTATCACTAAGGAGTTTATGCCAGTCGATATGTTGTAGAGCTGCCCTAATCTTATTGAAATTGGCTTTTTTAAAATTATATATTTTAGTATACCCCACCTGCTTTTGCTTTTTTGAGTTTATTTCAAAATTTACCATATTGTGATCACTATTTCCCAAATGCTCCCCTACTTGAATGTTGGTTAAAAGATCAACATTGTTTGTTATGACAAGATCCAGACAAGCATCCTGTCTAGTTGGTGCTTGTACCAGTTGTGACATAAAGGTGTCATTTAACACATTCAAAAACCTGATCCCCCTTGCTGAAGTAGCAGTCCCTCTTTCCCAATTTATATCCGGATAATTAAAATCTCCAATAATTAACGTGTTACCTCGATTTGCAGCTTTCTCAATTTGCTCTAACAGCTGTTCTTCCTCATTAATATTTACATTAGGTGGTTTATAACATATCCCAACCAATAATTGATTTCCCTTTGTTTTCCCCAAGCAGATATCTACCCATAAAGCCTCCACCTTTTCCTCGTCACACTCCACATGCCTAAGATTTGACTTTAACTCACGGTTGACATATAAACATACCCCACCACCCTTCTGGTTTTTCCTATCCTTCCTAAATAACGTATACCCATTTAAATTAACTGCCCAGTCATGTGTCTCATCCCACCATGTTTCTGTTATGCCTATTATATCATATTGTTTAGTGTATGCTATTGCCTCTAGTTCCCCCATTTTGTTATATAGGCTCCTTGCATTAGTAAGCATACATTTAATATTATCATGAGTCTTTTGTACTTTTTGTGAATTATCAATATTACATACCTCCTCTGTTCTGAGTTTTCCCCTCCCCCCATCTCCACCCCCTTTGTTCTGAGCTAAAGCCCATCTCTTTTCCATCATATCTCCATTTTCTAGATTGCTTTGACCCTCCCCCCCCCCTACCACTAGTTTAAAATCTCCTCCAACCTTCTAGCCATCCTATCCCCCAGCACAGCAGACCCTCTTCCGTTTAGGTGCAATCCATCATGACTATACAGGTTGTACCCAAGCGCAAAATCGGCCCAGTGCTCTAAAAACCCAAAACCCTCTTTCCTGCACCAAGACTTTAGCCACGCATTGACCTCTCTAATCTCCCGCTGCCTTTCTGCTGTAGCGCGCGGCACAGGTAATATTTCTGAAAAAATTACCTTGGAGGTCCTTTTCTTAAGCTTACTTCCTAGTTCCCTGAACTCATTCTTTAGGACCTTCCATTTTCCTCTGACTTTGTCATTGGTACCAATATGGACCATGACAGCTGGGTCATCTCCAGCCCCTCTCAATAATCCCTCCACTCTGTCGGCAACATGCCGGACCCGAGCACCCGGGAGACAGCAAACTGTCCGGTTGAGTCGATCAGAGTGGCAGATTACCCTATCTACTCTCTTAATAATAGAGTCCCCTACCACCACAACCTGTCTAGCCTTCCTTACCCTCTCAACCCCACCCGTACTAGAGGGGCTGTTTCCACGGCTGTTAGCAGGAACAGCTTCCTGCAGTACAGCTACTCCTGAGCTGATGCTCCCAACATCTTCACTCAAACGGGCAAATCTGTTAGGCTGCATGAGATCAGGACTAGCTAAACCTTTTCTCTTCCCTCCCCCCCTGCTTCCTCTCCCCACTGTCACCCAGCTACGTGCCTGTTCCCCATTTGTCTTATCTCCTCCCTCTCCACTACCTGTCCCCACTAAACTCTGCTCAGTGAGCAGCAGACTCCTCTCAAGATTGTCAATCTCCCTCAGTGTTACAATTTGCCTCTCCAGATCTCTAATCTGAGCTTCCAGAAATGCCACTCGCTCACACCCACCACAGAGGTATGGACCCTGGACAGAATCATCCAGGCATGCATACATGCGGCATGATGTGCACTGAGTTAAATTTGCAATCTTGCTAGCACTCATCCCCAGTAACAAAAAACACAAGTGAGAAAAAAAAAAAAAAAATGTTAACCCTCTTGGTTTAAACTCCCTTGTAGTTTCAACTCCTGTTGTTTTAACTCCTACTTAAAAGAGACTACTTGAAATAGCCTACTTTCAAGCAAACTCCAGTGAGCAAGCTCTGTGAGTCAGTAGTGGGTTTATATTTGCAATACAAATCCCACACAGGTGGAAATTAAGGGGCACTCCCCCTAATTAGCTCAGCAGCAGCAGCACCCACAAGGAGGGGAATAGAAACAACAAGAGAGGGGAAAAAAAAAAAAGTGAGGCATAGCTTTTTCCCGCTGGCTGGTATTTTACTGGCACAGCTGCTATTTGAGGCTGTCTGGCTGGTGCTGGTACTGCAAAAATACAAATTGTTGTATTTTATATTTATATATATATATATTATATAGCGTATTTTTCGCTCCATAAGACGCACCTCACCATAAGACGCACCTAGTTTTTAGAGGAGGAAACCCAGAAAAAAAAATATTCTGAACAAACTGTTCCATAGTGTTTCTTACCATGGGACAGTTTGTTCAGAATATTTTTTTTTCTCCCCTGTCCCATAATGATCTTTAACCCCCTTTTCCTCTGTCCCATAGTGATTGTTAACCCCTCCTACCCTTGTCCATTAGTGTTCTGATCCCATAGTGTCCCCCCCTCCCATAGTCCCACCCTGCCCTTGTCCCATAGTGTCTCCCCCTCCCCTTGTCCCATAGTGTCTCCCCCTCCCCTTGTCCCATAGTGTCTCCCCCTCCCCTTGTCCCATAGTGTCTCCCCCTCCCCTTGTCCCATAGTGTCTCCCCCTCCCCTTGTCCCATAGTGTCTCCCCCTCCCCTTGTCCCATAATTACTTATGGTGTCTCCCCTCGTGGGCCGGTTCACAGCGCGCTCCGCGGTCCAGGAACTAATATTTCAGGTTCCGGTTTCCGGCGGGACTGAAAGGAAGTGTGCACACTCAGTGTGCATACTTCCTTTCAGTCCCGCCGGAAACCGGAACCTGAAATAGAAGTTCCTGGACCGCGGAGCGCGCTGTGAAGCCGGCCCACGCTCCAAGACAGGTAAGTAAAGCTTCACATTCGCTCCATAAGACGCACAGACATTTCCCCTCACTTTTGAGGGGAAAAATAGTGCGTCTTATGGAGCGAAAAATACGGTATTTCTGGCTCTGGGATCTCTGTGTTCTACCTGAGAGAGGCTGATTTCTGCGTGGTCCTGCCCCCTTAGACTTAACACAACAATCTGAAGTAGCCACAGTGGAGAGAGTTGGGTGACAAACTGTGCCAGGATGGCCAGCTGTTGTTATACATAGCAGGTACTCACTGTTTTAACCCCTTAAGGACTGGACTGTTTTTGCGATGTTGTACATTTGCGACCAGGCATATTTTTACACTTTTGTGGTGTTTGTGTTTGGCTGTAATTTTCCGCTTTCTCATTTACTGTTCCCATACAAATTATATATTGTTTTATTCAGGACAAAAGGGTCTTACTTTACATACCATTATTTATATAATCTCATGTATTTTAATTTTAAAAAAATAAAAAAATATGATGAAAAATTTAAAAAAATACATGTTTTTTGACTTTTACTTGAAAAATCTTTTACTCATCTACAAAAGCGAATGAAAAAAACAGCTAAATAGATTCAAAATTTTGTCCTGAGTTTAAAAATACCCAGTGTTTACATGCTTTTTTGCTTTTTTTTGCATGTTTTAGGGCTATAGGTACAAGTAGGATATTGCAGTTTCAAAACATACATTTTTAAAATGTATCAATAGTGACATTGTAACACTATTATCCGTCATAAATCTCTGAATAACACCCCACATGTACATATTTTTTTAAAGTAGACAACCCAGGGTATTCAATATGGGGTATGTCCAGTCTTTTTTAGTAGCCACTTAGTCGAAAACACTGGCTAAAGTAAGCATTCATATTTGTTTGTGTGTGAAAAAAGTAAAAAAACTAAATTGAACGCTAATTTTGGCCAGTGTTTGTGACCAAGTGGTTACTAAAAAAGACTGGACATACCCCATTTGCAATACCTTGGGTTGTCTTCTTTTGCAAATGGTATGCCATCATGGGGTAATTCTCATTCCTGGGCTACCATACGCTCTCAAAGGCAACGTAACCAACCTGGCCATTTTCAATGTAAAATATTTGACCCATATATTTGACCTTGTAACTTTCAAAAATGCTATAAAACCTGTACATGGGGGGTACTGTTTTACTCGGGAGACATCGCTGAACACAAATATTAGTGTTTAAAAACTGGAAAACGTATCACAACAATTATATCATCAGTAAAAGTGCTGTTTGTGTGTGAAAAATGCAAAAAAGTAACTTTCACTGACAATATCATCGCTGTGATATGTTTTACTGTTTTGAATCACTAATATTTGTGTTCAGCGAAGTCTCCCGAGTAAAACAGTACCCCCCATGTACAGGTTTTAGGGTGTCGTAGAACGCTACAGGGTAAAATACAGTGCTAGCAAATTAAATTCTCTGGAATTTCGGCCTGGGTTGGCAGGCAGGTCCCTCAAATTGCAATCAATAAAATTACTGAATTATATAAAAATATTACATAAATACGCACGTAGAATTTAAATATATATGCATATTTATATAGTTTAAGTCTACGTGTATATTTATATAATTATTTATGTAATTTTGTATATGGACATATGTATATTTCGTATTATTTTTATTTATTAATATATACATAGATATATATACAAATTCATTCTAAGTGTATTTTGATATAAATATATATATATTAATTTTAAAATACAGTTAGAATAAAATTTCATATAGCTATATAATTTTTTTAAAATTTTTTATTATTATTTTAAAAAATTTTAATTTAATTTAAATTACTTATTATTTATATTTTATAATATATATATACAATATATATAGTTATTATATATATTATATATATACGTGTGTAATTTAATTATAAGTGTATTTTTATATTAATATAAGTACATATTAATATAAAAATACACTTAGTATGGCATTATATATATGATATATAGACATATATTATATAGATATAATATATGTCTATATATCATATATACACATATATAATTATTATTATTTTTTTTAATTAACACTAACTTTATTTTTTTTATTGATTTTACACTAGCAGGGAGACTGCCTGTCAGTACAGACAGTCCCCCTGCAGGCAGACACTAGGACACCTATTGTGACCATGTGATCGCTGTGTTAAGCGATCACATGGCCACAGGGGTCCTAATCTGCCGTGGGGAGACTGTCTGGGCTGCAGGCAGTCTCCCCACAACCGGAGCCACGCTGATCGCCGCCGGGGGAACGACGGCGATCAGGTAAGTAGCTCAGACCGTTAGGACGGTTCAGGACCGTCATCGGTCGGCAAGCCAAAAATGCCGATGACGGTCCTGAACCGTCCTCGGTCGGGAAGGGGTTAAACACATGACACACACACTCATATCCAATATATACACTGCTACACACACTGTATATTCACAAGGACACACTCTACTAAAAAACACGTAGTATACACACAACACACTACTACACACCCACTCAAGGGATACCCATACTGCTATAAACACACAATCAGACACCGTATACACACATTGCTGTACACAGTATTCACACATGACACACACTACGACAGGCTTGAACTGGCCTAATTGGCTGCAATATCCTTGGGCCTGGGATGACAGGGGAGATCAAAGAATCTTTCCAGGTGGTCCATGCAAGACCAGCATTACTTTAACACGGTCCAGAAGTGCAGACAACTTGATTCATCCACTGGACCACTATATTACAACATTACCCACCCCCTGGCCTAAGGTAAGCCGGGTCAGGGGCAATACACTTTTTTTCAAGTTGTTAAAAGATTTTCAGGACTGTTTTTTTTCTCCACTATACAGACACGCATACTGCATCCATTACACACACAGATTGCATCCACTACACACACTGCATCCACTACACAAACACACACTGTGTCCACTAGACACACAAACAACATCCACTACACATGCACACTGCATCCACTATACACACAATATCCACTATGCACACACTGCATCCACTATACACACACATCCACGACATACATACACTGTATCCACTACACACACTCTTTGCATCCATTATAAACATACTGCATCTACTACACATTCTTTGCATTTACTATGCACACACTGCATCTACTCTACAAACACACACACACACACACACAGGTGGGCTCTATTTCTTTTAAAATCTTAATTAATAATAAGCCAATACATAGTTACATAGTTACAAAGCTGAAAGGAGACTTGCGTCCATCAAGTTCAGCCTTCCTCACATATGTTTATGCTGTTGATCCAAAAGAAGGCAAAAAACCTAGTCTGAAGTGCTTACAATTTTGCAACAAACTAGTAAAAAGTTCCTTCTTGACCCCAAAATAGCAGTCAGATGTCTCCTTGGATGAAGCAGCTATTACTCCACTAATTAGAAATAATATCCCTGTATTTATCCAATTGCAGTTTAAACATCTGTATGGACTCTGATAAAACCACCTCTTCAGGCAGAGAATTCCATATCCTTATATTTTTTACTGTAAACAAACCTTTTCTATGCCTTAGATGAAATCTCCTTTCTTCCAGCCTAAATGTGTGACCTTGTGTCCTATGTATAGCCCTGTTTATGAATAAATTTCCAGATAATGGTTTGTACTGGCCCTGAATATATTTGTATAATGTTATCATATCCCATCTGAGGCATTATTTTTCCAAACTAAAGAGATTTAAATTTTTTTAACCTTTCTTTCATAACTAAAATGCTCCATTCCTTTTATCAATTTTGTAGCTCGTCTCTGCACTTTTTCTAGTGCCATGATATCCTTCTTTAGAACAGGTGCCCAAAATTGCACAGCATATTCAAGGTGTGGTCTTACCAGAGATTTATAAAGAGGCAAAATTATATTTTCATCCCTTTATATACTATTTTCATACTTTATTATTAAGAATTAGACAGCTAATCAATGTGATTACAACATTTAAGCTAGGAAACACTTTTTCAGAAACCTTTTAGGCTGTTTCACCTTCTAGATGACTAGCTGACAACCTGTCCCTTAACAGTGTGTTCTGCACCTAGTTAGATGTCATCCCTAGTAGTAGGAAGACATTTGTAATCAGCAGTGGAGAAGATTGATTCAAATACACAGAACTAGAAAAAACGCAGCACACAGCAATCTATCTATCACCTGTTAATCTTTTTCTCTTCATATTAAGATGACCAATTTTCCTTCTATTTAAAGTTTTCCATCTTCTTTGAAATGTATTAGCTATTACATGTCCCCAAATTTAATATACCTTCCATATTTGAGTGCAGCTCATACATTTACCACTATCTCAAAGTAATTTAAAACACCTTATCAACATTTAAACATGGTTACTTTATAATCAGATCGAATTCCACTACCACTAGATCAAACAGCTAATTTCGCAAGTGTATAAAAATTAGCACAAGACATATATGTTCAAGTTACATTTCTTTATTAAATATGTTTCACAGAATGAATACTATTTTGAAGTGTCTTATTTGTATATACAGGAATTAGGGGCTCATATATATCTTTTATTTTATTAGACGTTTATCCAAAATACAGTTTGGATGTGGGGTATCTCTGGACTCACGAAGAGTCATCCTTCAGCACTCAGGAAAGGAAAAACCTCCTGTGGAGGAAACCTCTGGGGAACCATGGCTTGAAGGATTGCCTTTCCCTCTGGGCATTAAGAGGTAAATATTGAGAATTTACTAGAAATTGGCTTGTTCTTTTTGTGTTTTGTTTAAACATTTAAATTTGTGGACATAGTTGATAAAGAGAAAGAGAGATTTTCTCAGACATTGAAATTGAAAGACAGACAGATTGACATATAGATTTCCACAAACATTCATATTGACAGACAGGTTCCAACATACAGTGAAATTGGCAGACAGATAGATTTCGTGCAACATTTAAAAAGAAGAGGAAAAGACAGTGTAACGGATCGCCTGGCACCCCGACTGGGTACCTCCGTTGAAAGATGCTCCTAGCGCTTCCTGAGGACTCCAAGCACTGCAGCCGACACCACAATCACCGAACCAGAGAAGCGTATACCTTCTCTCAAGCATATGAATGCTGTAGACAGTTGAATAGGAACCATACGAATAGGTTTACTCTCCTAGCAGTCAAACTGGAACAGCATACAATAAATCCTTCCCCCAATAATGAGACGACACTTCACTTTGAGGGTTAAAACAGGAACTCCCTGTACTGTCACATACAGTCTCTTTTATTCCCAATCCACAAACATAGTACAGCCCACAGGGCGTTACAAAACAACCAATCAATCCATACAATACACCCAGACACTCCCACACAAAATCCTCCCCTCTGGCTGTGATATGATTACTGAACACAATGGGTAATCTAATTATCACAGCCAGAGAAATACAGTTTCATAAAACACATCACAGGGACCCCAAAACATGCAATAACCCATAAAAAGTATATCCTTGGAACTGGGGGATCTGGGTGAACCACATATCCAAAATTCACCCAGATCCGTTCAGTACTTTGGAAGATACAGTTTAATGCAGATTCTGCAGAACATATACAGGCTAAATAAAAAATAATCACTGTATAATGTGTCCCCTGCTGTATAGTCCAACACCACCGCACGATGTATCTGTGCAACAAATACTGGCGAGATGGCACCGTGTTGAAAAGTCCACACAGTGTCTGTGAGTTAAAATGGCCGCCATCCATTGTTCTCACCATGTGCTTCTGATACAGGAAATGGTGGCCACCCAGTAACTCCACAGTATGTCCCCAGATGGTTCTTAAAAGGGCCAGCAGCAGCACAACACAAATCCATTATGCCCAAATCATGTCTTTAACCCCTTAAAACCGGAGGACGTACAATTACGCCCTCTAATAGGCGGCTCTAAACGCCGCCGGGCGTAATTGTACGCCCTCCGGTTTTTGTTAACTTACCCGGTCGCCGGCGGTCCCACGCCGGCGATCGCGGTAGGGGGGACTCCCAGGGAGCCCCCCGCGGCACATCCGTCCTCGTTGAAGCCCCCCGGCCATGTGAGAGTGGGGTCCTAGCGAGGACCCCACAATCACATGGCCGGGGATAGCTGGCTTCTGTATTGCCGGCAGGGGGGCTGCCTGTAATGACAGGTGGTCCCCCTGCTGGCTGAAAATAAAATAAAAATAAGTTAATGGTGTAAAAAAAATAATTATATATACTTAGATCATATGTATATATTATATATATATGATCTAAGTATATATATACACATATACATACACACACATACACCGTCTAGGTGTATTTTACTATTAATATATATATAATTATATATATATATTAATATCAAATTACACGTAGACTGATACTGATTAAATATATATATAATTATTGTTATATATATATTTATATATAATATAAAAAAAATTAAAATGTAAATACGTTAAAAAATAAAATTAAAAAATAATTAAAAATAAATAATTAAAAAATATATAGATGTGTGTTATTTCGTTCTAACTGTTTTGTGAAATTAATATATATATATATATATCAAAATACACGTAGAACAAATAATATATATATATATCTATATACATAAATATATACGTATATATCACTATATATATACCTATATATAAATAAAAATATTTAAAAAAAATTATATAGATATATACATATATATACACATACGTATATATATACACATATATTAATTCTACATATATATTTATGTAATATTTTTACATAATTAGGTATCTTAATTAATTACAATTAGCGGGACCTGCCTGACAACCCATGCGAAAGTAAAGGGAATTTAATTTGCTAGCACTATATTTAACCCTATAACTTTCCAAGACACCATAAAACCTGTACATGGGGGTACTGTTCTACTCGGGAGACTTCGCTGAACACAAATATTAGTGTTTCAAAACAGTAAAATGTATTACAACGATGATATCGCCAGTAAAAGTGAAGTTTTTTGCATTTTTCACGCACAAACAGCATTACACGGACAATATTATTGCTGTGATACTTTTTACTGTTTTGAAACACAAATATTTGTGTTCAGCGAAGTCTCCCGAGTACAACAGTACCCCTCATGTACAGGTTTTTATGTTGTTTTCAAAAGTTACAGCGTCAAATATAAGGCTTGTGTTTCATTTTTTTCACATTAAAATTCGCCAGATTGGTTACGTTGCCTTTGAGACCCTATGGTAGCCCAAGAATGAAAATTACCCCTATGATGGCATACCATTTGCAATAGTAGACAACCCAAGGTATTGCAAACAGGGTATGTCCAGTCTTTTTTAGTAGCCACTTAGTCACAAACACTGGCCAAAATTGGCGTTTTTTGCATTTTTTCACACACAAACAAATACTAACGCTAACTTTGGCCAGTGTTTGTGACCAAATGGCTACTAAAAAAGACTGGACATACCCCATTTGCAATACCTTGGGTTGTCTACTATTGCAAATGGTATGCCATTATGGGTGTAAATTTCATTCCTGGGCTACTATACAGTCCCAAAGGCAACGTAACCAATCTGGCGAATTTCAATTTCAAATGTAACGTGCTATATTTGACCCTGTAACTTCCCAAAACGCCATAAAACCTGTACATAGGGGGTACTGTCTTACACGTGAGACTTTACTAAATACAAATATGTGTAATTTATTGCAGTAAAATCAAACAGTATTATGACACTGACCTTTAAAATGCAATTTAGAACTAAAAAAATCAAAAAAATCGTATTTTCTCCCATTTTTTTCATATTAATTTATGTTTCATAGCTAAATATTTGATATTAAATGAAAGCCCTGTTTCCCCTGAATAAAATGATATATAATAAGAGTGGGTGCATTTACTATGAAAGAGGTGTATTACGGTTGGACAGACATGTAGCGCAAATGCCAGGTTTTGTTTACATTTTGTTTTGTTCACAATGTGTACATTTGGCTCCGTCCTTAAGGGGTTAAAGGGCAATACATCCCAGGGGCCATAGTCACATGGCAGGAGGCTGGCAACCAGGCTTCTCCAGTGCACAGTGGCGAGGTTGGTTCCGCCACAGACAGATTTCTGTTTCAATTAACAGAGAGAGAGAAAGATATAATTTCCCCAAACATTTAAACTGAATGGCTACAAGACAAACTCAAACATTTCAGGTGACAGACAGATTGACAAACAAATTTCACCAACCATTTCAGGTGACAGACAGATTGACAAACAAATTTCCCCAACCATTTCAGGTGACAGACAGATTGACAAAGAGATTATCCCAAACATGGAATTTGACAGACAGACAGATTCTCCCAAACATTTAATAGACAGACAAACAGACAGATTTCCCCTAACATTTAAATAGACTGACAGACTGACAAATAGAATTACCCAAACATTGAAATCAACAGATTTGCCTAAATTTTAAATTGACAGACAGATATTCACAAACAGACTGACAGATTTTCTGAAAATTTTAACTAGACAGATTGATTGACTGACAGATAGATTTCCCAATACATTTAAACTCACAGACAGATTCCCCCATACATTTACAGTTAGAGACAGGAGACAGATTTCCCCAGACAGAAACATTTCCCCAAACATTGAAATTGACAGACAGATTTCCCTGTATTATAAAATGACAGACAGACAGATATTCCCAAATAGTTAGACTGATAGATTGTCCAAAACATTTAACTAGACAGATTGACTGACGGATACATTTTCCATTAAATTTAAACTGACAGACAGATTTCTCCATACACTTAAATTGAGAGACAGGAAGTTCCTCAAAAATGTAACATGACAGACAGACCATTATATTTCCCCTAATATTTAAAGAGAGTGTCAGATTGACAGACATAAAGACCACAACATTTAAACTGACACACAGACAGAGATCCACAAACATTTAGATACATAGACAAACTGACATATGGATTTCCATAAAATTTAAATTGACAGACAGATTTCCCCAAATATTTAAATCGACACATAGATTTTCTCAAGCATTTAAATAGACAGACAGATTACTTCACACATTTAAATTGAAATTCAGAGAGAGACAGGTTTGCTCGTACATTTAAATTACCAGACAGATTGATAGATTTCCCCCTAACATTTAATTTGACATACAGATAGATTTTCCCAGGTTTCTCTAAACATTTACATTAACAGACTGATATATTACCCTAAACATGTGCATAGACAGACAGACAGATTACCCTAACTATTTAAACTGACAGAAAGAAAATTTTCCCCTACATTTTTACTGACAGACAGACAGACAAACTTACCCATTTATTTAAATATATTGACAGGCAAGTTGTCAGACAGATTACCCCAAATATTTAAAAAGATAAAGAGACAGGCAGATTTTTCTCAAACATTTAAACTGACAGACAGACTGACAGATTCCCTTAAACATTTAAATAGATAGACAAACTGACAGATTTCTCCAAACATTGAAATTGACAGACAGATTTTCCTAGATTTTAAATTGACAGACACATATTCCCAAATATTTAGACTGATAGATTTTCTGAAACATTTACTAAACAGATTGACTGACAGATACATTTCCCAATACATTTAAACCGACAGACAGATTTCCTCATAGACCTAAATTGAAAGACAGGAAGATAGATTCCCCCCAAAATTTTACATCACAGACAGACCATTGTATTTCCCCAAATATTTTAAGAACCTGACAGATTGACAGACAGGTTACCCCAAACATTTAAATTGACAGAAAGACAAACATATTTCCCCTACATTTATACTGACATACAGACAGATTTACTCATCTATTTAAATAGATAGACAGGCAAGTTGACAGACAGACTACTCCAAATATTAAAAGTGATAAAGAGAAAGGCACATTTTCCCTCAAACATTTAAACTGACTGACAGCCTGACAGATTCCCCAAACATTTAATTTGACAAACTGGCAGATAGATTTCCCCAAACATTAAAATTGACAGACAGAATTCCCTATATGTATATAGGGACAGACAGAGAGAGACTTTCCAAAATGTTTAAATAGACGAACGTTTACATTGAGAGACTGATATATTTCCCCAAACATTTACATAGACAGACAGATTGAAGATATAACCCCAAATATTTAAACTGACAGAAAGATAGAGAGAATTCCCCTACGTTTTTACTGACATACAGAGGTTTACCCTTGTATTTAAAGAGACAGACAGTCAAGTTAACAGACAGACAGATTACCCCACATGTTTAAAGTCACAGAGAGACAGACAGACATTTTCCCAAACATTTAAAGGGATACTACAAAGATGTTTTCCTGGCACTATAGGTCCCTACAGTGCCCCTCTCCCTCGTGCCCCCTTCCTGCAGTGCAGAGGGTGTAAAACGTCTTCAGTCACTTACCTGATGTCCCTCGCTGCTGGGTCAGGCTCAGCCCACACACATCCCCCACAGACGTCAGCCGGCAAAGGAGACCTAATGAACATGCACATCAAGTGCCGTGCTCGCATTAAGATTCCTTATAAGTAGCCATTGTTTCAATTCTTTCCTATGGGGATTTGATTGACTCTGGATGTCCTCATGCACAGCTGGAGGACGTCCAGCGTCATTTAGACATCATTTGGTCGCCTAACCATACGGAAGTCCCCTGGTAGACAGCTACTAGAAATGGAGTTAGCCCTGCAAGGTAATGATTGCAGTTTCTAAGAAACTGCAATAATTACCACTGTAGGGTTAAGGGACATAGGACATTGCACCCAGATAGCTTCAATGAGCTTTAAATTGCCGATTCATTCAAACACTTAAATTGACAGAGAGATTTAAAAAAAAATGTAAATAGACAAACAAGTTTCTCTAAACATTTAGATTGACAGACTGATATAGTCCCCAAAAAAGACAGAGAGACAGAAAGATTCCTCCACATTTATACTGATTGACAAACAGATTTACCCATACATTTAAATAGACAGACAGGCAAGTTGACAGAGAGACATACTACCCAAAAAATTTAAATTGACAGAGACAAGGCAGATTTTTTCCAAACATTTAAACTGACAGAAAGACAGTCAGATTCCCCTAAACATTTAAATTGACAGACAGACAATTAGATTTCCCCAAGCAATTAAATAGGCAGAATTTCCAAAAGATTTAAATTGACAGACAGATCGATACATTTCCAAATATTTAAACTGAGAGAAAGACAGACAGATTTCCCCTACGTCTATATTGACAGACAGAGATTTATCCATATATTTAAACAGACAGACAGGCAAGCTGACAGACAGATTATCCCTAATATTTAAAGTGACAGAGAGACAGATAGACATTTTTCCAAACATTTAAACTGACAGATTAATTGATTCAATTTATCTCTATGAGGAGATGCTGATTGGCCAGGGCTGTGTTTGGCTTGTGTTGGCTCTGCCCCTGGCCTGCCTAATGGAAAGTTTGTGTGTGAAAAATGCAAAAAACTACACAGTACCCCCCACGTACAGGTTTTATGGTGTCTTGTAAAGTTACAGGGTTAAGTATAGTGCTAGCAAATTAAATTCTCTGGGCTTTCTGCCTGGGCTATCAGGCAGGTCCCACAAATTGTAATTAATAAAATGACTTGATTATGTAAAAATATTAAATAAATATATACACAGAATTAAAATATATACGTATGTGTATATATATATATATATATATATATATATGTATTTTGTTTTTAAATATTTTTATTTATATATAGGTATATATATAAAGTAATATATATATATATATATATATATATATATTATTTCGTTCTAAGTGTATTTTGATATCAATATATATATATATATATATATATATATATATATATATCAAAATACACTTAGAACGAAATTACACATATATATATTTTGATTTTTTTAAAATAATTTTTCATTTTTAACGTATTTAGATATTTATTTTATATTATATATATATATATATATATAATTATACTTATATATATATATATTTAATTAATACCATTTTACGTATATTTTGATATTAATGTATATATATATATATATATATATGTATATATATATATATATATATATATATATTGATATCAAAATACACTTAGAACGAAATAATAAGTGTGAGAGCGCTCAGTGGATTTTCAAAGTGAAAAAATGGATTTAAATGTTGCCAATATGGATCAACGTTTTGACCTAAGGGTCTTTATCAAGATATATATAATTATATATATATATATATATATATATGTATATATATTAATATTAAAATACACTTAGTGTATGTATGTAAAAGTGTGTGTGTGTGTATATATATATATATATATATATAAATATACTTAGATCATATATATATATATATATATGATCTAAGTATATATTATTTTATTTAAAACTGTTTTTAACCTTTATTTTCATTTATTACAGGCAGCAGGGGGACTACCTGTCATTCCAGGCACTCCCCCTGCTGGCACTGCTATGGACGGCTATTCCATCCATGTGATCGTGAGGTCCTCGCAAGGACCTTGCGATGACATGGCCCAAGAGGGTCAGATTGGCAGCAGGGGGACTCCTCAGTCAGTCCTGGGAGCTCTAGTCCTGGAACCGCTCCCTCCTGGAGCCGAATGGGGAACTCGCTCTAGACACCCCCAGGCACTGAATGGCACACAGTCCTGGCAGCTCTAGTCCTTACAAGGACTTTCCCCATTGAATCATCCACACTGGAACAGTGATTAAAGAATAGCCTTTTCCCCTCCCAGTAACCAGACGACACATAGTTCTGGGAGTATAAACTGCTTTAATCGCAGCCACAACTTGCCTTATATGCATGTCCCCATGTGGCACTCCTCCCTGGACCTGAGAGTAAACCACAGTAGAAACAAATACACAATTATATTGGCTCTCAGATCCAGGACACTCCCATACATAATCAGATAATCCCTCCTCTGGGCCTGGGAGATAATTGGATCAGGAACTGTACTAATCTAATCCAATTATCTCCAAGCAAAGAAAAAACATACTTTTTCCCAAACACCCCAAAAGTACCCTAAAAATACATAAAAAACCCACAGTTACACCCCCTGATAGCCCTGATCTGGGTGAACAACATATCCAAACACAGGCTCCTGATGATGGCGTTTTGAACACGCTTTCTTTTTCTTTAATCTCTGCACTTGGTAGCACTTTTTTATTTTTGTTACCTCTATGGTTATTGATTTTAAGGTGTTTATTTATTTATTTATAACTTTAGTAGGGAGAGTTGGTTCAAGTAGACACAAGTGGTCAGACCACGGTGTCGAGGTAACTTTTTGGGTGAATTGAGAGATTTATTTCATTATTTATTTTTTGTGTGAGGCATTTCATCTGTGTTTAGACCTGATCACCCGGTTCTCTGGGGACCCTGTGCCTCTTCTCTCTCCCTAACCTTGTTTACACTACCTTCCTGTCAGTTGGACACTAGGGGAACTGGAACTTAGATGCTAGCTAGTACTCCAGACAATTGATCCCCTGGGCACCGTTTAGTAGATCTCCCTTTTTTTCAAGTTATACTTTTTGTTTGCATATCCCTTTTTATCCTTAGATTGATTAAAGGTAGGGCCTCCCTTCCTCATTTCCTATACAGTGGAGCTCTCCTGATGTTGGCTTCCTCTTGTGGGACTCTACACATCACCTACTCCTATTACCTACATATTTTGGAGGGTTACCCCCTCATTGGAGCTCCCTATTAGGTGGTTACAGTGGTGCAGCTCATGAGCCCTTGACTTGTATCCGGACTCCTGACCTGCACTCTGTTTACTTTATTTCTCCATTTTAACATATCCAAACATCACCCAGATCAGATCACGGGTTCAGGAATTTCCTGGAAGTCATTTGTTTGACTGACTGCATGCATGGCCTCATGCCCAAAACAGTTCCAGAGAATCAGGGCTTGCGGTCAGTCTATTTCGGTAGTTTAAAAATGAACAAACCAATGAATGTAGCCGATAGTCTTAACCTGGAGCTTGTTCCCCTTGTTCGTGGGAACATTTCCACTGAACAGTGTCTTTTCTAAGTGTTGTTAAACCAAACGCAGGTGATCATGGAAGTTCAGTGGTGTTCAGGAGTTTCCGTATCCGAAAATAGTTCCATGAACTCAACAATCAAACACCACTGCCTTCATTCATGCGAACAAGATGGAGGCCACCTCGTGGTCGTCCATAGGAATTGGGGCCACCCAGTCGAACACTTAGAACACTGAGGTGGAAATTGTTACAAAGTAGCAATTAGGCTTAACAAGGTCCAGGGTGGTCTCCGGCTTGTGCAGCTGTTTGGTTCTCGAACCATATAATCCAAATACATGGACGGAGACTTTTATATCACATTTCACAAGGTCCATAGTCTGTGGGCAGGAGGCTGGCAAGCAGGCTTCTCCAGGAACTCGTGGAAAACTCACTTGAAAAGGGGAGTTTGTCACAAGAAGATTCCCCCATACATTTAAATTGACAGACAGACAGACATATTTCCCCAAAACTTTTAAATTGACAGACAGTGTGACAGACAGAAAGATTACCCCAAACATTAAAATTGACAGAGATAGAGACGCAGATTTCCCCATATTTAAACTGACAGATACAGTTCCCCAAACATTTAAATTGACAGACAGACAGGTAGATTTCCCCAAGCATTTAAATACACTGATAGGTTTTCCCAAATATTCAAATTGACAGACTGACAGACAGATCACCCCAACATTTTAAACTGACACATTGGAAGATATATTTCCCCAAACATTTAAATAGACAGATTGAGAGACACATAGATTTCCCCAAACATTTAAAATGACAGATAGATTTCCCTAAACATTTAAACAGACAGACATTTTTCCCCCAAACATTTAAATTGACTGGCAGATGTCCACATACATGTAAACTTATAGACAGAAATATTTCCCCAAACAATTAAACTGATAGTCAGATTTCCCCAAACATTTAAGTTGACAGACAGATTTCACTAAACATTTACATTGACAGACTGATATATTTCCCCAAACATTTAATTAGACAGACAGATTAACAGACAGACAGACAGATTACCACAAATATTCAAATTGACAGAGAGAGGCAAATGCCCCCTACATTTATACTAATAGACAGACAGATTTTTCCATACTTTTAAATAGACAGACAGGCAAACTAACAGACAGACAGATTACCCAAAACATTTAAATTGACTGACAAAAAGACAGATTCCCCCAAACATTTAAACTGATAGAAAGACAGAACAATTTCCCCAGATGGAAAGACAGATTGACAGATTTACCCAAAGATTTTAATTTACAGGCACACAGATATCCTTAAACATTTAATTTGACAGACATTCAGATTTTCCACAAATATTAAAAATACCAATAGACATTGGATTTCCCCAAACACTTAAATAAATTGACAGACAGATTTCCCCTAACATTTAAATTGACAGATTGAGTGTCACAGTGCCAGCCTCCACTTACCTGCTCCAGCGAGCCCTTGGTGTTCTGGTAGCTGATGCTCAAGAGGCTACCATTCCGGCAATACTCATCACGGTCTTGTCTGGTGTTCTCCATTGATACCAAGCTCTGTGATGGTGCCACTGTGGCAAGATGGTGGCCACGTGGAAGCCCGCACGGTGTGTGGAACCGCTTGGGATAGATGGGTAGAGCCTCTATGCAACCCCTTACAGTTACTAAGGGCTTCACCTACAGGGAGGGAGGAGCTGGTCACATGATCTAGCTCTCACTATAACTTCCATGCACTGCACTTGGTCAATACTTGGTAGTTGTGGTGCTTGCTTCTGTCTCCTAGCATCCTGGTTTCTGGTCCTGGTCCTTGATTTCTGGTTCATGATTCCTGGTAAAACTTCTCAGCTTTTGTACTTAGGCATTGACCCTGACCATGCTTCTTGCCTCCAACCTTTGGCCTCTGGAACCCTGCTACCTATTTGTGAATTTCCTGGCTTCTGACCTACGGCTTGATTCTTGACCTCGCTCCTTTGCTGCCAGCCTTTACCGTCAGACCGCCTGACACAGCTTCCTGTCTGCTCCTTTCTGGCTTCATCTCTTTCTCTTTAAATAAAGGCACCCGTGCGCTCATGGTTCTCGTCTAAGTCTCAGGCAACTGGGAAGGTCCTGTCTGCAAGGGGTTGCCGTTCCACTGCAACTGAGTTTCTCTCCAAGCAAACCAACTGGTAGCTTGTCACACTGAGAGACAGATAAATTACCTCAAAATATTTAAATTGACAGAGGCACAGGCAGATTTTCCCAAAACGTTTAAAATGACAGACAGATACATTGTCACACATATACATATACATATATAACTATAACTTATATACATATATAAATGTAACATATAAAATGATACGTAGATAGACAGTGTGACGAACTGAACCTCAACACGGGTGCTTGGAGGGGCCTGCTGGCCAGCCTCTTGCCAAAAGACTACGGGCCAAGTTAACGACTGTAAAGACCCATATTTTATTCCCCCTGGTTTGGCACTTTCCATAGAACCGAACACTAGCTTCCTGGCAGGTGTTCCCATGGACCAAAACCGCGAATAGACTTCAGAGGGACTTAGATGCAAATGCCCTGGAACTATTTTCAACATGAAGACTTCGCGGTAACCCAGATCAGGGCTATCAGGGGATGTGGGGATTTTATGTGTTTTAAGGTATTTTGGGGGGTTTGTAAAAATGTGTGTTTTTTGTGTTTGGAGATAATTGAGTTTGGTATAGTGCTTGACTCAATTATCTCCTAAGTAAAGTGGAATGCTTATTGTATTGTATATGGGAGTGTCATGCATTGTAACACTGTTATTATTGGTCTTTGACTTTGTAACGGAGTTCCCCACAAGGTCCATGTGGGAGTGCCCCTTGCATGGGGATTAATAGAAGAGAAGTCCAGGCACTCTCAGGATACAAAAAGGCAAATTTATTGAACCCACTGCAATGTTTTGAACTACACCGTCTTTGTCAAGCTTGACAAAGACCGTGTAGGTCGAAACATTGCAGTGGGTTCAATATATTTGCCTTTTTGTATCCTGAGAGTGCCTGGACTTCTCTTCTGTTTTTCCTCATCAAATACTTGGTTCCTGGTACTGGGACTGGTCTGGTGCCCCCGGATACATTTCAAAAGGGTTTGAGTGCAGATCCACATTCCTGCTACCTTGCATGGGGATTGTCATAAAAGGCCAAGTGTGGCACCAATAAAATCAGTTCCTCTTCACCCTCAACATTGAGCCTCGTCTCATGTGTGGGGGGGGGACAGCTATAGTCACTCTGGGGATTGCTCTACTCATTATACTCCCTTGGATTATAATCACTAGCTCTTATAAGAGCTGTTCCTGCTATACTCTCTGGAGTAGGAGAGGTTCACCCACTGGAAGCTGGATCCTGGTCTTGGGTCCAGGGTGGGTGGAGGACGGCGAGACCCCAACCAAGCTGCAGCGGTTTGTGGGGTCTACGGTGCTGATGGTGTCTGGTGGAGTGCTTGGAGTCCTCGGTGAGCACTAGGAGCATCGATTGGCGGAGGAACCCGGTCGGGGTGCCAGGCGGTCCCTCACAGACAGATTTTCACATTTATATACATTGACAGATAGATTTTCCAAAACATTTAAATTGACATCAAGATTTCCCCAAACATTGAAAGTGACAAATTGAGTGTCACTGTGCCCGCCTTCATTTACCTGCTCCAGCATGCCCACATTGACATTGGAGTGGGTCCTCGAGGGGCTGCGACTCTGGTGGTGCTCCCATGATCTGGTTCAGCATTCTCCATCGACTCTGGCCCCGTGAAGGCGCCACTACACTCCCCACGTGAAGGCTGCAATGTGGACACCCTCACAGCGTGTGGAGCCACTCAGGATGAAGGAGCAGGTTGGAAGACCAAGATGTTGCCAGGTCCCTGCTTCTTCTTTATAGCTACTGGGGGTTTCAGCTACAGGGAGGTGGGGGCTGGTTCCTGATTTTGATTCCTGGTTACTGATACTGTTCCCTGGTTCTTGATTCCCAAAAAAATATTCTCAGCTTCTGACCTTTGGCTTTGAAACTGAACACGCTTTTTGTCTCTGACCTGTGGCCTCGGGCATTCTGCTTCCTATTCATGGATATCCTGGTACTGGTAGCTTCTGTACTTTGGCTTTGACCCTGACCATGCTTCTTGCCCCCGACCTTTGGCCTCTGGAACCCTGCTACTTATTTGAGAATTTCCTGGCTTCTGACCTTCGGCTTGACTCTTGACCTCGTTCCTTTTCATGCCGGCCCTGACCATCCGATCGCCTGAAACATCATCCTGTCTGCTCCTGTCTGTCTTCCTCACTTCCTCTGTAAATAAAGGCACCCATATCCTCATAGATCTCCCAGGTTCCTGTATCACTCTCAGGCACCTGAGAAGGTCATGTCTGCAAGGGGTTGCCGTTACACTGCAACTGAGTTACTCTCCAAGCAAACCAACCGGTAGCTTGTAACACTGAGAGACAGACAAATTACCCCAAATACTGAAATTGACAGCGACACAGGCAGATTTGCCCCAAATGTTTAAAATTACAGACAGATACATAGATTTCCCCAAACATTTAAACTGACAGACAGATTATCCCAAATATTGAAATTGACATACAGACTGACAGACTTCCACAGGCATTGATATTGAAAGACATACAGCTTTCCCCAAACAAATAAAATGATACCTAGATAGACAGATTTTCACATACATATAAATAGACAGAAAGACAGATAGTTTTTTTCCAAACATTTGAAGTGACAGACAGACATATATCCCCAAACATTTAAATTGACAAGCAAACTGATTCCCCACACATTTAAATTGACAGACATAGATAGCTTTCTCAAAACACTGAAATTGACAGACGGAGAAATAGACATTTAAAGTGACAGACAGATTCCCCAAACAAATTAACAAACAGAGGGAGGGAAATTGAGAAAAAGAAAATAGATTAAAGGCAGATTCTTAGAGGATACCTGGATTACCATTTAGAATTCATGGATCTCTGCGCTCACAAAGCTTAAAATGATATTCATCCGGTTATTGGATCAAGGGTGTACAAGTAGTCTCACGACATATGCCATCAGTGTTCAAGTTTTGATGGAGGGTTTTCAAACTTCACGTTTTAAGGTCCATCCAGTGAGATGGTTTCAGAAACAAGTATAGAGGTGTCTTGCTGTAAGAGCCTTCTGTACATATGGGAGGAAATGGAATGTTAGAGTAGTTATAGCAGTAGCTACATTTATGACATCACAGTATGACTTCGCCTGTTATTATTTCACAGCTAAAAAATCACAGTTAATAATGTTTCAGGTAGAAAAATGTAAAAGGCATGTTCACAATTAATACTAGTAAACTTCAGAACATTCCAGTTAACAATCAAATTTAAGAATTTAGGACAAAAGTAGCTGATATGGAATGAAATTTAAGTTAGTAATTTCATCATTCAGCATTTTATGGTTACAATCCGAAACACAATTATCAGTTAACTACATTTTACTTCCGTATTTAGTGAATAAAACCTCTTTTCTTTGCTGTTAGGGTTATATCTGTCTCGCTCTTCTCATCTACTGTGAGCTGCAAGTTTCGTCCTTTTCACCCACAGTGATTCCTAGATATCCAGCATTTGTATTTAGAATTTAAGATGGGGTATACAGTTATGCGGTTCAAAACATCTCGCGTAATGATTTACAGTCTATGGCAAAATTAGTAGATGGCTATTTTACTTACTACATTAATTACTCACAATTGAATGACCATTGGAGTGATACTGAGGAACCTTCAGTTATTTAAATATGCATTGGGATTTGAGATAGTGCGCAAGTAACTTTTTCTTTGGCTTTTATTGTATTTATCAGGGCTGATGTGTACTATGTTCATTGCTGTCACATGGGAGTAGTGGGAGTTTGAGCACAAGGCTTAATTTTGTATGTTTCTATGTTTATATCTAAAAACAGCGTGCAGTTCTCTTGTCTGCAGCCTTTGCAAGCCCTCTGTTTATCCTCCAGCTCAGACATTCTGAGGCTGTCCAATCACAAACTTTGCAATGCAACTCACTGAGAAGTATTGGAAAAACCGGTGCACTGGGCAAATGCCATCCTCTGGTTCAGTTGTCTGATTGGCAGGGTGGTGTAACAAGGCTAATTTATAAAAGTGCCAATTTCTATTTAGATCTGCACTTTTTGTAAAATGAAAAAAGAGGACACTCTTTACACATTAAGCACTTCTGCATGCCGAATTGCTTTCAGGGGCTGGAGTGTCCCTTTGATAAAAAAATAACAGAGGTGTAGCTATTACCCCGCATAACCCTTTGCATGACAGTGGGGTGAAGGATTAATTGACATTGGCAGAACTACAGATTGTATTAGACAAACAGTATATAACTGTGTAAAAGATGAGCTTTGTGTTGTTTTCACTTCTCGAGGCTTGAAGGAACACTCCAAGCACCGTAACTCCTATAGCATGCAGTAGTGGTTACAGTGGCGCTTGAACTGCTGTGGTGCTCCCCCAATTGTTAGGAATCAAATAATCTTAGAATGTTCTGACTCCTTACCTGGGGTCTGCTGGGTGCTTCTCCACTTCTCTACTACTTCCTATGCAAAGCCAGAGGCTCTCAGAGCTGAGCTCAGTGTTGTTGCTCTCACTTCTTAGCGCCACAATAAAAAAATAAGATACAATTACCATCTAGAAAAACGATAAAGAATAGCCATTTGTACTTAATTTAGGTGTCTGTTGTATACAGCTGCCTACTCTACCTATTGGCAAATCGAACCCTTAGAGCATCACACAATTGTCCCAAAGATGTTCCATTAGCTTGCGGTGACTGGAGGCTGTCGGAGTACATTGTACTCACTCATGATAAATTGAGATGATATGTGCATTTGTTACACTTTGTTACAATAGCTGGAAATAGCAATTAGAAGATAGGCAGAGTGAGATCATAATGGAATTCAATTAGCCAGCAATACCACAGGAAGGCTATGAGCCATGCTTAAATGCTATTAAAGGGGCTAAAAGAAAATGTTCACCACATCAGTATACCACCACTATTATCCTGAACTACTACCACAAGGTAGAATGATTCCACAGATTCATGTTATCTACATGAAATTCTAGACCTAACTTTGGCAATTTGCAGCAAATACTGTGATTCGTCAGTCATCATGACATTTTTTCAACCTTCGAATGGTCAGTTTTCTTACAGCTTTTGCCTTCATAGTCTTACGTTTCTGTTCTTAGATGACAGGAGTTGAACCCAGTGTGGTCTTCTGCTGTTGTAACCCATTCACGTTGACTTGTTTGACATGGCATTCCGAGATCTTCTCTGCATAGCACAGAGATGTGTGGTTATTTCAACTCTATTGTCTACCTATAAACTTCAACTAGTCTGTCCATTCTACCATGAATTTTTTCTGCCCACAGAACTGATGATTGTTTGATGTTTTTTATGTACAATTTTGTGTAAACTTTAAATATTGTGTTGCATTAGAATCCCAGGAAATCAGCAGCATAATTTTAACAACCATTCCATGGTCAAAGTCCCTCAGATCCAATTGCTTCCAAATTACCCCAGACAAGACCTGGACCTCTTGACCATATCTGTGTCCTTCATTTTCTGGATATACACAGTATATATATACCACATTTACCAATTGTCTGGTGAGACTATCCTGAATTCAGGCTTAGACTTACTTTGCTGGTGTGTCTACCTACTTAGAATATCAGCAAAAACTGAAAAATACATTTTTAAGTATTTTCTAATCTGATCTTACACATGCACATTTTTTTTAGAGTGCCCTATGCAGGTACTATGCCCTATAAATGTCCTTTCCAAAAACATCCTGGTTTCAGTTATGGTAAAGATGGGATGTACGGTGCAACTAAATTGCCTGTTTTCAATTTATTTGCTAACAGGTTGAGGCACACACATCATTACACTTTTTAAAGTGCCCTTGCAAGCACCCACTATCACATTGATTGCTAACCAGAAAATTATTTTCTTAATTTGTGTGAATTAGAGACCATTTTAATTTGACTTTCATGTGTTCTTTTTTTTTTTTTTTTTTAACAACAACAATATGAAATAAAACATTACAAAATCAAAAGTAACAGGTTATAGTTCTTCTGGGCAGACTAGATGGGCCGAATGATTCTTATGATTCTTATCTGCCGTCACATTCTATGTTTCTATGTTTCTATGTTTCTATGTTTCTCTGTCTATTTAGATTTTAATCTTAAATCGCATAATTAAATTTTTGTAACAATGTTTGTTTTTAGAATTTATCTGCACACCAATTTGAGTTTGCTTTCTGTTCTCTGTGAAGGATTTTGTTGTTCTGACCTAACATAAAATATTTTTTTAATTAAACAGAAATGCTTCTGATTTAAATGTTCCTTTGTGCAGTAATGGCTGTGTTGATAAAATAGGTGAAATGCAAGCACATCATAAATATAATGCTACTAATTTCTTTCTTTTCTTTTCTTTTTTTTTTTTTTTTACCAACAATGGAACAAGAGAAATAAGCCAATCTGCATTAATAATGGACTACTATTCATCATGCAAAAAATATCCTTCTTCTTAATGGATATTCCTGGTGTTTAGTATATTTATTACATTATTGTACATTACTAATAAGGGACATGTTGAATTAACGTTCATACAGGGTTACTGTAATTTCAATACATTTTAGTTGCAGTGGATCACAGGGCAAACCTCTGTAAATCTCCGACCGGGAGGGAGCATCGGCAGTGCTCTGCACCCAGGAAGAGGTGCAGACCTACAGTGAGAGCATGGCATGGCTGGGCAGATAGAGCTTTAGATCTCCACATAGGCACCTGCAGCTGCGCTATAAGGGTACCACCGACTGTTGAAGTTCCTTTGCAATAAACACATTTATTGTGCAGTAGTTTAAATGGTGCATCCATAATTTCCATAGTGATGGGATTTATGTGTAATAGCATTGTATATGTCTATCTGTTTAAAAGTAACACTATACTCTTTCTGGTAAATCCGTTTAGAAATAAATAAATTAAATATTCTTCATTAACTGGATTTTGCCTTTCACTTAATAGCCATCAGAAAACCAATATCGGATCGTGCTCTAATATAAGAGGTTATCAATTATGCTTAACACATTTCAGTTCTGCTAAAAATGTAAATGCGTTTGAATTCTACTAATATGACTGTCTCTTTTCACCTCACCTCCCCCAAATTTAATTTCCTGCCATATGATTCCACTACTGCCTACTGGGATCCAATGCAATCAGTAATGTATGTTCATTGGCACAATGTCTATATAATATAGTAAAAGATATTTGTGAGCAATGGAGAAAATTCATTAACAATTCGAAAATATATTTTGAGTACCTAAAAATACAAAATTAATTGTAGAAAAACCAGTAAGCTTCAGAACATTGTATATGTATTTAATCAACTGAAAAATTGGGCAATGGAATGGTCAATGTGTAAAATAATGCCAGTTTACTTCAGAAAAGACAGCAATCATGTGACTGTGAGAGTTGTAAAGGATAACATTATTTGAAGGATTCAATAATACTTGAGGTGAAATACAAGCATGAAGAAGAGAATAGACATGTGCAATTCCTTTTTGTTCCGAATGTGAATGTCCGAAGTGCCGAATAACTGAATTTCTGAAGTTCCGAAGTGCTTCGGATTTCTGAAAAGTGGCAAAACAAGAGAGGGAGGGAAAATTAGGTGAGTGATGACAGGGTTAGTGATAGGGTAGGGATAGGTGTAGGGGTAAGGGTACGGGTAGGGTTAGGGAGCCCTACAGATGTTCCGAATTCCGAAGTTCTGAAGTTGAAATCCTGAATTGCTGAAATCCCGAATTGCCGAAGTTCCGAATTGCCAAAGTCCCGAACTGCAGAAAGTTCAGAATTGCCGAAGTTCCCAAATTTTGGAATTGCCAAACCATACCGAATTGCCAAAGTGCTGCATTTTTTTTCTTACACGAATTTCCGAACCTAACCAAATTTTTGGCCCATGCACATACCTAGAGGAGACTGTCTCAATACTAGATTATTAGATTACAGATGAGTAAAGGGTTATTTTAATCTAAATTTGTATTATTATAAAAGATTCCATTAACTGAGCTATAAAAATGTTTTGGGGACTATTGTATTCCTTTAATTTGATTATTTTTATTACATTTTGAGTTTATATTAATTGTTTATTTTTCCTCTCTTTTTCATAAAATTATAATTATAAGGGACACTATAGACACAGTAACCATTCAGTCTATTTGATATGGTTATAGTGCCTAGAGTCTTCTGCTCTAACCATTTTAGAGCAGTTTAACACTAAATAAGGATCGCTGGCCACCCATAGCCCATCTCCCACTGGAGGTATGTGTCAGGCTCCCGCGGACGGCTGCGAGGGGAGGCTGCACTCCGCTCGCAGTACTCACCCTCCAGCCGTCCGCGGTCCCCTCCGCCTCGTGGGTACGGCGAGCGGCATCCTTCCAACCTCGGATGCCGCCCGCCGTTCCCTCCACGTCCCCCAGCGGCAGCATGCATGACGCTGCACGCTGGGAGACCGCCCAGGTTTATACACGCCGGGGTCAGTCACCTGACCCGGCGTTAAAGGCAAAGTGCCACAATCACAGTGGGAGGTCTAAATATCTCCCACGTGTGATTGTTAATTCTGATTGGAAATCATCCAATCAGAATTAACCTGATGGTTTAAATACTTACCTTTCCTGTTCCTCCTTGCCCTGTTGTGGTCTTTGCTTGTTAGTATTGATTCTGAACTTGTGCTTCTGGTTACGTACTCTCTGGCTTGTTATCCGACTCTGTGTCTTTCTCCTACCCTTTGACCTAGGCTTGTTTCACGTTATTCTGTCTTCTGGTTCCCCTTACTCGGCTTGTTTCCTGACTATTCTTTGTGTGCTTAGCCCGGCCACTCTAAGGTCCGGTACGGCACTTTGTGTGTGTGTGTGTGTTGGCGTGTTTGGTTCCCCGAATCGTGACATTACAACAGGGCCATAATGGAACCTGCTGACATACCACAGCTCCTAGTTAATCAAGAGGCTAGAATGGATGGCTTGGACCACCGTATGGATCAGTTTGCTCAAGCTTTGCAAACCATTCTGGCTCGTACTGCACACTTGCAACCTGCCGTTCAGGAGGCTGCTGCTGCTGTGCCCGAACCCATTCCCACTCCGGTACCTGTTCCCGCTCATGTAGTTCACATGACGCCGCCACAGCGCTACAGTGGTGACCCAGCATTGTGTCGTGGTTTCCTCAACCAAATCGACATCCATTTGGTGATGAATCCACGCTCCTATCCCACTGACAGATCTAAAATTGCCTTTTTGATAAACCACTTGTCCGGGAGAGCTTTAGCATGGGCCAACCCCATTTGGGAAAATACGTCTCCTATGTCCTTTGCTGATTTTCTGACAGCTTTCAGACGCACGTTTGATCAACCCGGTAGGGTTGCTTCTGCTGGCAAGGCTCTGCTTAGGGTCCGACAGGGTAACAGGTCTGTAGCAGATTACACTATCGAATTTCGTACTCTAGCAGCTGAAGTGGTTTGGAATAATGACGCCCTCGTAACAGCCTTTCAGGAGGGTCTGGCCGCTTATATACTGGATGAAATAGCATCCAGGGAATTACCTGCTCTTCTAGATGATGTTATAGACTATGTGATTCTTATAGATAACCGTATTAGAGAGAGGCGTAGCCAAAGACGGTTGGATACACGGGTGTTACCTGCTCTACCCAGTACTTCCCTGCTAGCGTTACCCGCTCCTGTGCAGCCATCCCCTGAACCCATGCAGTTGGGTGCTACGGGGTTAACTGAGGCCGAAAGAGCGTACCGTAGAAGGGAGGGGTTATGCCTTTATTGTGGGAAGAGGGGGCATCACTGTAAAGCCTGCCCTAAACTACAGGGAAACTGCAGCACCTAAGGCCTAGAGAGGGGTCGGCCTCGGGTGTTATGACTTTGTCCCCTCATATGTCCATCTCTAGACCATTTATTACGGTTTCTCTCTTGGTCAATAAAACCACTATAACAACCAAAGCCCTGATCGATTCGGGTGCGGCAGACAACCTTATGGATGAGACCTTTGCCAAAACCGCAGCCCTGAATTTGATCCAAAAGGAGACACCCTTGGCCGTTGAGGCCATAGATGGTAGACCACTGGAGAAACCTCTGGTTACCCATGAAACCCAGGAAATAGTTATGTCTGTGGGTGTTTTGCACAAGGAGAAGTTAACCTTCCAAATAATTGACTCCCCTACAGCCTCCATCGTTCTGGGTTTTCCCTGGTTAGTTAAACACAACCCTGTTCTTGATTGGGGTTGTTTAGACATACTCTCCTGGGGGGAATCTTGTCAGCGAGACTGTGTGGCTCATGTACGTCCTGTCTGTTTACTTAACGTACCCACGGCTAAACCACTCTCGGTTTCTGTGCCCTCTGTTTATGCGGATCTTGCCTTGGTTTTTGAGAAGAGGGAGGCAGATAAGCTACCACCACATCGTGAGTATGATTGTGCCATAAACCTCTTACCGGGCACTATGCCTCCTAGGGGAAAGGTCTACCCTCTTTCTGAAAAAGAGAACCAAATCATGGAGGAGTACATACAGGAATCCCTAAGAAAAGGTTTTATTAGAAGGTCCTCCTCTCCTGCTGGTGCTGGTTTCTTTTTTGTGGCTAAGAAGGAGGGTGATTTGAGGCCGTGTATAGACTACAGGGGTCTGAACAATATAACGGTTAAAAACGCCTACCCTATCCCCCTCATCACTGAGTTGTTTGATCGTGTTAAAGGTTCTAAATTCTTCACCAAATTAGACCTCGGGGGCTTATAACCTTGTCCGTATAAAGGAGAATGACGAGTGGAAGACAGCGTTCAACACACGCAGTGGGCATTACGAATATCTGGTCATGCCTTTTGGATTGTGTAATGCTCCTGCCGTGTTTCAGGACCTCATAAATGATGTCCTTAGGGATCTATTGCATGTCTGTGCTGTAGTATACCTTGACGACATACTTGTGTATTCTCCTGATTTGAAGTCACACCATAACCATGTTAGGATGGTGCTCAAAAGGCTATTGCAGAACGGACTCTACTGTAAGTTAGAAAAATGTTTATTCGATCAGACCTCTGTGCAATTTCTAGGATATATCATTACTGAACAGGGTTTCAGTATGGATCCTGCTAAATTGGAAGCTATAATGTCCTGGCCACTTCCCCAAGGACTAAAGGCTATCCAGCGTTTTATAGGATTTGCCAACTATTATAGGAAATTTATAAAAAACTTTTCACCACTCATATCTCCCATAACGAAGTTGACAAAAAAAGGTCTACATCCTAGGGTTTGGACTCCTGAAGCCCTTAAGGCCTTCGAAACCCTCAACAAGGCATTTGCCTCTGCTCCAGTGCTGCACCACCCTGATCCTTCTCTTCCCTTTGTTATGGAAGTAGACGCCTCGGAGTCAGGTGTGGGAGCCGTACTGTCACAGAGGTTGTCTTATGACAAACCCCTCCATTCCTGTTGTTATTTTTCTAAAAGGTTGTCTGATTCAGAGAAGAATTATGATGTTGGGAATAGGGAACTATTAGCTATTGTGTTAGCTTTCAAGGAATGGAGGTACTTATTAGAGGGTTCTAGACACAAAATTATGGTTATAACAGATCATAAGAATCTATCCTATATTGCTGATGCTAGAAGGTTATCTGCCCGGCAGGCTAGATGGTCTCTATTTCTCTCACGCTTCCAATATGTTATCACCTATAGACCTGGTTGCCGTAATGCCAAGGCTGACGCCATCTCTCGGCAGCATGAACCAGTAGAATTTGTTAACCCGCCTCCTGAACCTATTGTACCTGAGTCTCAGATAATAGCTGCTACCCGTTTGGTTGTTTCTTCACCTTTCCTTAACAGTATTAAGACATACCAAACCCAGGCACCCCCTGAGACGCCGGTTGGTAAACTATACGTTGAAGCTAATGACAGAAAAGAGTTGTTAACTTTATTTCACACAGCCAAAACTGCTGGTCATCCGGGGGTTACCAAAACCTACAAGGGCCTCCTTCAACAGTTCTGGTGGCCTTCACTCAAGCGAGACGTAGTGGATTTTGTTCAGGCTTGTCAGGTCTGCACGCAATGTAAATCCCCTAATATGAGACCCCAGGGTTTTCTGATGCCTCTATCTATACCCAAGAAACCATGGACCCACTTATCCATGGATTTCATTGTAGACCTACCTCTTTCTGATGGTCAGACGGTGATACTGACTGTGACGGATAGGTTCTCTAAAATGGCGCACTTTATTCCGCTTAAGAAACTGCCTTCTGCGGTTCAGTAAGCTCAGGTGTTTGCCAAAGAAGTGTTCCGATTGCATGGGGTACCTCAGGATATCGTATCTGACAGGGGCCCTCAATTTGTCTCTCGGTTTTGGAGGGGCTTTTGTGCTGAGATGGGGGTCTCCTTGTCGTTCTCTTCCTCCTATCACCCGCAATCTAATGGTGCGGCCGAACGTGCTAATCAGTCTGTGGAATTGTATTTACGCTGCTTCACTAATGCGCACCAGGATGACTGGTCTCGCCTTCTTCCGTGGGCTGAATTTGCCAGGAATATGGTGTCTCATTCGTCTACTGGCTTAAGTCCTTTTGAGGTTGCTTATGGGTTTCGTCCTTCTGTCCTTCCCGGTGCGTTCTCCGACAAGGGAATGCCCGCCTTGGACCAGCACCTCGCCTCTTTGCGGAAGACGTGGGATCCGGTCCATGTTGCGCTGTCTCGTTCAGCAGCTGCTCAGAAAAAGTTTGCTGATCGCCGTAGGGTTGCGGCCCCTTCTTATGTTCCGGGTGATAGGGTATGGTTGTCCTCCAGGAACCTCCGTCTCAAGGTTCCCTCGATGAAATTTGCCCCCAGGTTTCTTGGTCCCTTCAAGGTGTTATGTAGGGTTAACCCCGTTTCCTACTCCCTTGATCTGCCTCCTTCCATGCGTGTCCCGAACACGTTTCACTTGAAGCCCTTGCTGTGTAACCGGTTCTCTCGTCCCCTTGGGCGGCCCGTTTCCCCTCGCGCTGTCTCTGACGACGTGTACGAGGTGGCTGCCCTTCTCGACTCTCGTGTTTCTAGGGGTCGGCTGCAATATTTGGTGGACTGGAAGGGGTACGGCCCTGAGGAGCGGTCCTGGGTTTCGAGCTGTGATGTGCACGCTCCCTCTTTGGTCCGCTCCTTTCATGCCCGCTTTCCTTTGAAGCCTTCCGCTTCCCGCCGTGCGGGCGGTCTTCGAGGGGGGGTAATGCCGGGATCCCGCGGGCGGCTGCGAGGGGATGCTGCACTCCGCTCGCGGTACTCACCCTCCAGCCGTCCGCGGTCCCCTCCTCCTCGTGGGTCCGGCGAGCGGCATCCTTCCAGCCTCGGATGCCGCCCGCCGTTTCCTCCACGTCCCCCAGCGGCAGCATACATGACGCTGCATGCTGGGAGACCGCCCAAGTTTGTACACGCCGGGGTCAGTCACCTGACCCGGCGTTAAAGGCACAGTGCCTCAATCACAGTGGGAGGTCTAGATATCTCCCACGTGTGATTGTTAATTCTGATTGGAAATTATCCAATTAGAATTAGCCTGATGGTTTAAATACTTACCTTTCCTGTTCCTCCCTGCCCTGTTGTGGTCTTTGCTTGCTAGTATTGCTACTTACCTTGTGTTTCTGGTTACGTACTCTCTGGCTTGTTTATCTGACTCTGTGACTTTCTCCTACCCTTTGACCTCGGCTTGTTTCACGTTATTCTGTCTTCTGGTTCCCCTTACTCGGCTTGTTTTCTGACTATTCTGTGTGTGCTTAGCCCGGCCACTTTAAGGTCCGGTACGGCACCTTTTGTGTGTGTGTGTGCCAGCGTGTTGGGTTCCCCGAATCGTGACAATGTCTTCCCAGTCTCACCGGTCTATCTCTGCCCCCTCAATTTCTAACCAAACTGTCTCCGATTACTAAATGTCTTCCCAGTCTCACCGGTCTATCTCTGCCCCCTCAATTTCTAACCAAACTGTCTCTGATTACTAAATGTCTTCCCAGTCTCACCGGTCTATCTCTGCCTCCTCAATTTTTAACCAAACTGTCTCTGATTACTAAATGTCTTCCCAGTCTCACCGGTCTATCTCTGCCCCCTCAATTTCTAACCAAACTGTCTCTGATTACTGTCTTCCCAGTCTCACCGGTCTATCTCTGCCCCCTCAATTTCTAACCAAACTGTCTCTGATTACTACATGTCTTCCCAGTCTCACCGGTCTATTTCTGCAATCTCAATTTCTAACCAAACTGTCTCTGATTACTAAATGTCTTCCCAGTCTCACCGTTCTCTCTCTGCCCCCTCAATTTCTAACCAAACTGTCTCTGATTACTGTCTTCCCAGTCTCACCGGTCTATCTCTGCCCCCTCAATTTATAACCAAACTGTCTCTGATTACTAAATGTCTTCCCAGTCTCACCGGTCTATCTCCGCCTCCTCAATTTCTAACCAAACTGTCTCCGATTACTAAATGTCTTCCCAGTCTCACCGGTCTATCTCTGCCCCCTCAATTTCTAACCAAACTGTCTCTGATTACTACATGTCTTCCCAGTCTCACCGGTCTATTTCTGCAATCTCAATTTCTAACCAAACTGTCTCTGATTACTAAATGTCTTCCCAGTCTCACCGTTCTCTCTCTGCCCCCTCAATTTCTAACCAAACTGTCTCTGATTAATGTCTTCCCAGTCTCACCGGTCTATCTCTGCCCCCTCAATTTATAACCAAAATGTCTCTGATTACTAAATGTCTTCCCAGTCTCACCGCTCTATCTCTGCCCCCTCAATTTCTAACCAAACTGTCTCTGATTACTGTCTTCCCAGTCTCACCGGTCTATCTCCGCCCCCTCAATTTCTAACCAAACTGTCTCTGATTACTAAATGTCTTCCCAGTCTCACCGGTCTATCTCTGCCCCCTCAATTTCTAACCAAATTGTCTCTGATTACTGTCTTCCCAGTCTCACCGGTCTATCTCTGCCCCCTCAATTTATAACCAAACTGTCTCTGATTACTAAATGTCTTCCCAGTCTCACCGGTCTATCTCTGCCCCCTCAATTTCTAACCAAACTGTCTCTGATTACTAAATGTCTTCCCAGTCTCACAGGTCTATTTCTGCAATCTCAATTTCTAACCAAACTGTCTCCGATTACTAAATGTCTTCCCAGTCTCACCGGTCTATCTCTGCCCCCTCAATTTCTAACCAAACTGTCTCTGATTACTAAATGTCTTCCCAGTCTCACCGGTCTATTTCTGCAATCTCAATTTCTAACCAAACTGTCTCTGATTACTAAATGTCTTCCCAGTCTCACCGTTCTCTCTCTGCCCCCTCAATTTCTAACCAAACTGTCTCTGATTAATGTCTTCCCAGTCTCACCGGTCTATCTCTGCCCCCTCAATTTATAACCAAACTGTCTCTGATTGCTAAATGTCTTCCCAGTCTCACCGTCTATCTCTGCCCCCTCAATTTCTAACCAAACTGTCTCTGATTACTAAATGTCTTCCCAGTCTCACCGGTCTATCTCCGCCCCCTCAATTTCTAACCAAACTGTCTCTGATTACTAAATGTCTTCCCAGTCTCACCGGTCTATCTCTGCCACCTCAATTTCTAACCAAATTGTCTCTGATTACTAAATGTCTTCCCAGTCTCACCGGTCTATCTCTGCCCCCTCAATTTCTAACCAAACTGTCTCCGATTACTAAATGTCTTCCCAGTCTCACCGGTCTATCTCTGCCCCCTCAATTTCTAACCAAACTGTCTCTGATTACTACATGTCTTCCCAGTCTCACCGGTCTATTTCTGCAATCTCAATTTCTAACCAAACTGTCTCTGATTACTAAATGTCTTCCCAGTCTCACCGTTCTCTCTCTGCCCCCTCAATTTCTAACCAAACTGTCTGATTACTGTCTTCCCAGTCTCACCGGTCTATCTCTGCCCCCTCAATTTCTAACCAAACTGTCTCTGATTACTAAATGTCTTCCCAGTCTCACCGCTCTATCTCTGCCCCCTCAATTTCTAACCAAACTGTCTCTGATTACTGTCTTCCCAGTCTCACCGGTCTATCTCCGCCCCCTCAATTTCTAACCAAACTGTCTCTGATTACTAAATGTCTTCCCAGTCTCACCGGTCTATCTCTGCCCCATCAATTTCTAACCAAATTGTCTCTGATTACTAAATGTCTTCCCAGTCTCACCGGTCTATCTCTGCCCCCTCAATTTCTAACCAAACTGTCTCCGATTACTAAATGTCTTCCCAGTCTCACCGGTCTATCTCTGCCCCCTCAATTTCTAACCAAACTGTCTCTGATTACTAAATGTCTTCCCAGTCTCACCGGTCTATTTCTGCAATCTCAATTTCTAACCAAACTGTCTCTGATTACTAAATGTATTCTCAGTTCCCCCGATATTTTCCACTAAATGTCTTCTCAGTTCCCCCGATATTTTCCACTAATTCTCTTGACCAAACAGGCAAATACACTATTAGGAGTCCATTCACTAAACAGTGATTTGAAAAAGAGTTGAGATGGAGACATTATACATCTCTTCTGTTTTGGCCTAAATGTTGCACGTTATATTTCAACTCGCTGTTTAATGAATAGATTGAGAAAAGAAAAGACAATGACTGGGTTATTCACTAAAGTGAGAATTGCTGGGGATTCAAAATGAATTAAAAGTTAATTTCAAATCAAAGTAGCCAAATCTAGTGAATGTTTACAGTTTTTATTTTGTTTTTTTATTGTTCTTAAATTAAAAATTCACCTCGAATTCCCAATAATTCTCACGTTGGGGAATAACCGTATCGGAAAAAAGAGAAACAGTCTGGAGAGAATCCATGGCATAGAGTAAGCAGAGAAATCATGAACATAGAGACTGCAAGACATAAGGCATAGCTTCTTAATTAGGAGTTCAGTATGATTCTGTAATAGTACAAAAATGCAAGACAATAGTGCAATACTGGTGGAACAAATCAAATATGACATATGAACGTTAGGAGTATCACTCACAAGTCAGGAGCCATTAATCACATATGGCTCAATGCGTAGGGAGAACTTTATCGACAGGGAAAGATGGACAATGTCCTGTATTGTTACGTGAAACACAATATGCGTTCCACAAAACGAAAGTTTATAAATTAACCCATATAGTGCATGTTTTATCGCTGTAAAAGCAGGTTAATTAAAACAACAATAATTCTACCAAAGATAGTTAAAAATGATAACTCTATCAAAGAATTACATATTTTACTTTACCTTTATATACTCCATTAATTAAAATAGTAATTTGAATGAACTCATTTCTAAAAAGGAAGGAAAATAGTATTAAAGATAATATTTTTAAAAGTTATTCAGGACACATATTCTAATTAAAGATATAGTGCACTAAAAATATTTTCTGTAAATGTTTAAAACTACTTTTAACATGTGTCTAGAAGAAAATATATATGTGAGAAGTAGGTATTTTGATAGACAAGTGAAAAAATGTGAACGGTTCTTTAGGGATTGGAGAGAACTCATAAAATGACATTCAAAATCTTGATCATAATGTTAATATTTAAAAATGAATTTCATTTCTTCCATCCCGATTTTTTTTTTTGGTATAGTCTCGCTCTCTCCAATCCTTCTTCACCAATTTAATTGCACAAAAGAACAGCCCTTCCGGGTTTTGGTTGTGGAACATCTTAAAATGGTTGGAGACACTGTAACTCCAATCTCTTTTTTCCAATTGACTTTTTATTGAACATTTTCAAATAAGGGGTACAGAAAGGAAAATGGGAAGGGGGCATTTCCTCTGGTATGGAGGTTTATTGTTTAGGTAATCTCTTTTTAACGTTTCTCACATGTTCTGCTATTCGCAATATATTTATTCAAAATGATCATCTTCAACATTGGGTTTCGTTAACAATTGGCGAACTGCTTTCAGACCTATTTCATGGGGTATCAAACTGTAAAGAGATGTCACATCACACGTAACCAGGAGATTTCCTTCTTTCCATGTAATTTCCTGGAGAAGTTGTAGGATGTGAATAGCTGGATTATGGAAAACTACCAGTTGGAGTAAGTTATCTAGGTACTCAGATACTTTTGCTGAGATTGTGCTTTGGGGAGGTGATAGTATATCGGCGTTCTTGGGTAAGTTGTGGAGAGGTACCTAGCTTCATTTTCTGTAAAAATTCCCTTTTCAAGGCCCTTATCGATATAGTTTTCAAATTTCTTTTTGATACTCTGTATTGGGTTCATATCTAGTTTTGGGTATGTTAGTTGGTCCGAGAGGATTCTCTCTGCTTCCTTTATGTAATTATCTTTGGGGAGGATTACTTTTCCTTGTATGCTTTTAAGGAAGCAGTACACCTACAATATGGTGTATCTCAGACAGGGCCGGACTGGGGATACGAAGCAGCCCTGGAAAAAAATCTATGCCAGCCCCATAAGTCATTGTGCTATGTAGGGTGTGTGTATATATATATATATATATATATATATATATGAAATGGAAAAATCAATTAAAGTATTGATTATTTCTTTGTGTATCTGCCCCTGGCCAAATCAATGAAACAATGCGTGCACGCTCCCTGAAGTAATTCACACCAGACACAGGTTCCAGGTTGTTGAATAACTTGAGGAATGTTTATTCAGAGGGGACGGCAAGTCCCTTTTAAAGCAAAATTACATCATAGGTACTGTCAGAGATAACATGGAATAATACATCAATAATTGGTTAGGTGTTAAGTGGTTGCTTCAATGCTCTGCCTACTGTAGGTGATGTCACCGGGGCCATGAGGGTCTCCCACGGTTTCCCGGCGCCATCTTGGTGCACGAGGTAGTTAGTCGATGTTAGGAAGGAGAAAGGGAAGGGGGGGGGAAAGGAGCTAGAAGCTTCTAGCAGCCATCTTAATTATAACGTGTGTGCTTAGCTATATATATATATATCGTGAAATGAGTAAATAGACATTTTTCACTAACTAGGAAATATGTGTAGACCTTATTTCCACAACAGTCCCCCCTAAAATGGCTATTTACCATAACAACTGCTACTGTCCCTAATATGTCCCTAGTTGCCTGCAACCTATCTGCCTTAACTAGCATCGAACACTTCACTCCGCGGGTAACCCGCAGTGGCTAGTCCACTACATCTCCACACGTGAGACTCGCCAGTTAAGACAGACGCTTTCCCTATACTGTCCCTACAGGAAAGCAGTTGTTTGTTTGAACTGATGTGATTGAAGGGGTGTATGTGGAGTATCATCTTCGAGGTCTGTGATGTCTTGGTGTATGAAAGTAGGGGTCACGTCATCTATAGTCTTGTCCACCGCTTTCTGTAGATACTTCTGTATGCAGGGGAATATGCAACAGGTCAGAAATAAGAAAATGACGATCATTATGAGAACAGCTGTCTCCACCTGGAAGAGGGTCCTTTGCCAACCATTCATCCATCCAAACCATCTGTCCCAAGTGTCGATGACTCCTGAATTTTTCTTTAGCTCGTCTGCAAGACTATCTAGCTTCTCTATGGCCATAGTCACCTTACCATTGGGCCCAGTGTTGTCAGGAATGTATGTGCAGCATGTCATGGTCTCAGGGAGGATTTTACATACACCCCCTTTCTCAGCTAAAATCATATCTAGGGCCATTCTGTTCTGAAATGTCATTTGGGTAGTGGCTTGTAATTGCTCTGCCAGGCCCTGTAGGGTATCCCTAGTGTAGTTGACAAAACGCTGTTGATTATAGTAAATATAGTTAATCCAATTGACATTTTTGTTAGCAGTTATCATTGGAATTAGGGACTCAAATCCTGCAGCCACTTCATCTCTTGCTTTGAATTCGTTAGGCACCCCCCTTGGCACACCTATGGCATCAATATACACATGGGGGTCGAAACTCCCTCGAATAGGAGTCTCTCGTTTGGTTCTAGAGTGTGCATGTGTGAGGTTTAACGTGTTATGGTCACCATCTGGAATGATATGGATAGGCATTATGACTTTGGTTAGGGCACACTCCCCCCACCATTGCCCAATTAATTGGGACCTCAATTGTTTATCCCCACATAACCAATAGATATCACCGATTGTCTTTGTGTGGTTCATTAGCAGTGATACGGGTGGATTATGGTAAGTTGAGCAATATCCTGATGGGAATTTGCCCAGATACAAACCGGTGTTTTTAGATATTGTATAACATGTGTAATTACCTGGGTAGATGGTGACTCCATCAGGTGGTTTTACATGTCCGTGAGTGATCGGGTAAATTCTCTTCCACGATTCACATGTCGAGGAATTGGTGACGGACTGTGTGTAAAGGCTCAGAACACATGATTCTACTTCAGGAGGCAAATTCAGAGGAACTGTGCCCAGATGGGGCCTGGCTCCCCCACACATGTAACAATTGGTCTTATTGTGTGAGTTGGCATTATACCTCATCCATTCTAGCCATAAATTAGTGTCTGAAAAACCAGTTTCCACTGCCATAGTGTCTTCAAAGGTGGGGTTGGCTATAGCTACCATGTCATGTAGGGTCTTAATATGTGGTTTCAACGGGTTAACGATCATGTGAGTGGTCCCCACCCAGTCTGGGGAGGTGAGCATGTCTTGTAGGTAGAATGTCCCCAGTGCATTGTGTAAGCCACCTCCCTTCCAGTACATCCCCATCACATATTCCCCCGCGTCCCTTGGACTAGGGTGTTCTATATTCAAGGTAAGTTTAATGGGAGTTGACCCTGTGGGTTTACTAAGAGTCATTCTAGAAAGTAGGGGCTTCCCGTCTTTGTCAAGTCTGTCTAGTGCAACCTGAGGTCTGTAGCCCCATGGTCTACCTGTATTCCACCCGGCAGCTTTCCATGAACTACAGTGGTGTCCCCAAGCTCCTCCAGTCACACAAATGTATGGGTCCTTTTTGTTAGGTATGTCCTTGTATATGGCTGCATGTTGTGTCTGTGGGAATGTACAGGTAACTATGTCACAGTAATCAAAGGTGTATGTAGCTACATCAGTATCAGAAGAATTGTACCAGAAAGTGTAAACATGATTATCTTTGGTTATGGCCACTTGTTGGGCCCAGGCAAAATGCAACAATATAAGAAAACACGAGACACATAATAAATTCATGTTTCAACAAGATCAGCTTCTTCTGGAGCAGGTACTTTTTTGCAATGTGAAGCGTGTATCCAGGAACTTTTTCCAGCTAGTTTAACTGACGTTGCTGTAATCAGGAGCACTTGATAAGGACCATCAAATCTCGGTTCTAGGGTGTGTTTCCTGAGGAACTTCTTAACCATAACCCAATCACCTGGAAGCAGCTTGTGTGTACCTGTATTCGACTCAGGATCTGGAATAGAAGAAAACACTTGGGCATGTATCTTGGTCAAGGCATGTGAAAGGGCAGTCACATAGTCTACCATAGCGTCTGACTGAATCTGAAGCTGTTGGGGAAAGTAGCAACCTAACCTGGGTGCTGTACCAAACAAAATCTCATAAGGTGACAAACTGTATTTTCCTCTGGGAGTGTACCTTACACTGAATAACGCTAGTGGAAGACTCTCGGGCCAGGGCATGTTAGTTTCTTGTGACATTTTAAGCATTCTGGCTTTCAAAGTGCCATTCATGCGCTCTACCTTACCACTACTCTGTGGGTGATATGGTGTGTGGAATGCAAGGGTCACCCCCAGTGCTGACCAGACTTCCCGTGTTAGCGAGGCAGTGAAGGAGGTCCCTTGGTCACTTTCAATTACTTCTGGAACCCCATAGCGGCAAACAATTTCTGTCAAGAGATACTTGGCTGTAGTCCTCGCGGTGAGATTAGTCACTGGGAAGGCCTCTGGCCTCTGGCCAGGAACTTTTTCCAGCTAGTTTAACTGACGTTGCTGTAATCAGGAGCACTTGATAAGGACCATCAAATCTCGGTTCTAGGGTGTGTTTCCTGAGGAACTTCTTAACCATAACCCAATCACCTGGAAGCAGCTTGTGTGTACCTGTATTCGACTCAGGATCTGGAATAGAAGAAAACACTTGGGCATGTATCTTGGTCAAGGCATGTGAAAGGGCAGTCACATAGTCTACCATAGCGTCTGACTGAATCTGAAGCTGTTGGGGAAAGTAGCAACCTAACCTGGGTGCTGTACCAAACAAAATCTCATAAGGTGACAAACTGTATTTTCCTCTGGGAGTGTACCTTACACTGAATAACGCTAGTGGGAGACTCTCGGGCCAGGGCATGTTAGTTTCTTGTGACATTTTAAGCATTCTGGCTTTCAAAGTGCCATTCATGCGCTCTACCTTACCACTACTCTGTGGGTGATATGGTGTGTGGAATGCAAGGGTCACCCCCAGTGCTGACCAGACTTCCCGTGTTAGCGAGGCAGTGAAGGAGGTCCCTTGGTCACTTTCAATTACTTCTGGAACCCCATAGCGGCAAACAATTTCTGTCAAGAGATATTTGGCTGTAGTCCTCGCGGTGAGATTAGTCACTGGGAAGGCCTCTGGCCATCCTGAAAACATGTCCACTATGACCAATGCATATTCATAACGTCCACTCTTTGGCATCTGAATGTGATCAATCTGGATCCTCTGAAAGGGATATTGCGGCTTGGCTAGGTGATTAGGTGCAGTCTTTATAATCTTTCCAGGATTGCATTTAGCACATATAGTACAAGATTTACAGTAATTCTGTGTTAAGGTGGTGATGCCTGGTGCTTCGAAATATTTGTCAATCAGTGAATTCATCAGGAGTTTTGACAGGTGAGCTGGCCCATGGGCCCATTGGACCACCGCTGGGTACATACTTCTGGGTAGGCAGAACTTGAGATTAATGGTGTAAACATCATCACGGAGTATAGCTCCTTTGTTCTTCCAACCTTGTTTCTCTTGGGGAGTAGCAGCAGCTTGCTGTTCCTTCAGAAGCCTGAGGTCTGTAGGCAATGTTTGTAGATAGGTAGTGTATCTGTGGCCACTCTTCTGTCCACTTCCCATCTTTGCCGTGCTGCTTCTTTAGCTGCTTGATCAGCTAGGTGATTGCCACGTGCTTCTTCTGTGTCTAGTCTTCCATGGGCTTTTACCTTCAGTACTGCCACCTCAGCTGGAAGTTCCAATGCGTCCATCAGCTCTGCAATGGCTGCCCCATGCTTTACTGGGGTACCAGTGGCCGTAAGAAATCCTCTGGTCTTCCAAATTAAGCCAAAATCATGTGCTACTCCCAAGGCATATCTTGAATCCGTGTAAATGTTGACACGCAACCCTTCAGACAATTTGCAAGCCACAGTTAGGGCTGTCAATTCAGCTTCCTGAGCGGACTTAGTTGGTTGTAGGGCAGCTGCTTGTAACACTTGACATTCTGTGGTAACTGCATACCCAGTGTGATATTGCCCTTGTTCATCAGCAAATCTTGACCCATCCACAAATAATGTTTGGTCCGGGTTGAGTAGTGCAGCTTCATAGACAGTTGGTAGATGTGTAGTTTCCATTTTCATTTGTTCAAAGCAATCATGAGGGATATCGAGGTCACAGTCTGTGGTGAGTGGATCCTCACAGGCTTCTGTATGGTACCTGGGGTACCCAGTTGTACAGTAATTAATAGTCTTTTTGTTGATTCTCGTAGAAGTCAGTTGTTCTGGGGTCATTTGACTCCAGGTTTTGGCCATCGGGCCTAGGTCTTTCCACGAGATGTCGGGGGGTCTGGTGAGAGATATGTGTGGGATCGATGTTTCCCAATGGTGATAGAGATGTGTCACACTCTCTGGGAGGTGGACCAAGATAAGCATGGTACCTGTGAGGTCCCAGAACAAGTCAGTCAGGGTAATTTGGATTTCTTTGAGTTGGAATACTTCTGCCTCGTAATTCATATCAGGGCCTGGTTCATCCCTAATCCACAAAGTGCAATGAAGTAGGGCCATTGATTGTTCATCATGTGGAGGTGCAAGTGCAGGTAGTTGCAGATCTGTTAGAACTTCCGGGTTGATATCCAGGCTGTACCAGTGGTACACAACTCCCCCCTTGGGAAGTGGCAGAAGAGTGGCCGGGTTCAGGGTTAGGCATCTCTGAAGTTTTATGTTGTCAGGTAAAAGCAATGAGGTTTGCAGGCGGAGGTGGCGTTGGGAGGAAAGGTGCTTGGGTTGAACTTGTTGCAGGATAGCAGTAATGTCATGGGGGGCCAACACGGTAAGGTGATGGCCAAGTACAAAGTCATTAGTCTTGTCCAGGAGAGCACTGGCGGCAAACACAGCACGGAGGCTGCCCCTTGCAACAGGGTCAAGCATACAGGAAAAATAGCCAATGGGCCGTTGTCTGGACCCATGTTTCTGAGTAAGGACTCCGGAAGCATGTCCTGATTTTTCAGAGACAAACAAATTGAAAGAGAGTTGATAGTTGGGTAGGCCCAAGGCAGGAGCAGAGGCAATAGCTCTTTTCAGAGTATGGAAACAGTCAATAGTTTCTTCAGTGAGGTGAAAGGGCTCACTTCGAAGTGCATCATAGAGAGGTTGCATGAGTTTGGATGCTTCAGGTATCCAAGACCTGCAGTATGTGATGAGACCCAAGAAAGCATGAAGAGAGTGATGGGTTGCAGGTAATGGGAGTTGCAGGATAGCTTGCACCCGTTGTGAGGTTAGATGTTTGGTGCCATGGGAAAGGCAGTGTCCCAAGAAGACCACAGAGGGCCGGCACCATTGTAGCTTTGATTTTGAGGCCTTGCACCCGGCAGCAGCGAGGAAACATAAGAGATCTTCTGAGTCACGTTCTGCAATTAGCAAATTAGGAGCACAGAGTAGAAGGTCATCAACATATTGTAGTAAAACAACATCGAGATGAGATTTCTGCCAGGGATCCAGAACCAGAGACATGGCATGAGCAAACTGTGTTGGGGAGTTCTGCGCTCCCTGGGGCATAACAGTCCAAGTATATTGTTGTCCTTCATGTGTGAAGGCGAAGAGAAAACGGCAGGAGGGATCAAGGGGAACACTGAAAAAGGCATTAGCCAGATCCACAACAGTAAAAATTGTTGAAGTTGGTGGCACTTGGGACAAAAGGGTATGAGGGTTTGGAACAATAGCAGTGTCCTTTATGGTTACCTCGTTAACAGCACGGAGGTCCTGTACCATACGGTATTGGTCGGGTTGGCCCTTAACAGTTCGCTTTTTAACAGGGAAGAGAGGGGTGTTGCATGGAGATGTACACTTGGTGAGGGCACCTTTTGCAAGCAGGGTCTCAACTTGTTTGGTGATGGCTTCAGCTTGTGCTGGCTTCAGAGGATACTGAGGTCTACGAGGAGGGAGTGCACCAGGCAGGAGCTGGACCAGGACTGGGGGTACATGTAAGCGTCCAATATCATCCGGGCCGGTGGACCAAAGTTCTTGGGGGATACGATCCAGGGCACTGGGGGTGTGTGTGACCCGTGCATTCCCTGTATTGTCAGTTAGATTCAACAAAATTGGGAGTGAGCAGAGTACAGAAGTATCCTTCTGTGATAAGGGGGTTGTCAACTCAACCTGTCCATCTGCAGTAAAGGTAATGGAAGCCTGGAGCCGAGAGAGAACATCGGCACCTAGGAAGTTAATGGGGCAGGTGGAGGAAACAACAAAACGGGACAGGATATGTGAGCCTACATGTAAGAGCTTGGTGAGGGGGTTACTGCGTGGTGTACCATCCACCCCAACACAGGAGACATCAGTGTCAGATAGGAAGGAAGGGTCTGGCAGGTCTTGTTCCCTAAGGACACTACGGGCTGCACCTGTGTCAACTAAAAAGGTGGTTGGGTGACCCTCCACGGGGAGAACTACAGTAGCTAAAGGTCCTCCTCCATCCCCCGCAGACACTGCCATGGCAGGGGTTGCTGACACAGGCTTGCCAGTTACCTATTGTAATAAATCTAGGTGGGCTTGATCTGGTCCCTGGTACCGGCGGGAGGTGGAGGGAGGGTTAGCAGTATGCATGGGTGGGCGGGATGGACGGAGGGCATGGCGGGGATGAGGTTGGTTGTCTTGGAAGTCATCAGTATCATACCCTTCAGCGGAGGGCGAGGTGTATGCACGGGCTTCTGCTGCGGGGAGCCGGGCTTGGGAATACTCAGGAGGCGGAGGGGGAGGAGGTGGAGGAGGTAACTGAGGCAACTGTGGATGGGGTAGGGCAGGGAGATAACCGGTGGAGGGGAAACTGTAACTGGTGACATGTGGATTTTGGTACCGGGGAGTCTGCTGGCGGAACACTCTAGGGTGTGGGCAATCTCTTCTAAAGTGACCTGGCTGATTACAATTAACCCCTTAAGGACTGGACTGTTTTTGCGATGTTGTACATTTGCGACCAGGAATATTTTTACACTTTTCTGGTGTTTGTGTTTGGCTGTAATTTTCCGCTTTCTCATTTACTGTTCCCATACAAATTATATATTGTTTTTTTCAGGACAAAAGGGCTTTCTTTACATACCATTATTTATATAATCTCATGTATTTTAATTTAAAAAAAATACAAAAAATCTGATGAAAAATTGAAAAAAATACATGTTTTTTGACTTTTACTTGAAAAATCTTTTACTCATCTACAAAAGCGAATGAAAAAAACTGCTAAATAGATTCAAAATTTTGTCCTGAGTTTAAAAATACCTAGTGTTTACGTGCTTTTTTGCTTTTTTTTGCATGTTATAGGGCTATAGGTACAAGTAGGATATTGCGGTTTCAAAACATACATTTTTAAAATTTATCAATAGTGACATTGTAACACTATTATCTGTCATAAATCTCTGAATAACACCCCACATGTACATATTTTTTTTAAAGTAGACAACCCAGGGTATTCAATATGGGGTATGTCCAGTCTTTTTTAGTAGCCACTTAGTCGAAAACACTGGCCAAAGTAAGCATTCATATTTGTTTGTGTGTGAAAAAGTAAAAAAACTAAATTGAACGCTAATTTTGGCCAGTGTTTGTGACCAAGTGGTTACTAAAAAAGACTGGACATACCCCATTTGCAATACCTTGGGTTGTCTTCTTTTGCAAATGGTATGCCATCATGGGGGTAATTCTCATTCCTGGGCTACCATACGCTCTCAAAGGCAACGTAACCAACCTGGCCATTTTCAATGTAAAAATATTTGACCCATATATTTGACCTTGTAACTTTCAAAAATGCTATAAAACCTGTACATGGGGGGTACTGTTTTACTCGGGAGACATCGCTGAACACAAATATTAGTGTTTAAAAACTGGAAAACGTATCACAACAATTATATCATCAGTAAAAGTGCTGTTTGTGTGTGAAAAATGCAAAAAAAGTAACTTTCACTGACAATATCATCGCTGTGATATGTTTTACTGTTTTGAATCACTAATATTTGTGTTCAGCGAAGTCTCCCGAGTAAAACAGTACCCCCCATGTACAGGTTTTAGGGTGTCGTAGAACGTTACAGGGTAAAATACAGTGCTAGCAAATTAAATTCTCTGGAATTTCGGCCTGGGTTGGCAGGCAGGTCCCTCAAATTGCAATCAATAAAATTACTGAATTATGTAAAAATATTACATAAATACGCACGTAGAATTTAAATATATATGCATATTTATATATTTGAAGTCTACGTGTATATTTATATAATTATTTATGTAATTTTGTATATGGACGTATGTATATTTCTTATTATTTTTATTTATTTTTATATACATAGATATATATACAAATTCATTCTAAGTGTATTTTGATATAAATATATATATATTAATTTTAAAAATACAGTTAGAATAAAATTTCATATAGCTATATAATTTTTTTAAATTTTTTATTATTATTTTAAAAATTATTTAATTTTAAATTACTTATTATTTATATTTTATAATAATATATATATACAATATATATAGTTATTATATATATTATATATATACGTGTGTAATTTAATTATAAGTGTATTTTTATTTTAATATAAGTACATATTAATATAAAAATACACTTAGTATGGTATTATATATATGATATATAGACATATATTATATAGATATAATATATGTCTATATATCATATTTATACATATATAATTATTATTATTTTTTTTATTACCATTAACTTTAATTTTTTTTCTGATTTTACAGTTGCAGGGAGACTGCCTGTCAGCACAGACAGTCCCCCTGCAGGCAGACACATGGACACCTATTGTGACCATGTGATCGCTGTGTTAAGCGATCACATGGCCACAGGGGTCCTAATCTGCCGTGGGGAGACTGTCTGGGCTGCAGGCAGTCTCCCCACAACCGGAGCCACGCTGATCGCCGCCGGGGGAACGACGGCGATCAGGTAAGTAGCCCCAGACCGTTTGGACGGTTCAGGACCGTCATCGGTCGGCAACGCAAAAATGCCGATGACGGTCCTGAACCGTCCTCGGTCCTAAGGGGTTAAAGCAGGTCCGGATTGTCGTGACAGACCGGTCACGGGAGAAAGGAATTGGTGCAGGCAGTGTCTGGGGGGGCTGGGTGTACTGTTGGGGAAGCATCTGAGGACCCTGGCTTGGACCAGCGAATGGGGTGGAGGTAGCATACATCAGAGGACTGGGTCTACGTTGTGTAGGTAGCAAAACAGATTCTAAGCCCTTGGCAACCAGCAAAAGAGTGTCCAGTGGAATAATTCTATACTCAGGCCGAGCTAAGATTAACCCCTTACGGATGTGTTCTCTAAGCCCTGCCACAAAGGCTGCAGATAGCATCTGGGTGTGTGCTTTGTTGTAAGTACTAAACCCTAAGTCTGAGAAAGTCTGAGTCAACCTAGAGTGATACTTCTCAACTGTCTCAAGTTTGTCCTGTATAATGTCATTAATGCAAGTAGCCTGATCTGCTAGTTTATCCTGTGCCCAAGCTCGAAGCTGTTCACAAAAGATTTCACCAGAACGAAAGTCAGTATCAGAAGTAAGTGGAGCGTCATTAAAGCTCCGTTCCATGATTGGCCAGTATGCATCACCGGCTTTGATTTCACATAGACTAATAAGATCCCGCCAAGCAGCGGAGTATGTTTTACGGATCTGAGCCATCCGGCGGAAAAAGGGCATAGGGTGTTTTTCAGGATCAGGGAGTGAGGTCACAAGGGTAGCAGCTGGGAAGGGTTAAAGGTAACATACATAGGCGGTGCTCCATCCGCACCATGGTTGATCGGGATGTAACCTTGAGGGATAGTGTGCTGTTGGGGGAGCCTATTCACCCCCACCTGGGGTGAATTCTGGTCAACCACAACAACCTCTTCGGGCAACACTGGGCCACGGCGGAGGGTAGCCTCAGGGGTAGCTGTAGCGGGGACAACAGGGAGGGCTGTGGTAGGTAAGGTAACTGGGTGGAAACCCGAGGCCTGGGGGGAGGCACCCATTGCATAGGGCTGGTCAGATGTCCCAGACACCTCGGATCCAACCACCATGATTGGATAACTTGGACTGGCGGAAGGGACACGAGGGACCAAAGCCGTGGAAGGGGCTGTCACAGGGGCCGGGTGGGTTGGGCGTGAAAGGTGTGTATTTAGGACATGTGCAAGGGCGGAGATTGGATCGGAGGGCTCGGGGACTTCGGCAGGAGACAAGGGTGGGGTCGGAGGTTCGGGGGGAGGAGGAGGAGGAAGAAGAGGTACGTCAATGGGAGGCGGTACGGGGATCGCGGAAGTAACTAGGGAAGTAACAGCAGTGAAGAGGGCGGATATTGAGCCGGACAGGTCATTGGTCATGTGTGTGTCAGGGGTCACGGGGGAAAGGGTCGGAGGGACGGGACCAAGGGCCTGTGTCAAGGTCGGGGGGGCAGGGATGTCTGGGGGTGGTAGCAAGGGAAAAGAGGCCGGGGGAATGGCGACGGGAGGTTGGGTTAGGGTGGTGAGGGCGGAGATCAGGGACGGCAAATCGGCCGCGGGAGTAGGAGGCAACAAGGCAGAGGGGGCTGGGGCTTCAGGAGGAGGTAACGCTGGAGGAGGAGTAGGAGGGGTGACGGCAATGGGTTGGGTTAGGGCGGTGAGGGCGGAGATCAGGGACGGCAAATCGGCCGCGGGAGTAGGAGGCAACAAGGCAGAGGGGGCTGGGGCTCCAGGAGGAGGTAACGCTGGAGGAGGAGTGAGAGGATCCTTGAGGATGGGAGGGGTATCTGTGGATAGGGGGCCGGAGGTAAAGGAACCGGGACTAACGGGCTGAACAAGATTCATGAGGGCGGAGAGTAGGGACGGGGGATCTTTGGAAGATGAGGAGGAGGAGGAGAGGGGATGAGAAGGAGTGGGGGACAATGGAGGTGCAGGGGTAGGGGTCACGGGGTTTCCTGAGGATACCGGAGAGGGAGAGTCGACCTGGGGACAGGGGTCCGGGGAGACAGGGTCGGTTGGGTAGGTAGGAGCGGGGGGTGTAGGACGTAGGATGGACGGAGAGGGAGAAGGAGCGGGGACTACTAGGGAAGGGGTACTCAAAGTGGAGAGGGACTGAGAGGAGGAGGGGGATGGAACTTCCATGGTCGAGGTGGGAATAGTCGGGGCAGTGCTCGGGGTGAGGACTGGCGCTGGGAAAGGTAACGGAGGGCATGGAGGTGGGGGGGCTCCGATGGACATGGCGGGATGATGGTTGAAAGAGGGGGTCTGGTCACAGGAGGGTTGGGGCATGGGAGTGGGTGGGAACGAGTGATGTGGCACTGGGAAATAGTAAGCTCCGTCTACACCGAGTACAGGACATAGGGGAGTGGGGGCTGTAGGCACACCCCCGGGGGGTGGGGTCTGAGCTGTGACGGGAGAAGCAGGGCGGGAATTTATGGTTGCGCTCTGGGCGCCATCATAGGGTGGTGGCCGTGGAACAATGGAAACAACATCATCATTGTGAACACTCCTATGGTAAACATGCACAATTTGCCCTTCAAATTCCAATTCTTCCTCGACCCATCCTTCCCGTTTCAAACCTCTGGCTACACGATACCAAGCCTCTGCAACCTTTGTCAGTCCGTTATCCAACAATAAACCTTCCTTATCTATGAGTAGCTTTCTCCAAAACTCCGGTTGCAATCTCCCACTGGGTAACATCTGAAAGCCACACACCTTAGCAATCTTTTTAAGTTTCATCATAGCATCTTCTCCTGCCCTTTCTTTCACAATATCACAAGCCAATAAACCTTTAGCAGGTCTAGCATGTTCCTGCCCCATCTTGACCAAACAAAGCGTGCCACTCGTTAAAGACAGATGGATAGAGGAGGTATAAGAAAGGAGGGGAGAAGGAGTGTCTACAGTGCTCGACTGCCACGAGAACTTGAGCCCCGTTTGTCTTCCCCAAACGTAGACTAGTCACGGAGATCCGCCCACCCGGGGTGGTGGTCACGGACGGGAGCGAATGAGCGTGGGTGACTAACACAGCTCTGGGCAACAGGCACAGGAGAGATAAAGCACAAAAGAAAAGATGAACGTGGCTGCGCTAATGAGAAGACATTTGCAAAAATCACAAACATATAAATGAGCATAGACTCCGGAGTCCAGAACTAACCACACAATACACACGCACACACCGAGGGTACCCACGCTGTAACAACAATTAAACAAGAACCACAGAATGACAGAGAGTAAAATGGCCATGTACATGTTAATGACACCAGTGCTGAATAAACGAAGTATAGCAATCCTCAGCCTTCACCCACCAGGCTGGTCCCAGTATAACACAAGTATTAATGAGAGCACAGTAATAAACAAACAAAATCCCAGCCCCACCGGCTGTAATGCGTCCCCTGCCCGCTAGGCAGTCAAGCTAACTTAAAATCCCAGCCCCACCGGCTGTAAAATCCCAGCCCCACCGGCTGTAAAATCCCAGCCCCACCGGCTGTAATGCGTCCCCTGCCCGCTAGGCAGTCAAGCTAACTTAAAATCCCAGCCCCACCGGCTGTAAAATCCCAGCCCCACCGGCTGTAAAATCCCAGCCCCACCGGCTGTAAAATCCCAGCCCCACCGGCTGTAATGCGTTCCCTGCCCGCTAGGCAGTCAAGCTAACTTAAAATCCCAGCCCCACCGGCTGTAATGCGTTCCCTGCCCGCTAGGCAGTCAAGCTATCGTCTTTTAAAAAGGGGGAAAACACACACTCCGGCCGACACACACATTCAAACAAATACAGGAGGCAGATAGACAATCGACAGGTTCACCTTAAAAGGCACACCGGATGAGTTAATTACCTGTCTCTAGTAGCCTTCTGGAAGCCGGAAGTGGACTCGGAGACAGACCGACACAAAACAGGAGAATAACACAGGCAACGGCTGTATTATGGAGGTGATCAGGCTCCGCTTGTCCCACTTTCCGGAGGTCCGCTCCGGTCCGTTGGTTCCGGCCCTCCGGTGGCCCCACTTTGGGCGCCAATTGAAATGGAAAAATCAATTAAAAGTATTGATTATTTCTTTGTGTATCTGCCCCTGGCCAAATCAATGAAACAATGCGTGCACGCTCCCTGAAGTAATTCACATCAGACACAGGTTCCAGGTTGTTGAATAACTTGAGGAATGTTTATTCAGAGGGGACGGCAAGTCCCTTTTAAAGCAAAATTACATCATAAGCATTGTCAGAGATAACATGGAATAATACATCAATAATTGGTTAGGTGTTAAGTGGTTGCTTCAATGCTCTGCCTACTGTAGGTGATGTCATCGGGGCCATGAGGGTCTCCCACGGTTTCCCGGCGCCATCTTGGTGCACGAGGTAGTTAGTCGATGTTAGGAAGGAGAAAGGGAAAAGGGGGGGGAGGAAAAGGAGCAAGAAGCTTCTAGCAGCCATCTTAATTATAACGTGTGTGCTTAGCTATATATATATATATCGTGAAATGAGTAAATAGACATTTTTCACTAACTAGGAAATATGTGTAGACCTTATTTCCACAACAGCCCTATATGTGAAGGATAGCATAAAATCTAGCCTAATAAAAGTTAGTGAGGCGAACATAGAGTCCATTTGGGTTATGTTAGAATTTGGTAATCACACAGTAACTCGTGTAGGTGTGATTTATAGGCCCCCAGGACAAATTGAAGAGTTAGATAATCTACTAGTTGAGGAAATAGCTAAAATGACAATGAAGGGGAAGTTATCATCATGGGTGACTTTAATCTTCCTGATGTGAATTGGAAAACAAAAATAGCTGCTTGCGCCAGGAGCACACATATTCTAAACTCCCTACTGGGATTGTCTCTAAAACAAGTTGTTGAGGAGCCAACTCGTAAAGAGGCCATACTATATTTAGTGTTAACAAATGGAGATTTGGTATCAGATATTACTGTAGGTGAAAGTTTAGGATCCAGTGATCATCAGTCAGTGTGGATTAATATAAGAACAGTGACTGAGTCACACCACACAAAAACAAAAGTTTTATACTTTAGAAAAAGACTTTTCTAAAATTAGAATATGTGTAGATGAGTCATTATCAGACTGGAGCAATTTAAATGGAGTCCAAGAGAAATGGGATTATTTAAAAGTTGCATTATTGAAGGCAACAGAAAATTTCATTAGGCTCAGTAAAAGCAAAAAATTCAAGAAACCACTGTGGTACTCCGCAGATGTGACCAAAATAGTTAAAAACAAAAAGTTAGCATTTAGTAATTATAAAAAAACCCAGAGTGAGGAAGACAAAATGATCTATATGATTAGGCAGAAATAGGCTAAGCAAGTTATAAGAGCTTCCATATCACACACAGAAGAGAAAATTGCACAGTCAGTAAAAAAGGGGGACAAAACTTTTTTTAGATACATAAATGAGAAAAGAAAAGTAAAACAAGGATTAGTTAGATTAAAAACAAAAGAAGGAAGGTATGTAGAAGAGGATAAAGGTCTAGCTGACTGCCTCAATGAATATTTGTGTTCTGTATCTACAGATGAAAATTAAGGAAAGGGACCTCAGTTAAGAAAAAGGATAAATGAGTCATTTATTACACGTGAGTTTACAGAGGAAGAGGTTCTATTTCAACTGTCAAAAGTAAAGACAAATAAGTCAATGGGATCTGATGGAATACACCCAAAGCTATTAAAAGAGCTTAGTGGTGTACTAGCAACACCATTAACAGATTTATTTAACCAATCATTGTTAACAGGAGTAGTCCCAGAAGATTGGAAGTTAGCGAATGTTGTGCCCATTTACAAGAAAGGTAATAGGGAGGAGTCGGGCAACTATAGGCCAGTAAGCCTACTTCAGTAGTGGGGAAAGTGATGGAAACCATGTTAAAGGATAGGATTGATGAACATCTAAAAACACATGGATTTCAAGATCAGAGACAACATGGGTTTACTTCAGGGAGATCATGCCAAACTAATCTTATTGATTTTTTTGATTGGGTAACTAAAATTATAGATCAGGTGGTGCAGTAGACATTGCTTACCTAGATTTCAGTAAGGCTTTTGACACTGTTGCACATAGAAGGCTTATCAATAAACTGCAATCTTTAAGTCTGGATTCCAATATTGTTGAATGGGTAAGGCAGTGGCTGAGTGACAAGCAACAGAGGGTTGTAGTTAATGGAATATATTCAAAGCTTGGACTTGTCACCAGTGGGGTACCTCAGGGATCTGTACTTGGACCCATTCTCTTTAATATTTTTATTAGTGATATTGCAGAAGGTCTTGATGGTAAGGTATGTCTTTTTGCTGATGATATGTAACAGGGTTGATGTTCCAGGAGGGATAAGCCAAATGACAAATGATTTAGGTGAACTAGAAAAATGGTCAGAATTGTGGCAACTGACATTTAATGTGGATAAGTGCAAGATAATGCATCTTGGACGTAAAAACCCAAGGGCAGAGTACAGAATATTTGATAGTCCTAACCTCAACATATGAGGAAAGGGATCCAGGGGTGATTATTTCTGATGACTTAAAGGTAGGCAGACAATGTAATAGAGCAGCAGGAAATGCTAGCAGAATGCTTGGTTGTATAGGGAGAGGCATTAGCAGTAGAAAGAGGGAAGTGCTCATGCCATTGTACAGAACACTGGTGAGACCTCACTTGGAGTATTGTACACAGTACTGAAGACCGTATCTTCAGAAGGATATTGATACCTTAGAGAGGGTTCAGAGAAGGGCTACAAAACTGGTTCATGGATTGCGGGATAAAACTTACCAGGAAAGGTTAAAGGATCTTAACATGTATAGCTTGGAGGAAAGACGAGACAGGGGGGATATGATAGAAACATTTAAATACATAAAGGGAATCAACACAGTAAAGGAGACCATATTTAAAAGAAGAAAAACTACCACAACACGAGGACATAGTCTTAAATTAGAGGGACAAAGGTTTAACCCCTTAAGGACACATGACATGTGTGACACGTCATGATTCCCTTTTGTTCCAGAAGTTTGGTCCTTAAGGGGTTAAAAATAATATCAGGAAGTAATACTTTACTGAGAGGGTAGTGGATGCATGGAATAGCCTTCCAGCTGAAGTGGTAGAGGTTAACACAGTAAAGGAGTGTAAGCATGCGTGGGATAGGCATAAGGCTATCCTAACTATAAGATAAGGCCAGGGACAAATGAAAGTATTTAGAAAATTGGGCAGACTAGATGGGCCGAATGGTTCTTATCTGCTGTCACATCCTATGTTTCTATAATTGAATAAATGCTTTCCCAATGGGGTTTGCTCTGAAGCTGGATGTCCTCATGCAGAGTGTGAAGACTTAGGTGTTGTTTCATGGAGTCGAACTCGGTTAGCATCCAGGAAGCGCCTCTAATGGTCTGTCTGTTTTTACATTGCAGGAATGCACCCAGACCACTGCAATGAGATGAAGAGGTCTGGGTGCCTATAATGTCCCTTTAACGCAAAATTACACATGTATTTACACAGTACCACTATAGCAGCCATTCTCCATGGGTGCTTTACCATGATGGTTAATGAAGTTAAATCACACGCCTACAACAGCGATTTATAAGGAGACCATGCCGTAAGCCAACACAATCAGGACATCCTGTATGCAGCTACATACACAGGCGGAACCTTGTTTACCGGAAGTGGTTCGCGACCGGGGCCGTATTAGTGATGCACTGTGCGAGGCATTTTCTCGCATTTCCTGTTTGTGAGCAGAAACAATGGTTCGGAGTCGCAGCCGGTCGCCAGAGAGACGGAGAGGTGAGTGTGATGGCGACCTCTCATGCAGAGGAGATTGTGATTAGGAAGGGGGAGAGGGAGGGAGAGAGAGTGCAGGTGGAATCGCGGCCGCCATGGCTGGACACTGCATGTGATGGAGTTTCCAATTAAACTGACACAGTAACATGTTATCAGAGGGTTTAGGTAAATATAATTATGGTACAATCCTTAATACAAATAAATAACGAGGAACCAATCGAAATAGGGATTGATCTGGGATCTGATTGTATAAATTCTATAATGGATTTAAATTATTTAGACTTTTTTTTTTATTTTATTTTTTTTATTATTAGGCCTATGACAAGTGACCGGCTTTTAACCACCTATGTAAAGCAGCTTGGTAAGGTAAAGAATTACTAGTGGTTACGATGCCAGGAGCACCTTAACAATGGCTTGTCCCCTTACCTGCATCACTACTGGGCTAAAATGGTCCGGTGACATGCTTCTGCAGAAGCCGCCACTGTTGCCATCCGTTGGGTGAGGGTGTCAGCTGACTGCGCTCGGTCAATGGCTGTCTAGTTCACTGCTGGCCTATAACACCATAATGTGCTGCGCTTCAAAGCAAAATGCACATATGGACTCCATTTCAAATCATTTAACTTTGCATTGATTCAGTGCTTTTCTATGGGGGTTTAGAAGACGATGGACATCTTCATGTAAAGCATAAGGACGTCCAGTGTAATTTCAGAAAATTTAACTCCAGGAAGCCACAAGAATCAGTGTTAACCCTGCAATGAAAACATTGCAGTTTTGCTGAAACTGCAATGTTTTAGATTGCAGGATTAAGGGGACAGGGACACAGCACCAAGACAACTTATATAAAATGTTTTTTGTGCTTTTTTTTTTTTTTTTTCCCCTCTGTTAAGAGCGTAGGCGTTCGCGATCTGCTTCCAGGGAACGTGAGAGGAGGCGGCGAGAGCGCTCCAGGTCACGGGAGAGGCGTAGAAGTCGCTCACGTTCCCCACACAGACGTCGTTCAAGGTAAACAAGTTATTTACATAATGCAGTCAAAGGAAAACTCCAGACACACTCAAGTTGTGCAAAAGAAAAATATTAATCCTGAGTGATACAAAAACCACCCAACACTTCTTTTACAAGTTAGTAGTGTTGTAATGCTTATAGGAACACTATAGCCACCAAAACAACTATAGCTTAATGAAGCAGTTTTTGTGTTTAGAACATGCCTCTGAAGTTTCACTGCTCAATTCCCTTCCATTTAGGAATTAACTCACTTTTGTTTTCTGTTTATGCAGCCATAACCACTTCTCCTTTGGTTATGACTGACACAGCCTGCATGAAAATAAAATGGTTTCATTTTCAATCAGGTGTAACTTAAAGTTTTTAATCTTCTGCTTTGTAAATTGAACTTGAATTACATCCAGGAAGATCCTGCAGTTTCTAGCCAGGTATTAACAGAGAAAGAGATAAGAAATTATAAATTAAACAGATTTTGTAATAGTGTAAAGTTAGTCGCTCTTTACAGGAAGGCTGTGTAAGTCACATGCATTGAGGTGTGCCTTACGTTGCATAAACAAAGTGATTTAACCCATAAGTGGCAGGGAACTGACTAGTAAGACTGCAGGTGCATGATCTCTGCAACAAAACTGCTCTATTAAGTTAATGGTGTTTTGCTGACTATAGTGTTCCTAGTTATAGTTATCCTAGTTGGTAGTTTTAATCCATAAAATCCACTTTTCTACATCTTTTCTCTTTGTGTTAAAATGTTGGTTACATGTGATTCCATGACTTTTTGGGAGTTCAAGTTCACTTTTTTTTTTTTTTTTTTTTATTCTACAAAAGAAAACCATACAACTGAAAATGTAACCCTTTCTGTGCCCATAAAAGTTTGCTTATGTGATATCAGTAGTGAGAGCACATCAAAAGTCTGTAACAGTATATGATTACAAATTGTTAATGCCATTTTCTTACGTTGACTGAAGCCACCACAAAAATCTAGATTGTCTGTCTGTTCCTCTCCCACGAACATCTCTAATGCTTGTAATATGTGGATTTCAGGTCTCCCCGCAGGCCCAGGTCTTCCTCACTATCCCCTTTAAGACTTAAGGATAGGCGTGATGACGAAAAGAAGGAACTTAAAGAAGGCAAAGGGGCAACCAAGGAACGGGAAATGACTGGTAGGCTGCTCTTACTTTATAAATGCATACAGCATCTGTCCTCCCTGAAAAATGAGTATTTCATAAAGATAGAATCATGATGAATTACTCATTTTGACTGTGTTGGCATTTTACTGAAAGAGACAAAGATTTACTAAGACAAAGTTTGGACTGCTTTGTCTATGTTCAACCCTTGGGTTGCAGGTTCAAATCCCAGCAGGGCTGACTCAGCCCTTCATCCTTCCGTGGTAGATAAAATGAGTACCATTAAATTGGGTAATAGTAAAAACCCATGGATGTTAGGCTATGGTTACATCCCCAGAATGTA
>OW240912.1:363667506-363732839 GCA_933207985.1 Pelobates cultripes | reverse complement strand
TGCAGAGCTCAGCAGTACGTTCTTTTTTTTCTCAGAATATACTCAACTGTTTATTTGGTTACTCCTAGTGTTTCTGCTATTACTCAGATGGATTTATTTTTTTTTGCAGCCTATGTATAACCTGTTTCACTTGCATTGAGAGTTCCTTTGAATGCATGTTGTGGGTTCACAGCAACAGCTTCCAAATGTGAATGCCACACCTGGAATCAACTCCAGACCTTTTACCTGCTTAATTGGTGAAGTACGAAGGAATAGCCCACACCTGTCCATGAAAAAAGCTTTTAAAGCAATTGTCCAGTTACGTTTGGTCCCTTGAAAAAGAGGGGGCTACATATTAAAGAGCTGTAATTCTTAAACCCTTCCTTTTATTTAGATGTAAATAACCTCAAATTAAAGTTGAGATATTGCACTATAAGTGTAGCGGTACTTACCCTTTCCAGGGGCCGGCCGGGGTCCTCTGTTCGAGCCGCGCGCGGTCCTGCTGCTGCACGAGCCGCGCGCGGCTCAGCCGACCGCTGTAACTAGTAGCGGTCACGTGTTCCACATACTCTAAGAGCGCGCCGCGGGTATCGGGCGCGCTCTTAAAGGGACAGTGGGTGCCTAAATTGGAAAAGGCATCCCATTGGTCCCTGTCATGCCACACTCCCCATACACTTACCTTTTGGGGGCGTGGATGTGACAGGGACCAATCAAATTAGATGTTTAGGTATTTATACTCACCTTCTTTCCTTTGTTCCTTGCCCTATCGTGGTTTCTGTATCAGTTCCCTTTAGCGCTTGTTGTGTTCAGTTGTGTTTCTCCGTATTGACCTTGGCTTTGTTTCTGACTACGTTTTCTCTTTATCCTTATCTGTTCTGGTTGTCGGCTTGTTGTTTACTGTGTACCAGACCCCGGCTTGTCCTAGTTTACGCTGTCTCTCTGTGCCCTTGATTTCGGATTGTTCCTGACTCTGTCTCCTCTCATATACGTCGAGTCCGGCCATTCTAAGGTCCGGTAGACGTATCTCTCCTCTGTGTTGTCTTTTGTTTAGCTGAATCCTGCGTGTTGGGGTATATTCTCGTTACATTACGATAGGGCCATGGACCCCGCAGATTTGGCTCAGCAAATGGCTTCTCACGAGGCAAGGTTTGTAGAGCAGGATCACCGTATGGATCAGATAGCACAGGCTCTCCAGACGCTCTTGTCTAGAACCATTCCTGCAACCGCACCTAACCCTCCTACACCTCATCCTCCCGAAGTATCCAATTCAACCAATGCTTCGCCCCATTTAACACCTCCTCCTAGGTATGGAGGGGAAGCCAAGACATGCAGAGGTTTTATTAATCAAATAGAATTCCACCTTGAGATGTATCCTCATTCCTTTCCCACTGATAGGTCTAAAGTGGGGTTTTTGATGCATCAACTTACTGACAAAGCACTAGAGTGGGCAAATCCTATTTGGGAGGCCAATGGACCTATGGTTCATGATTTCAATAGTTTTCTTGCGGCTTTTCGTAGAACTTTTGACACAACAAAGAGGTCAAAGAATGCCGCAAGAGCATTAATGAGGATTAAACAGGGGTCTAGGTCTGTGGCGGATTATGCTATTCAGTTTCGTACCCTTGCTTCACAGGTAGATTGGACCAATAATGGGTTAACTACTGCGTTCATGGAAGGTTTATCTGACACTATATTAGATGAGGTAGCGGCAAGGGAGCTTCCTATTCCCATTAGAGGATCTTATTGACTACCTCATTGATATAGATAATAGAATTCGCGACAGGCTCTATACCAAAAACAAGAATAGACGTCTGGTCACATCTATTAACCCCAGAGTTGATAAACCTGAGAGTGTTAAAGTACCCGAGGAGGAACCCATGCAATTAGGGGTTGCCAAACTCTCGGATACTGAAAAACTACTTAGAAGAAGGAATGGACTCTGCCTATACTGTGGTAGGCGAGACCATATGGTAAGGGAATGTCCTTTGCGTCCGGAAAACTCTCGCACCTAAGACCTTATAGGGGACTGGCCTTGGGTGTGATCTCTAAGTCTCCTAAATTGCCTCCTAATCGTTTGCTTCTCCCTGTTTCCCTTCATATGGGGGTGAGTTGTATAGCAGAATGCATATTAGCCTTGGTTGATTCTGGGGCTGCTGAGAACTTTATTGACTCTGAGTTTGTTACGAAAAATAACATTCCCGTCAGAGAAAGGGAGATACCCTTGGCCATTGAGGCCATAGATGGTAGACCATTAAGTTCTCCAATTGTTACTCATGAAACTGTACCATTACACATGTATACAGGGGTTTTACACTTTGAAACCATTCGATTCCAGGTTATCACATCTCCCTCTTCTCACATTGTGTTAGGGTACCCATGGTTACGTACTCACAATCCCATTTTCGATTGGGAGTCAGGGCAAATAAAATCATGGAGCGATGCCTGCCATGAGTCCTGTACTATTGAAGTCACCCCTTTGAATTCTATTAATGTCCCTACAACTCCTCCTTTGTCCACTGTTATACCCTCTCAGTACTTATTTCTCAAAACTGTCTTCGATAAAAGGGAGGCTGACAAATTACCACCTCACAGACCCTACGATTGTGCTATCGATTTATTGCCTGGCACAATACCTCCAAAGGGCAGGGTGTACCCTTTATCTGTTCAAGAAAACCGTGTCATGGAGGAGTATATTAAGGAATCATTAGAAAAGGGGTTTATTAGGAGATCCTCTTCTCCGGCTGGAGCGGGGTTCTTCTTTGTATCAAAGAAAGAAGGTGATTTAAGACCGTGTATCGATTATAGAGGTCTAAATAAAATCACCATCAAAAATGCATATCCTATACCTTTAATCACAGAATTATTTGACAGACTCAAACATGCTACTGTATTCACTAAATTGGATCTTAGAGGTGCATACAATTTAATACGTATTAAGAAAGACCACGAATGGAAAACGGCATTCAACACTAGATCTGGCCATTACGAGTATACTGTTATGCCATTTGGTCTATGCAATGCCCCAGCAGTATTTCAAGAATTTATCAATGACGTTTTAAGAGACTTTATTCACACATTTGTAATTGTGTACTTAGACGACATATTAATATACTCTACAGATTTACACACTCATCACAGGCATGTTACGACAGTTCTGAAGACCCTTCTTGCTAATGGTCTTTATTGTAAACTGGAAAAATGTCTATTTGACCAATCCGAAGTCCAGTTTTTGGGGTATTTAATTTCCGCTAAAGGTTTTCGTATGGATCCCCAGAAGCTTTCTGCTGTCATGGAATGGCCTCTTCCACAAGGTTTGAAAGCCATTCAGCGTTTTCTTGGTTTCTCTAATTATTATAGACGCTTTATTAAAGGTTTTTCCTCTATTGTAGCGCCTATCACCCGTATGACAAGAAAGGGAGGCAATACTCGTGTCTGGTCTCCCGAGGCACTTCAGGCTTTTGAGTTTCTTAAAACCACATTCGCTTCTGCACCTATTTTACAGCACCCTATCCCCACACTGCCCTATATTCTTGAAGTTGATGCTTCTGATATCGGGGTAGGTGCTGTCTTATCCCAAAGAGAGTCGCCTGAAAAGCCATTGCATCCTTGTGGCTTCTTCTCCAAACAAATGTCCAAAGCAGAAAAGAATTATGATGTGGGTAATCGCGAACTCCTTGCTATTATTTTAGCACTGAAAGAATGGAGACATTTGTTAGAAGGAACTAAAGATCCTATTCTCATATTTACGGATCATAAGAACCTATCCTACCTTAGTGAGGCTAAAAGACTGTCTTCTCGGCAGGCTAGGTGGTCACTATTTTTGTCCCATTTCAATTACATTATCACCTATAGGCCAGGTGACCGCAACACTAAAGCAGACGCTCTGTCCAGACAGTTCGAAACTGCTGACAAACAGGAGATTGATGTTACTCCTGTGATTCCCCCAGAAAGGATAATCGCTACCACTGTTTTGTCTATTTCTTCGTCCCTCTTGCAGGCCATACAAGCGAAACAAAACATGGCACCTAGCGAGAGACCTACTGATAAACTATTCGTTGATGTTCCCGAGAGACGGGAGATTCTGTCGTTGTATCATGACACTAAGACTGCTGGACATCCTGGTATTTCCAAAACGGTGTCAGCAGTTTCTCGGTATTTTTGGTGGGATTCCTTACGCAAGGATGTCACTGACTATATAGGTGCTTGTACTACTTGTGCCTGTATGAAATCTTCTCGTAGGGTTCCTTGTGGGCTGTTGCATCCGTTACCTATTCCCGAGAGACCTTGGTCTAACCTGTCCATGGATTTTATTGTTGAATTACCTCCCTCGAATGGTAACACAGTTATCCTAATGATAGTGGATCGGTTTTCCAAGATGGCTCACTTTGTGTCTCTTCACAAGCTGCCCACGTCCAGGGAACTAGCACTTGTTTTCGCCAGAGAGGTGTTTCGATTACACGGCATTCCCGTATCTATTGTATCTGATAGGGGTAGCCAATTTATTTCCAGGTTCTGGAAAGGCCTTTTGTTCGGAAATGGGTATTTCTCTCTCATTTTCTTCCGCTTACCACCCCCAGTCTAATGGAGCTGCCGAACGTGCCAATCAATCTCTGGAGCAGTACCTTCGTTGTTTCGTATCCCACCATCAGAACAATTGGTCTGACCTTCTTCCTTGGGCTGAGTTTGCTCGAATAACGCTACTCATGATTCTTCCGGCAAGAGTCCTTTTTACGTTGTATATGGCCAACATCCTGTTGTTCTTCCGGCTGCTTTCTCCTCACAGGGCATGCCAGTTCTGGATGAACATTTGGCTAATTTGCGTAATACTTGGGAGCAGGTTCAGCGTTCTTTGGTGGATTCCGCTGCTCGCCAGAAGGTGCAGGCTGACAAGCATCGCAGGGCGGCTCCTTCTTATGTTGTGGGGGACAGGGTTCTGCTTTCTACGCGAAACATTCGCCTCCGGGTGCCTTCTATGAAGTTGGCTCCCCGCTTTATTGGTCCTTATCGTATTCTGCATAAGGTTAATCCTGTTTCGTATGCCTTGGGTCTCCCTAAGAATCTGCGTATTCCTAATGTCTTTCACACCTCGTTGTTAAAGCCTTTCATACGCAACCGCTACACCCGACATGCACCTCCTCCCCCTCCTGTTTCTGTGGAGGGTCATGAGGAATTTGAAGTTTCTGCAGTTCTTGACTCTCGTTTCCTTAGGGGCCGACTTCAGTACCTAGTGCATTGGAAGGGCTATGGGCCTGAGGAGCATAGTTGGATTTCCGCTGATGCGGTTCACGCTCCTCGTCTTGTGCGCTCTTTCCATTCTCGTTTTCCTGCCAGGCCTGGCCCTCCCCGCCCGGAGGGCGTGTCCTCAGGGGGGGTAATGTAGCGGTACTTACCCTTTCCAGGGGCCGGCCGGGGTCCTCTGTTCGAGCCGCGCGCGGTCCTGCTGCTGCACGAGCCGCGCGCGGCTCAGCCGACCGCTGTAACTAGTAGCGGTCACGTGTTCTACCTACTCTAAGAGCGCGCCGCGGGTATCGGGCGCGCTCTTAAAGGGACAGTGGGTGCCTAAATTGGAAAAGGCATCCCATTGGTCCCTGTCATGCCACACTCCCCATACACTTACCTTTTGGGGGCGTGGATGTGACAGGGACCAATCAAATTAGATGTTTAGGTATTTATACTCACCTTCTTTCCTTTGTTCCTTGCCCTATCGTGGTTTCTTTATCAGTTCCCTTTAGCGCTTGTTGTGTTCAGTTGTGTTTCTCCGTATTGACCTTGGCTTTGTTTCTGACTACGTTTTCTCTTTATCCTTATCTGTTCTGGTTGTCGGCTTGTTGTTTACTGTGTACCAGACCCCGGCTTGTCCTAGTTTACGCTGTCTCTCTGTGCCCTTGATTTCGGATTGTTCCTGACTCTGTCTCCTCTCATATACGTCGAGTCCGGCCATTCTAAGGTCCGGTAGACGTAGCTCTCCTCTGTGTTGTCTTTTGTTTAGCTGAATCCTGCGTGTTGGGGTATATTCTCGTTACAGGAGTCAAGCTCAACTCCCAGTCCTACTGCCAGTTCCTGGAAGACACCTTCTTCAAGCAGTGGTACAGGAAGAAGTCTGCATCCTTCAAGAAAAACATGATTTTAATGCAGGACAATGCTCCATCACACGCGTCCAAGTACTCCACAGCGTGGCTGGCAAGAAAGGGTATAAAGAAGAAAATCTAATGACATGGCCTCCTTGTTCACCTGATCTGAACCCCATTGAGAACCTGTGGTCCATCATCAAATGTGAGATTTACAAGGAGGGAAAACAGTACACCTCTCTGAACAGTGTCTGGGAGGCTGTGGATGCTGCTGCACGCAATGTTGATGGTGAACAGATCAAAACACTGACAGAATCCATGGATGGCAGGCTTTTGAGTGTCCTTGCAAAGAAAGGTGGCTATATTGGTCACTGATTTGTTTTGTTTTGTTTTTGAATGTCAGAAATGTATATTTGTGAATGTTGAGATGTTATATTGGTTTCACTGGTAATAATAAATAATTGAAATGGGTATATATTTGTTTTTTTGTTAAGTTGCCTAATAATTATGCACAGTAATAGTCACCTGCACACACAGATATCCCCCTAACATAGCTATAACTAAAAACAAACTAAAAACTACTTCCAAAAATATTCAGCTTTGATATTAATGAGTGTTTTGGGTTCATTGAGAACATGGTTGTTGTTCAATAATAAAATTAATCCTCAAAAATACAACTTGCCTAATAATTCTACACTTCCTGTATATATATAAAATCTATGGAAAAAAATGTATGCCAGCCCCATAAGTCACTGTGCAACGGTAGTGTTTGTTTGTGTATATATATATATATATATAGATATACACATATATACATACATACATAAACACACACACAAACACTACCGTGGCACAATGACTTAAAGGGCTGGCATACGTTTTTTTTCCATAGATTATATATATATATATAATATATGTTTATGAATTAGAAATACTCAATCTGGGGTAGCAAGACGTAGCCATGTTTTAAATGTTATAAAGTGATATTTAACATTCTCACTGAAGGATATATAAATATATAAAGTTTTATTAGTGGTATGTTCCTTTTTTAATTATATATACTAGTAAAAATAAGCATACTCACATGCAGGCACAAACAATCTCATTGACACAAGCACACAAGTTCACTGGTACACAGACTAACAGACAGGCAATCTCACTGACACACACAAGATTATTGACAAAAACAGACAAGCTTACCAGGTACACACAAACTCTCTGACACACACACAAGCTTACTAAAGACAAACTCCTTGGTATACACAAAGATGCTTACTACAGACAAGCTCACTGACACACACACATGCTCATTACAAGCTCACTCACATAAACATGCATGCTTACTACAGACATGCTCACTGACACACATACATAGAAACATAGAATGTGACGGCAGATAAGAACCATTCGGCCCATATAGTCTGCCCAATTTTCTAAATACTTTCATTAGTCCCTGGCCTTATCTTATAGTTAGGATAGCCTTATGCCTATCCCACGCATGCTTAAACTCCTTTACTGTGTTAACCTCTACCACTTCAGCTGGAAGGCTATTCCATGCATCCACTACCCTCTCAGTAAAGTAATACTTCCTGATATTATTTTTAAACCTTTGTCCCTCTAATTTAAGACTGTCCTCCTGTTGTGGTAGTTTGTCTTCTTTTAAATATAGTCTCCTCCCTTACTGTATTGATTCCCTTTATGTATTTAAATGTTTCTATCATATCCCCCCTGTCTCGTCTTTCCTCCAAGCTATACATGTTAAGATCCTTTAACCTTTCTTGGAAAGTTTTATCCCGCAATCCATGAACCAGTTTAGTAGCCCTTCTCTGAACTCTCTCTAAGGTATCAAAATCCTTCTGAAGATATGGTCTCCAGTACTGTGTACAATACTCCAAGTGAGGTCTCACCAGTGTTCTGTACAATGGCATGAGCACTTCTCACCCTCTTTCTACTGCTAATATCTCTCCCTATACAACCAAGCAGTCTGTTAGCATTTTCTGCTGCTCTATTACATTGTCTGCCTACCTTTCATCAGACATAATCACCCCTAAATCCCTTTCCTCAGATGTTGAGGTTAGGACTGTATCGAATATTCTGTACTCTGCCCTTGGGTTTTTACGTCCAAGATGCGTTATCTTGCACTTATCCACATTAAATGTCAGTTGCCACAATTCTGACCATTTTTCTAGTTTACCTAAATCATTTGCCATTTGGCTTATCCCTCCTGGAACATTAACCCTGTTACATATCTTAGTATCATCAGCAAAAAGACATACCTTACCATCAAGACCTTCTGCAATATCACTTATAAAAATATTGAAGAGAATGGGTCCAAGTACAGATCCCTGAGGTTCCCCACTGGTGACAAGTCCAAGCTTCGAATATATTCCATTGACTACAACCCTCTGTTGCCTATCACTCAGCCACTGCCTTACCCATTCAACAATATTGGAATCCAAACTTAAAGATTGCAGTTTATTGATAAGCCTTCTATGTGCAACAGTGTCAAAAGCCTTACTGAAATCTAGGTAAGCAATGTCTACTGCACCACCCTGATCTATAATTTTAGTTACCCAATCAAAAAAATCAATAAGATTAGTTTGGCATGACCTCCCTGAAGTAAACCCATGTTGTCTCTGATCTTGAAAGCCATGTGTTTTTTTTAGATGTTCAACAATCCTATCCTTTAACATAGTTTCCATCACTTTCCCCACTACTGAAGTAAGGCTTACTGGCCTATAGTTGCCCTACTCCTCCCGATTACCTTTCTTGTGAATGGGCACAACATTCGCTAACTTCCAATCTTCTGGGACTACTCCTGTTAACAATGATTGGTTAAATAAGTTAATGGTTTTACTAGTACACCACTAAGCTCTTTTAATAACTTTGGGTGTATTCCATCAGGTCCCATTGACTTATTTGTCTTTACTTTTCTCAGTTGAAATAGAACCTCTTCCTCTGTAAACTCACAAGTAATAAATGACTCATTTATCCTTTTTCTTAAAGGACCACTATAGTGCCAGGAAAACATACTCGTTTTCCTGGCACTATAGTGCACTGAGGGTGCCCCCACCCTCAGGGACCCCCTCCTGCCCGGCTCTGGAAGGGGAAAGGGGTAAAAACTTACCTCCTCCGATCCTCCTCCTCCTGGGCTGAATGCGCACGCGCATCAAGAGCTGCGCGCGCATTCAGCTGGTCGCATAGGAAAGCATTTACAATGCTTTCCTATGGACGCTGGCGTGCTCTCACTGTGAAAATCACAGTGAGAAGCACGCAAGCGCCTCTAGCGGCTGTCAATGAGCCAGGTGCGGAAGCAGGTGATCCTTACTCGCAAATGTTGAGGGACCTCACAGACTGGTCCTGGGAAGACCCACAGATGGCAGGTGGAGATGGGACGGCGGTCTCTCTACCGGCCCTACAGGGATGCTGGGCGGTCGGCCCAGATCTCCAGCGGCAGTATGTATCACAGGGAGCTGAAGGTGCTGTCCTTCCTCCCCAGCGGCAGAGTGTGTCCTTAGGAGAGGAGACAGTTGGTCCCTCTCCCCAGCAGTCCAGTGAGTCACAGGGAGCCGAAGGTGCCGTCCTTCCTCCCCAGCAGTGTGTCCTGCAGGGAGCAGAGACAGTCGGTCTCGCTTCCCAGCAGCGGGACAATATATTGAAAGGAGAGACAGTCAGTCCCCCTCTCCACCTGCTGAGAGTCAGGGAGAGGAGCCTGTTACCCCCTCTCCCCAGCGGTTGAAAATGTGTAAGGGAGAGGAGTTTGTTACCCCCTCTCCCCAGCGGCAGCGTAGCCCACCATGGGGAGACACTAAGCCCCCCACCAGCGCAGTTGGGGCCGTGGTCTCTGCGCCCAAGCTACCGGGAGTACGGACAGTCGGTCCTGCTCCACAGCGGCAGAGAATTCTACCGGGAGGGGAGAGTCTCGTTCCCCCTCCCCAGCGGCAGCCTAGCCCACCAAGGGGAGATGATAAGCCCCACACCGGTGCAGATGGGACTGTGGTCTCTGTGCCCAAACCACAGGGGGTAGGGACGGTCAGTCCTGTCCCCCAGCAGCAGAGCTGTATATCCGAAGGGGAGACAGCCTGTCTACCCCTCCAGCAGCAACACAAGGTCCAGCGGGAGGAGCCTACTAACCCTTCTCCTCAGCTGGGCTCCAACCAGGCTACTACCTTGGTAGTGCTGGCACCAGGGCAGAGTACCGCTGGTCTCTGCCCACTCAGCAACCCACTGATCCAGAAGGCTAGTACCCCCAGAGCCATGGTGGAGCCCCTGGACATGGCCAAGCTACCCACTACCCCAGGTGCAGTAACCAATTCTTGTGGGTGGGCTGCACTACTGACTGTTTTGTGGGTGGGTTGCTGGACTAACCAAGGCATTGACCGACAGGAGGTCAGATACCTTGTTAGTCTTTTTGGGAAAGGGGAGAAATGTGGCGAAACCGACCTCGCCACTGGGCATTGGAGAAGACTGATTGCCAGCCTCCTGCCATGTGACTATGGCCCCTGGGATGTATTGCCCTTTAAAGACATGATTTGGGCATAAGGGATTTGTGTTGTGCTGCTGCTGGCCCTTTAAGAACCATCTGGGGACATACTGTGGAGTTACTGGGTGGCCACCATTTCCTGTATCAGAGGCACATGGTGAGAACAATGGATGAAGCACATGGTGAGAACAATGGATGGCGGCCATTTTAACTCACAGACACTGTTTGGACTTTTCAACACGGTGCCATCTCGCCAGTATTTGGTGCACAGAGACATCGTGCAGTGGTTTTGGACTATACAGCAGGGGACACATTATACAGTGATTGTTTTTCATTTAGCCTGTATATGTTCTGCAGAATCTGCATTAAACTGTATCTTCCAAAGTACTGAACGGATCTGGGTGAATTTTGGATATGTGGTTCACCCAGATCCCCCAGTTCCAAGGATTTTTTTATGGGGTTATTGCATGTTTTGAGGTCCTTGTGATGTATTTTATGAAACTGTATTTCTCTGTCTTTGATAATTAGATTACCCATTGTGTAAGGTAATTGTATCACAGGCAGGGGGGAGGATTTTGTGTGGGAGTGTCTGTGGGTATTGTACAGATTGATTGGTTGTTCTGTAAAACCCTGTGGGCAGTACTAAATTTGTGGATTGGGAATAAAAGAGGCTGTATGTGCCAGTACAGTCAGTTCCTGCTTAACCCTCAAAGTCAAGTGTCGTCTCATTATTGGGGGAGGATTTATTGTATGCTGTTCCAGTTTGACTGCTAGGAGTCTAAACCCATCCGTATGGTTTTTGCCTATTCAGCTGTTTATAGCATTCATATGCTTGAGAGAAGGTATACGCTTCTTCGGTTCGGTGATTGTGGTGTCGGCCAGAGTGCTTGGAGTCCTCAGGAAACGCTAGGAGCATCCTTTAACGGAGGTACCCAGTCGGGGTGCCAGGTGATCCGTTACACCTTCATTTTCATCTGTAAATACAGAACAAAAATATTCATTGAGGCAGTCAGTTAGACCTTTATCCTATTCTACATACCTTCCTTCTTTTGTTTTTAATCTAACTAATCCTTGTTTTACTTTTCTTTTCTCATTTATGTATCTAAAAAAAGCTTTGTCGCCCTATAATTACTAAATGCTAACTTTTTGTTTTTAACTATTTTGGCCACATCTGCGGAGTACCACAGTGGTTTACCTGAATCCAGCACTGATGTCCCTCGGCACTGGGTCAGGCTCTGCCCTCGCTCCTGCCCCACCGACGTCAGCCGGCGGGGGAGACCTAATGCGCATGCGCAGCAATGGCCATGTGTGCGCGCATTAGACCTCCCCATAGGAAAGCATTATTCAGTGCTTTCCTATGGGGATTCCGGCGCCGCTGGAGGTCCTCATGCATTGTGTGAGGTCGTCCAGCATCGTTTAAAACACTTTTCGTGTTCTAAGAACACGAAAGTCCCTCTAGTGGCTATCTGATAGAGGAGAACTTAACCCTGCAATGTAATTATTGTGGTTTGTAAAAACTGCAATAATTGTTAAGGGTGGTGGGAGTTGACACCCAGACTACTCCAATGGGCAGAAGTGGTCTGGGTGCCTGGAGTGTCCCTTTAGTATGAAAGAGGTGAATTACGGTTAAACAGACATATAGTAAAATTCCAAGTTTTCTTTACGTTTTATTTTGAGCAAAACGTGTCCATTTGGCTCAGTCCTTAAGGGGTTAAACATGCAAAAAGTAATACATATACAGAAATATACAGTGGATCTAACGGCTCTACATACTGGTTGCACAAAAAAACTAAGACTACATATGTGTTACCAAAAATAAACAATTAATTCAAAATAACCCTTACATCGGATCTGTTACAACATTAACCCCATAAACAAATGACAGATCCTCTTTAAGGCTGGTCCAACAAATGTCTCACCATAAGAATATACAGCACTGTAAAGCCCCGCCTGGAACAATCTGAAAACATAACAGGAATCGAAAGTGAAACACGAGGAAGCAGCTGAGGAACCCAGTTTTATAAATCTGTCAATCTGTGCCAAGTCTCGCAGCACGATGGAAGCAGCTTGTCATTTCTGTCACGACCGGGAGCAGAGTAAGGACAGCGGAGAACTCCTGAAATTACCGGACGATTCCGTTATTGCTCATTACAAATGCATGGTGAGAGACTTTACGGGTTGAATAAGAGAATCGGTTCTGAGGAAACGTTCTAATGGTGGAACAGTCCGCTGAAACTTTCGATTCTTCACGTTTAGAACGTTGCCTCAGAACGTACTTCATACTTGGAAATCTGATTGCTTCACATTTTCTATGGTAACTCATGCTTGGCAAATAGTTCTAGTAATTCATTTTATAGTCATCTCACAGCTAGGATGGCCAGAACAGGTTTATCAAAGCTTGATAGGAGTGGCAGTCCGCCGTATCTAGGCCTGCACCAGTTTCTATGACCCACACTCGAATGAATCTTGTTTTTAATCTGCTCCTGATTGTTGCGAAGAGACAAACAGATTTATAGTAGACACACAGTACACCAAATTCTATATTCTCTCTTAATAAATAATACTTTCCCAATGCCTAACAAGTTGGTTTTTGTAATAAATATTTTTTTATATGTAATAAATATAAAATATATGTGCCCTGAATAAATATAGCTCCATTATATTGCAAGTATTCAATGTAATAATGAACCTTTGTCTGGTATATTCAATGTGCATTTATTTCATACTTTTTTTGTGCATATGCAGTTTATCTACACATATTGATGTGATATTTACAGTTTTGTTCTATACACACTATACACTATACACACTGACACACAGATACACACTGGCACACACACAGATACACACACTGGCAGATACACACAGTGTGTCAAGGTGTGTGTCTCTGTGTCAGTGTGTGTATCTGACTGTGTGCCTGTGTGTGTGTATCTGTCAGTGTGTGTGTATCTGTGTGCTAGTGTGTATATGCCAGTGTGTGTATCTGTGTGTCAGATAGAAACACAGACACAGATTCACACTGACACATACAAACACAAATATACACCGGCACACACACACAGATATACACAACTTGACACACACACACACACACACACACACACAGATCCTAAGTACTGCAATCTGTTTACTAGCTATAGAAATGTATATCAAAGTGTGTATATATTTTGTATATATAGTTAAAAAAAACTCAAGACATTATGCTCTGATAATTGAAAGGTTTACGCACTGGCTCAAACTTTTTTTGGGGGGCTGGAGGGGTGGTCCACGATGTTAATACACTATGTCAAGGGTTCCGCTGGAAAAATTAATTGGGAACCTCTTCTCTACGAACATCGTGGAAGACCCAAAAAAAAATTTGCACCGTAGCACAAACCTTTTAATAAGTGCCTTTTTTATTATCATTTTTAAATATTTTATGGTACTCCTGAAGCTTTCGCTTAAAGAATGCAATGTCTTATCTTTGTACTCAGGGTGGTTTTGCTCAAAATGACGACGTTATTTTCGCAGGTGCTAACGAACTGTTTGGCAATATTTTTGTGCAAACTAAGCATCGTGCTTGAGGTATATATTTATTTCTGGCACTTGTGCATCCAAATTTTAAGTAGTTGTCATCATATTTTCTTTTCTTTGTTTGAGAAGAAGATTTGGTAGCATTGTGTGCTTTTCTTTTGTTCTTTAACTTATAACTTGTCTCTGCTATTTGAGGAACAGTAGATTCAACTATTTTGGACTTATTTTCTTGATTTCTTGTTGTGTCATCTTTCTCAGTTTCTATTAGTGTCGAACAATTAGAAGTAGTAATAATTTTTCTCTTGATAGTTCCCTGTTTTAACCAGTTGTCCAAATTTATGGTTGTTGGTTGGTAAAAAACCCAAACACTTCTCTAACCTGAAAAAATACAGGTCTCACTACCTGACTGCAATGGATGCTGTTTTTTATAATGCTCTTAGAAAGAACTTAATGTAAGAAGGATTTTGAATCAGTCTTGGAGCAAAAAGATTAGAACACTTTTAGACAGGTCTCACTACCTGACTGCAAAGGGTGCTGTTTTTTTTTTATTTTTTATAAAGCTCTTAGAAAGAAATGAACATAAGCAGGATTTTGGCTCAGTCTTGGAGTAAAGAGAACACTTTGCTACAGATTTCACTACCTGACTGCAAAGGACAGCGCTTAGAAAATGTATTTTTTGGTATGTCACAGATTTCTACTGATAGTACGCAGAAAAAAATAAAATACAAAAATACACATATATAAAATTATATTTAAAAGACCACTATAGGCACCCAGACCACTTCAGCTCAATGAAGTGAACTGAGTGGCAGGTCCCTCTAGTTTTAACCCTGCAGCTGAAAACATAGCAGTTTCAGAGAAACTGCTATGTTCCACTGAGGGTTAATCCAGCCTCTAGTGGCTGTGTCACTGACAGCTGCTAGAGGCGCTTCCGTGATTCTCACTGTGAAAATCACAGTGAGAAGACGCTGGAGGCCCATAACCGCCGCAGCTTGGTTGGGGTCTCGCCGTCTCCTACCCACACTGGACCCAAGACCAGGGTCCAGCTCTCAGTGGGTAGACCTCTCTTAAATCCAGAGAACAGGAACAAGCTCTTTCCAGAGCTTAGTGATTATACCCTGGGGAGTATAGGGATTATAACAATCCCCAGAGTGTAGTTCTCCAATCCCTCACACAGGAGCCGAAACTTCATGAAAGTGCAAGATGATCTGTTTAATGAGCACAAAGGCATTTATTTTATACACATTTTCAGGCCAGAGGCACACCCCCTGAACCTGATGGAACACAGGGACAAAAGGGACACAAACCCATAGGAACAATAATTAACACAGTAACACTCCCACATACACAGTAAAATCCCTCCCCTCTATCCTGGAGATAATTGGCTTAAGTAACCATAGTAAACTTAATTATCTCCAGGTACAGAAAATATCTCTAAGTTACAACTGCAACAAAACACATTAAAATACATAACTAATGTTTCACAGAACCGAACCCCCACATGTGACATATCCCCAGATAGCTTGGATCTGAGCGCCCAATATATCCGAACAGCACTCAGATCTCACAAACATAGTCAAATCGCCATGGGGTTCAAGTGTCTATGGAGGTCTCTTTTGACCGACCGCAGCAAAACAGTTCCACAGAATTTGGCTGTGCAGCCGGTCTATTTCCCATGTTAAATTCAGTTGAAACAGACGAATGGCAACCGTTCGTGCAAATGTCAGTGTTAAAGTGGCGTTCGAATTATCGAACACAGTTCGACTCCCGTTAAAGTTCAGAGAAGGTAAAGATCAGCGGTGTTCGTGCTATCGCATGTCTGATTTGAGTTCCAAGAACTCGACGACCAAACATCGCTAGTGCTTTCGACTGAACAAGATGGTTTTTTATGGTATATCACTGATTTATACAGATAGTAAGAAGACTATATATATTTTTAAAATACATTTATTTGTAAATATAATCAAGAGGAGGGTGGGAGAATGATATATAAGTTCAGTAGGGCTGAAAGAGCGGGGCATGAACCTGGATGATAAAATAATAAGAAGAGAGGGACTAGCTCTTGACCCAGCAGTATGGTTAGAGAATAATTTAAAACTTAAAGGACCACTATAGGCACCCAGACCACTTTAGCTTAATGAAATGGTCTGGGTGCCTGGTCCATCTAGGTTTAACCCTTTTTGCTGTAAACATAGCAGTTTCAGAGAAACTGCTATGTTTACCTATGGGTTAATCCAGCCTCTAGTGGCTGTCTCATTGACAGCCACTAGAGGCACTTTCCCGCTTCTCACTGTGATTTTCACAGAGAGAAGACGCCAGCGTCCATAGGAAAGCATTGAGAATGCTTTCCTATGGACTGGCTGAATGCGCGCATATTCAGCCAATGACGGCGAAAAGGAGGAGGAAAGTTCCCCGCGCCGAGGGAGCCTGGCGGGGGAAGACAGGTAAGATTTAACCCCTTCCACCCCTACAGCCTGGCGGGAGGGGGGCCCAGAGGGTGGGGGGGACCTAGAGACCCTATAGTGCCAGGAAAATGAGTATGTTTTCCTGGCACTATAGTGGTCCTTTAACTTCTAATATAGTATATTGACAAAAAGGGTATAAGTGGATACAATCTTTGGTATTGCCACTAGATGGAGACAAAGCTAATCCCTGCAAAAAAAATAGCATCAAAGGAAAAGATACTTAGTGATCTATTCACAGTATATACAGGGGGAGAACAAAAAAAAACCTATATATATATGAGTTTACTCTGGGATGTACATAAATAGATAGTAACAAGCTGTATTCAATGCAGTGTTTTGTAGGGAATTAAATAAGCAATCTGTAGCAGTTTGTCACTAAAATGCAACATGGTATAATAACATGTTTGCAATGTAATGCCAGGGGGAATCTCTCGGCAATATGGGAATGCAAGCAGAGTACAGCGGCTACTGAAACAGTGAAGGGTGAAGTCCTAGAAAGCACTGTTAGTGTAGAGTAAACAATGTTGGTAATGGAGATGGTGAAAATATCGGAATGCTGGTTTAAGTAGATGCTGAATCCTTCCAGGGCAACTATGCTATATTGTCAGAACTAGATCTAACTAACATTGGATGGCACTGCCGATAATTATCACCATTACAAAGTTTGGCATCACGTCACAAACAGCGGGAAAATAATTCTGCTTCAAATATATATGTCAGTCTGGGCCTTTGTAGGCACCTGTACAGAAAGGAAAATCAATTAGCTTTCGCTGAAATAATAATACTGCACAGATTTCATAGTCTGTGCCTTCAAGGGCACCTGAGAGAAAGAGAGTCTATCTCACTCTGGTCAGACCACTGCTGAAGAATTCAATGCAGGGAGGTCCTTGAGAATCCACGTACTGATTGTACGCCGGTGGTTACTGTCTGTCAAACCACAGTAGTAGAGTCATTTCTACCAGTGTTATGGTGCTTTAAAGGGACACTATAGTCACCTGAACAACTTTAGCTTAATGAAGCAGTTTTGGTTTATAGAACATGCCCCTGCAGCCTCACTGCTCAATCTTCTGCCATTTAGGAGTTAAATCCCTTTGTTTATGAACCCTAGTCACACCTCCCTGCATGTGACTTGCACAGCCTTCCATAAACACTTCCTGTAAAGAGAGCCCTATTTAGGCTTTCTTTATTGCAAGTTCTGTTTAATTAAGATTTTCTTATCCCCTGCTATGTTAATAGCCTGCTAGACCCTGCAAGAGCCTCCTGTATGTGATTAAAGTTCAATTTAGAGATTGAGATACAATTATTTAAGGTAAATTACATCTGTTGGAAATTGAAACCAGTTTTTTTTTTCATGCAGGCTCTGTCAATCATAGCCAGGGGAGGTGTGGCTAGGGCTGCATAAACAGAAACAAAGTTATTTAACTCCTAAATGACAGTGAATTGAGCAGTTAAATTGCAGGGGAATGATCTATACACTAAAACTGCTTTATTTAGCTAAAGTAATTTAGGTGACTATAGTGTTATTTTAATGAATTCAAATAGTACCTATGAAATATGTTGGCTATATACATATATAATGGTTTTGCCCTGGGGTTTTTTGCGGACACCTCTGACCATAACTACTACAGCGCCCTGTATTGGTTATGGTGCCAGAAATCCCTTGCACCTCCCCAGTGTAAGTAGTCAAATTGTTTGCTAACATTTTGACTTCTTTTCTGGAGTTCACCAGGCACTGGTCACAATTTTAAAACAGAGTTCACTATCTGCATTGAGCAGAGACATATCTCTGGAATTTGGCTCATCAAGTTGGCATTTATAGTGTTAAGAGTATTAATATTGGGCTCTAACATTTTCTTTGGAAATAATCTCTTTTTTAAAATTTTATTAAAGAGGATTTTTTTTTTCGTGGGGCTGTTTCTGAAGTGTGCATACTATAATCAAAGTTGGAGAACCTGCCTGGGCCAGGTGCCCCATGTTTAGGAAGAGCACTTATAATATTCAAGGTTTCTACAACAGTAATAAAAGAAAATGACTGTGTAGCTTGATAGTCAGAGACTTAAGGGAGAAATACTTCCTAAAGGAAAGCTATGCTTTCACTGACTGAAGTAATGCCATCTCTGGTGAGAATGTATGTTGTTTTTTGTTTTTTTGTAAAAAGTGGCAAAATCATTGGCCATATTTTCATCATATTGTCATTCTTTCACTCGCCAGTCCAATGATATAAGGTGTTTTGGGGTGAATTTATTTTGTTTTTAGTTTAGAAGCCAGGCGATGACATTGTTGCTTTGAGAGTAGTGAATTAAGCCCAGCATTCTGTGTGATATAATTGGAGGCTTTGGTGTTCTGTGGCGAGTCTTAGAAATTTGTGATGGAGATTGCATGCAGAGGTGTTTGTTCCTCTGTTCTAAACTACATAGTTGCTGGAGGCAGGCTTCCTGTTGGAGTTGCAAATATTGTGCCAAAATACCTGAATCAAGTCTGTTCATGTAAAACTTTTATGATAGAGGAATCAACTTTGTAGTATATATATATTTCACAGTTGGCCCTGCTGGGATAGTGACTGGTGGCCTGTGCTTTGCAGATAATGTTCGATAACTGATTTTAATAGATAAGGCTCTAACTGCATTAATTATTTTTTTTATTTTTTTTTTTTTTTTTTTACAGAACCTGGTCTTTATTGAGTTACATGGATGATACAGAACCTTGTATTTATTAAGTTACATAGGTGATACAGAACCTGGTCTTTATTGAGTTACATGGATGATACAGAACCTTGTATTTATTAAGTCACATGGGTGATACAGAACCTGGTCTTTATAGAGTTACATGGATGATACAGAACCTTGTATTTATTAGGTTACATGGGTGATACAGAACCTGGTCTTTATTGAGTTATATGGGTGACACAGAACCTTGTATTTATTAAGTTATATGGGTGACACGGAACCTGGTCTTTCTTGAGTTATATGGGTGACACGGAACCTGGTCTTTATTGAGTTATATGGGTGACACGGAACCTGGTCTTTATTAAGTTACATAGCTTATATAGATTTGTGAGTATAAACTTGGCTTATATATTTTACCTAAGAAGTACAGTATACTACTCTATGTTCCTGTCTCTTATATACTTCTATTAGGATTGGTGAAGCAAGATACCTACATTCACAAGGGTTGGTCGCCTTATCGACCGGACTGCTATTCCAACCAGAGCTAGGTTCTTAAGCTCTTTTTGTTTTATACCTTCAAGTTTTTTTTTTTTTTGTAAATTTCTTTTATTCAAAGATTTTTCATTTTATGCAGAAAAAGGAAAAACATTGTCGCGGACACGCAGGTCCGAAAAAGGCTTTCCCAGTCCATGTCTCAGACATGAGATAATCATTGTGAACAACATAGTGGCATGCACGTCATCTAACAGATCAAAGACGTATACTAGTTGGGCTCTTGGGTCCTATACACCTTTGTGTGGATGGGGTTTTCCCTCTCTCGTACGGTTGTTGTGGCTATGGTATATCACCCAGTGTGACAAAGGTGGTTGGTGTCTTGTGTCTAGGCAGGTGGTGTGTGTTGACCAACCGTATGGGGGGGGAAACCGGGTGTTGTGTGTGCTTTGCGCGTTCAGTTCTCAGATCTTTGGTGGCAGTGGGGTATACCCCTGTTGATCTGGCTGGGGTGGAGGTGGTTTGTACCGTCTTTAACTCCCGCCTTTGGCGTGGGTGCAAAGTTAGGCTTGTTTCTCCTTGTCTTATCCTTAACTGTGAACCCCTGTCCCTTTTCCTGTTTTCCTGTCTGATTCTCTTTGTCTCCTTCATACTTGACTTCCTTACTCCTTTCCCATTCCTTTCCCTCCTTTCTTATTCTCTCTTTTTACTCTTGGCTATCCCCTTCTTGTTTTTTTTCCTTCTCCCTTTGCTACCCTTATCTTTCCCTCTCTTTTCCCTTCTTTGCTTAGCTGGTGCCCCTCCGTCTGGAGCCTCTACGTCTTATGAACTTCTCTACTTTGTCGCCTTCCCGTCCGCGGGTTCCCCCAGGGGGGGACCGGTGGGGGGGGAGTGGGGGGGGGAGAGGGGGGGGGGGTGTTTTATTTATTGTGATGTTGATTTTCCCTGTTTGTTTGTGTAGTCACTCCCTCAGTCAAGGTGGTCGTTTGTCCCTTCAGGTGTCTGCAGTCACGTCAGCAGGTCCTGGAAGTCAGCGTTAGTCGAGGTCAGTATCCAGTGTGTCCAGATCGTCATGTACGTCTGGGTCCTCCCTTCTGCCAGCAGGGAGAGCTCTTCTAGAGCTCTCAGCTCCTCCATTTTTTGGTACCACGTCCCCAGCGGGGGCGCACATTGTTTTTTCCAGTAAAGGGGGATTAGGCTTTTGGCTACATTAAGTATCCGTATCGTTAAGGATTTTTTATATGTTGATGCTTTCGCCTTGGTGTGATGGATGAGGAATGTTGCGGGGTTCATGGGTGGTGGGGAGTCTGTGAATCTTTTGATGATCGTGTGGATGGTTGACCAGTATGGTTGGATGATTGGGCATTCCCACCATATGTGGAGGTGTGTTCCCTTGTGCGTGTTGCACCTCCAGCATACGTCGTCCTTCGTGGGGTCGTATAGGTGTGTGTGGAGTGGGGTGCGGTACCAAAGGGCCAGTATTTTATATGCTGTTTCTTGCGTTCCGCTAGATGGTGCGCAGTGTAGTGAGAGGGTGCAAATTTTGTCCCATTGGTTGGGTGTGAATGTAGTGCCTAACACTGTTTCCCATTTCCCCATGAAGCTTGGGGGTGGCAGCCTCCTCAACCTCATGATCATTCCATAGAGCGTTGACAGGCCCCTCGGCAACGGGTCCGGGTCCATGCATATCTCTTCAAACGTTGTTAAGGGTCTGAGAGTGTGCTTGTTTCGGGTGGTTTCTTGTATGAGCCCTTTCAGTTGTCGGTATCTGAATTGGAGCATGAATGGGTGGTTGGAATTCCCCGTCATGGTCTCTAGTGATTTGATGCGGCCGTTGTCTATGGCGTGGAAAAGCCTCGGTATGTCTTGTCCCAGCAGTTGGACCAACGTTCTTGGTTCCCTTCCTGGCGGGAAGACCTCATTATGTATAAGAGGCATCATTGGGGATGGCGTGGAGGTGAGCGAGAGTGGTACCGCCAGAGCTTGCCATACCCGTACGGTCGCTTTGATTAGGGGGTGTGGAGCAGCTAGCTGCCTACTTTGTTGGGGGTCCAGCCAAGGGAGGACTGCCATCGGACTCTCCACCAGGGAAGACTCCACATCTTTCCAGAGTTTCTCCACTCCTTGTTTAGACCACTCCACTATCCTTTGGATGTGAGTGGCTCTATGGTATCTCTTAAAATCTGGCAGAGCTAGGCCTCCCTTGACCTTCGGTAGTGTGAGCACGTCGTGTTGAATCCTGGCCTTCTGTCTCTGCCATGTGAATCGGAGGGCCATCGATCTAAGGGAGGTAAAAAATGCCTCCGGTATGGTCGCGGGGATAGCTTGAAACAGGTAGAGGATCCTCGGTAGGATGTTCATCTTGAGCACTCCCACTCTTCCAAACCATGAGAGGCGCACCTGGTCCCATTCCTGCAAGTCCTTCTGTATAGTGGTCAGGAGTGGTTGGAAATTCGCTGCATACAGTTGGGCGAGGTCGTTTGTTAGCACCGCGCCGAGGTATTTTAGGGAGGTGGCAGACCATTGGAATGGCAGCGCTCGTTTGAGGGCCGTCGCTCTGGACTTCGAAACGGAGACATTGAGGATCGTGGATTTGGAAAAATTGATTTTAAAGTTTGAGAGTTCCCCGTATTGTTCGAATTCTTTCATTATCGTGGGCATGGATGTTTCCGGTTTAGTTACGAAGAACAGTAGGTCGTCCGCATATGCTGCCACTGCGTGTTTCCCCGCTCCTGTCTTCAATCCCGGGATATCCGGGTTGTTCCGGATCGAGTTCAGGAATGGTTCCAGGGCAAGCACAAAGAGCAGGGGGGAGAGGGGGCAGCCCTGTCTGGTTCCATTCCTGATCACGAAGGGGTCCGTGAAGGCTCCATTTATGCAGATCCGTGCTGTTGGTTGTGAGTACAAGGCCCTGATCCAGGACGTCATGTGGGGCCCCATCCCCAGTTTGTCGAGGACCTGGAACATGAAGTCCCATGCAATCCTGTCGAAGGCCTTCTCCGCGTCCGTGGAGAGCAGGAGAAGGCCCTCCTGTCTAGTTTTTGCTAGGTGGATCAGGGAAAGTGCTCTGATCGTGTTATCGCACGCTTCTCGGTGCGGGGTAAATCCCACCTGGTCCTTATGAATCAAGTTCGGGAGGTGGGCCTGCAGTCTCTGTGCGAGTATCTTCGTAAAAAGCTTCAAGTCGTTATTTAACAGTGAGATGGGGCGATAGTTCGCACAGTGTTCAGGATCTTTCCCGTCTTTAGGAATTAGGATGATGTTGGCCGCCAGGGTCTGTGTCGGGAATATCTGCCCGTCTCGGATCGCATTGAGTGCCGTCGTGAGGCGTGGGACGAGCAGTTCCGCAAAGGTTTTGTAGTAGCGTGCTGGTAGGCCGTCCGGTCCGGGGCTCTTGCCCGTCTTGGCCGTTTTGAGAGCCCATGCTACCTCGTGCGTCTCGATCGGTTCGTCTAGCTCTGTACATGCCTCCTGTGAGAGGCAGTTGCCGATGCGCGGTTCTAGATAGTCTGTTATCCGCGTCTTCCTTTCTGTGTCCGCTCCCTGTCCCCTGGGCGGGTCGAGGGAATAGAGGTCCGCATAGTACACCCTAATGGTGTTGGCCATCTCGGTCGGCATACTGTGCAGCTTCCCATCTCTGTCTCTGATCCCCGGGATGTAGGTGTCAGGATCGTGACAGGGATCCAACACGCAGAATACAAACAGGGGATAGGTACGTATACCGGACCTTAGAATGGCCGGACTAACGTAAGGAGAAAGCAAAAGAATAGTCAGAGACAAGCCGAGGTCGAGGGAACGAGAGATCAGGTAAGCGAGAGACAAGCCGAGTCAAAAGGACAAGAGAGGAAAGCAGGGTCAAAATACAAGCCGAGTCAGGAACCAAAAGACAATAGAGGTAATTGCACTGAGTGACCAGACTAGCTAGAACCACGACAGGGCAATGAATCATTCCACAGAACCCTTTTTTATACCTTGGCTCTTTAACTGTTGGCTCCGCCCCCAACGAGTCCTGATTCGTTGTTCGGCACTTGGTTGCCGTGATTGACGGGTCGGAACGTGATTGCCGTCATGACGTCGGCTACTGAGCGCCGCGTCATAAAAGGAGGCGGAGCTATCGCGGCCGGCGTGTAAACGACCGGGAGGAGTGCAAGGATCGGGTGAGTCAGCCCCCCTGGGAGGATGGACGTCTAGGTGTCTAACCTCCTCCGAGGTAGACACCAAAGGTAACCTGACAGTACCCCCCCTCTCAGAAACGCCCACCGGGCGGAAGGAACCGGGGCGGGACGGAAAACGAGCATGAAATGCCCGGAGGAGACGAGGGGCATGCACATTTTCATGGACCACCCAAGACCTTTCTTCAGGCCCATACCCCTTCCAGTCAACAAGATATTGCAACTTCCCCCGAGAAATACGAGAATCGAGAATGGATTTGATTTCATATTCCTCCTGACCCTCAACCTGGACAGCGAGAGGGGAGGACTCAGGGGAGGAAAATCTGTTGCAAACCAAAGGCTTCAATAAAGAAACATGAAAAGAGTTAGGGATGCGCAGGGCAGGCGGAAGGGCAAGACGATATGCAACCGGGTTAATCCGACACAGAACCTTGTAAGGGCCTATGTAACGAGGGGCAAATTTCATGGAAGGAACCTTCAAGCGGATGTTTCTGGTACTCAACCACACCCTATCACCCGGGGCAAAAACCGGAGCCACCCGTCTCCGTTTGTCAGCGTGTCGTTTGAACACCATGGAATTCTGAAGAAGAATTCGTCGAGTCTGATCCCACAACTTTCTCAGATTGGCGACATGAACATCAACCGACGGTACCCCTTGGGAAGGGGAAACCGACGGAAGAATGGAAGGATGAAAGCCATAATTCAAGAAAAAGGGGCTAGAACGAGTAGAATCACAAACGAGATTGTTGTGTGCAAACTCTGCCCAAGGAATCAGACCAACCCAATCGTCCTGGTGTTCAGAAACAAAACAACGCAAATATTGTTCAATCTTTTGGTTGGTGCGTTCGGCAGCTCCGTTGGACTGGGGATGATAGGCAGAGGAGAAATTCAACTTGATGCCTAAGTGAGAACAGAAAGACTTCCAAAAGCGGGAAACAAATTGGGAACCTCTATCAGAAACAATTTCAGAGGGAATACCATGTAAACGAAAAATCTCCCTCGCGAATATCTCAGCTAATTCGGGAGACGAGGGCAGTTTAGGCAAGGGCACGAAATGAGCCATTTTAGTAAACCTGTCAATCACCGTGAGAATAACAGTATGTTTTTTAGAAACAGGCAAATCGACAATGAAATCCATAGCCAAACACGACCATGGTCTCTCGGGAATTTCTAAGGGATGCAAAAGTCCACAAGGGAGCGCGTGAGGTTGCTTAGTCTTCATACAGACAGCACATGCCCTGACGAAATCCCTTATATCCTTACGAAGGGAAGGCCACCAGAAATCTTTAGAAATCAGGGAACACGTTTTGCGTGTGCCGGGGTGCCCAGCAATTTTACTGTCATGAAAGCAATGCAGCAGTTCCACTTGGAGCTCAGGAGGAACGAAGTATCGATCCCCAGGAACAGGTTTGGGAGCTAGATGTTGTACTTTCTTGATCTCAGCAAGCAACGGCGAGTGTATCCTGACACAAGTGTTGGCAATAATATTACACTTGGGAACGATAGAAGACAAAGCTGCTTCAGACACCGTAGAGGGTTCATGTTGACGGGACAATGCATCTGCCTTAGAGTTCTTAGAACCAGGTCTATAAGTGAGCACGTAATTGAAATGTGTCAGAAACAAGGACCAACGAGCTTGCCTGGCGGACAAGCGCTTGGCCTCCCCTATGTAGGACAAATTCTTGTGATCAGTCAAAATAGTAACCGGGTATAATGTCCCCTCCAACAAATGTCTCCATTCCTTTAAAGCCATAATGACCGCTAACAGTTCCCTATCACCAATGTCATATCTACTTTCAGGCCCAGATAATTTCTTGGAAAAAAACCCACAAGGATGTAACGGTTTATCCAAACCTAGCCTTTGGGACAAGATAGCGCCTATACCTGTCTCCGAGGCGTCAACCTCGAGTAGAAAAGGCAAAGATGTGTCAGGATGAACTAATATCGGTGCTGAGGCAAAATGTTCCTTGAGAGTTTTGAAAGCAGAGAGAGCCTCTGTGGACCAAGTCTTGGTATCAGCCCCCTGTCTAGTCATATTAGTAATAGGAGCAATAATAGAAGAGTAACCTTTAATGAAGCGCCTATAATAATTGGAAAATCCGATAAATCTCTGAATGGCCTTGAGTCCCCTGGGCAATGGCCAATCTAAAATCGATTGGAGTTTAATGGGGTCCATCCTAAATCCGTCTCCAGAAATAACGTAGCCAAGAAAGTTTATCTGAGATTGGTCGAAGCTACACTTTTCCAATTTGCAGTACAATCCATGTTGTAACAGTTTGCGCAGTACCCTTCTGACTTGTCTGTGGTGAGTCTCAATCTCTCTAGAGTGTATTAGTATATCATCCAAATATACTATAACGCATTCATGCTGAAATTCCCTAAGAACCTCATTAATAAGGTCCTGGAATACTGCAGGTGCATTGCAAAGCCCGAAGGGCATTACCGTGTATTCATAGTGGCCATAACGGGTATTGAAAGCTGTTTTCCATTCGTCTCCCTGCTGAATTCTCACCAAGTTATAAGCTCCCCTCAAATCTAACTTGGTAAAAATCTTGGAGCCTTTCAGTCGATCAAAGAGCTCAGTAATTAAAGGAATAGGATAAGCATTTCTAACAGTTATCTTATTCAAGCCCCGATAATCAATGCAAGGCCGTAGAGTGCCGTCTTTTTATCTACAAAAAAGAAACCGGCCCCGGCCGGAGAAGATGATCTCCTAATAAAACCTTTGTCTAGGTTTTCACGTATGTACTCCTCTAGGACTAAGTTTTCCTTAGTGGATAAAGGATATACCGTACCCCTCGGAGGCATAGTACCAGGTAGGAGTCTAATTTTACAGTCGAAAGACCTATGTGGAGGTAAAGTATCAGCCCTCTTTTTGTCAAAGACTGCCTTTAAATCCTGGTACTGTGATGGTATCTGTAAATCTGTAGGTTGGGAAGAGTTACCCGGGGCGTCAACCCTGCAAATTGGTGAGACTTTCTGCACACATCCTCTCTGGCAACCCTGACCCCAGGAGACTATCTCACCCAGTTCCCAGTCAATGATAGGGTTATGCTTCTTAAGCCAGGGATACCCCAAGACTATAGGAACTGAAGGAGATGAGATCAGCATGAGGGATATTCTTTCCTCGTGAAGGATACCAGTGGTTAACTTAATTGGTATGGTTTCACGAAAAATAACAGGTTCAGATAATGGTCTACCATCTATGGCCTCAACGGCCAAGGGTGTATCCCTTAGCTGAGATGGGATAGAATGGTTAGTGACAAAGGCTTGGTCAATAAAGCTTTCAGCTGCTCCGGAATCTATCAAAGCCATAGCATTAAGTACTCCCTTTTCCCAAGCTAAAGAAACAGGTATCAGAAGCCTATGATCTTTATAATCATAAATAGAGGACAAGATAGAAACACCCAAGGCCTGTCCTCTTGAGAAACTTAGGTGCGAGCGTTTCCCGGCCGGTTAGGGCAATTTAGGCGTAGGTGACCTCTAATTCCGCAATACATACAAAGACCCTCCCTTCTCCTGTACTGTCTTTCCTCCTCTGAGAGTCGAGTATTACCTATTTGCATAGGTTCTGGGAGAGCTAAAGTAGTAGAATCAGAAGTCTGAAATGAGGGAGCTAGTCTTATGGAGGATCTGCGGGTTCTATCCCGAATATTCTGCCTCTGTCTCATACGTTCATCTATTCGGGAAATAAATGAAATCAGATCCTCCAAATTTTCAGGAAGATCTCTTGTGGCCACCTCATCTAAAATCTCATCAGATAACCCGTTCATAAATACGTCCATATAAGCCTGTTCATTCCACTTGACCTCTGCCGCCAAGGATCTGAACTCCAAGGCATAATCCACTAGGGTTCGGTTATACTGTCTAAGACGTAACAGTAGTCTAGCTGCATTGGCCTTTCTTCCTGGAGGGTCAAAAGCTCTCCTAAATGCAGCGACAAAAGCATTATAATTATAAACTAACGGGTTATCATTTTCCCACAGGGGTTAGCCCATCTAAGTGCCTTGTCAATGAGCAAGGTAATTATAAATCCAACCTTTGCCCTGTCAGTAGGGTAGGCGTGGGGTTGTAATTCAAAATGAATACCTATCTGGTTTAAAAAACCTCGACAAGTGTCAGGAGCGCCGCCATAGCGTGATGGGGACGTAACACGGGAAGAAGTAGCCACTGTGGCTACCTCTAGGCCTGTACTTATAGGAGAGATAGATGGGGTACGCATCTCCTCTGAGTGACTACTAGGACGAGATAGCAATGCTTGCAGAGCTAGAGCCATCTGGTCCATTCTATGATCCATGGCCTCAAATCTAGAGTCAGGAGAACCGACCTGAGAGTTTGTACCTGCAGGATCCATTGGCCCTGTCGTAATGTCAGGATCGTGACAGGGATCCAACACGCAGAATACAAACAGGGGATAGGTACGTATACCGGACCTTAGAATGGCCGGACTAACGTAAGGAGAAAGCAAAAGAATAGTCAGAGACAAGCCGAGGTCGAGGGAACGAGAGATCAGGTAAGCGAGAGACAAGCCGAGTCAAAAGGACAAGAGAGGAAAGCAGGGTCAAAATACAAGCCGAGTCAGGAACCAAAAGACAATAGAGGTAATTGCACTGAGTGACCAGACTAGCTAGAACCACGACAGGGCAATGAATCATTCCACAGAACCCTTTTTTATACCTTGGCTCTTTAACTGTTGGCTCCGCCCCCAACGAGTCCTGATTCGTTGTTCGGCACTTGGTTGCCGTGATTGACGGGTCGGAACGTGATTGCCGTCATGACGTCGGCTACTGAGCGCCGCGTCATAAAAGGAGGCGGAGCTATCGCGGCCGGCGTGTAAACGACCGGGAGGAGTGCAAGGATCGGGTGAGTCAGCCCCCCTGGGAGGATGGACGTCTAGGTGTCTAACCTCCTCCGAGGTAGACACCAAAGGTACCCTGACAGTAGGCCGCTGCTCTCTTTTTGGCGATCATGCGGGCAAGGAGGGCACCACATTTGTTGGCATTGGTGTAAAAGAACGCTTTGGAGTGTAAGTATGCTCTATGGTGATTGGCATTCAGGATAGAGGAGAGTTCCCTCCTGAGTACCGTTAGCTGTGTCCAGTCCGCTATCAGGTGGGTTTGTTTGTGTCTACATTCCAAAGTCTGTATGTCCTGAATTAGTGTTTTAAGTCTGGCAGATTTGGCTTTTTTAAGCGCGGCGCTTTTCGCTATGAAGTGGCCTCTCATTACGCTTTTATGAGCCTCCCATAGGCATAGAGGCGTGACCTCAGACGTATCGTTTTCTGTAAAGTATTGCGTAAGTCTTTTCCTGGCTTCTGTCGTCACTGTAATGTCGTTTAAGATCGATTCGTTCAGTCTCCAGTTACTGCAGGTGGGCCTATAGAGTGGGGAGGTTAGTGTCATCGTAATTGGAGCGTGGTCTGACCATGTCGCTGTTCCAATGTCCGTTCGTCGAACCTCAGTCAGGTAGTAATGTGGAATGAGGAAATAGTCTATTCTAGAGTACGTTTTGTGGGGGATAGAGTAAAAAGTGTAGTCTCGGTCTTCAGGGTGTAAAGCTCTCCAGCAGTCAACCAGACGCTTCTCTCGCAGCGTTTTTGATATATTTGTTAAGATATGCTGGGGGGTCGTAGAGAGGCCTATGGATGTGTCTATGGTCGGCGTCAGGGCCACATTGAGGTCCCCTCCAACGACCAGGCAGCCCTCCGCGAAGCCCTCTATTGCTCTAAGTGTTGTGCGTAAAAATTGGTGTTGGCGTTTATTGGGGGTATATAGGTTTGCGAACGTGTATGTGCGGCCTGCAATTGTGCCTTTGACACATATATACCGTCCGTGGCTGTCTCGCAGTGTGTCAGTGGGGGCAAAGTGTAGCGATCTATGGATCAGGATTGCTGTGCCTTTGGACTTTCCCTCCGGGTTATTACTCAGGAAACATTGTGCGTAATGTTTGTCCGTCAGTCTGGGCACGTGGCCCTCTTTAAAGTGTGTCTCCTGAATGAAGACTACCTGTGACTTTTGACTGTGGAAGTGACGTAGGGCATGCGAGCGTTTTTCGGGTATGTTCATGCCTTTAGCGTTGATGGAGAGGAATTTAATCTCCGCTTGTTTGTGCGTGTTGTGGCGTGGCATGTTTGCTATGTTTCAGGAGAATCAGGGTAAGGTGGGGAGGGTTGGGGAGTATGGGTGGGTGCTAGAGGGTTTGGTTTACTCCTCAAGTGCGGGTCTGAAGTCGGGGATGGGTCCCCCTGGGTCCCGCGGGCGGGCGCGACTTTCAACAATTCTTAACAAATGTAACAGTAATAAACAACAATAATAAACTGTGTGTGTTTTCCAAAAAAAAGACTAGGGTGTGGGCTAGGTAGGAGTCAGCTGTGCAGCACCTGTCGGCACAGCTGAGTCCTCCCGCCGGTATCTTGGTTCCCCTGTCTACCGGGAACGTGGCCCTCTAACTCCCTCACCTCGTAGGGCCAATAGTGGTGGATCCTTCTCCTTTCTAGGTCTCCAGTGTCCCCCGGCCCCCTCTGCTCGGAAGCTATATAATCAGTACAGGTGGTGGTGGCAGCCTCTGGGCCCAGCCCGTCCCGGCCCTTTCCCTATCTCCCAGGTGTGTGTTCAAGTGCGTGCTCGCTTGAATGGCTTTACCCTGCTAGTCTCTCCCCTGTGCCCCTAGATCTCTTTTGCCAGGTGGTGAGTTATGTCGCCGTGTTGTGGCTTGTAGGTGTGTGGCTTTAAGGTATATAACTAGCTGGTCTTACACCTCCCATTTCGTGTCCCTCCCCTTGCTGTGATGTTCTGGGGGTCCGGTTGGTATTGGGGGCCTGTTCCTTCTTATAGTACTCGCCCTCCCTGGTAACCTCCGCTCCCTCTCTCTGTTGGTCTCTCTCTCTGTTGGTCTCTCTCTCTGTTGGTCTGGAGCGAGCCTTTATTCAGCCTCAGCCTCCCCTTTCCCAAATCCCCCCACCCAAACGGGAAAGAAAAAACCCTGGAGGAAGGGGAAAGCAGAGAGGAAGGGCAGAACAACCCCGTACATCTTCCCCCCCCAATATACCCAGAGTCCCCAGTGTTTCTTTCGTGGGTTCCTCGATTGTGCTTGCGAAATGTCTCGTATGCCCACTTCTGATGGTCCCCCCTCCCTCTCTCCCATGGCACGTGGGTGTCTGAGTGTTTTAACGGCTAAGTGTGTGGCCCATGTGTGGTGTAGGCCTCCGTGTGGAGTGTCCCAGTGCATAGTTACGAGTTCCATGCGTGGCTCCTGTCTTGTATGTCCGTTAACGTGTTGCCCCTGCTGGCCTCACGGTCTCCAGTCTTGTTCGGTGTCTGCGCTGTGTCGGTGTAGGTTCCCCCTGGGGTGTAGGTGGGCTGTTGTAGAAATCCAGTGGATCTGGCCAGGTCAGATTAAGGGGTGGCAAGTGGAGATCTTCTGACAATTCCTGTAGGTCCTGTGGGGTGCGGATCGGTCTGGGGCCGTTTTGGGTGGTGGCGATCAGGCCTGTGGGGAATGTCCAGCGGTATCTTATTTTCTGGGCCACTAGCATTCTGGTGAGCGGTTCTAGTGCCCTGCGATATCCCAAGGTAGCTGGGCATAGGTCCGGGTACAGTTGGAGATGTGAGCCTTCATGGGTGATTTCTCCCTTGTTGCGTGCTGCATACAGAATTTCCTCCTTCAAGGCGTAAAGTGCAAGACAGCAGATCACGTCTCTAGGTGGAGCCTCTGGTGGGCCCCTGGGTCTCAGTGCTCTATGGGCTCTGATGAACTCTATGGGGGTCTCTCTGGGGCGGCTCAGGAGCTCGTTGAAGATGGCGGTGAGTGTGGCTTTAAGCTGGGCGGGTGAGTCTTCACCTTCTTTTTTTTTTTAAATTCTTTATTTTTGCTCAATAGACACATCAAGTTATTAACGACTTTGGGCTTATGCAAAAGCCAGTGTAATAATAGTATTATACAAAATACAGCTTAACAATCACAATATAAGCCCAGTCATATTTGAGCTATCAGCACTTGCCGTCCATTGAGGATTTTTGTTTTTATATAATTATAAACATTATATTCACACAACAAAAAAGGAAGTCTTTTTCGATCCCTTTCAAAGTTAATATAAAGGTCACTTAAAATACATTTCTTTTGGTCACACTAAATAAACTCCAGCCTTGCCACATTGTTGACATCTGTCGGTAACGTGGATATCATGTGATCTATGAGCTCCTTATCCGTCCTAGGCATGAGATCCCAGCTTGGCTAAGTACTATCTAAATAATTGCCCTGCAAGATAGGAGTAATCACGTACCATTCTGCTCCATTAATGCCAACCCTGTTCTTGTTTTACGGTAGGCGTTTGCTAACTCTGGAGAGGGATATATGCGAATCATAATATGAGTAGATATCAATGACAGCTATCACTCAGATTTATTAATCAGTGTCGTGTCATTGTTTCATTTTCCTCCCATCATATGACCATGCCTGGAAAAATTAAAAACGAAAGCAAGAAAAAATGAAATATCAGAGAAAAAAAGGAAATAGATAGGAAAGGGGATGAAGTAAGCTAGAGGAAGGTTTATAAGAGAGAAAAAAGAAAAAGAGGAAAAAAGAAAAAGAAAAGAGGTGGGGGGGGGGGGGTGGGAGGGCCAACGAGAGAGGGGTCAAAAAAGGCAGCAGCCCCGCCAATACAGAAGGCCCTGCTAGCGTTAATGAATTCCGGTGCGAATCGTACTTGTACCAGGGAAGGCACTCACTCCCCTCTCGAGCCAACTACACTGTTGTCCCAGGGTTCCCAAATTTTATGAAACGTCGATACATTACCTCTCACCCTTGCTGTTAGATCGTCCATCACTCTACATTCTTTGATTCTAGGTATAACTCCTGCGAAATCCGGGCCCTCTACTGTAAGCCATGCCAATGCTATTGCTCTGCGCGCACACAGTGTGATTTTGTGTACTAACCTCTGCTCCCTTTTGGTCCATCCATCAATTGATCTGTTTAATAAATAAATCCACGGGTCCATTTTCAGGGGTTTATCAAACGTCTGTTTCAAAAGGTCTTCAATAGACTTCCAAAAGCCTAGTAGCCTTGGACACCCCCACCACATATGAATATAAGTCCCTCGTGCTCCACACCCCCGCCAACAATCATCTGTCTCCCGTTTATGCATTCTATGAAGTTTAACTGGGGTAGTATACCATCTGAACAGAGTTTTCCAAGCCTGTTCTTGAAGGGTGACACAAATGGATACCTTGGCGCTTGCTTCCCATATCTCCTGCCACTCGACCCCTTCCAAAGTCTCGCCGAGATCGTTCTCCCATTGATCAATGTAAGTTAACTTTCCCCATTCTTTATTTTCACCACATAGGTGTGCGTATAAGAGGGTAATCAGCCCCTGGGGGGTTGCCCCCTCCGAGCAAATCCTTTCGTAAAAAGTGGGTCTCCTGGTGGCTGCCGACTTGATATGTGGTTTCTTGGCGAAGTCCCGTATTTGGACATATCTAAAAAAATCTGCTGGGGTTAAATGATTTTCTGCTTGAAGATCTGCAAATTGTACTACCTCTCCATCATGATATAATTGATGAATCCTTTGTAGCCCAGTCCTTTCGATGTTTCTAAAGTCTCTGGGGGCCATACCAGGCGGGAATTCCCTATTTCTCAAAAAGGGGGTCAATGGAGAAGGGGATGAGGCCAGACCATATTTTAATCTACAAGTATCCCATATTCGTATCGAGTTAAGGATTGCCGGGCATGTTTTTCGTATCTCCGGTCTATGTTCTGGCGAGACCCATATCGTGAACTGGGGTACGTCAACACCTACCATCATAGCCTCTATTTCTACCCACCTTCTCTCATCCATCGTGGAATGCCACATGACTATCTGCGCCAGTTGAGCCGCCAAGTAGTAGAAATAGAGGTTCGGAAGGCCCAATCCCCCTCTGTCTTTGCGACGGTATAACACTTGTTTAGCAATTCGATGTCTCTTGTTCTGCCAGATAAAATCTCCAATCGATCTTTGCAGCGGTAGTAATTGCGTCTTTGTTACTCTTATGGGTAGCGCCTGGAAGAGAAATAATACACGCGGAAGTATATTCATCTTCACTGAGTGTATCCTACCGATCCAGGATATGGGTTTGTCCGTCCATTTGTCTAAGTCCCTCATCAGATCTCTAAAAATAGGGGTATAGTTAGCTAAGTATAGGCGTTCGGGATCAGCTGTCATATTAATTCCCAAGTACTTCAGGGAGTCCGTTTCCATGCGGATCTGGTAAATCTCCTGTAGCCGAACCGTATCAGCTTGCGACAAGCACAGTGGTAGAGCACTAGATTTCTGGATATTTGCCTTATAACCTGATAGCGCACCGTACTCGGCTATGACTTCTTGTATTGCTTCCATCGATTCTATAGGGTTCGTGATGGTCAGTAGAACATCGTCAGCGTAAGCTGAAACCCTAAATTCCTTGTCTCCTACCTGTACACCAACGATGTTCGGGTGTCTTCGTACTGCCTGTAGTAAGGGTTCCAGGGCCAAAACGAAAAGAAGGGGAGAGAGTGGGCATCCCTGTCTTGTTCCATTATGCAACCGGAAGGGGCGTAGTGGGGCCCCCGATATCTGCACTTGCGCCCGAACATTATGATACATTGCTTTCGTCATCGTTAGAAATTCTTCCGGGAATCCCATGTTCTTTAAAACTGGGAACAGAAATTGCCACCGGACTCTATCAAAAGCTTTCTCTGCATCAATGGAGACTACCAATGTAGGGGTCCCCAATGCCACCTGCCTCCAAATCAAATCAATATTCCGTCTAGTGTTTTCGAATAATTGTCTATTCCTGATGAAACCGACTTGATCTGCATGGATAAGAGAATGTAGTAAAGGGTTCAGCCTATCAGCCAGGATTTTTGCCAATATTTTCAAATCATGGTTAATTAGTGAAATAGGCCTATAGTTTTCAGGATACAATGCGTCTTTCCCAGGTTTGGGCAAAAGCACTATGGTCGCCAATGACATGTCAGGGTCTAAATGCCTACCTTGCCGTAGGATACCAAATAGGTGGACTAGATGTGGCGTTAGCTCTTTCCTAAAGGTTTTGTAATATGAACCATCGAAACCGTCTGGCCCCGGTGCTTTATTTCCTTTCAAGCTCGAGATAGCTTTGTCCACTTCCTCTTCCGAAATATCTGCTGCCAGCGTGTGTGTTGCCTCCCCATTCAGTCTAGTCATTCCCTGCTTGTCTAGGTATTGCAAAATATATTCTTCTTCACGAGCACCGTGGGGGCTTCCTTCCGGGGTGTGGTTGTATAATCTTTTGTAGAAATCTTCAAAAATCTCAGCTATCTCAGCTGGTCTTGTTCTCTTCGTACCATCTGAATGTTTGAGCTCCGTTATATGGGATCTCTCTTGCCTCGGCCTAAGCGTTCTAGCTAATAAGGTGTCCATTTTGTTCGCCTTCTCGAAAAATGTCCGTTTTGACCAGGTCAGAGAACGAGCCGCATCGTCCAACAGCAAAGTGCGAACGTCCCGTCTCGTCGCTCCCAATTGCCTGAGGGTAATCTCTGTCGGCGCCGCTTGATGTCTTTGTTCTAAGGATCTCAGGTTCTCTAGTAACTTCTCCAGCTGTAGATATTTCAATTTCTTTTTTCTAGTGGCTAGCTTGATCAAGGTCCCTCTGATAACTACCTTGTGGGCCGCCCATATCGTGCACGCGTTCACCTCAGGGGTGGTGTTGAATTCGAAATATTCCATGATTCCTTTCCTGGTTTGCTCCAATATCTCTGGGTCTTGAAGTAGGGACGTGTTCAATTTCCATGTCCATGGCGAGGCGATACATAAGTTACCCAGCGTAATGGAGACATCTGCATGGTCCGACCATGAAATTTCGCCTACCCGGGATCCTACGGTTCGGGACATGCCTGCTGCGTTAGTCAAGAAGAGATCTATCCTTGAGTAAGTTCCGTGTGGAGCAGAGTAAAAAGAGTAATCCTTATCACCCGGATGATGAGCTCTCCAAACATCTATAAGTCCTGTGGCGGCTATAAAATCTTTAAGCAGACGATCCTGTCCCCCCCTACCCTGTGACCTAGGGGCACCCGTCCGCGAACTCCTGTCCACTGCCGGGCACGGGGCCGCATTGAAATCGCCCCCTAAAAATATCATTCCATGGGGCAGCCCCCTAATTTTCTCCCGCAGCACTTCCCAGAACAACGGGTCTGGCTGATTCGGCGCATAGATGTTGATCAAATGGACCGTATGTGAATGTAGAACGCCTGAGACGATAGCCATTCGACCTTCTGGGTCTGCTTCAAAATGCGTTTTACGGAAAGGGCAGCTACTTCTAATAAGGATCGCTACGCCGTTTCGTTTGCAATGGGACCTGGCTTCAAAAGAGCCTGCATACGTATGATCTTTCAACCTAAACTTGGCCTGTGCTGGCAAATGGGTCTCTTGGACAAAAGCGATGTCCGAGTTCATTCGTTTTAGTTCCCGTAATAGGAGTCTACGCTTCTTAGGAGCGTTTAATCCCTTAACATTCAAGGATATGATTTTAACCTCCATCAGGTAAGTCAGGTAAGGCTCTGTATAATAATTTCACGTTCGTTGTCCTGTCAGACTCTTTTTCGGGTCTCTGAAGCACGCCCACTGCCAACCCCCCAACCCCGCAGCCCCCCCTAGGAAGAGAAAGGGGGGAAAGAAGAAAGAAAAAAAGGGGAGAGAAGATAGAATAGAAAAAAAGGCTGCACCCGAACACAGTCCGGTGCACTGAGATCCTGGTCTTACTGTCCGCCAGGAGATTAGTGGGGACGTCGTCCCGTTTCCCTGCCACGATCAACGTTGGGAGGAACATCGGGATACGGAGCTCCTACCAATTAGGCGCCTATTATAGTAAATTTAGACCTTTACATCAGCAAAACCCTTTTCATTTGTCACTTAATAACCACTACCATTCGTTGCCCTCCCCCCGCCTCGGTGCCGGTCTCACTCGGGGAACTCAACGTTAGTCCCCGTCCACCATTGATCTCTTTGGCCCGGTAAACATCCTACCTCCCTGCCAAGCCTATTGGAGTCATGATCTTGGCATTCTCCCTATGATTGGCACGAGGAGCCAGGATGGTGACCATGAGCTCGGCATTTCCACGGCTCTCTACCGGCAATCATACCATGGGAGACCTCACGATGAATGTGTGTGCCAATAAATCTGGGGCCACCGCGATCTAACCTGCTTATCAATAAATATTTACGGCAAAAACTGGAAACTAAGATAGGGAACTAAAGAGAGAGAGATACGTACATTGACCTCCACAACACCCCCCCCCCACCCGCTGAAAACGATGAACCCCTCCCCCTCCCCCAATATGCCGCCGCCCACCCGGCCGGGTGGTCACCCCCTCCGGCTGACCCCCCGGAAAAAACTCACAGGGCCAGCCGGAGGGGACAAGCAGCCGCACAGGAGGCAGCGGTACCCATATTATCCCAGCTATGGTAGCCCCCCCGGGGCGAACGCGGCCCACTCCCCCCGTCCGAGGAGAAACAAAGCGGGTCCGCGGGCGCCCGGGGTTAGGCCCACCGACGGAAGTCACAAACCGGGGCTCACAATCCCAGGGGGGGAGAGAACAGCTACACATGCTGGATCACCGGTCAGGTGCACAGTTATGTGCATAAGTATACCATTTCTTTTTCAGTGGAGAAAACTAAGTAAGGCTTCGTCAAGTTTAAAATACTGCCCCTTTTTGTTTCCTACCTCCTGTGGTCATCTCACATTATGTCCTACCCTCCATTTTCATATCCCCTTTGGAAGTTGCAGGGGGGGAGGAATACTAATCACTGCCCAACTCCCCTCTCAAGGCATAACGTTTGGGACCCCTCTTTTCAAAAAAGGGAAACCTCTAACATGACGAAAACCGCAAATAAATTTTAAAATTTTTCAGCCCTCCGATTCCATCACATGCATCTATTGCCACCCCTACCATGAAAGTGGGCCTAAACCATGCTTTACTGAAAGTCCGCCCACTTACCCCATGATTTCCGAACCCCTACAAGTAACACATTCTATGCCCGTCAACCCCGCCCCTCCCTATACAAAACATATTATTTTTATTTCTTTTTGTTATATATATATATTTATTTTTTTTTATTTATTTTTTTTTTTTTTAGAGAAATAATTTTTATATTTTGTGTTTTGTCGTAAATTAAGCTTTAACTCCCTGGTTAGGGGGAAGGTCTCGGGTCACTGGGTAAGGAGCCAACCAGAGAGAAAAAAGAGAAAATGGGGCAAAAAAAAACTCCAATAGGGGAGGTACCGCCTAGTGTGAGGATATGCGGGCAACCCACCCTGCGGACCCCGAGCTGCATAAATCAACCCCAACAATACCATCAACGGGGCACATTCACATAAAAAAACCACATTATATAGTCCGGATTCGAAAAAATTCCATATACAAACTTCTTTCCCAAAAAAAAAAAAAACAAAAAAACCAAGGGTAAAAACAAACACATGTGATGCAGTGGGCCAGATCCAGGGGGAGTAGCGTCAGCATCTGTACCCCAGCGTCACTGCCCTCATTGTCTCATGGTAACTAACTTGCGGGATAAGTGAGGGTCAACCGGGGGTCAAAAAACAAAAAACCCCCGATCTCCCTGGCAAAGGCGTTCACATAACAGCCGACTCAGAGGGAAGGCCCAAGCGCAATAAATGCTTCCGAATCCCCAGTCCCATCCCCCGCCCAACAAAAGGAAAAAAAAGTCTCGGCTGCCCACAGTTTATGTAGAAAAAAGGGGGGGAAAAAATTATCCCTTGCAGGTATAAGAGGGTTATACGATACCGCTAGGATCAACGTTGGCTTCTCGGTCCCACTCCGTGCCACTCAGCTTGCATCTGCGGCAGTTCTTCCGGTCCCATCGCCAAGTTGGGCAGATCCGGGGGAGGCTGTAGTCCCAGGCCCTGGAACAGTCGCTTCGGGTCTCCCCCCGGTGACAGAATGTGCGCCCGGCCATCTCGGAAAACCATCAATTTAAAGGGGAAGCCCCATGCATATTTCACACCTGCCCCTCTCAGAGCCCCAGTGATGGGCCGCCAGTCCCTTCTCCTCTGTAGTGTCGAAGGGGCCAGATCCTGGTAAAAAGAGATAAGGGCTCCATCATGTCGGATAGGACCCTCTCTACTCTTTTTCATCAAAGCCTCTTTGGTTTTATAATATAGGAAGTTTATGATGACATCCCTCGGGGTATTGATCTCCGCTCTTTGCGCCTTCAGCGCCCTGTGAGCTCTCTCCATATGCCAGTGTTCCTCCGAAATGTGTGGAAGGAGGGGCTGGAAGATCGACATCAGCAGCCCTTGTAAGTCTTCCTCTGGCCTTTCTGGTAAGCCTCTCAGGCGGACATTATTCCTCCTAGAGCGATTGGCCATATCTTCCAGGGCCAGGTCCATGTCAATAACATGGGCCGTCATGCGATTCACTCTGTCGACAGCGGCATTGTGGGCCTGTGTAGTCGCCTCCACACGTTCCTCCAGTTTAGCAGTACGCTCTCCCAGGGCGCAAATATCTGCCTGTAGTACCGCCGTCGATTTGGCGATCTCCCCCGCGAGGAAAGATCTAACTTCTGCCAATTTTGTTAGAACGGTATTCTGTTCCGCAGAGAGGGCCTCTCTATCCGCGCCAGGCGATGCGTGTGGGGAACTCCCGTCGCCATCTTGGCTGTCAGCGCGGCTATGCCGAGAAGCTGTGAGAAGGTCCAAAACGGAGCCTCCGGACTCCGTGGTCCTCTTGGGCTGTTTCTTAGGAGGTCTTCTATCCATAGTAGGGTATGTGAGGGCAAAAAATTCTACTATTTTGGTCGCTGTTTATAGCTTTAGGCGCCGGTGGAACGGAGCTCTAGAAGAACACGTCTGGTCTCATCGACAGTCAGACCACGCCCCCCGAGTCTTCACCTTCTTGTAGGCCTCTTACTCGTAGGTTCTGTCTGCGGCCTCTATTGTCCAGGTCTTCTATATGTCTGGCCATGGCTTGCATTTGGGCAGATCTTTTAGAGTAGTTTGTGGCTTGTGCCGTTTGTGTCGCAGTGAGGGCGTCGTGATCTGCTTCTATTTGGGCCATGCAGTCTGCCATCCCCTGAATGTCTGCCCTCATCAGCTGCAGGTCTGACTTGATAGAGGACTGGAGGGCTGAGGTGGCTTGGGTGAGGTCTGCCCGCGTGGGTAGAGCCCTTAGCAGGGCCATCCAGTCTGCAGGGGGGGTTTCCCCTGTGTCCTCTCGGGCTGGGGAGAGGGAGTGTGGCGTGGAGGCCTCAGATGGCGGGTAGGCCTCGGATGACGCCTGGGAAAACGGGTCCGGCGTCGCGGACAAGTACTGCCGCATGGAGGGGTTTTGGCTCACCTGGCGGGTCCCCGGTGGTCTGGGGGTGTTCCCCGCCTTGGTGTGTTTCCCCATCCTCCTGTCTGTGGCCGGTATTTTGTGCGTGGCTGAGTGGGGCCGGAGGAGCTCAGTCTCTATGCGGCCATTTCGTTCCGCCGCTAGGCCACCTACCTTCAAGTTTTTAATAAGATTGAGCATTAATTTATTTAAATAAATAAAGCGCACTTTCACTGTGGGGAGGAACCTGTCATTGGTTAAACTACTTTAGCTCTTTCTAAGGAGCTTTAAATTCCATCTATACATTGTGCTAGCAAATATATAGATAGGAAGAAAAAACTATTTAACCAAAGAAAATCCTATTTAAAAATAAAATATTCTCCCAGCTGTCGATCATTTCCTTGGCAGACACTCGCTACTGAGGAATTGAGAGACCGGGAGAGCAGAAGAGACCTCCTGTAGGAAGTCCCTCTGCTCTCCACCAATAGCAACCACAGTGCATGAACTGTGGTTGCTGTTGTAAATAACTAGCCGGTACTGCTAGTGCCGGTGAGGGAGTATAGGAATGGATTGATGTCAGTCCGTTAAGACATCGGCATGCTGGCAACAAAGCAAAAAAAGTGTCCCCAAACAAGTCAAATCAGCGATGAAGGAAATCGGTCGAACCAGAGGTGGGTGTCACAGAAGTGTAAAACCCACCTCCGTAAGGTGATTGCAGAGGGTTGGGGACACTTTCCATTTAACTGCCTGAGAAATGTGGCTGATTGTGTGATTGCCTGGGGCATATGATTCAATGTACACAGAGATTAAAGGGACACTCCCAAATGTTGGACTGCTCAAATCAATGTTTAGTAGATATACCCCAATGAAAAACATGCATGTATGTATTTACATGTTTTTTAATTAGGGGAATATCTAAAATCAGCTTGCAAAAGCTACAGATCTCTTGACTGTAGAATGTGCAAACTCTCCCTTTCTAACCTCATTCAGACTTTCTGTGACTGTCCAATCAGACTTCCCAAAGCAGCTCAATGTGAAGTCTTTACAGGGCGCTCTGCCTCTTGGGTTTAGTTCCACTGAGCCAAACAAACCAGGAAGTAATTGATATCCAGGGGTTATAACAAGGCTAATTTATAAAAGTGCTGACTCTACATTTTTTTGTAAAAGGAAAAAAAGAGGACGCTCTCTTCATATATAAAGCACTTCAGCAAGCCAAAGTGTATAGGGGTTCGGAGCAGGGCTGTCTTTAACGCGGTACAAACCAGGCAGCTGCCCCGGGTCCAGTTACTTCTGATTGGCCAGGGGCAGCTGCCCCGTGTGCCATTCTGCCCTCATCTCTATTTATCCCCCATGGGTGTACCGGTGCAGCTGAGGGGCCCAAACACTAAGGAGGCCCACCGGGTGGCCCATTCACTTAGGGGCCTGGGCTTGGTCGGGCACTGTGGCCCTTTAACAGTGCAACTGGGCCCCCGTGCTTTTCGGCAGTGCTGGGAGGAAGTGACAGCCGCAAGTCACTTCCTTCCAGAGAGAAAACAGAGCCATGCGGGAGGGAGGAGGGGAGCTGGAGAGCCAGATCCTCATTCCCAACAAACTCAGGCACCACACTGGACCAGGTAGGAAACTGGAGGGTGGGTTTAAAAAAAATGTAGATTTTGCATGTGTGCCTATGTGTGTCAGTATGTCTGTCAATGTGTGTGTATCGGTATCTCTGTCTGTATGTCAGTACGTCTGTCAGTGTATAAGTCTGTGTGTGTCAGTATGTCTGTCAGTGTATATATCTGTATGGGTGTCAGTATGCCTGTCAGTGTATGTGTCTGTGTCAGTATGTCTGTCAGTGTATGTGTCTGTGTCAGTATGTCTGTCAGTGTACGTGTGTGTCAGTGTGTCTGTCAGTGTATATGTCTGTGAGTGTGTTAGTTTGTCAGTGTATGTGTCTGTGTGTGTGTGAGTATGTCTGTCTGTGTGTCAGAATGTCTGTCACTGTATATGTCTGTGTGTCAGTGTTTCTGTGTGTGTCAGTATGTCTGTCAGTGTATGTGTGTGTGTCGGTATGTCTGTCAGTGTATGTATCTGTGTGTGTCAGTATGTCTGACAGTATATGTGTATATGTATCAGTATGTTGTCATTGTGTTTATCTGTATGTAGTCAGTGTGTGTATCTGTGTGTAGTCAGTATATCTGTGAGTCTGCATGTGTGTATCTGTGTGTCTGAGTATCTGCATGTGTGTCAGTGTTTATATATGTGTGTCTGTGTATCTGCTTGTGTGTCAGCTTATGAATCTGGTTGTCTGTATGTGTGTTGGTGTGTCTGTGTCTGCATATGTATGTATATATGCATGTGTGTCAGTGTGTATATCTGTATGTTTTTCAGTGTGCATGTGTGTATCACAGTATTTGTGGCAGTGTATGTGTATATGTGCATACATCTTAGCATTCAAACACCACACTACACACAAATATACCCCTGCATTCAAACATCATACAAACACACTTCTGCATTGAAACTTCATCACTACATACAAACACACCTCTGCTTTCAAAAACCAACAAACCAACACTACACATAAATGCATGCTTGCATTCAAATGCCAACACCACATGCAAAACACCCTTACATTCACACAAACATACTCCATACAAAAATATGCTTACATTCAAACACACAAACACTGATTAGTGCTACATACAACCCTGCAAGCATGGGAAAATGGTAGAGCCCCAACTGTTAAAGCAATGGTGGGGTTGAACGACAGGTAGGGATCTACCTTTTGGCCACCCTTGCAATAAGTGGGCCCAAAACTATTTTCGCACCATGGCCACTTTAGTTGCAATACTGCGTTGGGGTGGACCTAGTGATTGCATGCCGGGGAATGGGTGGGGAGCAAGGTTCAGAGGGGCTCAAGCATGAGGTTGGTTACTGGCTTGCTATGGAGGCTTGGCTTTACTTGTAAAGTACATACCAAAAGAATTGTGGTGGGGGGAAAAGTGTGGAGGAAAACTGTGGGAAAAGCAAGTCTTATGGCTTGACTGGTGCATGTATGTGTGTTTAGCAATGTATTGTATGTATATATTATTATTATTATTATTATTATGTTATTTATATAGCGCCATCAAATTCCGCAGCGCTTTACAATGGGTGGACGAACAGACATGTAGTTGTAACCAGACAAGTAGGACACACACACACACATACAGGGAGTGCAGAATTATTAGGCAAATTAGTATTTTGACCACATCATCCTCTTTATGCACGTTGTCATACTCCAAGCTGTATAGGCTCGAAAGCCTACTACCAATTAAGCATATTAGGTGATGTGCATCTCTGTAATGAGAAGGGGTGTGGTCTAATGACATCAACACCCTATATCAGGTGTTCATAATTATTAGGCAACTTCCTTTCCTTTGGCAAAATGGGTCAAAAGAAGGACTTGACAGGCTCAGAAAAGTCAAAATAGTGAGATATCTTGCAGAGGGATGCAGCACTCTTAAAATTGCAAAGCTTCTGAAGCGTGATCATCGAACAATCAAGCGTTTCATTCAAAATAGTCAACAGGGTCGCAAGAAGCGTGTGAAAAAACCAAGGTGCAAAATAACTGCCCATGAACTGAGAAAAGTCAAGCGTGCAGCTGCCACGATGCCACTTGCCACCAGTTTGGCCATATTTCAGAGCTGCAACATCACCGGAGTGCCCAAAAGCACAAGGTGTGCAATACTCAGAGACATGGCCAAGGTAAGAAAGGCTGAAAGACGACCACCACTGAACAAGACACACAAGCTGAAACGCCAAGACTGGGCCAAGAAATATCTCAAGACTGATTTTTCTAAGGTTTTATGGACTGATGAAATGAGAGTGAGTCTTGATGGGCCAGATGGATGGGCCCGTGGTTGGATTGGTAAAGGGCAGAGAGCTCCAGTCCGACTCAGACGCCAGCAAGGTGGAGGTGGAGTACTGGTTTGGGTTGGTATCATCAAAGATGAGCTTGTGGGGCCTTTTTGGGTTGAGGATGGAGTCAAGCTCAACTTCCAGTCCTACTGCCAGTTCCTGGAAGACACCTTCTTCAAGCAGTGGTACAGGAAGAAGTCTGCATCCTTCAAGAAAAACATGATTTTATTAAAGGACACGGAGGCTCTTATTAGGCTTTATCTCTTTCTTTATTCCTCAGCAGCAAAGAAAGGATATTGATATTTTTTAATATAGCAATAACAAAAAGAGAAAACAAATACCCTTAAGGGTTAACCATATAACATTCCATATCCATTAACCAATAGGATCAGTCCTTGTACTATATCCCTTCATGTGAGGTAAACTACTTCCTCTTTCTTTGCTGCTGCCTCAGCTAAGTACCACATATTTTCAGCTCCTCAAATATTGTGTTGTTCAGTTTTCTCCTGATTCATATTATTATTGTTTTCTACTGTTCATTTTAAATATCAGTTTTTTCTTTGTCTAATATTCAATTTTTATGTGTATTTGACTACTGTTTGTTTTACTCTGTTTCCCAGTGCAGGGTGCTTGCCTCCTCCCTGAGGCAAGCCCCATCCTGCACTGCCGTTTTCGGGTTGTTTATAACCCGTCCCTCATTCCACTTCCCCGGGTGGGGGTCACTCAGGCATCCTCTCCCCACCCCCCCCTCACACCCCCCCGGCCCGGAACGAGCAGTTTCGCCGCCGGACGGGCGGCTGTTTCTTTGGCGGCCGTTTCTGCCGCTCGCGCATGCGCGGTCCGCACTCGCGCATCGCGGCGGCCATCTTAACTGAGGGCAATTTTGCCGCTCTTTTCGCCCGCGGTCCGCGCCACTCTGACAGGGAGGGGCGCGAGCTGATTGGGTGAGGGAAGTGTTGGGCAGCTTACCAGTGTCCCCCAGGAGTCATTCCTGAGGGAACACTCGGTAAGCTGCTATATTATATGTGCCAAAAATACTTTGTGCCTCTTTATAACTGTGCCTGCCTTAAATTTAACTCAAGTGCTCAGCCACTTGCCCTATACTGCTGGTTTTATTAACCTCTGCAGTGCTGAAAGTGTGCATTTTGTCCAATAGTGACGGTTTATTTCAGTGCCTCCCTCTACTGTTACTGTGCACATTCCTGATCACTATGCAGTCCCCTGCTGATAAACAGACAGTTACCCCCCCTCCCACCTCTACTAAACCCAGCAAGCGTGATAAGACAGCCTTGTCTACAGACGCCGCTGTCACTGGGGGACACATCCCAAGAGCACGTGAACTCAGAGGAGTTCCAGGCGCTCCTGGATGCCACGATGAGTAGGTCTGTTACACAGGCCATTTTTACCGCCATGGGGGCGATGTCGGACACCCTGTCCCACTCTATTTCCTCTGCTATTAGGGCATCCGGTCACAACCCGGGCTCGGCACCCCCTATATCCACTGATAGCAAGCCTATGGTCCCTAGCGGCCGCAAGGCTACGTGCAAATCGCACCATCTGTCAGGTGCTACCTCCAGAACCAGTAAGACGGACAGGTTGCGCCCTGTTGAAATTGATGACGTGGTGCTCCCACGTAAAAGAGCCCCCCGCCGGGCAAAAACGGTGCGGACTTGGAAGAGGGCAAAAGCCCTATCTGATCCGTCCGACTCCGACTCGGACTCAGAGGAGGTATCAGATGGGTCCGATGACATCGACCCAATTAATTCAGACAATTCGTCCCCCGAACGCAGCGACACCGCGCCTCCAGCTTTAGACGCGGAGCGCGAGACGGATGAGTCCGCTGTATTAGACCCCCAAGGGGAACCCCTTTTTGATCCCGACACCTTGCATAATCCGCGTTCAGCGGAGTGGTACCCCACAACTCATGTGGCCGTTTATATTGCGACTAGGGTCAGAAAACCCCTCGACAAGGCCACAAGAAGCAAACTGAGGGCGGAATGCCCAAGGCCCACTGTCCCAGACATGGCTTGCGTGACCCCTGAAGTGGATCCCAAGGTCGCCCAATTCCTGGGTAAGTCAGGTTGGAGGGCCAAGAAGGGTTTGGACTACTCCTTAAAACACTGCCAGGACAAGATCCTGGACATACTCGGGCCTATAGCTAAAATCTTCGATATGGTCGAAGCGGCCCTTACTGGGGGGACCCCAATTGACTTGATGGCCATCAGAGGCTGGATTCAGAGGGGCATATGCCTAATAGGAAATGCCAACACCGCTTTGGCCACGGAACGGCGTAAAGCCATATTGATGAAAATCGAGCCAAAACTAGTGCATTTGGCAATCTCTGAGCCTGGAACACAGGCAAAAGGTCTCTTATTCGGAGACAATTTTGTTAAGACCCTGGGTAATTACGTAAACACATTTACGGCACTAGATAAGGCACAACATAATATGAAGCGAGTGTTCTCGCAAAAGGTTTTCGGGGGGGCCGGCAGACAGCGGGGCCATCTGTCCGGCCGCCCCTCCCGGACTCAGTTCCGGGGCTATCGAGGCTCCGCCACACCACGGTTCCACCCACCCGAACCGAGGGCACAATCACCATTCTTCCCAACCAGGGGCAGATCATGGCATCCACGCGGAACCAGGGGATCCTCCTATGGCCGTCGGCCTTATGGTGAGTCACTCCACATTACGCACCTTTCCCTTTGTACCTGTGGGGGGCAGATTGTTTCATTTCCAGGATGCGTGGCACAACCTAACCTCAGATACATGGGTCCTAGAGACCATCCTCGGCTATCACATCGAATTTACACAACAGCCGATTCAACTCTCATTGCCACATCGGATTTTTGTTTCCCCACTAGACAAACAGCTAGTGTTAAAAGAGATTCGCACACTGGAGGAAAAATGTGCGATATACAGGGTTCCCATTACCGCCCCCGGGTTCCTAAGCAACATCTTCCTAGTACCCAAGAAAGGTGGAGGCACGAGGCCAGTAATAAACTTGCGGCCTCTCAACGCCTTTGTCACATACCATCACTTCAAGATGGAAGGAATACACTGCCTCCGAGACCTACTAAGACTGGGAGACTGGATGGTAAAGTTGGACCTCCAGGATGCATACCTCACAATACCGATTGCCGAGGACTGTCAGCAATTACTGCAATTCCAATGGGAACAGACGATGTGGCGCTTCCGCTGCCTCCCTTTCGGCCTGTCTTCAGCCCCGTGGTGCTTCACCAAGCTGCTGAAACCGGTAGTTGCCCTCCTTCGCAGCAGAGGTGTACGTCTGATCATATACCTCGACGACATGCTGATCATGGCTCAAGACACACAGCTACTGAATCAACACCTATTCTGGACAGTGACCCTTTTGCAAAACCTAGGTTTCCTAATCAATTGGGACAAATCGATCCTACAACCTTCACACTCGATAGAGTTTTTGGGCTTCGATATAGACGCAGTACACGGAACGCTCAGTCTTCCTACCGCGAAAGTAAAACTTATCAAGAAGGAAATCCGGAGGACCTTGACTCGACCAGTCTTAACCCTCCGACAGCTAGCCAGGATAATTGGCCTGCTCTCTGCCTCTATACAAGCGATCTTCCCAGGCCCTCTCCACTACAGATCCCTACAACAACTCAAGACAACTCACCTACGCTTGGGTCACTCCTATTCAGATTCTGTACCTCTAGACTGCGCGGCAAAAGAGGAACTGGCATGGTGGCTTCAACACATGGAGGCATGGAACGGCAAGGCAATCTTCGGCGCCACTCCGGATCTAGTCATAGAATCCGACGCGAGCAGACTGGGATGGGGGGCCCGCTGTGGTCCTACCTCTACAGGTGGAAAATGGTCTTCCGAAGAAAAAGAACTCCACATCAATGGTTTGGAACTCCTGGCTGGGTCATTCGCCCTACGGAGCCTCCTCGGACACACGACCAAATTGTTCCATACTCCTGCGCATGGACAATGTCTCAGCCGTCCGCTACATCAACCACTTGGGTGGCACGAGGTCCTCAACCCTCACGAACTTGGCGAAAGAATTCTGGCTTTTCTGCCTGAGTCGCAACATATCCGTACAGGCGGAATACCTCCCAGGCCTCTCCAACACCGTAGCGGATTGGCACTCCAGGCATTTACGAGACAACAGTGCATGGCGATTGAATCGCACAGTATTCCAGAAGCTCTACCAACTCTGGGGACCGATGCACATCGACCTTTTTGCCTCCCGACTGAATGCTCAACTCCCCTCATTCTTCAGCTGGAGACCGGACCCAGACGCCACGGCAGTGGATGCCTTCCTAAAAAATTGGCCGAACACCAGGCTATACGCCTTCCCCCCTTTCTCACTCATAGCGCGAACTCTCCTACACTTACAGCGCTCCCGAGCATTGTTGGTTTTGATAACACCGTTCTGGACAGCACAGCCATGGTTCCCTTCGCTCATGGAAATGTCAATCGACCTCCCCAGATTGATTCCAGGGAGCACGGAATTATTATCAGACCCCGATGGGAACTCTCATCCACTTCTGGTGCAAGGTCATCTCAGACTCCTCACATGGCTCCTCTCCGGGGACCCTAGACCATGCCGAATGTTTCACAAGCAACTTTGGACTTATTGGCAGGAGCTTGGGCCCCAGGGACAAGACGTTCCTATGCCCATGCCTGGAACACATGGTGTAGTTGGTGCGTGGAACGGCACGTGGATCCCATACGTGCTCCTATAAACCAGGTTTTGGGTTTCCTTACTACCCTTTATGATCAAGGCTTGGCTTATCGCACCATAAATGTCTACAGGTCAGCGATTTCAGCTGGGCACACTGGTTGGGAAGGTTTCCCGGCTGGGAAGCACTTATGGATCTGTCGTCTCCTACGGGGCATAAAATTTGCACGTCCGCCACAACCTCGTTACACGGCCCTATGGGATGTGAATATGGTCCTTCGTTTGTTGCAAGATTGGCCCCCAAACTCGAACCTAACACTCAAGCAAGTGTCTGCAAAATTGGCGATGCTTCTATGCTTAATTTCCTGCAAACGGGTATCAGACGTGAGGGCCTTGGATATCGATGCACGATCATTCACACCGGATGGTGTCCTGTTTAATATCACCAGACGTACAAAGTCGAACACCACTTCAGTCTTCTATCCCTCCTTTCCTCACAACGCTAACCTCTGCCCGGTAGCATGCCTGCAGGAATATGAATTACGGACCCAGCCATTCCGGAACCCAAACACACATAATTTATTCTTGGCAGTGAGGAAACCTCATCAACCAGTATCCACGGGAACTCTGACACGTTGGGTGAAATGGATAATGTCAAATGCTAACATAGACACGGCCGCTTACGGAGCACACTCTACCAGAGGCGCTATGGCCTCTAAAGCATTCTCCATTGGATGTAAACTGGAAGACCTCCTCCGCACAGCTGACTGGTCCCGAGAATCGACGTTCAAGGAATACTACTTTAGACCAACAGAACATATCTCATCTAGGGTCATATCACAGCTTTAAACTAGCCTAATAAGAGCCTCCGTGTCCTTTAATAAAATTACCAGATTTTACTAATTACATGACGTAAAGTCATGATTTTATAAAGGACACGGAGGCGAGTATTAGCCCGCCCACTGAAAGGTAAGCCGTACATGCATTTTCTCCCACCCACTCATAAACAAGTTATGGCATTTTGGATGTTTAGAATCTAAGCTATAAGGTAATAACTGCAGTTTAGACTGATCTATGCTAGAATGTCGCAAGCAATGCTTTCAGATATAAACGTTTGTCTAAGGACCGGTACAACATATATGCATGACAACGATATTCGAATATATTTTACCATATATCTCTCTGTCTCCTACAGCTTAACCCTGTGATGACATAACCGGGATCGTCCACTATCTCGACATTATTTGGAACATTCACCGGAACCCCTACGAAAGATTACCCAAGTTTGAGAAAATTTTTTTCCCTTGTTGATGTGTTCAGCTTCGGCATCAGCCAGAAAGAGGAAGTAGTTTACCTCACATGAAGGGATATAGTACAAGGACTGATCCTATTGGTTAATGGATATGGAATGTTATATGGTTAACCCTTAAGGGTATTTGTTTTCTTCTTTTTGTTATTGCTATATTAAAAAATATCAATATCCTTTCTTTGCTGCTGAGGAATAAAGAAAGAGATAAAGCCTAATACTCGCCTCCGTGTCCTTTATAAAATCATGACTTTACGTCATGTAATTAGTAAAATCTGGTAATTTTCATGCAGGACAATGCTCCATTACACGCGTCCAAGTACTCCACAGCGTGGCTGGCAAGAAAGGGTATAAAAGAAGAAAATCTAATGACATGGCCTCCTTGTTCACCTGATCTGAACCCCATTGAGAACCTGTGGTCCATCATCAAATGTGAGATTTACAAGGAGGGAAAACAGTACACCTCTCTGAACAGTGTCTGGGAGGCTGTGGTTGCTGCTGCACGCAATGTTGATGGTGAACAGATCAAAACACTGACAGAATCCATGGATGGCAGGCTTTTGAGTGTCCTTGCAAAGAAAGGTGGCTATATTGGTCACTGATTTGTTTTTGTTTTGTTTTTGAATGTCAGAAATGTATATTTGTGAATGTTGAGATGTTATATTGGTTTCACTGGTAATAATAAATAATTGAAATGGGTATATATTTGTTTTTTGTTAAGTTGCCTAATAATTATGCACAGTAATAGTCACCTGCACACACAGATATCCCCCTAACATAGCTAAAACTAAAAACAAACTAAAAACTACTTCCAAAAATATTCAGCTTTGATATTAATGAGTTTTTTGGGTTCATTGAGAACATGGTTGTTGTTCAATAATAAAATTAATCCTCAAAAATACAACTTGCCTAATAATTCTGCACTCCCTGTATATATATATATATATATACATATATATATATATATATATATATATATTGCAGGCTCTTGACATTCACTTAGCTAAAGGGTTAAATGTTAGGGTTAGGACAAGCCATGTGTTGCCTGTATACAAGACACACTTCACTTAACCTTGGAGATAACTACAGACAGTGCTAAATAAGAATCTGCTGAACATAAGCTATACAGCACATTCCATCATATATCAGGGAACAAGTTAAAGAACCTTTTGGGGAAATATCACAGCATTGGGGCCTCTCTTTGGAGGAAGAAATTGCTATATAAACTGTAAGAAGACAGTTAGAAATTTTATAAATTAGGTTTTCAAATATTCTATCCTTATGAAAAACTAACAAGTGACAGTGCCCCTTTATCAGAAAAGCATAACAATTAAACTGTTAACAGCCTTCCCTTCCCGCACCCTGGTTCCTCTCCTGCAACTATCGTTAAAAAAATACAAAAAAAATCACTAAGCCCTCAGTGAATACTATTCTATCAACATGTGTTTCTACCATACCATTACCTATTGTGTCACTATTCCCCACTCCCTCTAGCATGTAAGCTCATTGAGCAGGACCCTCAACCCCTCTGTTCCTGTGTGTCCATCTTGTCTGGTTACAAATACTTGTTTGTAAGTCACTAACACTGACTATACCCCCACCAGATTACCTGGAAACAACAACCAAAAAACATGTTACCAGTAAATGCACCACAGGGGAGGGTGACAAAAGGCTCCCACGTAACATAGGCTCCAACACCTTGGCATATGAGAAAAACAATAAACTAGGCAGATACAGATAACGGCCCATAAGGTCCCGTTACGCAGAGAAGGGCGAGTACCTCTGATGCTAGTGTAAGAATTGCAATCTAATGGTAAAACAGGCTTTGGTTACTCCACTTTGCATCCTCTATTTTGAAATGAATACATACCTTTTATTTTCCTTTTGTTTTTCCTCAACTAACAACGGTGCCTATGTCCAGTTTGCCATCTTTCATGTAAATAGAAGTCAATATGTGCAAGGCAAAATTTGTTCTACTGTCACCATTGTAACTAAGACCTGCGTGTCTCACACTGTACTTTCTTTCTGATACCTGACGATACAAAAATCTTAATAAAAACAGATTTACAAAAAAAAAAAGAAATACTTGTTTGTACATCCACCCATTGTACAGCACTGCAGAATGTGGGGACTTTATAAATAATGACAATAATCAGTTGTACAATAATGGTTTCTATCATGTCATTCATCGAAGTGTTTCACTGTTGCTTTTAGATGTAACATTAATTTGCCAAACCCCTCTCCATAAAGACTAAACAGCTGTATTGTGAGAAACATTTGTGGTAACCCTTTATATTTGTTTGTCTTTTCTAGTTATTTTCACCAAAGGCGTTTACATCACGCTCATCTGAAAGTCTTTTGCATGGATTTAATGTGGAGTCCGTCAAAAAGGAAATAAAACGCGGAAAAACAGTGGTAATTGGAAAACTGGATAAAATTCATATGTGATATGATTTATTATGAATATTTCAGTAGATTCATCATTATGGGCAGAACATGTCCAATACATTGTCAGGTTAATTTGCTAAAATGAGAACTTAAAGTGAAGCGTGCAGTCATATTCCTGACACTATATAGTTTTAAGATCACCATTTATCCCGGGCTCCTTTTTTCTTGGTTAAAAAGTTGTAAAACATTTATTCCAGCGCTGCAATGGTCTGGTCAAGAATTGACGATCTCAGCCGATCAAACACCAATCAGAATCTCCTCATAGAGATGCATTAAATCAATGGACCTCTATTGGGAATGTTGAGCTTCTCCATGCCGAGAGGTGACCCAGAAAGCACCTCTAGTAGCCGTCTGAGTTTACATTAATAAGCCTGCAGGGACAGGCAGTAGACACCAGAACAACTACACTAAGCTATTGTCCTGGTGACAGTGGTGTCCCTTTACACCAATAGTGGAATCTCAAAACAGAATAAGAACAAGACACATAATATTGCAGACAATCTATGTCAAGGGAACTCTTTATATGTAGTATGTTCCAAAATGTGTCTTCAATTGACGGCAAATTTGAATGTTACTATCAGGGCTGCCATCAGAAATTTTTGGGCCCCTGACACAGTTCAAGGTCTGGGCCCTCAGGACCTGCCCCAAGTCCACTTACGGGGCCCAGCCTGAGTCTGCCCAAAAAGATGCAATGAGTTCATGTGTAGTGGATGTAGAATGTGTGTAGCGGTTGCATAGTGCGTGTGTAATGTGGATGCGGTGTGTATGTGTAATTGATACAGTGTGTATAGTGAATACAGCTTGCACATTTATGTAATGGATGTAGTGTTTGTGTGTAGTAGATGCAGTGTGTAAAGTGGATGCACATTGTGTGTTTGTGTAATGGCTGTAGTGTGTTTATAGTTAATTCAGAGTGTTTATAGTAAATGATGAGTGTATTTATATAGTGGATGCAGTGTGTGTTTATTACATAGTTACATAGGCTGAAAAAAGACATGTGTCCATCAAGTTCAGCCTTCCTTGTATTTGTTTTTTGCTGTTGATCCAAAAGAAGGCAAAAATATACCAGTCTGAAGCACTTCAAATTTTGCAACAAACTATGAAACAACCTTCCCTCTTGACCCCAGAATGGCAGTCAGATTAATCTTTGGATCAAGAAGCATTTACCCTACATTGAAAGATTATATCCGCGAATATTCTGTTTTTTGCAACTATGCATCTGGTTGGTGTTTAACCCCTTAGTGACCAAGGACATATCAGGTACGTCCGACAAAAAACGGTCCTCAAGGACCGCGGACGTACTGCGGGGAATTAGAGCGCTGGAAACGATCATGATCGCTTCCAGCAGCTCTAATGGTATTGCAGCGATGCCTTGATGTTGAGGCATTGCTGCAATACCTGCCCCACTGCTGGGCCGCTGGAGAACACTGGGTGATCACTTCCGGGTTGCTCCACATGGAACCCGGCAGTGAGGCCGAGCATCAGAAGCCATCATGCAGGCTTCCGATGCACTGCCTGTACGGAGTGCGTCGAGGGGTCGAGGCACTCAATAAATATAATTTTTTTTTTTTAATAAAGAAATAAATAATTATATTAAAACACAGACAGTCCCCCTCTGCAATTTAGGACCCCCCAGGAGCCATGTGACCGCTATAAAAGATGTAGATGAAAATGTTATGCCATGGTGGGGTTATTTCACATTCCTGGGCTACAATATGGTCTCAAAAGGCAACACAGACCTAGCAAACCAATCTGGCAAACTGACTTGGGCAAGCCCTATATTGACCCTGTAACTTTCTAAAACACCATAAAACCTGTACATGGGGGGCATTGTTATACTCGGGAGTCTTTGCTGAACACAAATATGAGTGTTTAAAACAGTAAAACCTATCACGGCGATGAAATCACAAATAAAAGTGTAAAAAAAAATGCAAAAAATAAATATGAACGCGTTTGTGACTAAATGGCTGCTACAAAAGACTGCATATACCCCATTTTGAATACCGTGGGTACTTTTACAAATGGTATGCCATGATGGGGTTAATTTTCATTCCTGGGCTGCTATACTGTCTCAAAGGCAACATAGGCCAAGCAAACCAATCTGGCAAATTTCAATGTGCAAACATGGAAAAGGGGAAAGCCCTATATTTGACCCCTGTAAGTTTGCAAAAACCCATAAAACCTGTACACTGTTGTACTCGGGAGATGTTGCTGAACATATATTGGGGTGTTCTTTGTCAGTAACACATAACAGGAACTGAGAATCCATGCCTAAAGTACAATGTGAGAGAAAAATAACACAAAAAAATTACTACCCAAAAGTTTGACAAAGACTGGTGGAAGAATGAATGCATGGAAAGTGTTAAAATACCACCATTTGAAATACCCTAGGGTGTCTACTTTTCAAAAATATATGGTTTGATGGGGGTAAATTACATTGGCCGGCTTAAAAAATGTCCCAAATAGGACATGGGTGCATGATGACCAGCTGTGAAAATTCCATGTTGGAAAACTGGAATGCGCACCCTCCAAATAAGGTCTTTTAGCCCCCAGAGAACACACCTATACTTGGGGGGTATCACCGTACTCGGGAGATGTTGCTGAACACATATTGGGGTGTTCTTTGGCAGTAACCCTTACAGTTCTCCGTACATGTATTCTTAAATTGCTATGTGTGTCAAAAAAAAGCACCAATTTAAAAAAAAATTGGGCATAGATTGGTGGTAAAATGGTTGCATGAAAATTGTCAAAATACCCCAAGTTTAATACCTTAGGTTGTCTTCTTTTAAAAAATATATACATGTGAAGATTTATTCAGGGATTCTTGACAGATATCAGTGTAACAATGTAACTTGCGTTAATTTTGAAAAAAAAAAAAGGGTTTGGAAATAGCCAAGTAGTTGATTCGGCTTGTATACCCTCGCTGTTCTTGATTTTTGGCTCCACTAACCCCGGCTTGTCCCATTTTATTCTCTGTCCTTGTGACGTCAACCCAGCCATTCTAAGGTCTGGTACACGTTACTATTCTACTACACTCTGCGTATAGGATCCCAGTATTTCCTTACATTACATGATGGATCCGGCAAGTGTGAGTACCCAGGCAGGTCCATGCAATACCCGTTTCGAGGAAAAGGATCAAGTAGCCCTGGCATGGATCAAACAGCCTTTGCCTTACAGACCCTCATAAATCGGTCTACTCCTGGACCAGATGAAATTCATACCCCCTCAGTAGCCCCTGTGCCTACTGGGCTCGAGGTGGATACAGTGTGTGTCTCTTCTCATGTCAAACCACTGTTACGTTATTGTGGGGCACCAGAGGCTTGTTAGGGATTTTAAACCAGATCAGTATCCACTTTGAACTCCAGCGAAGGTGGGCTACATCATAACACTGCTAATGGATAGAGCTTTGACTCCTCTCTGGGAAAATGACAATCCTATAGTTTACAACTATGTTGCTTTTGTAGAGGCTTTCAGGTGTACATTTGATCCCCCTGGTAGAAAGACCAAAGCAGCCAGGTCTCTCCTTCGCCTTAGGCAAGGAAACAGAACCTAGCATCTGAGGTTTGTTGGTCTGAGGTTGGTTGGAACAACCAAGCCTTTGTGGATGTATTTCTGAACGGTTTATCAGATATTATACTAGACGAGATCGCTACTAGGGATCTTTCAGAAAAACCTAGAGGAGTTAATAACCCTCATTTCATGCATAGATGAAATAATGATGTACAGACAAAATGCCAGAGTCAGGCATCTATTCGTATGGCCCCTGTATATAACAATCCTGACTCCATGGCACCAGCTTTACCAGAACCTATGTAATTAGGGACAACTAGGTTAAGCGAGGCCAATGTCAATACAGGAGAAGGGAGGGACTGTGTCTGTATTGTGGGCAAAGAGGACATCTCTGTTTGAATTGTCCTAGCAGGCCAGTCCTTATGGGGGACAGGCCTTGGGTGTTTCTTCTTTGTCCTCCATAAAACATAACGATCACAGGCTTCTTATTCACATCACCTTAACCTGGGATAAAAACACAGTAAAGACTTTGGCCTTCATAGATTCTGGTGCAGCAGAGAAATTAATTGACCAGAATTTTGCCATTAAAAACTCTCTTCCTACCCGGTTAAAGAGATACACCCTTGGACGTTGAGGCCATAGATAGTTGACCCCTCCAGATACCTGTGATTACACATAAAAACATATCCATTCATATGATGGTAGGTGTGTACACAAAGAGATTTGTGTGCTCCAAGTGATCACTTCTCCAGCTTCCCCAATAGTTTTGGGGTTACCTTGGCTAGGAAAGCATAATCCAACTATCGATTGGGAGAGAGGTGATATTGTTGCTTGGAGTAATAATTGTCGTCAGGGGTGTATCACTAAAGTACAGCCTATTCACCTTATTAATGTTCCAACCATGAAAGAACTGTTTTATAAGGGTAAAGCCGAATGATATATCTGTGTCCTCACTTATCTGCAGTGTGTACAATCAAGTTCAGTAACACTCTCCTACTTCAATACCTCGGTTCTACTGAAATAGAAAATACCTACCCTAAACCATGTCAGTTCATTAAAGTCCTTTCCAAAGAGGTGAGTGAGTAACACATATAAAATCTACATTTTGGCACCCCTTTTGCAAGAACCTTATGAGACTGTAGGCTTGTTAGTTGGGATATTTAAATCCAATACATTCCCTCCCTCTCAGACCATATTCTCTAAGTTGCTTTTTTTTTTGGAATGAAAATATTATATTTGAAATGAAAATATAATATTTTGGTATCTTGCTAGTAATCATCATTATTTTCATTAACTTTTTTTACTAATTGTAACTAAGTGTTTTTTTTAATGCAATTAATGTTTAGTTTCAGGGGGTGTTTTAGCTTATGATATGTTAGCTATCTGTCTAGTATGAAATCTAACTTCTTCTTGTTTTTTCTCAATCACACTCACACCTCCTAGATGTGTGAGTGTGATTGTATCCTGATGACCCTATTCTCACTTAACGACCCCTACTGATATATGTTTAAAGGGACACTATAGCCAACATATAAAAGCAAAAATGACAGGCCCCCCAGCCTTCTTTCTTGCTTTTATATGAACTTGCCATAAAAAAAAAAAAAAAAACTGAGTAAGTTTTAATAATAAAACTTACCTCCGTTCCAGCGCTGAGCTTCCCGCTAGGCCACGCCCCCCTTTTTATCAAAATGACGAAAATTGCTGGGCCCAATAGGACGCTTCTCCTTGAGAAGCATCATCGCGATGTGTTGCGCATGCGCAGTTTCACGCAGCACCAATTGCATTCTTCATTGAATGCCGCCCTATGAAGAAACTCAGCGCTCAACCATGCATGTGCGCGGAATGCGCGTTCGTGAGCTGAGCCGGCTGACTGACAGCTCAGCTCGCTTTCTATACCCGCCCCCCTCCTCACCAAACTGTGTTTGCACAGAAACACTATATATAGAGATCCCTCTATATATAGTGTTTCTGTGCAAACACTATATATAGAGATCTCTCTATATATAGTTTTTCTGTGCAAACACAGTTTGGTGAGGAGGGGGGCGGGTATAGAAAGCGAGCTGAGCTGTCAGTCAGACAGCTCAGCTCGCGAACGCGCATTCCGTGCACATGCGCGGTTGAGCGCTGAATTTCTTCATAGGGCAGCTGTAACGGAACGTTGGCACTCTGAGTACCTCCGCCAATCGATGCTCCTAGCGCTTGCCGAGGACTCCAAGCACTCCAACCGACACTATCAGCACTGCAGACCCCACTTCCAGCGATGCAACTGCGCTGGGGTCTCTGCTGTCTCCACCCACCCTGGACCCAAGGCCAGGATCCAGCTTCCAGTGGGTGAACCTCTCTTTCCCCAGAGAGCAGGAACAGGAACAAGCTCTTAGCAGAACTTAGTGATCATACCCTGGGGAGTAAAGTGATTATAGCAATCCCAGAGTGTATTTCTCCAATCCCCCAAACATGAGCCAAGGCTTAATGCTGGAACAAGACTGATTTACTGGCACACAGAACTCACAATTTATGCAACACAAAACTCCTCCTCTGGGCCAGGCTAGATAATTGAGTTTCTACAATACACAAAGCTCAATTATCTGCTGGCCAGAAATAATACAGTTTCATAAAACACACAGGGACCCCAAAACATGCAATAACCCCATAAAAAGTATATCCTTGGAACCGGGGGATCTGGTTGAACCACATATCCAAAATTCACCCAGATCCGTTCAGTACTTTGGAAAATACAGTTTAACCCCTTAAGGACGGAGCCAAATGTACACATTGTGAACAAAACAAAATGTAAACAAAACCTGGCATTTGCGCTACATGTCTGTCCAACCGTAATACACCTCTTTCATAGTAAATGCACCCACCCTTATTATATATCATTTTATTCAGGGGAAACAGGGCTTTCATTTAATATCAAATATTTAGCTATGAAACATAATTTAATATGAAATAAATGGGAGAAAATAAGATTTATTTTAATTTTTTTAGTTCTACATGACATTTTAATGGTCAATGTCATAATACTGTTTGCTTTTACTGCAATAAAATACACATATTTGTATTCAGTAAAGTCTCACGTGTAAGACAGTACCCCCTATGTACAGGTTTTATGGCGTTTTGGGAAGTTACAGGGTCAAATATAGCACGTTACATTTGAAATTGAAATTCGCCAGATTGGTTACGTTGCCTTTGAGACTGTATAGTAGCCGGGAATGAAATTTACACCCATAATGGCATACCATTTGCAATAGTAGACAACCCAAGGTATTGCAAATGGGGTATGTCCAGTCTTTTTTAGTAGCCATTTGGTCACAAACACTGGCCAAAGTTAGCGTTAGTATTTGTTTGTGTGTGAAAAATGCAAAAAACGCCAATTTTGGCCAGTGTTTGTGACTAAGTGGCTACTAAAAAAGACTGGACATACCCTGTTTGCAATACCTTGGGTTGTCTACTATTGCAAATGGTATGCCATCATAGGGGTAATTTTCATTCTTGGGCTACCATAGGGTCTCAAAGGCAACGTAACCAATCTGGCGAATTTTAATGTGAAAAAATGAAACGCAAGCCTTATATTTGACGCTGTAACTTTTGAAAACACCATAAAACCTGTACATGAGGGGTACTGTTGTACTCGGGAGACTTCGCTGAACACAAATATTTGTGTTTCAAAACAGTAAAAAGTATCACAGCAATAATATTGTCCGTGTAATGCTGTTTGTGCGTGAAAAATGCAAAAAACGTCACTTTTACTGGCGATATCATCGTTGTAATACATTTTACTGTTTTGAAACACTAATATTTGTGTTCAGCGAAGTCTCCCGAGTAGAACAGTACCCCCCATGTACAGGTTTTATGGTGTATCGGAAAGTTATAGGGTTAAATATAGTGCTAGCAAATTAAATTCCCTTTACTTTCGGCATGGGTTGTCAGGCAGGTCCTGCTAATTGTAATTAATTAAGATACCTAATTATGTAAAAATATTACATAAATATATATGTAGAATTAATATGTTTTAAGGCCATTTGGCCTGTATTTGTGGGAGGGGCTTAAATTAATTCACTCCCCTATATAAGGGACACCCCTTTCCTGACTCATATCGCTTGAGGTCAGCATCAGAATGATTTCCACTTCCGGGTCATCCAGACGCCATTTTACCTGATTACTCCATGAGGTTTTCTAAGCTGAGCTGTGTCAGGAATTCAGCCACAGGCTTTTCCGGCCTACCACCTTCTTTCTTCAATCTATTGCTGTGGATGGTGTCCAAGTGACTCACAAACCGTAAGTCGACCTACCCGTTACGCCAGGCATCAGTCCCACGGCACCATGCACGGGTCAGGTCCTCACTTTACGGCTGCATTTGGTCTAAATCTGTCCTAAAACCATTGCATGTTCATGCATATCATTCGTTTAAACTCACTTGTTTATATCTGTCACTGGCTCATTTCGAGCATTAGCATACTCCCAAAAGGGAACACATTCTGTTTCAATTGCCTAAACATACTAGGCAATTCTGTGCGTGCATTTCGAATCTCACTGCTCGTTTCGTTTTGTTTCCCTGGCATACCAGGCTCACGATTCGTGCAATTTTCTACCAAACGGGTACTAGTTCATGCATTTACTATTGTACTACACACACGTTTCGTGTGTTTACAACCCGTGAACAGAACTTTGGTTTGTTACAATGATTGTTATTAAGCTATTATGTTCACTTATTGTATATTGTCAAACGGGCACTGTTTGTTTCACAACTATAATGCTGGGGCATAGCTCACAAACAATGTTTCACATAAACCACGCTGACCCCTACAGGTCACTCTCAAAATCTCACGTTAACCTTGCATTTGGATTAACCCCTTAAGGACCAAACTCTGGAATAAATGATATGTCACACATGTCATGTATCCTTCAGGGGTTAAAGGGTATTTTACCATACAATCAGCATTTCTGACCCCTACTGGTCAACAGCAAAACTGTCTTCACATGTCATATACAATTACCAGCCAATATAAATTACACATAAGATTGTTTTAAACATAACCATAAACCATGAATTAAACTCCAACACAGGCTCAACTTCAGGTTTAATTCACAATAATTTACATTTCACATTAAGACTAACAGTGGTTCTATCAACACTGCCACCTACAGGTCTGTCAAGTACATTGACAATTTTCATGGGGTTTTACAAACACCAAAACACTGACCCCTATAGGTCAACAGACAAACAACATTTCACATACCAATCAGTATCAACTACACTGCCACCTATAGGGCACTCGGCAGATCTCCAGTGCACTTGCATTTTGCAACTCCATGTTCACTTGCCATTCAATAAGGCATACAACAATTCACATAGCAAGCAGTATATCAATATCTGTTATAAATACACATATTATTACACAGTAGCACACGCATCTGTATATACGTAACTGGTAATATGGTTCACATACATACGGCACTTAATGGGTTAAGATTGATACATATTTAACCAGTATGGATATGATGTTTAATATTTACATATCACGGCACTTTACTTTCACATATACTGTATGTTTTAAGATAAGCTTGGTCTATGCCATATTTCCTTATGCCATACGATTTTATCCATTCAGGTTACAGTTACTACTAAAAAAACTATAAGGATTGTCAGGTTCAATACCATACTACCAGGTACGTACACCTGCTCACGTAGTAATCCATCTCTTACCTTCCCTGGAATAGTAATAGTGTACCGGCAATTAGGGTTCTAGGGCCCAATAGGTATTACCCCCTTTTTTCTCTGCATTATGCTTCAGTTAGTGGTCCCGCGAGGCCAACACCCCGCCTCACACTCGGAGGCATACACCCCTCGGGCCACTCGTGAGCTAGCCGCCTCGCATTGTATCATAGAGAGGGCCTCACCTGTCACTCCCCTTCCTATTTTTCTGGTTACTGTCACCGAGAGGCCAACATCCTGCCACAGCGTTCGGTGGCCACACAAAATCCCCTCGCGCCAAGCATAGATAGAGCCTCTCAAGCCACTTGGCAACTAGCAGGGCCTCACCAGTCACCAAAAAACGCCAAGCCTAATCGTTTCGCCTTACGGCTTAGCTAGCAAGCCAGTACAAGACCCCTGGGTACAAATATATAATTGCAATCTTTATTGTTATTTAAGTATTTCTCAAAAAGATGGTAAAGAATCACCTCTTCCTAGCACCGCGGCTAGAAGTGATACACCTTCATCTCTTACCTTCCCTGGAATAGTAGTAATGTACTGGCAATTAGGGTTCTATGGCCCAATAGGTATTACCCCCTGTTTTCTCTGCTTTACGCTTTGGTTAGTGGTCCCGCGAGGCCAACACCCCGCCTCACACTCGGAGGCATACACCCCTCGGGCCACTCGTGAGCTAGCCGCCTCGCATTGTATCATAGAGAGGGCCTCACCTGTCACTCCCCTTCCTATTTTTCTGGTTACTGTCACCGAGAGGCCAACATCCTGCCACAACGTTCGGTGGCCACAAAAAAAAAAATTCCCTCACCAGTCACCAAAAAACACCAAGCCTAATCGTTTCGCCTTACGGCTTAGCTAGCAAGCCAGTACAAGACCCCTGGGTACAAATAATAATTGCAATCTTTATTGTTATTTAAGTATTTCTCAAAAAGATGGTGAAGAATCACCTCTTCCTGGCACCCCGGCTAGAAGTGATACACCTTCAAGCAGAGGAGATGTGGCTCCGACCTAAGGAGGCTACAAATACCCTACCCTGCCACAGCAAGGAAAGCAGAGTTATTCAAACTCCTCCATACATCAATGGACAACACGGAGGCAGGGGAAGGCCCAGCAACACCAACTCAGGTGACACCCAGGCCATGCTAGCCTCACTCATAAACTCATGAGCCAAAAATTTTTACGACAGACTGGCAATTTCGAGTCAGTCACAGCCCTCACAAGGCTGGGCCTCACGCTACTGTACAACCAGCACCAACCGAAACTCGGTTACTTGGTACAAGACGTTAACCCTGCACATATGATCCTGGCACATTGGGGAAACAAGGCATATATATGTATGATGATGTATCTATGATGGTCAGACCCAGGGATTCTAGGTAAATCGGGAACTGACCATCCCTTGGTTGTGTTGGTATTTGGAATATGTAGAGATGCTTATTTGTGCAGGTACCCATACAGAAGGGATTTTCTCCCAAACAAACGGGTGAGCACTCTCAGGCTCCAGGTACCAGCACCTCTGAACTACCATAGACAATTGGTATTAGTAGTTGCATTGCATATAGACTGTTGCATATATGTTAAAATCATTCAGGGCACATGACAAACCATGTGTCCCAATACAACTTACAAATAACGTACTCTCCATCTGTACACACCAATGCATTTTCAATACTACTGACTTATCACCCTTCCAGACTTGTAGTAGAGTTACTAAGGCTCTGGAGCTTCAAAGGGCTCCCATACAGGTATCATAAATAAACTCTCAAGGAATATAGCATGCCCTCACTTACAGTCAGCACAACAGAACTGTCGGCTGTAAACACACTCATAGCCAAGATTTGCAGAGGGGGTTTTACTTGGGTTTTCCAATCTCCACCATTTACAGCATGGCACCAAACACAAATGCATTGGTATTGTCACAAGGGAATCTTCCCTTAAACAAAGACTAACCATAGACTTATTGGCACCACACACCTTCGCTACCCCAAGTCTCAACTCCCTCATACCCTCCGAGGAGTTTCCTTACTATACACACCATTGATCTACCTTTACAGCTATCACTCAAGTAGGGGTTGAAGCTTCGTTAAGTAAGACCAATATCATCAACACAGTAAATGGCTACCATCTACCCTACAAACTGGCACTTACATGGCATAAAATGGGCAATCCTTTCCCCGCTAAAAGCAGCTGCTGTGGCATGGGGTAAATCATGGTCAGGGTCATCAATCCGTTGTTACTCAGACAACTAAGCGCATGTCATATCATCAACAAATGCCACTCATCATCCATACGATCATGGTATTGCTGGGGAACTCACTTGGTTGGCCACTTACCACATTTCTTTTACTTTCATGTACCAGGCGGTGGTATACATCCTTGCTGACAATTGTCTCATTTATATTCCAGGCACGTTCATCATACGCTTCCTACAGCCGCCCATACAGTCACGGCCACTCTTTCGTTCCAGAGACAAAATCATGGATTAGACATACTCATGCAGCATAGCATGCACTATCCCACCTAGCACTTTCATCCCATACTTGTAGAACGCATAACGCCTATTCACCTGGCTTTAAAGAATCTCATTGGAACACGACATAGCTCAACCTGTGTCATAACATTTCTCCTAGGTTTTGCTTCATTTTTTGCCACCTTAAACTAAAACCATCTCACACACCATTATATATTTTACAGGCATTCAACAACACAGGATAACCTATGGCCAAAACTACCATAACTTCATGCTATCATACCAGACAAGAATATACTCAGAGGTTTTCAGGAATCCATCCCCCACGTTCCTCTCAGATATTACCAATAGCCATCCAACTTTTCCATCCTTATTGGACCTATTAGAGCTACAACCTTTCAATTATACTACCAAGTTGGCCATTACCAGCCATGCACACTGCCTTTTATGCCTTTCTCAGGCCAGAGAATCCACTACCATAACCACCACTCAGACAGATCATTGTCTTCAACGATCCCACGTGTGTAAACACATATCATTACCTATTGGCTCTACCACATTCCGAAACGAGTCAACACGCACCAACAGTAGAGATAACATACTATCCTACCCACAACAAATGGTGTCCAGTTGCGGTCCTAGATTCCTACCTTCAAAAATCCTTCAAGGAATTAAATACCGTAATGCATTTAAGGAAATGTCTGGTTAATTTGTATATATTGTTGACTGTGTTAAATCTTTGATTATTCTTTTTGCCCTCTTTATTTACAGGCCTACCGTATCGTCGGTCTTGGCACACCACAACCGACTTGCTCCCTTTATACTATCCTATGCTTATGCTGGAACCTTACTCAATATACGGCTATTTGCCCCGAACACAAGTTTTAAGGCCATTTGGCCTGTATTTGTGGGAGGGGCTTAAATTAATTCACTCCCCTATATAAGGGACACCCCTTACCTGACTCATATCGCTTGAGGTCAGCATCAGAATGACCCTCCCACCCACTCCTCATTTCAACACTTTCTCTTTTCTTTTCATTTACTTTACTTTCTTACTCCTTGGTGGGCCCTCTTTATTTACAGGCCTACCGTATCGTCGGTATCGGCACACCACAACCGACTTGCTCCCTTTACACTATCCTAAGCTTATGCTGGAGCCTTACTCCATATACGGCTATTTTGCCCC
>OW240912.1:363643423-363667406 GCA_933207985.1 Pelobates cultripes | reverse complement strand
ATAACTAGGCTTAACCCCACATCTCATCCTCTATTATTAAGTATATTCAATTTATGGAGGAAATATAAAACTAAGTGGCATTTATCCCATGGAATTTCACCGTTATATCCATTGGCAGGAAACCCTGACTTTCATAAGGGAGAAGGAGGTCCATTGTTAACTCGTCTGATGGGTGAATTTGGGGGAAACTTAAAATGATTACTACAAGAAAATACAATCCCAACTCTAAATGAATTGCATGGCACCCCTAAAACACCAACGTTGCCAGACACATTGACCTATTTTCAACTTGTTACCTTTCTACAAAAGGAGGTTCTCGCAGATTGGATACCTAGAGAGCTTACCTCCTTTGAGTCGTTCTGTATTTCCAAACTGCAAGGAATACATTCTCTATCTAAGATATACACCATGATACAAATAGGTGTAATGGACGAGGCACCTGTTCATTTTCAAACTAAATGGACAACTGCTTTACATATACATATGTCGGCTGATGACTGGTCTTCTATTTTTCGAAAAGTAATGATGAATTCAGTTAGTCAGACTAAAAGGGAATCGTTTTATAAACGGACAACATGGTGGTATAGAACCCCTGCATTATTGCATCGTTATTTTCCAAAAGTAGACAATAAATGTTGGGGGTGTGGGCTTGAGGAAGGTACTCTCGGACATATTTGGTTGTTTTGCTCAAATATTCAGCAGTATTGGAAACAAGTACTTATATATATTAAAGAATTTTACTTTTATCATATGTTTTAACTCCCTCGCAGATTTTACTTGGATGGCCTAATTCCTTTTCTGTTATAAAGCAACAGAAGCTACTGGGTTTTTAATTAATAAGGCCAATACTTTAATTCCAGTTGTCTGGCAAAAAAATTATTATCCCGACAATAGAAAATTGGGTAGAGAGAGTCGAAGAGACTAGGCTAATGGAGGAACTTCATTGGGGCGCAGAAAATAAAAATAAAATTATTTTAAGATATGGAACCCTTGGATAAATTATTGGTCTTCAAAAGGAGAGGTTGTATAATATATAATGTGATATATTTAGTTGTTTTATTATAATTGGTTGTCCCACCGCCATGCAGTAGCCAAAAACTCAGTAACTGTAATAGCAAATGGAAATTTAATTTAATATATTGCAGTTTAAGATATTAATTTGATTCTACATGAGACCAGAGGTAGGGAAAGACTATATTATATAATATGATAATTTTCCTGTTCTACCGGTCACATTGTTTTTCATAAATAAGACTAAGAAGAATGTGTGATTAGAATTGACGCAATACGCTGATTATATTGTTTATGTGTATGTTATTTTATTTGTTTATTTTTTTGTATAAATAGTATCAAAAAACAATATAAATGCAATACTACAAACTAATATAGAATGTTTACAATTTGATGCATTTGTTGTAATATGTTACATGAAAAAAAAAAATGCCCTAGACATATCTTGTATGATTATGATGTATTTTTTTTATATTTAATAGAAATTAAAAATAAAACAAAGCATCATCTGAAGAAAGGTTAACGCAAGTTAAAGGTGAGTTTCAATGTTTCATTCAATGGTTTAAATTCCAGAAAAGTGACCGTTCCCTTTTAAGCTAGTAGGCTAGTAGACTCGCTGCTGCTGTCATGGGTTTGGGCAGCGGTGTCAAGATTTTGTTCAGAGGAATAGAATTGCTGCCAAGTGTTGGACTATATATACCATAACATCTGAATGGCTAAAATCAGTTTTCACCTGTTACTTTCTTCCTGCGGAATTCTAGCAAATGAAAGAATTTAAGATCTGTATTTTTATTAAATTATTTATTTATTTTGCATATTTGTCATGCCTGTTTAAAGGATCACCATAGGGTCAGGAACACAAACATGTATTCCTGATCCTATAGGGTTAAACCCACCATTTAGGTGGTTTGCCCCCCTTTAGTCCCCCTATAAAAGTTTAAAACTCAACTTTTTATCCAGCGCCGCGCAGGTCCGCCGGCGCTGGCTCAGCCCCCTTTGTGACATCATCAAAATGGCCGATTTATAGCCAATCCAATGCTTTCCCATAGGGAAAGCATTGGATTGGCTAAAATCAGAATGGGGCGGGGCCAAATGCTGTTTTGGCCAATCCGGACCACCTCATAGAGATGCATTGAATCAATGCATCTCTATGAGGAAAATTCAGCGTCTCTATGCAGAGCGTGGGGACGCTGAACGGCAGAGCTGCTTACTGTGTAACCCTGAGCCAGGAAGCCCCTCCAGTGGCCATCTAAGGAGTGGCCACTTGGAGGTGTCTAGGGGCAATGTAAACACTGCCTTTTCTTTGAAAAGGCAGTGTTTACATGAAAATGCCTGAAGGGAATGATTCTACTCACCAGAACAACTACATTAAGCTGTAGTTGTTCTGGTGACTATAGTGTCCCTTTAATGAAAAAAGAAGTAGGTCACTGCCAGCTAGGAGTGTTTCTTTAACAGGAACGCATACATAATAAATAATATAATAAACATGCAACGTGTTTTTTTTTGTCCAGGTGCTGTGATTGGCTGACAAAGTTCAGCCACTTCCTTATTGCCGTCAAAGTGAGCACAGCAGCATCATGGGAGAGTGCCTACAGACATGACAATTTAGAGTTGTCTTTTATTTGTATTTATTTATTGGATGATGTATTGATTTACTTGTTTATTTTACTTTTATTTTAAATAGTTTTAATTTATTTACTGCATTAGATGCTTTAGGAAAGTGGCAAGGGCCAATTCCAAAATAGCCTTTATTTTTAATACTTTAATGCCAGAGATACAAACAATACAACAAGCAACAGAGTGGTTAACAGAAAAACATGTTATTTTGCAAGGCAGCTCAGTGGACATTCCTTTGTGTCTCGTAAAGTGAAACTATGGCTCGTTAAGTTATTTTAATAAATTACTGAAAGGAAAATAAAATCACCATTCTTCACAATTAAACCATTTTTTGTTTGGACCTTGGCATTGCCCATACAATTCGACTTTTCCAACTTCACTCCTTCCTCTAGTGCTGCCAAAGCTGAAATTATTAGTCTATGCTTCCCCCCTTTGGCGATGGTACAGCAGACGTTTGAGAGGAAAAAAAAATGACATTTCCTGTCTTTAAGAGGGACCTCATGTTAGGAATTCTACAGAAGGAACAAAGAAGAAACATTTCAGACCGGGGCAGGAGACAGAGAGAAAAGACCTAGGAATTGTGAATTGGACCCATTTCACATTTTATGCCGTATTCCATATTCTCTTCCTTTAAAAAATGTTTTTTAGACGGATTTTCCTGTTGCTACTGTGGGTGAGCCAAGTCCCCATCAGTCAGACTGAGGAGCAAGACACAGAGAAGAAAGTTGGAGAAGTTAAATCTGGAACAGAACTCCATTTTGAACATGAAAAAGAGGATGAGGACTTTAAAAAGGTGAGAAGTTTCTGAGATTTAGATTTTTCAGCTTTTTTCTTTTGTTAATTTGACTTGGTTTCCTTTTGCCATACTGCAAAAGAAATGTATCAAACAGAATATTCTAATGCACTTACAGGTCAATAAACTGACCAATTTAATATGTCTTGAATATATGGCATTGGGAAGAAGAGAAATCGCGTTAAAGGTCAACAAGTGGGCGCAACTTTATGATGGGCAAAATCTTTATAAGAACAGACATCAACCAACCAGTTGTAATGTGTGTGCTGAAATAGTTTATTGGTGTCCTTTCTAAAAGACATCATCCAGTTCCTTAATGATATATAATGATAACTTTAATTTACCTTGATTTCACCATGTAAACAGCAAACAGTACCTTCCAGAGTAATGCACTAGTGGGGGGTATTTTTGTCATTCGCACTGCTGTACCATTATTAATTTGAGATGCTTTTAAAGTATCATTCCAGTGTATAGTTTAGAAATATATATTTTTAATGTATTAGTCAAATAACAGGGACACTGTATTAACCCTAAATCCCTCTACTTTGCACGTTTTCCAAGACATCTGATCTGCATCCTCTGAATATCAGCCAAATCAGGAACTGGCTGTGATTTACCAATCTCTGGCCTTCTGCAATTCATAAAAGAGAATCCGTGAGCATGTGTTTGCATGACATTCTGCGCATGCATAGTCAGCAAATTTTATTAGAAGGCAATAATCAACAGTTAAAAGACACTAATATGGGGAGGGACAGAAGGGCAGTGGAAGGGTAGTAGGATAAAGTAGGTGTCAAGAACGGGATTATGTCATGGAGAAATATAAAAACATAAAAAGTGGTATATATGAATATACATAAATATGGTCTGAAATGAAAGTACAGAATATATCTTGAAAATCAATATATACAGATTAATCACTAATCACTAACGTGAATAACAGTATTATTCAATATGTGTTTTCTTCAGATCTTCTTGGGTCCACTTCTACCTCCCAAAACAGTTTCTACCCAAATCCACAACATCACTATTGTCTCGGTAATAAAAAACGTAGAAAAGGTTGAGGAGGAGGACGAGGAAGAGGACGTGGACGCAGTCGATGAGGAGGAGAGTAGCAAAGAAAAGGAGGTTAAGAAAGACAACGAGAAGAATATTATTAAAGATCCTGTCCCAACAACAGCACCCGCAACTACACCGCCACCTGTGGATGACAACATTTCTTATGTCTGTAAGTGCTAATATGTTTCAAGGATCGAAAATGTCTTAACTCTGTCTCCTTTTGGGGGTCTTTGCATATTTTTCAGAGACCCCTGATGGTGACACTGTGCACTTGGGATACGGTGGCCTGGCAGATGTGAGTTATACTTACGTGATGCTGTACCCTACAAGCGCTGCCAACTTTAATCTTTAACTCCTGACACTTCATCTGCATGGAGCCCACATCAATGCTGTATTCTTGCGCATGCACAAGAGCACAACACTGATGTCTCTGGAGGATCACCACGAGACTGCAGGATCCGCCATAAAGATTATCTTGCGATGAGCAGGCCAATGCCCAGTTGTCACAGACGTTGCTAGCAATGGCTGCAATAAATGACCAAACTTCGCCTTTTCTCAAGTTTTGGCATTATGTATTTACCATAAGAAAAAGCTGTCCCTTATGTCTTATGATCTATTTTGACTGTGTTAACATTTTAAATAGATTCCAGTCTTTACAAACATTTCTATCTTTTTGGTGACATTGCTGCTATAAATACAACTGTTCACAAAACACTATGACGTTTATTTACCAAACACCGAATTACAGTGAATTTTAATTAAAATGTAAACTTATGCATAAAAACGCTGATCGTGAAAATTTCTCCAACGACAGTCACAACACAACTCTTTTAGACTGAATTTTGTCATTCACATTTTATTCAGTAAAGTCATTAAACCACTTTAGCAAAGATGCAAATCGTCAATGGTGTTTGTCAAATTTAGGAGAAAACAGAGTTAAAATAGCTTGTTTTTGTATTGTTTATATTTTTTTTCATGGGTAGCAAAAAAAATTACCCAAATGTTCTTGCACTCTAACTAATATGGCTGCCTGTGATTCTTGGGAGTCTTAATATAATAACAGGGAGCTGATTCACCATCTCCTCCCATACTTCATGTTTTAACTGCTAAACAGCTCACTTTCTCTCAACGGAAAAAAGAAGAAAATGAGGCCATTTTGGCTCCCAGAACACACCACAAACCACAGAAGCTGCCGTGTAGACTCTGGAGTATTTTTTTTATGACAGAAACAAGAGCAGATGAGACACAGTTCTCAGTATATTTTCCCTTTCACAGCATCTATTTTTTTCTCATGTTAGATGGAAAAAGGCAAAGATTTGAGTTTTCAGCTTTTTCTTTGGAATACTAGGTTTTACTATATAACTACTCAACCCCTCCTTCTTCCCCTCACTGTGAATACAAATAAGAAAATGCAAGAACAGAAAAAATGACTCCTAAGAGATATTTGTGGAGATATTTCTTTTTACCACATGTCGGCATTAGACATTCCTACAGTTTAACCCTTAATATTTCAAGGAGGAACAGAATTAATTTGTATTCAATATTCTGCAGACTTTTCGAGGACGTTAAAAAACCCAGGACATAAAAGAACAAATTGTGGGCTATTCAAGTTATGAACATGTTTAATCTATACGTTTTTTCTAGATTAATGTATAGATCTGTCGCCTTTGTCTGTTAGTAAATTCTTGGCCAAAGAGGCTATGCTGACAAAATAAACTGTATGCAAAGAATTGACTGGCCGCATAATGATGGCGAGTCCTATTAGATACAGTGTTCCTTTAATTTTTTTACACAAAAACTTGCAGGGTTGTTGGCAATTCAAAGTGAATTTTAAATTTAAAGGGACACTATAGTTACCAGAACAATTACAGCTTACTGTATTTGTTCTAGTGAGTATAGTCAGTCCCTGCAGACTTTTTGCAAGAAACACTGTCTTTTCAGAGAAAAGGCAGGGTTTACATTACAACCTAGGAACACCTACAGTGGCCACTCTCTGCATGGAGATATTTAACTATTCCCATAGAGATGCATTGATTCAATGCATCTCTATGAGGAGATAATGATTGGTCAGTGCGGCACTTGGCTCCTTCCCCCAGTCCTCCTCCTTGGCTGAGATCATCAGATGACAATCTCAGTCAATCCAGTGCTTTCCTATGAAAAAACATTGTTATTGGCCGTGATCATCACCACTAGACATGTGCAATTCATTTCATTCCGAATGTAGATTCGGAATATTTTCGTGTAATTTGAACATTCGAAAGTCCGAAGTGCCAAAGTGCTTTCTGAAAAGTGGCAAAACAAGAGAGAGGGAGGGAAAATTATGTGAATGATGACAGGAATCTTGACCAATAAGCTTATTCCTGGCACTGGGAGCCCTAAAGATGTGTAAGTGGTTGTGGTGGCAATCCGGGCACTGGGAGCCCTATAGATGTGTAAGTGGTTGTGGCGGCAGTGCGGGCACTGGGAGCCCTATAGATGAGTAATTGGTGGCAGTCTGGGCACTGGATGCCCTATAGATGTGTAAGTCGTTGTGGTGACAATCCTGGCACTGGGAGCCCTACAGATGTGTAAGTCGTTGTGGTGGCAGTCTGGGCACTTACTAGACATGTGCAATTTGTTTCATGCAATTCGGACATTAGGATGCTTACGAATGTCCGAAGTTCCGAATTGACGAATTTCGGTAGTTTGGAAGTGAAAAACCGAACCGAATGCCATTGGTCCGAATTGCCGAAGCAGACAAAATTTTTTACTTACCCAAATTTCTGAACCAAACCAAATTTTTTGCCCATGCACATTCCTATTCACCATTTCTGATGATGTCAACAAAGGAGACAGATGAGAAGCAGGAGCTATTTCTACCAGCAGAGTAGAATAAAAGTAAAATGTTACTATGTTTAGAAGAGTGAGGGATGCAGGGTGGCTATATAGTGTTTTTAACACTATAGGGTCAGGAATTCTCCAAGTCAGATATGCTTCCAGTTTGGCTATTTTGGTCTAAAATTTGAAATCCCCTCTGAATTCTCACTTTAGTGAATAACCTTGTGAGACTGTGTTGTATTAATCCTATAGAAACCAATTTTATGTTCTCCCTGGAGAGGAGGAATATAAGAAAAAGGGACAGATGTCACTCTATTTAGACACCATTGCATCTCAGTGAAGTGGTCTGTTGCCCGTTCCTCTGGTGTTTCGTGGATATGGCAAAGTTTATATTGCGGGACTAAAATCACCTCTTGTGGCTGTTACACTGACAGCAGAGGTGGGGGACCTTTGGCCCTCCAGATGTTTTGGACTACATGTCCCATACTGCTCTTAGAGCCATAATGCTGGCAAAGCATCTAGGGAGATGTAGTCCACAACATCTGGACGTCCAAAGGTTCCCCACCCTGCACTAGAGGATGTTTCCGCAGTGAGAACCAAGTCCAATTTGGTACTTGACATTCAACGTCCTTACGCATTGCATGAGGACGTTGAACATCCTATAGTGCTTCTCTTAGAGAAGCATTGGATTCAGTACAGTTCAGAGGTGGCATAAATATTGAGGACTGATTAAATTTTTTTTTAAAAAGTATGTGAATGTGCACACTATTTTTTGCTGAAACTAACAGTGGTCAGGCCTGCTACTTGCTGTACAAATCTCATAAATTATAGCACATTCAAACAGCTCCCTTTAAAAGCCATGAGTCGACCAGGCCTGGTTGATTGGATTCAAGGCACACTTATTGCGTTAGATGCACATCATCGGTGTCAGAATGGAGTGACATCTGTCTGATTGGAGCTAGGGATTCGCAGGTTGGAGGTTTGTGGGGCTCTAAGCTACGGATTGATTGACAGGTGGTCGAGGTGATATATTTTTAACCTGCTTAAACTCAAAATCCATAAATTTCTTAGCATTTCTGCTAGCAAAGGAATAGAAAAAATATGCTGTGTATTTAAATTCTAAATTGCGTGTACTATAGCAGGTACACTTTAAGGGACACAGATCCTGGTAATTTGAAATTCGGCGAAGACATGTGAATTGCTAAATATAATTTTATATTTTCAGTGTCTCGAATAGCATCGTTAGAATCTGCTATCCACCGCCTCAATGTCCAATTTTATGGAATGGATGTGAAAATGAACCAGATGTCGCAAAGTCTTTCAAAGATACGAACTAAACTCTCTGAAGCAGAAGACACCATAACTACTGTATCTGAGCTGAATTCAAGGAATCAAAGACAGATTGGACAGATTGAAGGTACCATTGCCAAAACAGAAACATGTGTCAGATTCTTGTTTTCCAAGTTACTTTCGTGTCTTAATTAAAATTTAACAGGATACATCTTTCTTCTGATGACAAAGATTCTAATCAGCAGACACTTCAAAGTAATGTAGCACCCTTATAATATACACAGCTATTTGAATTACCCACAATTTTCTCACACACCAGCATATAATTTGCATAGAATAAGTTCAGATAAATGTATTAACAGGATTATTCCGTGAATTGTTAAGAACTCAAAGTGACGCTCTAATTTTCGGCAATTTCACTGCTTTGGCACGGCCTAAAATTTGTAATTCACTTTAAATTCATGCTTTAGTGCAGGGGTTCTCAGCCCAGTCCTCAGGACCCCCTACCAGTCCAGGATTTGGGGATTACCTGGGTGTGTCTCAGGCGTTTAGAAAAAGGGAAAAAAACACCTTAGACTCGAAGGTGTTTTTTTTTTCTTTTTCTAAACACCTTAGACTCAACCAGGTAATCCCTAAACCCTGGACTGGTAGGGGGTCCTGAGGACTAACGTTGAGAACCCCTGCTTTAGTGTATAACACCACAAGTGTTTTTGATTTTTAAAATATGGCCCCGGATCTCTGCAAGTAGTGTAGCTTTTTGGGGCAGAGTTGTAGGATGTAACACTGGTATATCTTTTTTTTCCATTTGTATGCCATGTAGTACATTGAAATTCTGAGCATTTCAAAGTGCAAAGACACATTTTGAATGAGAGATTCAATATAAAAGGAAAATAGAAACAAAATATAAGGAACAATCTCTTACTGGAATAAAGAAGAAAGTGGTTTGGGTCTTCAGGAGCATTGCGTTTGTTGTTGGTATGACACAAAGAAAGCAGGCACCTCGCCTCATGTAGAAAAACTGATAAAGAACAATCTCTGCACACTTCCTTTTAAATAGACACTACAGCCACTCTAATTGCTTCATCTCATTGAAGTGGTTATAGTGTTTGGAGTTCGCTGGCACCATCCTTCCATTCAGCGTTAAACAGTTTGTAATAGCTTAATGCTTAACGAACGTACCCAGAAGCCCTTCCCCTTTGAGCTGCTTGTGCTAATCTGCGCAGGAATGAATGGCTGTGATTGGTTGAGAGTGTCCACTGACTGCTTTCAGCCTATCACAGTGACCATTGTTGGCATAAATTATAAGTCTTAGCGATACCTCCAGTAAGCTCCAAGCTGTAGGCGGCCAGGGACCCTTATTTAGTGTTAAACTACTCAAAAAGGTTTTAGCAATGAATGGGGGGATGATATCATGGGACTCCAGGTACTATAAGCAGTTTAGTGAGAATAAATTTTTATAGTCCATATAGTGTCTGTTTTAATATGAATGTAGAATATTATTTCTATATTTTCCCTCTTTATATCTTGCCACTGAACAGCATGCTTATTAGACTTGTGCATTTGGTTTCAAACAATTCGCGGTTCATCTGAATTTTGACAGATCAGTGATTCGGCCAAACTACTCCACTCCAAATTCCTATATGGACGAATTACCAAACAAATGAAATGGTCAATGGACGAGTCGTTTAGTTTGTTTTGGGATTCTGAGTTTCACCTATGGTGCCAGGAAAAGGGAGGGAGATGGAGAAGAAGCTGAATTTTTTTTTTTTAATTTAAGTACACTAATCCTGAAGTATCGGTTCATATGAATCGTTTTCAGTTTATATGAATAGTTTTTCCCAAAACGATTGAATGGGCAAAATTCTTTCAAACCAAAATACCTCATGGAGGAGGATCTACTATGTATGTGAATACTGAGAGGACGATTAATATGATAACATGCGTTGTCACATTCACCATTTCTAGTATTCACAATGTGCGGAGATAGTCTACTTTGTTCCATCCTCAGGTATCTGTATTTAATGGACACTCTAAACAACTACAGTACAAGACAACATTCCACAGAGTAGTATGTAAAAAATGTTGTCCAACTGACCCACTATTTTTTTTTATGATCAATTCAGATGAACCAAATTTTATTGCCATGCATTAGTCTAACCTTTAAATCTCTTACCATGTGCATCGCGTCTCATACCTTAGAGTTTCTTCTGATTTTGTTACCTACATCATTATCACAGGAATGTTGCCTGCCGATTTGATAAAAATGTTTGCTCTATGTAGTTGCTTTTCACTTTCTCACTCATTCTTTCTTTCTACCTCCTTTCTTCCATAACTGACCATCCTCATCCTATTTTACAAAAATACTATTTGGTAGCAATCCAACAGGCTTGCTTAAGGATTCTAGAGCTTTGCGTTCATGACTAGTCTACAGCTAAACCTTACTGACCCTGGTGAACACTGGATGTTGTAAGCAAACTTACGCTGGCCTTTTATGGCCTACTTTAATTGTGTCCATTACTAGTATATGTCCAACTCCTGTTTATATGTCCCAAATCATGTTGTATGCATCCTGTCTTTTGAAATTCCAATGTCTAGGTTAGGGTGTGACCTCTTCCCTTCTGGGTAAATTTCTCCATTTGACTGTGTGAATAGAGATTAGCATGAACATTTTATTATAGGATTTAAATACCTTTTATTGAAACTGTTCACTTAACCTCACCTTCTCTAATGGGCCATACCAATAATGTGAACATGGAAAAAAAAAGAGGGGTGTTGGGTAATGATATATAGTCAGTGCACATATATTATTTGGAATGAAAGGACCAGAACTTCAGTTTAAGAAATAAACATTTTATTTTTACTTTATGAAAATTACTGCTATATTATTATTTACTGAGAATACCTGAAGAATTTGCATACTAAAATATTGATATTTCTCATAACTTCTAGGTTGTTTGAAAGGCAAACGTCTCTTTAGAAGGTGCTACCTAATATTCCAACATTTTGAGAATTATGCAACAGCTCAACAAAATTGTCACATCCGTGGTGGGAACCTGGCAATGCCTACAGACCAGCAAGAATTTGCCGCTTTAGCTCAGTACATTCACGATTCCTTCTTCCCCTTCAATTGGCCTATATGGATTGGAATTAATGATCTACGAGCTGAAGGGATGTACCTATATGAGAATGGACACCGAGTTTCTTTCTTCAACTGGTATAAAGATCACATGGTGACACAACCAAATGGTGGAATTCAAGAGAACTGTGTCTCTGTCTCATCTGATGATGGAAAGTGGTGGGATAATGACTGCTCTAGGAGGATGTACTATGTATGTGAATACTGAGAGGACGATCAATATGATTAGATGCTTTGTCACATTCACCATTTCTAGTATTCACAATGTGCGGAGATAGTCTACTCCGTTCCATCCTCAGGTATCTGTATTTAATTGACACTCTAAACAACTATAGTACAAGGCAACATTCCACAGAGTAGCATGTAAAAAATCATGTGCATTGGAACGATAAAGTGCACATATATAATACCCCCCCTCCAAAGGAAGTTGATAGACTCTTTGGCCTCGATTAAATATTGTTGGATAAGCTTTCCATATAAGTTAATATTTTGAAATAATCTTTTAAAATATCAATATATCAACAAATATCAGAATATTACAACATTAAAATGTTTTTCAGAATATTAAATAATTCTATAAGTTTATCCAAAAAAATTAAGTCATGTGAAAAGGGTATCAACAATTTTAAATTGAGGCCTTTGTCTTCAAAATGAGAAATGAGATACCAGGAAACTTACTGCTATACAAAACTCCTAAATCCCTGCTGTGCAAAGGACTTTGGGAAACTATGGAGACTGGAAATAAACCATTCGCCAAAATTAGCTCAAAAGGTTTTACCCAGATGGAAACAGCTAATAGGGAAGTACACAGAGCCTTGCACAAGCTTTTTTCCCATTAAAGATACACTACAGGCACCTTAGCTTAATCAACTTCAGTTTAATGAAGTAGTTTTGGTGTATAGATCATGCTCCTGCTGTCCCACTGTTCAATTCTCTGTCATTAAGGAGATAAATATCTTTTGTTATTGTTTATGTGGACCTAGCCACGCCTCTCTTTTTATCAGATGTTAAATTGCTTCAGGTTTTATCTCCTGCAACTTAAAAATTAATTTTAATCAAGCAATTCTAGATTAAACAGACTGTACAATAAAGGAAGTTTAAATATTAGATGTCATTTTACAGGAAATTTTTAGGAAGGCTGTGCAAGTCACATGCAGGGAGGTGTGGATAGGGCTGTATAAACAAAGTGTATAAACTCCTAAATGGCCAAGAGTTTAATAGTGAGACTGCAGATGCATGATCTATACACCAAAACTGCTTAATTAAGCTAATGTTGGTTTGCTGACTACAGTGTCCCTTTAAAGTTATTTCAACAAGTGAAAGTATGTGTGCAAGCCAATTTCCAAATGACACAACTTCTCTATATTTCCCAGGAGTCCTTGAGCAGCAGGCGTTAATAGCAAACAAACACCACCACCATCGAAGACGATGGGAAGACCATGATTGGCTGTGATAGTCCATCAGCCATTTTTTGGCTGAAGATGACACCACTACAAAGGCAGCAGATCCTGGTGTTTTTGTTGAACATCAGGAACACTGAAAATTTTGCATTTCAAAAAATGTTAATGCATGTTTATGATGGATTAACCCACCCTGGGGTGTCTGTATAATGCATCAAATATGAGATAACGGTCTACACAAATTCAGAAACTGATGGATGATATATATGTTTAAGCTGTTTAACATTGTGATTGCTCTTCAAAGTTCAATGTAGCAATTTAAAGCGCAGGCTGTGTATTGATTAATAAACTTGAAACAAAAACCATATTAAATCCTCATTTTTAAAGCTTCAAAGCATCTATATTAAAAATGTTATTTAATAACTTCCATTGACTTTGTGAATAGTTTTTCTTTTTCTTATTTATTATACAAGCTAACCTGCTATATAAAGCAGCCAAAATGAGATTTAGCCTACTAATCTCCACTTACCTTTCCTTCATCACCAGCACCATGTGAGCTATGGGCAATCCCTCTACCAAGCACAGATGTTAATGAGGTATTCATCCAGCAAAGAAGAGGGGGCGACTTTAGGTACACTATAGGTCTTTATTGAAACTGCAATAGCAGCCTACAATGATCAGAATTGTAAAGGTACATGTTTTTAATGAGATAACTGTTCATAATGGATCTGGGAATTATGTTAATGTACAGACACTATTCAACATTATCTTAACATGATGTAGCGATTTTTGGATGCATTCCCCAAAAATTCCATCGGTTTCCTTATTAATACTCACAAGCGGGATAAATGACCATTTTTAATTACCTAGTCACTGATACGTTATGTATATTGCAAAATAAATAATACAGAATTATCTCTGAAACTTTTATCCTAGTTAATTATGTCTTTGAAGACTAAATGAAAACAAAAGGCATACATATACATTTCAGCATCTTTGAACAGCAATCTAAACACACAAATGATTGTTGTTGATTTTTCTCGTTTTAAGTATCAACTATTTACCGTACGCTTCAAATAACTGTTATGCTTTTTTTTAAAACAATTCTAACATTGGAACTATTCCACAAAACTGTTTTTACATTTGCAATTGCAGCAGTTTGCTAATTAAATGGTTAATTATATTTTATATAAGAGGTTTTTTTTCTTCCTTAGATCCATATCTCCCCCGCAACGTTAAAATAAAGCTTTTTTAAAAGCCTTTAAAACCCTACCTCAAACCAGCTCCAGGATAGACTCCCTGCAACCTTAACATTATCAAGAATCCAATCCTACACACACAGAACTGCCACTCCAATGCTGCTTACAGAGAAGCAGTTAATTCAATGCTTAGCTAAGAGAAGCATCAGTGGCTTGGTCATCGTCATGCTGTGAGTGACAATACCAAACAGGATCTACGAAAATCAAAAAGTCTGAAAGAGTAAATGCCTTGAGCAGAAGTCATTCTGATGGCCACTAGAGACATATGTTCAAACAAATGTAAACATTCTCAGAAATGGCAATGATATACATCAGGCTTTCCCAAACCTCGGCCCTCCAGATGTTGCTGAACTACAACTCCCATGATTCTCAGCCTATTTCATTCATAGAATCGATAGGTTATGATTGAGGCCATAGGGACAAATGTTTTACGTTGTGTTTTGTAGAAATGTTTCAAATAACTAAAAAATTCTAACTATATTGTAATATTGTAAAATGCTTTGGTAACAATTATATCATAAAAACAGTTTAGGGACAAACATGTATTCCCAATTCTATGATGTTCTAGTACAGGGATTCCCAACCCAGTCCTCACGTACCCCCTAACAGTCCAGGATTTAGGGATTACCCAGTTGTGTGTAAGGTGTTTTTAGAAAAAGAAAAAAAAACACTTTAGATTTAACAGGGTAATCCCTAAATCCTGGACTTGTTCTAGTATATAGAATTATTTTTTTTTTTTAAGTGTTTTCATTTCTTTATTTTCTGCGATATGTCGGTCTCACCATGGTCGCCCACTAAGGTGAGATCAAGAATCCCGATGCCCTTATGCACATGCCAGCAAATCGCCCCAGTGAGCCAATAAGCATATCCTCATGGCAGTGGCGGATCCGGGGGGGGGGTAACGGGGCAACTGCCCCCTCGTGAGCTGATGCTTTCCCCTGCAGGGCCGGTGCTATCAAAGCGCTGGCCCTACTGGGTTCCTTCACGGACCGGAGGGGAGATCAGAGATCTCCCTCACCAGTTCGCTGGCACATTGCTGGGGGCCGGCAGGGGAGGGAGACCAGGGAGCTCTAGCTTGCAGTTCAGCCGGGTCTCCTCTTGCGAGCACGGAGCATTGTCGCGGTTACCATGGCAGCGCTCCATTCTCTCGAGAGTGAACTCTAAGGTTAAGTTACAGTATATAATCAATACTGACGTTGTGGTAGGCTTATGCAGTGTATGATGCATTTACTATAATTAAACCCCCATTATTTTTGCCTAGAATAGATGTAAAAAAAAAAAAAAAAGACTATTACATTCTGTGAGCTTTGAAATTGCTGTTTAGTGAATGAGTGAGTGTGCTGGATGTTGTATGAATTGGCCTCAGCAGCAATAATGTGTACAGGTGAATGCAGCCTTCATGGTATTATTGAGATATATATATATATATATATATATATATATATATATATATATATATATATATATAATTTCAGTCTAAGTCTATTTATACATAATTATATTATTTTATTTATTAATTATGGGGGGACCTGCCTGGTTTGTCCAGAGAATTTAATTTGCAAGCCCTATATTTAAAGGGACACTCCAGGCAGGGCCGCCACCAGAAATTTTGGGGCCCCTAACTCAGCTCAGGGTCTGGGCCCCCGGGGACCCGCCTCCAAGCCCACCCACAGGGTCCACCTCTAAATCACACACACAGGAATACACACACAGACACAAACACACACACTGATACAAAAGGACACAGATACACACACACACACACACACACACACATACTAACAGATAAACATACTGAAACAGACATACACGCATATAGGCATACATACTGACACACACATACTGAGACATGCACACATATACAGACAGGCATACATAGTGACATACAGACAGACAGACACATACTAACATACATACAGACACATGCATAAGGACATAGAGACACAAACATACAGACACTGACATCCATACATACATGCATGCATACATACATACATACAGACAGACATACAGACATACATTCATACAGACAGACATACATGCATACAGACACTGACATCCATACACACACCGACATACATTCATAATGACATACAGACAAAAATACATTCATATTGACATCCATACACACACCGACATACATTCATAATGACATACAGACAAAAATACATTCATATTGACATACATTGATACTGGCATACATACAGACATACTGACAGACATACATTCATACATACTGACATACATACATTCATACAGACAAACATACATGCATACTGACAGACATGCATGCATATACTGACATCCATACACACACGCATACATATATTCTTAATGACATACATACACTGACATCCATACACACATACATACGTTCATACATATGTACAGGCATACTGACATACATTCATGCATACTGGCATACATACATACTGACATACACGCACACAGACATACATTCATAATGACATACAGACATACATTGATACTGGAATACATACATATATACATTCATACATACTGACATACATGCATTCAGACACTGACATCCATACATACATTCATAATGACATGCATACATTCATACATACTGACAGACATACATACATGCATACAGACATACACATACACACACACACACACACACACACACAGAGCTCATTTTTCAGCCACCCTCCTTTTCTTACCTTTTCTTTGCAGGAGGGTGGCTGGGGCTGATAGGATTCAGCGTGGCTCTCCTCCCACGCATGCTTCCACCACTTCCTCCCAGCAGCACTTGCGCTACGGCTGCACTTTTTTTTTTTAAGGGGCCCAGTCGCGCTATAACACGGCCACAGCGCTGACCGGTCCCCTGAAGATATAGGGCTCATTGGGTGGCCCTAAGTTCGTGGGTCACCCGATGGGCCCCATCAGCATGCGGGCCCTGGTGCAACTGCACCGGCGGCAATTTCGCCGCTACAAGTGGGGCCCGGCCGGCCAGGCCCGTGACAACAGTCATGGTTGTCACCCCCTGATTTTATAAACTGCAATAATTACCTTGCAGGGTTAAGTCCTCCTCTAGTGGTTGTCTATCAGGCAGCCACTAGAGGGACTTCTGTGTTCTTAGAACCCGAAAAGTGTTTTAAACTAGGTTGGACATCCTCACACTATGTGAGGACCTTCAGCGTTGCCAAAATCGCATTAGGTCTAGGAGAGTAGGTGGAGCCTGACCCAGTGCCGAGGGACATCAGCGCTGGACTCTGGTAAGTCACTGAATGGGGTTTTAACCCCTTCAGCAACATGGGATGGTGGGTGGGAGGGAGAGGGGCACTGCAAGGTCCTGCAGTGCCTGGAAAACGAATATATTTTCCTGGCACTGGAGAGTCCCTTTAACTTTCCAAAACTCAATAAAACCTGTACATGGAAGGTACTGTGGTACTCATGAGACATTGTTGAACACAAATATGAGTGTTTTAGAGCAGTAAAACGTATAATAACGATATCATCATCGGTTAAATTGCTTTTTATTTGTGTCGAAAAATTATGAACACTAACCATGATCACAGATTGTGACTAACTGACTTTTAACATGACTGGACATGCCCCCATTTTGAATACCCTGGGTTGTCTTCTTTTGCAGGTATGCCATGACGGGGGTATTTTTCATTTCTGGTCTGCCTTAAGGCCCAGTAAACTGCTCTGTATGTAAATATGTAAAAAACTGAAATTGGCAAGCCTTTTATTTTGGCCCTGTAAGTTTCCAAAACACCATCAAACTGACTGACGAATCGGGGACACTACAATACACAGAGCGATGGGAGGTTGACCTAGGGGAGGTGCTGGAGGGTACGGATTGGCAACACACATGGGAAGCCAGTGCTAGGATCTCCATTTGTGTGAGACTGACACCCTACATTAAAAAATGACATCCTTGAATATTCTGTTTTTGCAAGTATGCATCTAGTTGCTGTTGGAACATCTGTACGGACTCTGATAAAACCACTTCTTCAGGCAGAGAATTCCACATCCTTATTGTTCTTGCAGTAAAAAAACCCTTTCCTTTGCTTTAGACTAAATCTTCTTTCTTCCAATCTAAATGCATGACCTCGTGTCCTGTGTAAAGTCCGGTTTGTGAATAGATTTCCACACAATTTCCACACAATGGTTTGTAGTGGCCCCATATATATTTGTATACTGTTATCATATCCCCTCTCAGGCGACGTTTTTCAAAACTAAAAAGAGGTTTCAATTTGTTAACCTTTCTTCATAGCTAAAATATTCAATTCCTTTTATTAATTTTGTATCCCACCTCTACACTCTTTCTAGTGCCATAATATCCTTCTTTAGAACAGGTGCCCAAAACTGTACAGCATGTTCAAGATGTGGTCTTACCAGCGATTTATAAAAGGCAAAATGATATTCTCATCATGATTTCCCTTCAGATTAGAGGCAGTGCTTTACAACTGGGATTTCATCACCTGGAGGGAAAAAAACAGGCAGGCAATCTCCCAAACTTTTCAAGAACCTCCACCAATTAACCTTTGGCCTTATAAATTGCTTCCTACCCAAGACATCCCCGTTCTTTGCCTGCCTCCGGCAGAGGAGGGTGTCAGGTTCAGGTTTTCTCCCTAGAAGTATGGTGAGAGGGCTGAGGCTCTGGAGGCTCTACTTCTTTTAAATAAACTTTTCAGAGATCAGCCAGGGATAACACACCAGACGGCTGTATCTCCCTGGGTTGTATTAGTTCCGTCTATACCGAGCCAGGTGCCGGGCAGACGATGGTGCGCATTTGGGCACTAGCTGGGAAGTCCTGGCGGTGGAACACTTGTACAGGTTACGTTTATTTCCACCGTGGAATCGCGAAATGCAGGACATGCGTAATGCGATTTAAAATTCAGGTGCCAATGTCTTTATTTTTTTCTCTCCGTGGACAAGATATTGTTTTCCAGGACTTAGAGAGGCTGTTTACCCAGCAGCAACTAACTGTTGCCTGGTGCACTCAGAATCTGTTGCAAGTGTGTTCTCACCAACCTCCAACACACTCTGAGGACATTTAAGGTAAGCCTTTTTGCTTTATCTTAAATGACTCTAGCCTGAATAAGTTAATTATCTGTGCTGCAAAAAAAGCGCAAACGTTTCTAAGTTGGAGAGTTTTTTTAACTACTCATCACTTAAAGATTATTACTAAGATCTTAAAACAAATAGTGCTTTGAAAGGGTAAGCACTTAGTAGATCGGGCCCAAAATAGATTATTCTTTGAGTAAAGGGTATTAGCATATACTTTTACATAATTCTGTTGGGAAAATTTAAGTTTCCTTTCTGGCTCAAAATAGCTGCTACTCAGTAATTAGTTAATATGGGTTTCAGTAATCACTAATTGCTGCAACAGGGTCAGCAATTAAAGTGAAGTGTTTGGTGGAATATATTCACAAGAGCAAGACCCGTATGACTATTGGAGGATTATCCTCTATGTTATCCTTAGGAGGCTGATATTTAAAATCTGGTTTTGGTTAAGTTAATATACTGTTGGATTCTTTAAATGCCAGGATCCTAGCCACAGTGTTTATTTTCTTAAACATGCAGTAGGCTTTTGGCAATTGCTGTAGACAAAGCTCTGTTGCAATTAGCATTCTCACCACCTCAACTAGTTTCACCTGATATCAGTTTCTAAAAAGGCAGTCTGTTTTTCAGCTGGGGCAGAACTTTTCCTGTGCTTCACTCCAGTGGCGGCTCTAGACTTTGTGAGGCCTTAGGCGAAACTCAAACATGAGGCCCCCACTAACACCTAAAGTTAAAAATAGGGGTTGCATTGTGTGTATAAGGTGCTGTAGTTGTATTGAAGGACAAGCTGGCAGTGCTGGATACAGAGAGCTAGTCTCTGTATTCATCATTCAGAGGCTTGCAGTGTCGCAGCTCCCTGTGCCGCTGCATTGTGATCTCTCCGACTCTAGTTATGGCATAATTTGCAAACTAACTTAATTTGCAATAAACAAATTTAATTAGCAATTATGCCAATCATTTATACATAACTGAGGGGTATGGTTACATAGCCTTGCAGTCGTATATACACAAGTGGCGGTGTATGTATATATGACTGTATCTGACATTGTCTACCTATGTGTGACAGGGTTTGGGGTGAGTGTTGCACAGTTGGAGTACAGGATTGTAAGGGTTTATGTAATAGGGTGAGTGTGGCAGACTGATAGAGGATGAGTGACAGGGTCGGGGGGTGAGTGTGACAGGGTTGATGGGGGGGTTAATGCAATAGTGTAGGTGTGGCAAAGCAAGGAGTGGGTGATAGTGTATGTGAAGGAGGTGTCAGTGTGTGTGGTAATGATAGGGTGGGGAATGACAAGGTGTGCAGTGGAAGGCTGTGACAGCGTGTGTGTGTGGGAAGGCTGTGATTGGATGGGTGTGGGGTGACAGGGTAGGGGAGCTGTGAGAGGGTGGGGGCGGTAGGGGGCTTTGACAGGGTAGGAGGTGGTGGGGGACTGTGACAGGGTAGGAGGTGGTGGGGACTGTGACAGGACAAGGGGTAGTGGTGGGGCTGGAGGTGGTAGGGGGGCTGTGACGGTGTAGTGGGGTGGTAGGAGGACAGTAGGAGGACAGAGGGTGGTAGGGTTCCCCTGGGGCAGGGGGGGGTAGGGGGGCTGTGACAGGGCACGGGGTGGCAAGAGGGCAGTGACAGGGTACGGGTAGTAGGGAGCAGAAGGTGGTAGGGTGGCTGTGACAGGGCAGGGGATGGTAGGGGGCAGAGGGTGGCAGGGTAGTGGGGTGGTAGGAGGGCAGAGGGTGGCTGGGGCAGAGGGTGGTAGGAGGACAGTGACAGGGTAGTAGGGTGGTAGGAGGGCAGAGAGTGGCTGGGGAAGAGGGTGGTAGGAGGACAGTGACAGGGTTGTGGGGTGGTAGGAGGGCAGAGAGTGGCTGGGGAAGAGGGTGGTAGGAGGACAGTGACAGGGTAGTGGGGTGGTAGGAGGGCAGAGAGTGGCTGGGGAAGAGGGTAGTAGGAGGACAGTGACAGGGTAGTGGGGTGGTAGGAGGGCAGAGAGTGGCTGGGGCAGAGGGTGGTAGGATGGCTGGGGCAGGGGGTGGTAGGAGGGCAGTGACAGGGTATGGGTAGTAGGGAGCAGATGGTGGTAGGGTGGCTGTGACAGGACAGGGGATAGTAGGGGGCATAGGATGGTAGGAGGGCAGGAGGGTGGCTGGGGAAGAGGGTGGCTGGGGCAGGGGGTGGTAAGAGGGCAGAGGGTGGCTGGGGCAGAGGGTGGCAGGGGCAGTGATAGTGGGGGCAGGGGTGGCTGGGGCAGTGGTGGCAGGGGCAGTGGTAGTGGGGGCAGAGGGTGGCTGGGGCAGAGGGTGGCAGGGGCAGTGGTAGTGGGGGCAGAGGGTGGCATAAATACCTGGGGATTCAGTTATTCCCTGGTGGTCCAGTGGTCGGCCAGGCTGTATCCCTGGTGGTCCGGCGGTCTCCCTTTATGGTCTGCAGCTCCGCCGGGTGCAGAGCTGCAGACCACGTGGGAAGTTTAGTCTCACGATCTCAGCCAATCAGAGTGTTGCCGTGTTAACCCGCGGCAACGCTCTGATTGGGTGAGATCGAGAGACCCCGTCAGGCTGGCTCTCTCCCGGGCAGGTGGAGGAGGGGCCTCGCACCCGGCGGCATAAAGGGCAAGCCGCCGGACCCCCTCCTGTGTCTCTGACCGAGGACCCGATCTGTCTCGCTGCCCTAAGGCGATTTAGGCGGCCGCAAGGCCCCCATCAGCGCGAGGCCTTAGGCGGCCGCCTAAATCGCCTAATTAGAGAGCCGCCTCTGCTGAATACATAGAGTAGATTCCTTATATAGCACTGTAGCTCCTCCCATAATTAGCTACGCCCACACATACCCTTAACCTAATCAATGAATTGAGTCTAAACTCATCCATCCGGTCTAACCACGTGGCTCATCTGAAACAAAGGAGAGGGACGCGTAATTCCAGTTCCTGCATTCCTGCACATGCTCAGTACAGTGATGACAGTATCTTAGCTACGTGTAACTAACTAACTGATACTACAAACACATGTACCTACATATGCCTTGTGGCAATCTTGGCCTACTAAACTTTTATTTTACTGGAATTCCATCACATACCTACACACAGATAAACACTGGCACACACACACGGACACTCATTTCTCATTGTTTTCCTATGGACTAATTTCTCAATGCTTTCCTATGGACGTTCTGCACGCTGGATGTGAATTTTGCATTGCAGAAGTGCCTCTAGCGGCTGTCAGGAAGACAGCCACTAGAGGTTGGATTAACCCTGCTATGTAAACATAGCAGTTTCTTTGAAACTGCTATGTTTACATGTGAAGGGTTAAAAATCTGAGGGACCTGGCACCCAGACCACTTCATTGAGCTGGGTGCCATGCAATTGTATTACTATGCTTTCTGCAATGCTTGCTATAGCTATTGTGTATCTGCAAGCACAACTCTGCACTTAAAAAATAAAGGATTTAAAAAAAAAAACTATATATATATATATATTTTTTTTTTCTCCCCTCCTTTTTTAAATTCTTAGGGGTGCCAATAATTGTGCCAAATATATATTTTTTTTTTTATAAACCTGTGTTGTGTTTGCAGTTATTTGATATCCATGAGAGCAGAGTATTTGTTGAATAAAAGTTTAAAAGGTTAAACCATAAAGACACATGTCCACAGCCTTCTTTGCTCATGTTTACCAAGGGTTGAAATTTTAGTGAGAAAGTTTCCTCTGTAGTGCTTATTGCAGTTGGAGAGTTCACTGTTCTCGTTCTGTAGAAAGTGTCTTTATGCCGTATACCTATCAGCATGAAGAGAATATGTGTGTAAACATGTTAAATATAGCAAGCCTACGCATGACCTTTCAGGATTATTCAGTAACAATATTGAAAAACCCAAAACACACCAAATTTTAATCTTGCACATAAAGATATCCCCTGGACTGCAAGGAAGGGAAGGCATGACTGCTGTCCTGCAGTAAGGGGGCGGGAGTATTATAGATACATAGTTGCAAGATGGGGAGGATATAAGAAGGAATGCAGAAGGGAGGGTACTCACCAGAGCAGAAGGAGCGGTCTGGAACTGTTTCAGAGCCCTTTATCCTTTGTCCTTTGCCTTAAAAAACAAACAAACAAAAAAAAAAAAACTGTGAATTTATACCTATTTTCTAGTTGCAAGCCAGGCCTTCCCATCAAGATGGTGGATTTGTCAAGGGAGGCTTTGCTGTGGGTGCTGCAGGCTTACCTGTCGTCCCAAGGGTCCGGTTCCCTGGCGGACCTGATGGTGGCCGTTGCCCTTACCCAACAATCAGGTGTCATGTCGTTATTGGGGGTAACGGGTATGGTATTTGGGTGTGCAGTCAAGATTGTATTAAGTAGAAATTTGATAAAAAATAGTACAAGTAAAATGCCCACAGTAAATAAGGCATGCAAATAAAAGAATGACATACCTATTGTACATATCAAATTGTAATATAAGTGCTCAATGAAATAACCCACATACCCACAATAACATAGGCATAATAACCCAGAGCAGGAGATACAGCAACCCCGACGTTTTTGCAAATGGCCTTCCTCAAGGGGCATCTCCTTTGATTTCAATGTTGTA
>OW240912.1:363614889-363625450 GCA_933207985.1 Pelobates cultripes | reverse complement strand
TGACAAGCTTTCAGGAGAACCTCCTGTTCTCAAGTCTGAAGCATTTCTGAGCAAGACAACACATAGAATTCAAAGTTGAGTTGTGATACAGGTGTTAAAGCGACAATCACTCATGTCAACGTTTCAGCCCCTAAGCGGAGCTTTCATCAGGATATATCCATATATATGTCCTGATGAAAGCTCTGCTTAGGGGCTGAAACATCGACCATTGGAATAAAGAAGATTAATTAACTAAAAACCTTGGAGTGCCGGTATTTTTGTACTAATTTATATATAATAAAAAAGAAACACACACACATATATATATACATACATACATACACACTACGTGGCACAATGGCATACATTTGTTCACTCAATTAGCAGAGGTAGCAAGACATAGCCACTGACTCACTGACATACACATGCTCCCTACAGACATGCTCACTGACGCACACATGCTCACAACAGACAAGCTCACTGACAACATGCTCAGTATAGTCAAGCTCACTGACACACACAAGCTCACTACAAACAAGCTTACAAACATTCAAGCACACTACAGACAAGTGAATAATAGTAGAAATAAAAAATCTACACGTACCAGGAGATCTCTTACTAATGAGTGCAAATAAAGGGAGAGATCTAAATTATCTCAAATGTGTGCTATAATAGCTACAAATAGACCTAGAATTATACAGAGTAGATTGCACTATGTACACATCCACTAGATGGCAGCCTGACACAGGAGAATGGCAGTACTAGGGGTTTGTAACCTAAACAACAAAAAATTATATATCAAACAGTATACAGTAAAATATGCAGGTTGTTAGGGAATGGCTCCAAAAAAACGTTAAAAAGGCGAAAAAAAGAAAAAAGAACAAAATACATAAAAGAATTAATCTGAATCCATTGATAGTCCAAAATAAATAAATAAATCTGTGAAGGAATGTCCAATAAACACTTTGTAATAGGTAGAGTCTCTAAATGCAACAATATTACATCTTGTACCATATGCTTCTGCCAAATGAACTGACAGTAGCAAAAAGAGTAACAAGTTGTGATTATACTTTAACCAATGCTGGTAAAATAAATAACTGCAACAAATGGACACTCACTAGTATACCACCTATGCCGGTATATAGTGTAAAGATCTTCCGTGATCAATAGTGGTATGGAGAAAGTCCAGAAGGTTGATATTCAAATTATCATATTTATTGAGAAAATAATTAAAATCTGATAAAATACACTTACAATTTAAAAGTGTAAACGTCCCACAAATGAGTCCTACTTTGGAAAGATAATCGGAAGATGTACTTGCACTTTGAGTGAAGCTTGCTCCGGCCAATAAGCTGATGTTCTTGTGCTCGGAGAGGTGAACTGCCTCTCGCGTGCGTTCCACTCAGTGCGCCCGATATGCGTTCACGAAACGCGTAAGGAGTGTTTTGGCATTTGCCGTATTCTGACCCAGCTACCGAGCAACCGTGGAACGCATATCGGGCGCACTGAGTGGAACGCACGCGAGAGGCAGTTCACCTCTCCGAGCACAAGAACATCAGCTTATCTTTCCAAAGTAGGACTCATTCGTGTGTCATTGACACACACACACACACATGCTCACTACAAACAAGCTCACTGACACTTTTTCAGCCTCTTCCTGCCAGAGAGATCAGCTGCTTGAGGCTGCAGCAGGGCTTGAGTGTGGGGGTGGAGGAGAAGAGGCCCAGAAAAGCTGCTGGGAAATATGGAGGAAAACTTACAAACTATGGAGGAAAACTTAATGGCCGGGATATACATTGTTAGAACATGGTAAGGGACAAGCCGAGTCAAGGAAGCCAGAAATCAGGGAAGCGAAAAACCAATGGCCAAGTCAGGGAGAACAGAACGGAGAATAGTCAGGAGAAAGTCAAGATCAAAATTCCATAATAGACACAAAATATAACGCACTCTTGGGGACTGAAAACAGAAAACATAACTGGGCAATGACTAGCACCCTAAATGTTCTTTATATAGTTTATGCCTTTAATTGATAGCCATGCCCCCAAAATATTCAAATTTGAACAGTTTGGCGGGCCATGACATCATAAAAGGGGGCGGGGCTACAATGCCTGGCATCGGAACCGCTGGTGAGATGAGAGGGACTGTGGGAAGGGTCCCTCTCCCCTTCAGGGACCTCCATAGCCTGGGCAACATAAGGTAATGTGACACACACATACACACAATCACACTCTTGCAACTCCACTCATGCATATTAAACTCAGGCAACCAATACAATCACACACGGCCAAGCCCCACAAAGAATCACTTTCAGCCATCACACACCCCACTTATGTATATTGCTTAGAAGAAGCGCAGGGGGGAGGGGGATTCTTTGAACCTTGCACCATGACCCTAACGTTCCTAGTTACGCAACTACAATGGTAACAGGTGACTCCTTGCACCATATCACTAAATTGCGCTTTACTGTAGTGGTTTTGTTACTTACAGTGTCCCCTTAATGCAGATATTGCACTTGCAAAGGTTGTAACTTGTTTTTCTTTGGTTTTTACTGTATTTTGGGGCTGATGTGTACTGTAGGCTTTGCTGTCGCCCAATAGTGATGGGAGTGAGCGCAGGACCTATCTTTCTGAATTTGTATCAATTTTTTTGTATCACACAGCTTTGTTACAATGCTGCCGCCCATCCCATGTGTTCCCTATTAAGGGTTAATAATATATAGGGATGTATATAAAAAATACCCCTTTCTGTCTCATTAGAGATATTTTTGCCAAAGGCTCAAGGAAGCAAATTGAATGGTTAGAGTTAGGACCCACCTAGGGGGGGTGTGCCTTGACGTTGGCAGGTGGGCTTATCCTCTCATGGCCATTGGAGGTAACTAAAAAAAACCTTAATTTGTTTTAAAATACATAGGGATTAAGGAGAGAGCACAGGTAACTTGTTTTTCTTTGGTTTTTACTGTATATTGGGGCTGATGTGTACTGTAGTCTTTGCTGCCGCCCAATAGTGATGGGAGTGAGCGCAGGACCTACCTTTCTGCATTTGTATCAATTTTTTTGTATCACACAGCTTTGTTACAATGCTGCCGCCCATCTCATGTGTTCCCTATTAAGGGTTAATAATATATAGGGGTGTATATAAAAAATACCCCTTTCTGTCTTATTAGAGATATTTTTGCCAAAGGCTCAAGGACGCAAATTGAATGGTTAGAGTTAGGACCCACCCAGGTGGGGTCTGCCTTGACGTTTGCAGGTGGGCTTATCCTCTCATGACCATTGGAGGTAACTAAAAAACCTCCATTTGTTTTAAAATACATAGGGATTAAGGAGAGAGCGCAGGTAACTTGTTTTTCTTTGGTTTTTACTATATATTGGGGCTGATGTGTACTGTAGTCTTTTCTGCTGCCCAATAGTGATGGGAGTGAGTGCAGGACCTATCTTTCTGCATTTGCAGCATTATTATGTCTGAGGGGGAGGTGAGTGAATATAGAGATATATTTGACGTTCTCCCTATTGGCACCACTGTCTTCTCATTACCATTTCTTCAGCACCTGATGGCCTCAACTACTGGGAGACTCTTTAAAAAAGTACAAAACAGGGTTTAACCCCTTAAGGACACATGACATGTGTGACATGTCATGATTCCCTTTAATTCCAGAAGTTTGGTCCTTAAGGGGTTAAAGGGACACAGAAGGCACCCAGACCAGGGGTTAAAGGCTTACCTTTCTCCAGCACCGGGCTCCGTCGGCGCTGGGAACTCTCCTCCCTCTTTCGCCGAATGCGCATGCGCGGCAAGAGCCGCACGCGCATTCATTCAGTCCATAGGAAAGCATTTTCAATGCTTGCCTATGGATGCTGGCATCTTCTCACTGTGAAAATCACAGTGAGAAGCGCGGAAGCACCTCTAGCGGCTAGACAGCCACTAGAGGCTGGATTAACCCTAATGTAAACATAACAGTTTCTCTGAAACTGCTATGTTTACAGAAGGCTGGGTTAACCTTAGATGGACCTGGTCATTGAGCTGAAGTGGTCTGGGCGCCTATAGTGGTCCTTTAATGGAGGCTGCTGGTGTTGAAGACCTGAGATTATATATCCCTGCAACCTCAATCAGTATGATTAGCACAGCATGACGGGGTACTCATAGATCTGTGAATGCCTGAGAAATGCAGACTCTGGTTCCAAGGATTCCATTGCCACCAATATCAAACAGTGCTTGTTATGAATGTCATCAGCACTGTGCCATCTTACTGACACCATAAATACTCCTCATAATCTGGCAGCCTGGTCAAAACCAGATTCTGAAGTCTCTTAGAAAATAACCCATTAGGTCAGTCCAGGCCTGGAAAACATTGAGATCGACGGCCACCAATCCATGCACAAACTAACACAGTGCTATCAGGACCTCGCTCCCACACTCACCTACCTACCTCGTTCTCACTCCAAGAGGACGCCACGTCGGAGGGCGACCCTCCTACCTGCACGGTCGATTCAATCACCCACGCCGACCACTCACGTTCATGCGAACACCTCTGTTCGCATGAACACAACTTACCCGATGCAGAAGGAACAACTCCATACATGTATGAAACTTCTGAGATCTGAGATCGGTGGATAGTCCTACTTACGCAGAGCATGTGATATATGGCTTTTTTCTTTTTTAAAAAGACATAAAAAATTTTATAATATGAAAATATTGCATATAAAAAAAAAATACTTTTCCAATCAATTTTGAGGGTTTTATTTTCATGTCTCGCTTTTTATTGGTTTTCAACCTTAAAGGACCACTATAGTGTTAATAGGTCCCCTCCCCCCATCCTCATGGCCCCCCTTCCCCAGGGCTCTAGGAGGAGGAAGGGGTTAAAGGCTTACCTTTCTCCAGCACCGGGCTCCGCCGGCGCTGGGAACTCTCCTCCCTCTTTCGCCAAATGCGCATGCGCGGCAAGAGCCGCACACGCATTCAGTCAGTCCATAAGAAAGCATTCTCAATGGCATCTTCTCACTGTGAAAATCACAGTGAGAAGAGCGGAAGCACCTCTAGCGGCTAGACAGCCACTAGAGGCTGGATTACGCCTAATGTAAACATAACAGTTTCTGAAGTCTCTTAGAAAATAACCCATTAGGTCAGTCCAGGCCTGGAAAACATTGAGATCGACGGCCACCAATCCATGCACAAACTAACACAGTGCTATCAGGACCTCGCTCCCACACTCACCTACCTACCCCGTTCTCACTCCAAGAGGACGCCACGCCGGAGGGCGACCCTCCTACCTGCACGGTCGATTCAATCACCCACGCCGACCACTCACGTTCATGCGAACACCTCTGTTCGCATTAACACAACTTACCCGATGCAGAAGGAAGAACTCCATACATACCAACGCCACCTGTTTATGCAAACGCTACTCACCTATACTGCAAACAGAACTCCGTTCGTATGGACGCTGGCTCCGGAACACAGCAAGAACAGAAGTCTAGGAAATATACAACAGCAGTGAAAGAGGAGAGTATTTCACTGGAGTTGGATTGGTTGAAGGGTATTAGGGCATAACCCCAAAAAATAATAATAGAGAAAGAGAGGAGACTGGGATGGGTTAACAAAATAATATATATAATATATATACACAGTGTTGGTAACAATAAAATAGGATCACCTGCTAATTTGCAAGGTTTACAGGAATCACACACAAAAATGGCCACCTAAGTGGTCGCTTGAATCCTGGTAACAAATGATATATACTGTTGCTACAAATCTATTTGCAACAGAGTATAGATAGTAACCTGGAAGTATAAATAGAGTGGATAATAAACGCTAAGGAAGCTAAATACAACCGCTAATATAGTGGACTCAAATATATCCTTGTAGAGAAATGTGTACAGTATTAACTGCACATGCAGATTCTAGAAATAAAGGTATAAGTATCCTCTGGGAGTATACTAGAATTGCTTCCTAGATTAAAGGGGTTTCAAACCAATAATAGACACAGGGTATATAGGGGTATTTGGGTAAAAGTGGACGGCAGTACACCCAAACTAATGGTATAGTTGGGACACTAGCCGAGTACAGTACATAAACCCCAATTGTAAATATCCCATATATCCCAAGTGCTCTAGATAAATGGAACAGGTATAGTGCAAAGGCTGAGATCATAGATCGTGGGTTTTGCCCAGCATAAATTGTTAAATAGTTAGTCCGGCCGGACCTACAATAGAGGTAAATATATAGTGAATAATAGCCTCTATGCTAATGAAACTGTCCCACCAATTGTAAAACATACTCGAGAGTCAATGCTCAATAAGATTAGCTTATCCAAAATAAAGCGCTGTCTAAATATTGCAGGTGCAATGAATCTGATAATGTAGTTTGAAAGGAGATGTAAAAATACTGGTTGTTCCTGTTATAATTGAGAGTAACAAAAGAAGATCTCTCTAAATTATTATGCCTAGAGTATCTAGAATAAGGTTCATCTAGCTACCTAAGACTCCTGCAATACGAGCGAGCAGTAAACTTTGAGCTGTAAACTAATATGAAGCCCTAAATGCAATAGCAGAGAAAAAGTCTGATCCTAAATACAAAACACGGTGGTAAGATAGCCCAATGTGCGTTTCGGCGCTAGTATACGCCTTTGTCAAGAGTTTTACTGAGAAGAGAATTGGCGCCGCTATTTAAACCCTATACGGCCGGCCCACCAGATACATGACGCCATCGGTATTAACATACAACGTCTTCGGGTGGGCGGGACTGTTAGGGAGTGGGTGGCATACACTTAGTATCGGCATTGGGAGATGGGTTAACTCCTCAAATGCCAAATGAATAACCATGTATTCAAGTGTCCCTAGATAGGGAACTATTAGTAGTGTAAAACGTTTATGCAGTCACATATCTTTCTGATCAAAGAAGAATATGTATCAACTATAAAATAAATTAAATTAAAGTACCTCTTGAGTTGTTTGAGGGAATAGAACAAGCAAAGAGTTGCATTATATAGTGATATAGAAAGCAGGATACTAAATAGATAGAGACAAAATTGTATGTATATATATATATATATATATATTAAAATTGGATAATCATCCTATTGTAAATTATATCCTGAATGTTAGAATTTCTAAGTCATTTTATGTAACAATCACATATTAAATACTGTACTTAATATTACGTGACATTATACTTAGTTCATATGTCACTGTGTTATTACAACTTTGTTAGCTGGATATCGCATACAGTCTTAGACACATATGGATGGTTTTAAGTCGGAGATCCAAAAACTTTCACGTTGGTTTAAGAACCTGTCATAGTCACCTCTTCTTTTATCCCGTCTTACTAGTTCTAACCCACAAAATCTCAAGCCATGCGATTTACCTGAGTGATGTACTTTAAGATGGCGGGCAATGGGTGTTTCTATAGTAAGTTTAAGTGACCTGACATGTTCTTTAATCCTTTCTTTGAAGGGACGGAAAGTTTTGCCGACGTATTTACAATCACACTCGCAGGTAAGTAAATACACTAAGCCTGCGGTGTTGCAGTTAAAAAAGGAGGTGATATTGAAGGAATGTTTATTTTTACTGTCAGAAACCTTTTTAGAATCCCGTTTAAAGTATTTACAAGCAACGCAGCGCCCGCATTGGAATGAGCCTGTAATCAGAGTATTAAGCCAGGTTTTTGTATTGGAGCGTTGGGGTTGAAAATGAGTGGGAACTAAGAGGTCTCTTAAGTTTTTCCCTCTGCGTGCCGTCATTTCGACTCTTTGACCCAAGATCCTTTTGAGGTGTGTATCTCCAGTCAGAAGGGGCCAACATTTCTGGATACCAGATTTAACACTATCCCATCCAGCATCGTATGTTGCGATTATAAGTGGAGGAGGGTTAGAGTAACAGGTTTGTTGTTACTTAGTAAAGTCTCTCTGTCTGATCTGAGAGCTCTCCTGTAAGCTTTCTTTAGGCATCTGTTGGGATACCCCTTGTCTTTAAACTGTTGTCGCAGGGTATCAGCTTGAATTTTGAAATCTTGGATTGTACTACAGTTCCTACAGGCCCTTAAGTATTGGCCTATAGGTATGCCTTTTTTCGAGGGCTTCGGGTGGAAGTTGTCCCAATATAGGAGGCTGTTAGAGGCAGTGTTTTTTTTTTTTTAAAGTATGGTTTGAATAGATGGTTGATTATCGATGGAGACTGTCAAATCCAAGAAATTAAGGTTTTTTTTCTCCGAATTCTGAAGTAAACTTTAGGTTAAAGTCATTCTCATTAAGAAGAGTCACAAAGAGGTCAAAGTCGTCTGATGTACCTTTCCACACTATTAAGATATCATCTGTGTATCTTGCCCATAGATGTATCATAGGGGTAAAAGATGAAAATTTAACTGATCTGATAATGGTTTTCTCCCACTAACCCAGGTGTAGGTTCGCATACGAAGGGGCACAAGCTGTCCCCATCGCTGTTCCCTGCACCTGGTGGTAAAACTTGTAATTAAAGAGGAAGTAATTGTGTGTTAAAATGAATCTGAGTAATTCCAAAGTAAACTCAGAGTGTGGTAGATAATTTACTCCTCTTTTTTCCAAGTAATGCTGAACATGCCGTATTCCTCCCTCATGAGGTATGGATAAATAAAGAACTTCTACATCCAAGCTACAAAAAGTTACTGGTTCAGGGAGTGAAAGGTTTGAGAGAAGTGCCAGAGTCTGCCTGGTATCCTGTATGAAGGACGGTAGAGATTCCAAATAATGACGTAGGCTTCTGTCCAGATAGATGCTCCCATTTTGTGTAAAGTTGTTTACCCCTGAGACGATCTGGCGTCCTGGAGGGTCCAGCTTATTTTTATGGATCTTTGGTAGGCAATAGAAGGCTGTCCAAGGGTTTTTCTCTGCTATTGCACTTGTGGTCGGGGTTTTGTTGAATACCATTTAGGGCTTCATATTAGCTTACAGCTCAAAGCTTACTGCTCGCTCGTATTGCAGGAGTTTTAGGTAGCTAGACAAACCTTATTCTAGATACTCTAGGCATAAGAATTTAGAGAGATCCTCTTTTGTTACTCTCAATTATAACAGGAACAACCAGTATTTTTACATCTCCTTTCAATCTACATCATCAGATTCTTTGCACCTGCAATATTTAGACATCGCTTTATTTTGGATAAGCTACTGTTGTGGACAAAAATATTAACCCAATCCATGTTAGTAAAATGCCTATTTACTCAGCATAACTACAATCAGCATTATTCAACTTTCTATGTGATTTACCTAAAATGGCCGCTAGGGAGTTTCCCCTTTGACATCGACCAACACCCTCATTTACAAGATGGCGCTGGAATCTGGGGGAGACCTCCAAGATACCAGTGACATCACACCCTGTAGGAAGAGCACTAAATGAACCACTTAACACCTAACCAGTTATTGATGTATTATTCCATGTTATCTCTGACAATGCTTATGATGTAATTTTGCTTTATAAGGGACATGCCGTCCCCTCAGAATAAACATTCCTCAAGTTTTTCATTAACCCGAAACCTGTGTCTGTTGTGAATTACTTTAGGAGCGTGCACGCATTACTTCTTTACTTTGGCCGGGGGCAGATACGCAAGATAATCAATTTATTAATTGATTCCACATCACTACTCTTATTGAGCTTTGACTCTCGAATATGTTTTACAATTTTTTTCATAAGCATAGAGGCTATTATTCACTATATATTTACCTCTATTGTAGGTCCAGCCGGACTAACTATTTAACAATTTATGCTGGGCAAAACCCATGATCTATAATCTCAGCCTTTGCACTATAATATGTGATTGTTACATAAAATGACTTAGAAATTCTAACATTCAGGATATAATTTACAATAGGATGATTATCCAATTTTAATATATATATATACATATATACATACAATTTTGTCTCTATCTATTTAGTATCCTGCTTTCTATATCACTATATAATGCAACTCTTTGCTTGTTCTATTCCCTCAAACAACTCAAGAGGTACTTTAATTTAATTTATTTTATAGTTGATACTCATATTCTTCTTTGATCAGAAAGATATGTGACTGCATAAACATTTTACACTACTAATAGTTCCCTATCTAGGGGCACTTGAATACATGGTTATTCATTTGGCATTTGAGGAGTTAACCCATCTCCCGATGCCGATACTAAGTGTATGCCACCCACTCCCTAACAGTCCCGCCCACCCGAAGACGTTGTATGTTAATACCGATGGTGTCATGTATCTGGTGGGCCGGCCGTATAGGGTTTAAATAGCGGCGCCAATTCTCTTCTCAGTAAAACTCTTGACAAAGGCGTATACTAGCGCCGAAACGCACATTGGGCTATCTTACCACCGTGTTTTGTATTTAGGATCAGACTTTTTCTCTGCTATTGCATTTAGGGCTTCATATTAGTTTACAGCTCAAAGTTTACTGCTCGCTCGTATTGCAGGAGTCTTAGGTAGCTAGATGAACCTTATTCTAGATACTCTAGGCATAATAATTTAGAGAGATCTTCTTTTGTTACTCTCAATTATAACAGGAACAGCCAGTATATTTACATCTCCTTTCAAACTACATTATCAGATTCATTGCACCTGCAATATTTAGAC
>OW240912.1:363594498-363608011 GCA_933207985.1 Pelobates cultripes | reverse complement strand
AGCGCTTTATTTTGGATAAGCTAATCTTATTGAGCATTGACTCTCGAGTATGTTTTACAATTGGTGGGACAGTTTCATTAGCATAGAGGCTATTATTCACTATATATTTACCTCTATTGTAGGTCCGGCCGGACTAACTATTTAACCATTTATGCTGGGCAAAACCCACGATCTATGATCTCAGCCTTTGCACTATACCTGTTCCATTTATCTAGAGCACTTGGGATATATGGGATATTTACAATTGGGGTTTATGTACTGTACTCGGCTAGTGTCCCAACTATACCATTAGTTTGGGTGTACTGCCGTCCACTTTTACCCAAATACCCCTATATACCCTGTGTCTATTATTGGTTTGAAACCCCTTTACTCTAGGAAGCAATTCTAGTATACTCCCAGAGGATACTTATACCTTTATTTCTAGAATCTGCATGTGCAGTTAATACTGTACACATTTCTCTACAAGGATATATTTGAGTCCACTATATTAGCGGTTGTATTTAGCTTCCTTAGCGTTTATTATCCACTCTATTTATACTTCCAGGTTACTATCTATACTCTGTTGCAAATAGATTTGTAGCAACAGTATATATCATTTGTTACCAGGATTCAAATGACCACTTAGGTGGCCACTTTTTTGTGTGATTCCTGTAAACCTTGCTAATTAGCAGGTGATCCTATTTTATTGTTATCAACACTGTGTGTGTGTATATATATATATATATATATATATATATATATATTTCACTTTTTTCTGTTACTTTTTCCCTAATAGGGACCAATAAAGATTTATTTTAATTACAGTCCTTTCTATGCTCCTTAACTGGCAATTTATTGCCGACACTAGTGGAGCAGCTTTTCACTAGGGGTTTTGAACTGATTTTGGGAGCGCTGCTTAGTTAACTCATCCCAGTCTCCTCTCTCTCTATTAAGAACAGAAGTCTGCTCTTCCACGTGCGACCACACAGCAAGTAAAACTTTAGAAGAATCAAAGGGCAAGCGTGCGCCGACACATAGACTTTTAAAGGTACAGGAGGTGGAGACCAGGGTGGAACCTCAATTAACAAGACCACCCACTTCCCCTATTTAAGTCGCACACACTCTTCACTCTTCGCGCAGTTATACTGTGCTCCTAATTGTGTAAAGACCTTCAGAGACTCTCCTGTTGTATCCTGATCCTGATCCTGTTCCTGATTTTAACTCTTGCCTGTATCATCGCTTCTGAACCTGTGCCGCCTGTCCTGACCTTTGTCTTACCCCTCTATTTTCTTTGTCTGATCTTTTGGTACTGCCAACTTGGTTCATTGCCTTCTGCATCTATCTGCATTTGGGCTCCGTCCACTAAACTGTTCCCAACGGTGCTGGGCTAATAAAGACCCTGTACAAATCCTGCAGTACATCCCAACACACCTGTAAAATAATTCTACAATTAAACTTCAGCCCACAACCTATGTATGCCTTTCTTGTTGATATGTAAAGTGACACAGAGAAATATTTAAATATATAAAACTTTTTTCTTTATTGTAATATGTGTTTTTGTTTTGTTTGTTAATATTTATTTTTAGTAGTGATTTGGAGTTTTACTTTAGCTAGAAAATTATACCATCATTTTTAACGGGACTTAACCACTTACAGTTTTGTGCTTCTTAAATGTTTGTTTTATTCTTTAACTGGTGGGTGGAGATATGGTGATACACAGAGTAGCTCTTAAGCAGAAATTGTACAGGAATTTAGGCAAATATGTATACCTTTTCTTGGTTTATATAACAATTATGGACTTGATTTGATATTTTTGGATAAACATTCCAAATTATAGGTCACAATAAATGTGTGGGAATGTTTGTGGATAAATAATTTGAAACGTTTATCCAATAATATTGAATTGAGGCCATGGTTTGCAAAAGCAAACATGTTTTGGGAGTTTTTTTGATTAGTAAACTATATTACAGTTTTGTTTTGGTTTGTTTTTTTAAACAAAAAACCTAATAATGGAAATGGTAATCTGTTGTGTATAGATCATAAAATGGTGGAACCAGGTATAACATATCAGGATTATATACATATATATTTCTCAAAAGGTCACATATTCTTATTAGTTCTGCTAATTATTTCAGGATGTATATAATTTTCTTCTCCGGATGAAGTCAATAAATCAGTCAGGAATGTAACTTTTTTGGACAGTTCTTCTTTCTCCTCTTCAATACATTGAATTCTTTGTTGGATTTCTAACACAAAGAGAAAGAACATTGATTTTAAAACAGGCTAAATTAAAAATAAATATAATTTTTTTTCAATCTTAAGGGAATACTATAGGCTCAGGAACACAAACATGTATTTCTCACCCTATAGAGATAAAACCACCATCTAGCCCCCCCTGATTTCCATCTCTACGGGATAAGGACAGACCCCATAAATTCCAGACATAAACATACATTTAGCTCTAGTTTAAATAGCTTCTGGGTCTATATAGGTGACCCAAACCCTTCTCACGATGTATTCCTGAGGTCTGTGAATAAATGGAAATATACAAAATTGCGCAATATCGTTTGTAATATCCCAGAGCAAATATATATAATCTTTAAGTGGGTACTCACAAGGATGGAGTCAAAATATATTGACTCAATATTATGGCGTTGTGCAGATTCGGGACTGCACTCCCCATTCAATATAACGATATCAGGAACCAGGATTATTCAAAAATAAAAACAGTAATTTATTTAAATACACTCTTATACATAAATGAAATAGCCACAATGTGCTTTAAAAAAATACCGGGACGCGTTTCGCCACTACCGACGTGGCTTCTTCAAACCGGATTGTGAAGAAACAGCAATAATCCTGGAACTCCTCTTCTTTAGTTTAAATATGTACAAAAACGGCGGGCAAATCCCACAGTACCTTAACCGTCACATGTCGGTACCACCCACCGGTGCGGCGTGTGCGGTCCATGCCTCCCTTTCATGTTGATATCGGGAGCGAAGACGCTTGTATTCTTTCTGGTCACTCCAATTCGTCTTAGTTTTCCAATAGCTGATATACACCTTAGCGGTTCATCATTTGTTATCAAAATCAAGTCCTCTAATGTCCCCATAAGTCCGTCTGACATAGAATGATATTTATTCTCATATATATAAAAGGAAAGAGAAAGAAATAGGAACAAGAAAACAAAAAAAACAGCATCAGTTTTCCTATTGTTATAAATGCTTCAATCGCTTTTATTTGTAGCATTTTCGATTTACCAATTCTAGTTCATGGTTATACTGTAATCGATACATTATCAGTCTGAGTTGTTCATCAACATTTTAACATTTCGATTTAGATACAATCAATAAGGTTAGGCAGGGCAAATCCCAAATAACATTATAATACTATTATATATCCCCTCTCTTTTCTTGAATATTATAACTCTTTTTGTGTTATATTTCACGTTAATTCATAAATTGTTTTCTAAGCCACAAATTTATTAGCTGATATACAGGGGATTAAGATATTACCAAATAGTCATGATAAAAACAATTATGATTATAATTATTTGAACCCCAATTTAATCAGCAATATTAACGGGGTCATTCTCTAATCCTTTTTATATCCTTGTTAACGGATTATTATGAATGAATTATTTAAACGAAATGATCTTCAAGTCTGTTTGTACTGATATCACTATTTCCTGGCCATATCCATGGCAGCACAACAATGGGTAGCTCCTCCCTATCCCTAACCAGACAGGAACCTAATTAAAACAGAAGGTATAAGTAACCCCTCCTACCCCTCCCACCCTCAGTCTTTTTGTTCCTGTCCTATCCCTAGGACAGACTTAGTCATTCTAAGACTAGAGAATTTTTTCTTTTTGGCTTACCTGAGGGTTGTTACCTTCTCCCTCAAGGGAGTTCAGCCTCTCTCCCTTGGGCAGTCTCCAGTACACGGCCCTGTGCAAAGGTGACCCCCTGGAGAGACCCCTTTAGTGACCGGGGGTTCTAACTTGCTGTGACCCTAGGGGTAGCAAGATCATGCCATCACCATGATTCCTGCAGTGACCAAGAGGTAGCAGGCTGGGCATGCACATACAGGGCATATGGATTTACTTGCGGTGACCCTAGGGGTAGCAAGATTATGCCATCCTCCTGTCTCCTGCAGTGACCAAGGGGTAGCAGGCCAGACATGCACATACAGTGCACATGGATTGCAAGGGTCAATATTGACTAACATTCCATCGCTGAAGGAGTTAATGTGAGACAGACTAGCATTCCATCGCTGAAAGGGTTAAAGTACAACTTACTATCTTTTACTTTGCCATGGATTTACTTGCTGTGAACCTAGGGGTAGCAAGATTATGCCATCAGCCTATTTCCTGCAGTGACCAACGAGTAGCAGGCCGGACATGCACACGTTTTGCAAAGATTCTATGAGATTAACATTTCATCACTGAAAGAGTTAATGTGAGATGGACTAGCATTCCATCACTGAAAGGCTTAAAGCACAACTCACTATCTTGTACTTTCCCATGGATTTACTTGCTGTGACCCTAAAGGTAGCAAGATTTTGTCATCAGCCTATTTCCTGCAGTGACCAAGGAGTAGCAGGCTGGGCAGGCACATACAGAGCATTTATATGGAAATAACCCCTTCTACCCTTCATCGGTTTCATCTAAATGGTAAGAGATTCCTGCTAATCTGAATTTCTATCAAACGTATTCCTAGGCTTCTGTGTCTTATTCCAAGGCCTCTGTGTCTTTTAATATATCCACTGGGTTACTTATTCCTAGGCCTCTGCTGGGCCTTTTAATATAGCAGTTGGATTCATTTATTCCTAGGCCTCTGTTGGGCATTTTAATATAAGCACTGGAGTCACTTATTCAGAGGCTTCTGTGTCTTTTAATATATCCACTGGGTTACTTATTCCTAGGCCTCTGCTGGGCCTTTTAATATAGCAGCTGGATTAATTTATTCCTAGGCCACTGTCGGGCCTTTCACTATAGCCACTGGAGTCACTTATTTCTAGACTTCTGTGTCTTTTAATGTATCCTCTGGATTACTTATTCCTAGGCCTCTGTTGGGCCTTTTAATGTATCCACTGGATTACTTATTCCTAGGCCTCCGCTGGGCCTTTTAATATAGCAGCTGCATTAATTTATTCCTAGGCCACTGTTGGGCCTTTTAATATAGCCACTGGAGTCACTTATTCCGAGGTTTCTGTGTCTTTTAATGTATCCACTGAATTACTTATTTCTAGGCCTCTGTTGGGCCTTTTAACTGGAGTCACTTACTCATAGGCTCCTGTGTCTTACTCCTAAGCCTCTGTATCTTTTAATACAGCCATAGGAGTCACCTTTTCCTAGGCATTTGGTATGCCTTTTAATATAGCAGGGAGCTTTTTCCTAGGCCTCTGTTGGGCCTTTTATTTTAACCGCTGGATTTACTTATTCCTAGGCCTCTGTTAATCCTTTTATTGCAGCTGTCTCACCTGAGTGTGGTGAGATAGTTCAGTGGGCTAATACTTCATCAGAAGAATCTGTTTGTCAGTTGGGGCTCACCAGTTCAATTCCCTGCAGGGCTGACTCAGTCCATAAGAAAATAAATGTGTACACTTGGAAACCAGAAAATATCTGAATGCCTCTTTCCTGGTTCAAGATTTGCAATAATTGTTTCTAGTGCCTTTTAATACAGCTGCTGGGTTCAGTTATTCTATGTGCTTTTTAATTTCATTATTATATGCCTCCATGTTGGTTTTATGTATTCACTAAATTTATTATCCTATTTCAATGTCTCTGTACTTGGTAATAGGCTATTCGCTGTTCTGTTCCTCTATCTCAGCCTTTCAACCTGTTTTATTTTAAGTCCCTAAGTTTCCATTCTTACTTTTGGGCCCATTCAGGTTTTTACCTCTACGTTTAATCACCCGCGAATACGCAGGTGCTAGTCCAGTGGTCGCGCCATGCCATTACCGCGCATGCGCAGAAATCTGATTCGCTCCTGCGTATTCTAAAATGTAAGCCCAGTTGCAGTGGTTGCAGGGTCATATTGGCCTCCCCTTTTCAGCACAATGTTTTCTTATAGGTTTTTCCTATATTAAGTAATTCGATTTGTGTGCAGTTTCCATCTTAATTTGAATTCTTCTTTTTGGTTTTGGTAAGTTTTTCTTTATCGAAGGTATATTACTTATTTTTCTGTATCTATCAATCTCTACTTATTTAGCAGAGATTTTTCTTTGTAAAGGATAAAAAGAAATCTTATGCAGTTATGGATTCAGATCCCTCTGCTCCCAGAAAAAAGGTCACACTCTAAGAGACATAGGTAAGCCATTCTATTTTTTCTGTCATTACTAAACAAAAGAGTGCCTATCAATAATTGGAATTCCCTATGATGATAGCTCTACGGAAAGAAAATAATCCGGATCATACAAGGGAAGTCACACTAAAGAATTGTTTGTGAGACATATGATAAGAGATCCTTGTAAAAGTAAAGTCTCTGCACAGACTGTCTGAAAGTGGCTACAGGCCCTTCTACCCATGCCCTGTGTATTACACAATATTAACAGGAGGTATCTCAAGACATCATAGAAGCTGTTAAAGCTTGGATCCTCTGGACAATTCCCAGAATGAATACTCTTAGGAATCCTGGATGGATCCATTCAGAGATATGAAATCATCAGATGAGGATATTCAGTCTATTTCAGTAGTTCCAGAATCCGTTCATTTGATTTCCAGAGTCCTCTTACCTCTAGCCTTTCTTTTCGGATGTCAGAAGGTGTAGAGTATCTTTTCCAGTTTCCGGTCCCCTTAAGATCCTTAATGGAGTAATGGGTCTACACTGAGAGAGGTTTTCAACACAAGGGAGTATCTCAGTCTTCATCTATTGGAATTTCAGAAACTAGTACCTGGGACTCTGCTCCTAAGTAGTAGATGCAGTCCATAGACTGGCTAAATGTTCCTCTCTGCCTGTAAACAATGCGGGATCTCTCTGAAACTCCACGGAGTATACATGGTTCTGCTCCTCTCTAAAGCCTATGTGGCAGCTGGCACAGGCTTTCATCTTGCTGTAAGGTTTTACCCCAATCTCTAAGGATTTAATATTGGTATGGATAAATTGGAGGAGCATATCAGAGATAAATTTCCTTTGTCTCTTGTCAATTTACAAGTCATTAACCGGGAATAGTCTTCAGCTAAGAAGCCTACATAGGTCGCATTATATTATAGCCAGAAATATGACTTTCTTTGTGTCTATTAGCTGAGCTCTTTTGCTTAATACCTGGTCCACGGATGCATCCTCCTATATTAATGGATCAACAGAACGGCAGAGGGCAAGAAAGCTTGTCTACTTCAAGACCTAAGGTTTGGGAGACCCTTTCGATATAAAGATTCTCACTAACTTCCTTCTCAGACCAAGGTATTTCACACCATGAAGAGAGTATGGTAGATCTCAAACTTGATGTAAGTGGTTATTATTCTACCAGAGGAAGAGAAAAGGTAAAAAGATGCTTTGTAAATCTTATGGCTTCCCTTCAATTAGAAAAAGCTATTGTGAGAATGTTTTAAAAAGCAACTAGAACACAAAGAATCTGTTTCTAACAGGTGTTGGAGATCCATTCTAATTTACAGGATTCTTGTAGTTCTTATTTATAAAGGTAGTATTCCTAGTACATTGGATAATGTCTATAGATTTGCAGGATGCTTATTGCCATGTATCCTTTGCCTCACATCACTTTTATTTTTACATCTTCATGATGAAAGATGAATGTCTGCTATAGTCACCTTGTTCCCTCCCAGTTCAGGGTATAGCTGGGAATACAGTTCGACATGGTCCATGGCTCAGTACAGATCTTTTCAGACTAGCATATTACCCCAACAGAGAGAGTTTTGATCCAGGTCCTCCACCATAGATCTGATAGGATGTCACAAGGGCGGAGGTTAACTTACCTATGGAAATCCTTTGGACAGTGATAACCATGAATACCATCCACTGGCATTGAGGAACTTTTCTCCAAATTCAAATATGTTCAAAAAAGGGACTCCCTTAACATCCAACATTTCTCTTCTGCATAGGGTGCAAGAGCCAATATCAATCATCCTGACAGTTCCATATTAATACCCAGTCCATGGTTTCCACTTCTACTTATCTTCTTCAGTACCTCCAAGGGATCTCCCAAAATAGTTCTTCCCTCTTCCATCAGGTCCAGTGCTACTTTCCTCATTCTGGAGGTTTCGATAATGTAGAAAAGCTTAAATATAAGTTGTTGGTTTTTTTTGAACTACAGTAATTAATACCCTTCTGAGGGCCATGGGAAAACTTATATGCCTGGCTACCTTTACATAGTTGAAATGCCTTTTTTCATGGTCTATTTCTAATTCTAAGGCTCTAAGTTCTTCAATCCAGGACTTATCTAGGAATTGGCCACATCACCTCAGAGATATGTCTCAGCACTCTCTGATCTCTCTTTCTGGATTTCTTCTGTTTATCTTTACTAATAGACCATAAAGATCTTCAAGCCTCTATATAAGCCTTCAACAGATGGGTAGTCTTGACTGTTTTTTAGGCTACTAAGCCCTAGGGATTACAGTACTTAAAGGTATGTTTGCTCTAGAGCCATTTCTCGCTCTAGAGCTATTTCTCCCTCTTGAGCATCGGTGGCCAAGCTTCCCTGGAACTTGTCGGTAAATGGCTGCTTGATCCTCAATCAATTTTCAGACATTTTTTTTTTTTTTTTTGGTACATTTTGAGTTGGTCATTTTGATAATGTGCCATTAGTGGGCAATCAGTTTTTCATGTCCTTATTTGCATTCATATTTTGGAAGTCTTGTGTTCTTCTGTCCCTCCCTTGGTTATTGCTTGGGTATTACCCATTGTTGTGCTGCCATGGATATGGCCAGGAAAAAGGAAAATTTATTCCTACTTACCGTAATTTTCTTTTCCTGGTCATAGGCCATGGCAGCACAAAGATCCCACCCTGGGATATTGCTGGAAACAAGACTGAGGGTGGGAGGGGTAGGAGGGGTTACTCATACCTTCTGTTTTAATTAGGTTCCTGTCTGGTTAGGGATAGGGAGGAGCTACCCATTGTTGTGCTGCCATGGCCTATGACCAGGAAAAGAAAATTACGGTAAGTAGGAATAAATTTTCCTTTATATAAATTGTGCATGTCTATTGTACAATTATTTAAACGAAATGATCTTCAAATCTATTTTTACTGATACCACTATATATAAATTGTGCATGTCTATTGTACAATCACTATTAAAAACCAATACGGAATACATAGTATATATACAAATATCATACACAAAGTATACTATATCCAACTACATATGCTACCACATCTAAGACTTACAAAAGGTTAATATAAATAGTAATCTAAAAAAAGGGTATATATAAATATTAATCTAAAAAATCTAAAAGGAATTCATAAAAAATGGCATAGCTCGAAATCCGCGTTGAGGCCATATGGGATTAACGTATTTAATCTAAAGATCCATTCCATCTCCCGTTTACCTAAATCTCTTACAAAATCCCCCCCTCTCCAATTCTTGTTTATTTTATTTATCCCCATGAATTGTAAACCCTCTGGTTTTTGGTCATGGCATAATTTGAAATGACTAGAGACACTATGCTGCTCGAAACCTGTCTGGATTTTATATATGTGTTCTTTAATCCTAATGTGTAGTGGTCTGGTTGTCCTCCCCACATATTTCAGTCCACATGGACAAATTAAAAGGTACACTACATTTTTAGTATAACATGTTATGAATTGCTTGATTTGGATTTTTTTGTCACAAAAAAATCCAAATCAAGCAATTCATAACATGTTATACTAAAAATGTAGTGTACCTTTTAATTTGTCCATATAAAATTCAGACAGGTTTCGAGCAGCATAGTGTCTCTAGTCATTTCAAATTATGCCATGACCAAAAACCAGAGGGTTTACAATTCATGGGGATAAATAAAATAAACAAGAATTGGAGAGGGGGGGATTTTGTAAGAGATTTAGGTAAACGGGAGATGGAATGGATCTTTAGATTAAATACGTTAATCCCATATGGCCTCAACGCGGATTTCGAGCTATGCCATTTTTTATGAATTCCTTTTAGATTTTTTAGATTAATATTTATATATACCCTTTTTTTAGATTACTATTTATATTAACCCTTTGTAAGTCTTAGATGTGGTAGCATATGTAGTTGGATATAGTATACTTTGTGTATGATATTTGTATATATACTATGTATTCCGTATTGGTTTTTAATAGTGATTGTACAATAGACATGCACAATTTATATATAGTGGTATCAGTAAAAACAGATTTGAAGATCATTTCGTTTAAATAATTGTACAATAGACATGCACAATTTATATATAGTGATATCAGTACAAACAGACTTGAAGATCATTTCGTTTAAATAATTCATTCATAATAATCCGTTAACAAGGATATAAAAAGGATTAGAGAATGACCCCGTTAATATTGCTGATTAAATTGGGGTTCAAATAATTATAATCATAATTGTTTTTATCATGACTATTTGGTAATATCTTAATCCCCTGTATATCAGCTAATAAATTTGTGGCTTAGAAAACAATTTATGAATTAACGTGAAATATAACACAAAAAGAGTTATAATATTCAAGAAAAGAGAGGGGATATATAATAGTATTATAATGTTATTTGGGATTTGCCCTGCCTAACCTTATTGATTGTATCTAAATCGAAATGTTAAAATGTTGATGAACAACTCAGACTGATAATGTATCGATTACAGTATAACCATGAACTAGAATTGGTAAATCGAAAATGCTACAAATAAAAGCGATTGAAGCATTTATAACAATAGGAAAACTGATGCTGTTTTTTTTGTTTTCTTGTTCCTATTTCTTTCTCTTTCCTTTTATATATATGAGAATAAATATCATTCTATGTCAGACGGACTTATGGGGACATTAGAGGACTTGATTTTGATAACAAATGATGAACCGCTAAGGTGTATATCAGCTATTGGAAAACTAAGACGAATTGGAGTGACCAGAAAGAATACAAGCGTCTTCGCTCCCGATATCAACATGAAAGGGAGGCATGGACCGCACACGCCGCACCGGTGGGTGGTACCGACGTGTGACGGTTAAGGTACTGTGGGATTTGCCCGCCGTTTTTGTACATATTTAAACTAAAGAAGAGGAGTTCCAGGATTATTGCTGTTTCTTCACAATCTGGTTTGAAGAAGCCACGTCGGTAGTGGCGAAACGCGTCCCGGTATTTTTTTTTTAAAGCTCATTGTGGCTATTTCATTTATGTATAAGAGTGTATTTAAATAAATTACTGTTTTTATTTTTGAATAATCCTGGTTCCTGATATCGTTATATTGAATGGGGAGTGCAGTCCCGAATTTGCACAAAGCGATAATATTGAGTCAATATATTTTGACTCCATCCTTGTGAGTACCCACTTAAAGATTATATATATTTGCTCTGGGATATTACAAACGATATTGCGCAATTTTGTATATTTCCATTTATTCACAGACCTCAGGAATACATCGTGAGAAGGGTTTGGGTCACCTATATAGACCCAGAAGCTATTTAAACTAGAGCTAAGTTGATAGCTCTCCGTTTGTGAGTTCATTTACTATACATTAATAACCAATGTTTATAAGTGTGATCTATACTATATATGATTATCTTTTTTAGGCATCTTTTCGTGCCGATTTTTAAGTGATATTCTTTCTCCAACATCTAAAAGGTGATTAATTTCTTTACACATAAGCGCTACATTCTTAATTTGTTTTGTGCCTTTAGTTAATAGGAATCTCTGAATGTTTGGCAGCTATCTATCACTATAAGTTACATTTGTACCTCACATTTATTGTTGTATATAAGCGCTGGTTCCATTGTCTATATCTATAAACATACATTTGTTCCATGCAGGATATAAAATGCTGGAATCAGTAAGCAAAGTTATGGCGAGACATACATTTATTCACTAGGTTGTATAGAATTGAAGTCATGGAGATCGTATGCTGTAGAACACGGTTTCCCAAACTGGCTTTCACCCTCACCTCCTACATACTGTCACCCTCACCCCCCCACATTGTCACCCTCACCCACATTGTCACCCTCACACACAACCCCACATTGTCACCCTCCACAACCCACATTATCACCTCACCCCAACATTGTCACCCTCACACCCCCACATTGTCACCCTCCACCCCACATTTTTCACCTCCTCCTCCCCCACGCAGTCACCCTCCACCCCCCCGCATTGTCACCCTCACCTTCCCCATACTTCACCCTCACCTCCCCCACAGTCACCCCTCATCTCCCCCCACCCTGTCACCCTCATAAGCCCCCATACTGTCACCCTTATCTCCTCCCACGCATCACCCTCACTCCCAACATTGTCACCCTCCACCCCCACATTGTCACCCTCCACACACACCCATATTGTCACTAACACCCCCACATTGTCACCCTCACACAACCCCATTGTCACCCCTCACCCCCAACATTTGTCACCCCTCACACCCCACATTGTCACCCACACACCCCCAACATTGTCACCCTCACCTCCCCACATTTGTCACCCTCACCTGCCCCCACACACTGTCACCCTCATCTCCCCCCACACTGTCACCCTCATCTCCCTCCCCACACTGTCACCATCATCTTCCCCCCCCACACACAGTCACCCTCATCTCCTCCCCCACACTGTCACTCTCATCTCCCCCCACACTGTCCCTCACCTAACCTGTGTGTGTGTCTGTGTACATGAGTGTCTGTATGTATCTGTGTCAGTGTGTGTAACGTGTCATTGTGTGTGTCTGCATGTGTACTGCTTTGTCAGTCTGGGTATTTGTGTGTCTGTGTATTTGCATGCGTGTGTGTCACTGTATGAGTATCTGTCTCAGTGTGTGTGGAAGTGTATACACTACACACAAATGCATACCTGCATTCAAACATGTACATTCACACATACTCCATGCTTACATTCAAACACACATTGTATATATTTTTAAATACACAATATACACACACTGCATCCACTACACATGCACTGCAGTCAAACGCAACAAACAAACCCCTGTATTAAAACACAAAAATGTTATATTAACACCCCTTCATTCAAACACCAACACTACACATTAAAGCACACCTGTATTTAAAATACATCACTACATACAAATACTCTGGCATTCAGACGCAAGCACTACACACAAGTACACCACTACATTCCAATGTCAACAGTACATACAAATACACCCATACATCAACACATGACAAAACAAAAACATGCTTACATTCAAACACTCAAACACTGCTCACAAATACAACCCTGCAACGGTGGGCAAATGGTAGATCCTCAGCTGGCATAGCATTGTTGGAGTTCTCCGACAGATGGGGATCTACCACTGGGATACTCAACGTGAGGTGTCTGGATGAAAGAGAGGGACACAGCGCTTCTGATTCTGCCTGAGTCTGTGGGTAACTAGTTGTATGCCTCTAAAACAGATTGCCATAATATGCCAAGTTTC
>OW240912.1:363511119-363594398 GCA_933207985.1 Pelobates cultripes | reverse complement strand
TTGAGAGACCAAGGAGGGAAAAAAGCAGTCAGTTCCAACTGGTTTGGCAGTGTGCCTGGGACAACGCCCTGCTGGAGAACAATAGGCAGGGAACGGGGGAGGGGAAGAGACCTTCCCATGGATTCCAATGGGCAGAAACAGTCTTTAGAAGCCAATAAGCCCCAAATAGTCTTTTTAAATGGTAATACACCCCAGGGCCATAGCCATGAGGAAGGAGGCTGGCAATCAGGCTCCTCCAACAGCCAGGGGGGCAAAGGGCAGCTTGTCACCTAACAATCCAGTGACAAAAGGCATTTAGTCACAGTATCCATTACTCACACAGTACCCATTACTCACACAGTACCCATTACTCACACAGTACCCATTACTCTCACACAGTATCCATTACTAATACAGTGTTTGACAATTTACAAACCTAGTATTGCCATTTTTGTATGATAAGAATCCATATTTAAAGTTAGCCACATCAAAAGCATTAGCAGACAGTATGTTCTCAAATTAAAACATTAAATATACGTCTAGCCAAGAAACATACCCTGATATAACCTCAAATAAACTTGTTCTCCTTTTATCTTGTATCCGTCTGTCACTACATTAAACTACTGTGCAACATTATATCAAGACTTCAGTGCACACTATAAGAACAAACTGTAAATTAAAAGACCACTATAGGCACCCAGACCACTTCAGCTTAATGAAGTGGTCTGGGTGCCAGGTCCATCTGGGGTTAACCTTGCCTGCTGTAAACATAGTTTCAGAGAGGTGTTTCAGACAGCTGCTAGAGGCGCTTCCGTGCTTCTCACTGTGATTTTCACAGTGAGAAGACGCCAGCGTCCATAGGAAAGATGGACTGACTGAATGCGCGAGCTGCTCTTGCCGTGCATGCGCATTCAGATGATGACGTCCGAAGGAGGAGGAGAGTCTCCAGAGCCCGGTGCTGGAGACAGCCCTTCGGGAGGGGGGCCATGAGGGTGGGAGGGTCCTATTAATACTATAGTGGCAGGAAAACAAGTTTGTTTTCCTGGCACTATAGTGGTCCTTTAAGTGATATTTAACAGATACCATAGATATATGTAAAGATACAGCAGTACGTTTATAGTAAAAAGGTTTTTTTTTGTTAAAGGCGCTCACCATAATAAATAGTAATGGCAGCAGTGAATAATACAGGATAGAGTTCACTCTCACCAGTGAGACCACCAGGGATGGCAGCACGGCTCCCCCCTCCATGGCAGCATGGCTTAATCCTCTACACACACACACAAGCTCCTATACACACTCTGGGTCCTTTACACACTAGATCTCCTACACACACACTGCACCACCTACACATTCCTTGTAAGCAAACAAACACACCCTCTCTACAAACCCTACACACACTACGTCACCTATACACACACAAACACACACCCCCTACAGCCCGTATGCACACACTCGCTACATCCCCTATAACACTATGCCCCCTATACACACACTCTCTACAGCCCCTAGCCACACATATTACACCACAAACACAAATGAGTTTGACCTATTTACTCAATACCACACTCTACACACACGCAATCCCACAAGCAGGCTCCAAACACATGCACCATGCACTTTCCTGGCCCTTTTGTCCTATGGTATCCCACTTATGGAGACACCAGAGACAAATTAAAAGCAAACACAGCGCAAGCATGTTATTACATTTGCTTGCGCTGCACAGAACAAATATAATGCCTTCTGTGCATAGGAGTGTGTTTGCATGTATGTGTGCCTGTCTGTTTGCATGTATGTGTCTTTGTACGTATGACGTGTGTGTGTGTCTGTTTGTTTTGCCTTCTTTTGGATCAACAGCAAAATACATATATGAGAAAGGCTGAACTTGATGGACACATGAGTGATGGATACTGTGCTGAGTAGTACCCTGACTGTGAGTGATGGCATGCTGTGCTGGGATGAGCAGTACTGCCAGTGATGGCATGCTGTGCTGGAGTGTGAGTGATGGATACTGTGCTGAGTAGTACCCTGACTGTGAGTGATGGCATGCTGTGCTGGGATGAGCAGTACTGCCAGTGATGGCATGCTGTGCTGGAGTGTGAGTGATGGATACTGTGCTGAGTAGTACCCTGACTGTGAGTGATGGCATGCTGTGCTGGGATGAGCAGTACTGCCAGTGATGGCATGCTGTGCTGGAGTGTGAGTGATGGATACTGTGCTGAGTAGTACCCTGACTGTGAGTGATGGATACTGTGCTGGAGTGAGCAGTACTCTGAGTGATGGATACTGTACTGAGTACTACTCTGAGTGATGGCATGCAGTGCTGGAGTGAGCAGTACTCTGAGTGTGAGTGATGGATACTGTGCTGAGTACTGAGTGTGAGTGATGGCATGCAGTGCTGGATTGAATAGTTCTCAGAGTGTGAGTGATGGATACTGTGCTGAGTAGTATTCTGGAGTGAGCAGTACTCTGAGTGTGAGTGATGACATGCTGTGCTGGAATGAGCAGTACTCTGAGTGTGAGTGATGGCATGCAATGCTGGAGTGAGCAGTACTGTGAGTGATGACATGCTGTGCTGGAGTGAGCAGTACTCTGATTGTGAGTGATGGCAATCTGTGCTGGAGTGAGCAGTACTGTGAGTGATGGCATGCTATGCTAAGTAATACTCTGAGTGTGAGTGATGGCAAGCTGTGCTGGAGTGAGCAGTACTCTGACTGTGAGTGATGGCATGCTATGCTGGTGTGAGCAGTACTCTGAGTGTGAGTGATGGCATGCTATGCTGAGTAATACTCTGAGTGTGAGTGATGGCATGCAGTGCTGGTGTGAGCAGTACTCTGAGTGTGAGTGATGGCATGCAGTGCTGGTGTGAGCAGTACTCTGAGTGTGAGTGATGGCATGCAGTACTGGTGTGAGCAGTACTCTGAGTGTGAGTGATGGCATGCAGTGCTGGTGTGAGCAGTACTCTGACTGAGTGATGGCAAGCTGTGCTGGAGTGAGCAGTACTCTGAGTGTGAGTGATGGCAATCTGTGCTGGAGTGAGCAGTACTCTGACTGTGAGTGATGGCAAGCTATGCTGAGTAATACTCTGAGTGTGAGTGATGGCATGCAGTGCTGGTGTGAGCAGTACTCTGAGTGTGAGTTATGGCAAGCTATGCTACAGTGAGCAGTACTCTGACTGTGAGTGATGGCATGCAGTACTCTGAGTGATGGCATGCAATGCTTGAGTGAGCAGTACTCTGAGTGATGGCATGCAATGCTGGAGTGAGCAGTACTCTGAGTGATGGCATGCAATGCTGGAGTGAGCAGTACTCTGACTGTGAGTGATGGCATGCAGTACTCTGAGTGATGGCATGCAATGCTGGAGTGAGCAGTACTCTGAGTGATGGCATGCTATGCTGGAGTGAGCAGTACTCTGAGTGATGGCATGCAATGCTGGAGTGAGCAGTACTCTGACTGTGAGTGATGGCATGCAGTACTCTGAGTGATGGCATGCAATGCTGGAGTGAGCAGTACTCTGAGTGATGGCATGCTATGCTGGAGTGAGCAGTACTCTGAGTGATGGCATGCAATGCTGGAGTGAGCAGTACTCTGACTGTGAGTGATGGCATGCAGTACTCTGAGTGATGGCATGCTATGCTGGAGTGAGCAGTACTCTGAGTGATGGCATGCAATGCTGGAGGACAAGCTGGTTTTGCAGACAGCTCTGGGTTTGGGTGGGGTGACTGGTTACATTGAAGTGGAGGGAGGGTTGGGATGTGGTTAGGGGGTGGGGGCTGATTTTGGGCTCGGAGTTGGGAGGAGAAGACAAGAGTTTCAGGAAGTGAGAGATTAGCACTCAGGTAACTGAGACATAGTGTGCAGGTGTGATATGTATATACTGTATGTACAATGTATCGATTATATATAGTGACTGATAAATAGTGTGCTATATTTACTGATCTATATATACTGTATGTACAATGTATCGATTATATATAGTGACTGATAAATAGTGAGCTCCTATTATAGTTACTGATCTATATATACTGTATGTACAATGTATCGATTATATATAGTGACTGATAAATAGTGTGCTATATTTACTGATCTATATATACTGTATGTACAATGTATCGATTATATATAGTGACTGATAAATAGTGAGCTCCTATTATAGTTACTGATCTATATATACTGAATATACAATGTATCGATTATATATAGTGACTGATAGTGTGCTATATTTACTGATCTATATATACTGTATGTACAATGTATCGATTATATATAGTGACTGATAAATAGTGAGCTCCTATTATAGTTACTGATCTATATATACTGAATATACAATGTATCGATTATATATAGTGACTGATAAATAGTGTGCTATATTTACTGATCTATATCTATATATACTGTATGTATAATGTATCGATATATAGTGACTGATAAATAATGTGCTATATTTACTGATCTACATATACTGTATATACAATGTATCCATATATAGTGACTGATAAATAGTGTGCATGTATTATATTCACTGATCTATATCTATATATACTGTATGTACAATGTATCAATATTTAGTGGCTGATAAAGTGTGCTCCTATTATATTGATCTGTATGTATAATGTATGTATATACTGAGTGTGCAGGTGTGATATGTATTTACTAATTCATATCTCCATGTGTCTACCTCTGATGTATAAATATGACACACTGTGTAATGGATATCTATATAGACTGACTGGCACACTGTGTAATGGATATCTATGTAGACTGACTGACACACTGTGTAATGGATATCTATATAGACTGACTGACACACTGTGTAATGGATATCTATATAGACTGACTGGCACACTGTGTAATGGATATCTATGTAGACTGACTGACACACTGTGTAATGGATATCTATATAGACTGACTGGCACACTGTGTAATGGATATCTATGTAGACTGACTGACACACTGTGTAATGGATATCTATATAGACTGACTGACACACTGTGTAATGGATATCTATATAGACTGACTGGCACACTGTGTAATGGATATCTATATAGACTGACTGGCACACTGTGTAATAGATATCTATATAGGCTGAATGACACACTGTGTAATGGATATCCATATAGACTGACTGACACACTGTGTAATGTATATCTATGAAGACTGACTGACACAGTGTGTGATGTGTATGTGTGTGTATATATAGACTGACTGACACAGTGTGTGATGTATATTTACATAGACTGACGCACTGTGTAATGGATAACTATTTAGACTGACTGGCACACTGTGTAATGAATATCTATATAGCGATGCGGAATCGTTGGGGCTTTAAAAATACCAGTAAAAAATAAAAATATAGACTGACTGACACAGTGTGTAATGTATATCTATATAGACTGACTGGTACACTGTGTAATGGATATCTATATAGACTGGTTGGCACACTGTGTAATGGATATCTATATAGACTGTGTTAAGATATTCACAGCTTAAATGGGTGAAACTGCCATTTAGTTAATCTTCCACCTTTCAGAGACACAGGCTCTATTGCAGTAGACCGCCAAACTCCCGAACGCAGTATAAGGGAATGCGATAAACCCACGAACAAAGAATCAGCCAAACTCCTTCCACGGCTAAAACAGGTGAAATAATACTTGCAAGTATTATTTAGTACTTCCAAATGCATAAAAATACATAACTATAAAAATACCAAATTAATTTGATTCGTGTAACATATCCCCAGATAGCCTGGATCTGAGCGCACATGACTACCGAATAGCGCTCTGACCCAATGCACACAGTTCAATCGCCATGTAGTCAAAGTCTTTCACACTGTCCTTTCAGTATACGATTGACTCCATGGGATGGCTATCTGGGTTAAGTCCATTCGTATGATCCAAAGTCCCGAACGGACCGGCGTTCGTATGCCCGATGATAAGAAGGGCGGTCGGTAGTTTCAGCGGTGTTTGGTAGAAAAAAGCGTCTGTTTAGAGTTCCATAAGTTCTTCGTCGAACACCGCTGTTCATTCGTGTGGTTAAAATGGGCACCGCCTCGTGGTCGGCATACGAACGATGACCACCCTGCATACGGTTAGAATGAAGAGGTGTCTGCGGTTAACCACAATGTTCTAATTGGGGCCAAGAGGTTAACCAGCAGCACACTTCTCTTCTGGGTGGCCATCCATTCGGTAGTTTGGTTCGGTATACCTTGCAATAAACGAACAGGTACGTACGGCAGGTAATTCCACAAACATAAATGAAACAGAACCAGCAATTAGTCTTTACACAGATGGATCTGTCACACGGCTCCCTCCTTGTGGGACACTCCGGCAGACCCGGCTTGACCCTTTGGCGGGTTAACTTGGGGATGACCGGACTAGGAGGTGGTAGGGATGTCAGTTTGCCAGGACAATCCATCAGCGTTCCTGTTCTGCTTACCGGGTTGGTAGCTGATGGTGAAGTTATATGGTTGTAGGGCTAAACTCCACCGCAGCATCGACCATTGTCTCCTGAGACCTGGTTAAGCCAGACTAGGGGATTGTGGTCCGTTATAAGAGAGAATTCCTGTCCGTATAAATAGGGGCTCAACTTCTTCAGTGCCCAGACCAGGGCTAACACTATTTCTCAACTGCTGCATAGCTCACTTCCCGAGGTAGTAACTTTCTGCTGAGATATGCGACAGGGTGCTCTCCTCCATCTTCCCTGACCTGGCTCAGCACAGCCCCCAGTCCATACATGGAAGCATCTGTGTGGATGAGAAAGCGTTTGTTAGGGACTGGGGCAGCCAGGACAGAGGCATTCCCAAGAACCTGCTTCAGGGCCTGAAACGTGGCTTCACAAGCTGGAGACCACAGGACCTGCTTAGGTAAGTTCTTCTTAGTCAGGTCAGTCAGGGGCTTGGCGATAGTACTGTAGTCAGGGACATAATGTCGGTAGTACCCTGCCGTCCCCAAGAAAGCTAGCACCTGGGTCTTCGTGATAGGTGTGGGCCAGTTAGCCACTGCCTCTACCTTGGTTGGCTCTGGTCTCTGGCTCCCACACCCCACTCTGTGACCCAAGTACTGTACTTCAGCCATGCCTAGATGGCACTTGTCGGGTTTCAAGGTCAGGCCAGCGGCCCAAATCTTGTCCAAAACCACCCCTACATGCACCAGGTGTTCCTCCCAGGACTCACTGTAGACCGCAATGTCATCCAGGTATGCACAAGCAAATTCCTGGAAGCCATCGAGAAGTCTATCCACCATACGCTGGAAGGTAGCCGGAGCATTCTTCATCCCAAATAGCATGACCTTAAACTGGTACAGGCCAAAGGGGGTGACGAATGCCGACTTAGGGATAGCATCCTCGGCCAGGGGGATCTGCCAATAGCCCTTACACAGGTCTATGGTGGTCAGATAGCGTCCCCTGGCGATACAGTCTAATAATTCGTCTACCCAGGGCATCGGGTAGGCGTCAGTGGTGGTCCTCTCGTTGATCTGCCTGTAGTCCACACAGAACCGGGTGGTCCCATCTTTCTTAGGCACTAGGACTACAGGCGAGGCCCAAGGACTGTCGGAGTCTCTGGGTCGTCTGCAGCAGGGGCACACACTGCAGCGACATCTTCTGGTCTCTCCTGATACTCCTTCAGCATGTTCACATGAAAGGATCGCTGAATCCCTTCATCTGCACAGCTGGCTATAAGGTAGGTAGTATCACACACCTGAGCTATTACTTTATACGGGCCCTGCCAAGATGCTTGCATCTTGTTCGCCTTCACCGTTTTGAGCACTAAAACCTTCTGCCCGACCTGGATGACCCGCTGTCGGGCACCCCGATCGTACTACCTCTTCTGTCTTCCCTGGGCCACCTGGAGATTCTCCCTTACCATTAGGGACAGTTTCTGCATGCGGTCCCGGAGTTCCAGGACATATGGTACTATGGGGGTTCCTTCCTGCTCTGTCTCTCCCTCCCGGTGTCCTCTAATGAAATCCAGGGGTCCGCAGACCCTCCTCCCATACTGTAGCTCAAAGGGAGAGAACCCAGTAGATTCCTGGGGCACCGCTCTGTATGCAAATAGCAGATGAGGCAGGAATCGCTCGCAGTCTCTGCAAGTGTCAGTAAAGGTCCTCAACATCTGCTTGAGGGTGCCATTAAAGCGCTCGCAGAGACCGTTAGTCTGTGGGTGATAGGGTGAACTAAGCAGCGGCTTAATGCCGCACACCTTCCACAGTTGCTGAGTGAGCACAGCGGTAAACTGAGTTCCCTGGTCGGAGAGAATCTCCTGAGGGAACCCTACCCTAGTGAAAATCTTAACCAGGGCATCAGCTACTGTCTCTGCCTCAATATTAGACAGTGCTACTGCCTCTGGGTAACGTGTGGCATAGTCCACCACAGTGAGAATATACTTCTTACCTGATGGACTAGCCTTAGCCAGTGGACCAACAATGTCAACGGCTATGCGGGAAAAGGGTTCCCCAATAATAGGCATAGACATAAGCCTAGCTCTTGGGTGATCCCCCCGCTAACCTACCCGTTGACAGGTGTCACAAGTACTACAATATACCCGCACATCTCAGTTAAAATTGGTCCAGAAGAAATTCTGAGTGATCCTATGAGCTGTGCGGCCGGACCCTAGATGTCCAGCTAACCGCACATCATGCCCAATCCGCAGAATCTCCTGCTGGTATTTCACAGGCACCACCAGCTGCCGATTCTGCGGAGAGGTATTCTTTTTCTGGGAAGGTTTAGGAATCCTGTACAGTCTATCCCCCACCCACTCGTAACGCTCCCCATCTACTCCCTCTTCCCCAGCATCTGCCCTAGCCCTATACTTCTCCAGGGTCGGATCCTCCCGGGTTTCCCTCCCGTATGTCTCGGGGGTATCCTAGCCTAAGGGGGCCTGATCTAGGGTGCAAGTTGGGGTAGAGAGTCTTGCCTGGGTCTCAGCAGCAGGTGGGCCAGTCTCTGCGGCACGGGTCTGGACACGGGTCGTCACAGCGTTAACCTCAGCGGGACCCATCGGAGCTAATGCAGAAACAAGGGGGGCCAAATCATTTCCAAGGAGGACATCAGCTTGCAAATCCCTCATGATCCCCACATTCACATGCCTAGCGCCCAATCCCCAATCCAAATGTACCCGGACAACGGACAGGCAGAACACAGCGCCCCTGGCTACTCTCACAGCCACAGTGTCTCCGGTGTGCTGGTTCTCAGACACCAAGTGCTTTTGGAGTAAGGTCATGGTTGCACCGGTATCTCGCAGACCACTGAACTCCTTCCCGTTCACTTTAATGAGTTGCTTGGACGGGGTCTGCCTCGTGTAGGATGCCCCAACATTCTTCCTCCTCTATGCAGTGGGCAGCAGGCGGAGGGCTCCGCTGGTTTCCGCTGGTGGGTCTCCTCCAGGACAGGGCCTGGTTAGCTGTATTCAGCGGACACTCCTGCCATTTGTGTCCTAGCTGCTTGCATCCGAAACACTGGATGGGCTGCGAGTAGTCCTGTGAGTTGAATCGGGGCGGCTGAGGGTAGTTGTTAGCTGGAGGTGGTGCTGGCGTGCGGTGAGTCGGAGGTTGATAGACGGTAGCTGCTGGTCAGTACTCCACTCTGGCAGGGGTCTTACTAATAGCATTGTCCAGTTTACGGGCATCCGTATACTCGTCTGCCAGATGAGCTGTTTCATGCAGGGTGGAGGGTTTACGGTCCCGGACCCACTCCCTGACCCCCGGGGTTAACTTCTCAAAGCAATGTTCCAGCAGAAACATCTGTAGTACCTCTTCCGGCTTGGCACCCTGCCATCCAGTGAGCGGCTGTACGGTGTACTTTACATGCCCATTCAACGTAGGAATCCCCGGCTAGTTTGGCAGTGTCTCTGAACCGCCTCCGGTATGCCTCTGGTGAGTAGATCTTCTTTGACCGCAACATAATCCCCGATCTCCTCGCCAGGAATGGCCTGAAAAGCTTCACTGGCCCGGCCGGATAACTTTCCAGACAATATAGTGACCCTGTCTTCTGCGGGTACCTTGTGCAGTGCACATTGCCGCTGAAAATCAGCAAGGTACCCATCAATCTCTCCTTCTGTCTCACTGAAGGATTTAAACGCTGCAAACTGTACCTTTCTCTTTTCCACCGGGGTTGCTGGCCTCTTTGGCGGAGCAGGTTGGCCTCCACAGCTTCTATGACCCGGCTGATGATCTCTGCAGTTGGGTTGGGACTAAATGAGCCAGTCTGATTCTCACTGCCCGGTCAAAGCTTGCCTCTTCAGGGGTCCTATCAGCTGTGCTGGGCCCATTGGTTCCTTCCTTTTGGTAAGGATGGCAATAATCTCCCTCTTCCTGAGATTACTGGCATGTCTGCCTCTTTGTTCCAGTAGATCTTTAAGGGTAGCTCTTTTGAGCCTCTGGTATGGTATTTCCATTAATTCTGGATGTGTAGTTGTCTCTCTGGGTGATTAGGATCATCCCGTCGCTTGCCACCAGTTGTTAAGACACTCACAGCTTAAATGGGTGAAACCGCCGTTTAGTTAATCTTCCTCCTTTCAGAGACACAGGCTCTATTGCAGTAGACCGCCAAACTCCCGAACGGAGTATAAGGGAATGCGATAAACCCACGAACAAAGAATCAGCCGAACTCCTTCCACGGTAAAACAGGCGAAATAATACTTCCAAGTAGCAATCCCCCCCAAACACGAGACCAAGCTCCGTCTTGAGGGTATAACAGGAATCTGCTTTAATGAGGGCTACCTGCCCGCAGGGCCGGATTAACATAGGGGCTGATGGAGCTGCAGCTCCAGGCCCAGGCCCAGGCCCATGGAATAGGCCCAATGATTTAATAAAAAAATAAAAAAAACTTTTTTTTTTTACCTTTTTTTTTTTTCACATACTACTCTTAGGGATTCCACCTGGCTTTTATTTTATTGGCACAGCCAGTATTTGAGGCTGCCTGGCTGGTGCCAATATTACAGTGATACTGGCAATACAAATGCTGGTATTTTTCTCAGTATAAACATTACTATGCAATACCAGCACTGGCCAGTAGGGGTCGCTGTATGTGGAGACAGGCAGGGATAGGAAGTTTCAGCATATCCTTCCCTGCCTATCTATACTCACTGATCTGCAGGGGTGCAGCTACAGAGAGTCCAGACAGCAACTCCCACTCTGCAGAGACAGCCTACAGCTCAGGGAAGTAAGGGAAGGCTGCAAGGAGACATGGGGACACTGAGACACTAAGGGACATTGGGAAACATTATGACACAGACACATGGGGACACAGTGTCCCCATGTCTCCCAGCCAGTGTCCCTGGTGTCTCAGTGCCCCCTAGTCTCCCAGTGCCCCCAATCTGCCAGTGTCTCACTGTCCTCATGTCTCCTAGTGCCTCCATGTCTCCCAGTGCCTCAAGTGTCCCCATGTCTCCAAGCTAGTGTTCCTAGTGTCTTTGGCCCTGGTGTCTCCTTGTCCCCATGTCTCACAGTGCCCCCATGTCTCAATGTTCCCCAGCCAGTGTATCTAGTGTCTGTGTCTCTGGTGTCTGTGTCCCCATGTCTTCAAGTGTCCCCTATTTTCCCAGTGTCCCCATGCATCCCAGCCAGAGTCCCCTAGTCTCCTAGTGTCACTGGTGTCTCCGTGTCCCTAGGTCTCCCCGTGTCCCCAGGTCTTCCCGTCTTCCTAGTGACATGGGGACCCTGGGATACATGGGGACATAGGGAGACATGGGGCATTGAGACACTGTGATACATAGGATCACTGGGAGACCTGGGGACACGACACTAGGGGACACTGGGAGACATGGGGCACTGAGACACTGATACATAGGAACACTGAGACCTGGAGTAATCGACACATGGGGGCACTGGGAGACATGGGGCCACTGGGAGGAATCCATCTATACAGCAGAATCAAACTAAGTAGTTTTTTGGTGATTTTACAGCATTTTCTCTTATGTCACTCCTTGTGATTTACATCATGTGATGTCACCCATACATATTTAATTATGCAAATTAGCAAGGGCGGTATGTTTTTCCAAGAAAGGTGGCAACCCTAACTACTTTTCACATACTCTTATTTAAGTATGGAAACTTAAGAGGGATGGATAGGAACAAAACTTGTGTGGACTGGCTGACAATGAATATAGTTGAAGGGACACTAGAGTCACCAGAACAAATACAGCTTATTGAATTTGTTCTGGTGAGTAGAATCATTACCGTCATGCTTTTTGCTGTAAACACTGTCTTTTCAGAGAAAATGCTGTCTTTACATTACAGCCTAGTGGTAACTTCACTGGCCACTCCTTAGATGGCTGTTAGAGATCCTTCCTGGGTCATGGCTGCCTAAAATGCATCCAAACATTCAGTGTCTCCTCCCTCTGCATGCAGACACTGAACTTTCCTCATAGAGATTCATTGATTCAATTCATCTCTATGAGAAGATGCTGATTGGCCAGGGCTGTGTTTGAATCATGCTGGCTCTGCCCTGATCTGCCTCTTTGTCAGTCTCAGCCAATCCTATGGGGAAGCACTGTGATTGGATTAGGCCACCACTTCTAATGATGTCAGCAGACTGCTTGTTTTTCTGAGTCTAACAGCATGCAGAGTTACAGCTCCAGGCTTGAATACAGTAAGATTTTGCTATATTTATGGAGGCATGAGGGGCCCAGGGGGGGGCTAGATGGTGGTGTTAACACTATAGGGTCATGAATTCATGTTTGTGTTCCTGACCCTATAGTGATCCTTTAAGGTAATGCTGACTTTGGTCTCTCTAACACTGTGGCATGTTCCCTTTCTTCTACACTCACTACATACAGCTTTTCTCTGTCCCAGACCATATACCAGGAGCTTATGCCTGCTAGTAAGAAGGTAAGGAGACAAGTGGACCAGCGAGTGCTAGGGGACAGTCCTTAGAAAGCGTTGAGTGAGCGCATCATTAGATGCATTTATGCCAAGCTCAGGGTGCTGTCTGCATAGTATGCCCTTAGTTGGCCAGCTGCATGATTGGCAGGCAGGCTGGCCTTCTAATTCTTTGGGCAGACATACCCTCTTTTTGGGCATGTTTGCCCCTTTTGGCAGGTTACGTGATTTGTGTCAGTGGCACACCCTTTTACCGTGCCCATTGACTTCCTGCTTGACTGGACACTGCTGTTAGGGGTTATGGATTTACTTTAAAGATGAAAACATAAATTAGAGGGAGATTAGCCTAGGGTATGTGTTTTCTTATAGCTGCTGTTTTCTTTCTCTCCAGCACCATCTCCATCAAATACATGATGCTTGGGAGTGTTTTACTGTTTTTGGTTGATATGATTCTGTAATTAGGCCCGTCATAATTGTCAGCACCAGGCCCACTGGGCTCTTAATCTGGCCCTGCCTGCCCGGTATTTATGCAGGTCTCCCACCTGGTGGACACTCCCCTAGGGGACCAGATGGAAGACTGGGACATATATCGTACAGTAGCCAATCACAGTGGCTCAGGTTTAAACACTCCCCTTTACACAAGTAAATCCCTCCTCTCTATCCTGGAGATAACTGGGAAGAAATCCAATTATCTCCAAGGATAGAGGCAAACCGCCATTTTACATGATACATTAAAAATGCATAAAAATACATAACTATAAAAATACAGAATACATTTGATTCGTGTAACGTATCCCCAGATAGCCTGGATCTGAACACACATTACTACCAAATAGCGCTCAGACCCAATGCACACAGTTCAATCGCCATGGAGTCAAAGTCTTTCACACTGTCCTTTCGGTATATGATTGACTCCATGGGATGGCTATCTGGGTTAAGTCCATTCGTATGATCCAAAGTCCCGAACGGACCGGCGTTCGTATGCCCGATGATAAGAAGGGCGGTCGGTAGTTTCAGCGGTGTTTGGTAGAAAAAAGCGTCTGTTTAGAGTTCCATAAGTTCTTCGTCGAACACCGCTGTTCATTCGCGTGGTTAAAATGGCCGCCGCCTCGTGGTCGGCATACGAACGATGACCACCCTGCATACGGTTAGAATGAAGAGGTGTCTGCGGTTAACCACAACGTTCTAATTGGGGCCAAGAGGTTAACCAGCAGCACACTTCTCTTCTGGGTGGCCGTCCGTTCGGTAGTTTTGTTCGGTATAACTTGCAATAAACGAACAGGGACGTACGGGCAGGTAATTCCAGGAACATAAACAAAACAGATGAACCAGCAATTAGTCTTTACACAGATGGATCTGTCACAGACTGACTGGCACACTGTGTAATGAATATCTATATAGACTGGACACTGTGTAATGGATACTTATATAGACTGACTGGCACACTGTGTAATGGATATCTACATAGACTGACTGGCACACTGTGTAATGGATATCTATATAAACTGACTGGCACACTTTGTAATGAATATCTATATAGACTGGCACACTGTGTAATGGATATCTATATAGACTGACTGGCACACTGTGTAATGGATACTTATGTGGACTGACTGACATTGTGTAATGGATATCTATATAGACTGACTGGTACACTGTGTAATAGATATCTATGTAGACTGACTGAAACACTGTGTAATGGATATCTATATAGACTGACTGGCACACTGTGTAATGGATATCTGTATAGACTGGCACACTGTGTAATGGATATCTGTATAGACTGACTGACACACTGTGTAATGGATATCTATGTAGACTGACTGGCACACTGTGTAATGGATATCTATGTAGACTGACTGGCACACTGTGTAATGGATATCTATATAGACTGACTGACACACTGTGTAATGGATATCTATATAGACTGACTGGCACACTGTGTAATGGATACCTATGTAGACTGACTGACACACTGTGTAATGGATATCTATATAGACTGACTGACACAGTGTGTAATGGATATCTATATAGACTGGCACACTGAGTAATGGATATCTATATATATACTGACTGACCCACTGTGTAATGGATATCTATATAGACTGGCACACTGTGTAATGGATATCTATGTAGACTGACTGGCACACTGTGTAATGGGTATCTAAATAGACTGACTGGCACACTGTGTAATGGATATCTATGTAGACTGACTGGCACACTGTGTAATGGATATCCATATAGACTGACTGACACACTCTGTAATGTATATCTATGAAGACTGACTGACACACTGTGTAATGGATATCTATATAGACTGGATATGGATATCTATATAGACTGACTGGCACACTGTATAATGGATACCTATGTGGACTGACTGACACTGTGTAATGGATATCTATATAGACTGACTGGTACACTGTGTAATAGATATCTATGTAGACTGACTGACACACTGTGTAATGGATATCTATGTAGACTGACTGACACACTGTGTAATGGATATCTATATAGACTGACTGGCACAGTGTGTAATGGATATCTGTATAGACTGGCACACTGTTTAATGGATATCTATATAGACTGACTGACACACTGTGTAATGGATATCTATATAGACTCACTGACACACTGTGTAATGGATACCTATGTAGACTGACTGACACACTGTTTAATGGATATCTATATAGACTGACTGGCACACTGTGTAATGGATAACTATGTAGACTGACTGACACATTGTGTAATGGATATCTATATAGACTGACTGACACAGTGTGTAATGGATATCTATATAGACTGGCACACTGAGTAATGGATATCTATATAGACTGACTGGCACACTGTGTAATGTATATCTATATAGACTGACTGACCCACTGTGTAATGGATATCTATATAGACTGACTGGCACACTGTGTAATGGATATCTATGTAGACTGACTGGCACACTGTGTAATGGGTATCTAAATAGACTGACTGGCACACTGTGTAATGGATATCTATGTAGACTGACTGGCACACTGTGTAATGGATATCCATATAGACTGACTGACACTGTGTAATGTATATCTATGAAGACTGACTGACACAGTGTGTGGTGTGTGTGTGTGTGTGTGTGTGTATATATATATATAAGTATATATATATGTTTTAAGGCCATTTGGCCTGTATTTGTGGGAGGGGCTTAAATTAATTCACTCCCCTATATAAGGGACACCCCTTACCTGACTCATATCGCTTGAGGTCAGCATCAGAATGATTTCCACTTCCGGGTCATCCAGACGCCATTTTACCTGATTACTCCATGAGGTTTTCTAAGCTGAGCTGTGTCAGGAATTCAGCCACAGGCTTTTCCGGCCTACCACCTTCTTTCTTCAATCTATTGCTGTGGATGGTGTCCAAGTGACTCACAAACCGTAAGTCGACCTACCCGTTACGCCAGGCATCAGTCCCACGGCACCATGCACGGGTCAGGTCCTCACTTTACGGCTGCATTTTGTCTAAATCTGTCCTAAAACCATTGGATGTTCATGCATATCATTCGTTTAAATTCACTTGTTTATATCTGTCACTGGCTCATTTCGAGCATTAGCATACTCCCAAACGGGAACACATTCTCTTTCAATTGCCTAAACATACTAGGCAATTCTGTGCGTGCATTTCGAATCTCACTGCTCGTTTCGTTTTGTTTCCCTGGCATACCAGGCTCACGATTCGTGCAATTTTCTACCAAACGGGTACTAGTTCATGCATTTACTATTGTACTACACACACGTTTCGTGTGTTTACAACCCGTGAACAGAACTTTGGTTTGTTACAATGATTGTTATTAAGCTATTATGTTCACTTATTGTATATTGTCAAACGGGCACTGTTTGTTTCACAACTATAATGCTGGGGCATAGCTCACAAACAATGTTTCACATAAACCACACTGACCCCTACAGGTCACTCTCAAAATCTCACGTTAACCTTGCATTTGGATTAACCCCTTAAGGACCAAACTCTGGAATAAATGATATGTCACACATGTCATGTATCCTTCAGGGGTTAAAGGGTATTTTACCATACAATCAGCATTTCTGACCCCTACTGGTCAACAGCAAAACTGTCTTCACATGTCATATACAATTACCAGCCAATATAAATTACACATAAGATTGTTTTAAACATAACCATAAACCATGAATTAAACTCCAACACGGGCTCAACTTCAGGTTTAATTCACAATAATTTACATTTCACATTAAGACTAACAGTGGTTCTATCAACACTGCCACCTACAGGTCTGTCAAGTACATTGACAATTTTCATGGGGTTTTTCATGGGGTTTTACAAACACCAAAACACTGACCCCTATAGGTCAACAGACAAACAACATTTCACATACCAATCAGTATCAACTACACTGCCACCTATAGGGCACTCAGCAGATCTCCAGTGCACTTGCATTTTGCAACTCCATGTTCACTTGCCATTCAATAAGGCATACAACAATTCACATAGCAAGCAGTATATCAATATCTGTTATAAATACACATATTATTACACAGTAGCACACGCATCTGTATATACGTAACTGGTAATATGGTTCACATACATACGGCACTTAATGGGTTAAGATTGATACATATTTAACCAGTATGGATATGATGTTTAATATTTACATATCACGGCACTTTACTTTCACATATACTGTATGTTTTAAGATAAGCTTGGTCTATGCCATATTTCCTTATGCCATACGATTTTATCCATTCAGGTTACAGTTACTACTAAAAAACCTATAAGGATTGTCAGGTTCAATACCATACTACCAGGTACGTACACCTGCTCACGTAGTTATCCATCTCTTACCTTCCCTGGAATAGTAATAGTGTACCGGCAATTAGGGTTCTAGGGCCCAATAGGTATTACCCCCTTTTTTCTCTGCATTATGCTTCAGTTAGTGGTCCCGCGAGGCCAACACCCCGCCTCACACTCGGAGGCATACACCCCTCGGGCCACTCGTGAGCTAGCCGCCTCGCATTGTATCATAGAGAGGGCCTCACCTGTCACTCCCCTTCCTATTTTTCTGGTTACTGTCACCGAGAGGCCAACATCCTGCCACAACGTTCGGTGGCCACACAAAATCCCCTCGCGCCAAGCATAGATAGAGCCTCTCAAGCCACTTGGCAACTAGCAGGGCCTCACCAGTCACCAAAAAAAAAAAACACCAAGCCTAATCGTTTCGCCTTACGGCTTAGCTAGCAAGCCGGTACAAGACCCCTGGGTACAAATATATAATTGCAATCTTTATTGTTATTTAAGTATTTCTCAAAAAGATGGTAAAGAATCACCTCTTCCTAGCACCACGGCTAGAAGTGATACACCTTCATCTCTTACCTTCCCTGGAATAGTAGTAATGTACTGGCAATTAGGGTTCTATGGCCCAATAGGTATTACCCCCTGTTTCTCTGCTTTACGCTTCGGTTAGTGGTCCCGCGAGGCCAACACCCTGCCTCACACTCGGAGGCATACACCCCTCGGGCCACTCGTGAGCTAGCCGCCTCGCATTGTATCATAGAGAGGGCCTCACCTGTCACTCCCCCTCCTATTTTCTGGTTACTGTCACCGAGAGGCCAACATCCTGCCACAACGTTCGGTGGCCACAAAAAAAAAATTCCCTCACCAGTCACCAAAAAACACCAAGCCTAATCGTTTCGCCTTACGGCTTAGCTAGCAAGCCAGTACAAGACCCCTGGGTACAAATAATAATTGCAATCTTTATTGTTATTTAAGTATTTCTCAAAAAGATGGTGAAGAATCACCTCTTCCTGGCACCCCGGCTAGAAGTGATACACCTTCAAGCAGAGGAGATGTGGCTCCGACCTAAGGAGGCGACAAATACCCTACCCTGCCACAGCAAGGAAAGCAGAGTTATTCAAACTCCTCCATACATCAATGGACAACACGGAGGCAGGGGAAGGCCCAGCAACACCAACTCAGGTGACACCTAGGCCATGCTAGCCTCACTCATAAACTCATGAGCCAAAAAATTTACGACAGACTGGCAATTTCGAGTCAGTCACAGCCCTCACAAGGCTGGGCCTCACGCTACTGTACAACCAGCACCAACCGAAACTCGGTTACTTGGTACAAGACGTTAACCCTGCACATATGATCCCGGCACATTGGGGAAACAAGGCATATATATGTATGATGATGTATCTATGATGGTCAGACCCAGGGATTCTAGGTAAATCGGGAACTGACCATCCCTTGGTTGTGTTGGTATTTGGAATATGTAGAGATGCTTATTTGTGCAGGTACCCATACAGAAGGGATTTTCTCCCAAACAAACGGGTGAGCACTCTCAGGCTCCAGGTACCAGCACCTCTGAACTACCATAGACAATTGGTATTAGTAGTTGCATTGCATATAGACTGTTGCATATATGTTAAAATCATTCAGGGCACATGACAAACCATGTGTCCCAATACAACTTACAAATAACGTACTCTCCATCTGTACACACCAATGCATTTTCAATACTACTGACTTATCACCCTTCCAGACTTGTAGTAGAGTTACTAAGGCTCTGGAGCTTCAAAGGGCTCCCATACAGGTATCATAAATAAACTCTCAAGGAATATAGCATGCCCTCACTTACAGTCAGCACAACAGAACTGTCGGCTGTAAACACACTCATAGCCAAGATTTGCAGAGGGGTTTTTACTTGGGTTTTCCAATCTCCACCATTTACAGCATGGCACCAAACACAAATGCATTGGTATTGTCACAAGGGAATCTTCCCTTAAACAAAGACTAACCATAGACTTATTGGCACCACACACCTTCGCTACCCCAAGTCTCAACTCCCTCATACCCTCCGAGGAGTTTCCTTACTATACACACCATTGATCTACCTTTACAGCTATCACTCAAGCAGGGGTTGAAGCTTCGACCAATATTAAGTAAGACCAATATCATCAACACAGTAAATGGCTACCATCTACCCTACAAACTGGCACTTACATGGCATAAAATGGGCAATCCTTTTCCCGCTAAAAGCAGCTGCTGTGGCATGGGGTAAATCATGGTCAGGGTCATCAATCCGTTGTTACTCAGACAACTGAGCACATGTCATATCATCAACAAATGCCACTCATCATCCATACGATCATGGTATTGCTGGGGAACTCACTTGGTTGGCCACTTACCACATTTCTTTTACTTTCATGTACCAGGCGTTGGTATACATCCTTGCCGACAATTGTCTCATTTATATTCCAGGCACGTTTATCATACGCTTCCTACAGCCTTATATACAGTCACGGCCACTCTTTCGTTCCAGAGACAAAATCATGGATTAGACATACTCATGCAGCATAGCATGCACTATCCCACCTAGCACTTTCATCCCATACTTGTAGAACGCACCTATTCACCTGGCTTTAAAGAATCTCATTGGAACACGACATAGCTCAACCTGTGTCATAACATTTCTCCTAGGTTTTGCTTCATTTTTTGCCACCTTAAACTAAAAACATCTCACACACCATTAATTATATATTTTACAGGCATTCAACAACACAGGATAACCTATGGCCAAAACTACCATAACTTCATGCTATCATACCAGACAAGAATAAACTCAGAGGTTTTCAGGAATCCATCCCCCCACGTTCCTCACAGATATTACCAATAGCCATCCAACTTTTCCATCCTTATTGGACCTATTAGAGCTACAACCTTTCAATTATACTACCAAGTTGGCCATTACCAGCCATGCCTTTTATGCCTTTCTCAGGCCAGAGAATCCACTACCATAACCACCACTCAGACAGATCATTGTCTTCAACGATCCCACGTGTGTAAACACATATATCATTACCTATTGGCTCTACCACATTCCGAAACGAGTCAACACGCACCAACAGTAGAGATAACATACTATCCTACCCACAACAAATGGTGTCCAGTTGCGGTCCTAGATTCCTACCTTCAAAAATCCTTCAAGGAATTAAATACCGTAATGCATTTAAGGAAATGTCTGGTTAATTTGTATATATTGTTGACTGTGTTAAATCTTTGATTATTCTTTTTGCCCTCTTTATTTACAGGCCTACCGTATCGTCGGTCTTGGCACACCACAACCGACTTGCTCCCTTTATACTATCCTACGCTTATGCTGGAACCTTACTCCATATACGGCTATTTGCCCCGAACACAAGTTTTAAGGCCATTTGGCCTGTATTTGTGGGAGGGGCTTAAATTAATTCACTCCCCTATATAAGGGACACCCCTTACCTGACTCATATCGCTTGAGGTCAGCATCAGAATGACCCTCCCACCCACTCCTCATTTCAACACTTTCTCTTTTCTTTCCATTTACTTTACTTACTTACTCCTTGGTGGGCCCTCTTTATTTACAGGCCTACCGTATCGTCGGTCTTGGCACACCACAACCGACTTGCTCCCTTTATACTATCCTACGCTTATGCTGGAACCTTACTCCATATACGGCTATTTGCCCCGAACACAAATGTATATATATACGTATGTGTATATATATGTATATATCTATATAATTTTTTTAAAATATTTTTATTTATATATAGGTATATATATAGTGATATATACGTATATATTTATGTATATAGATATATATATTATTTCGTTCTACGTGTATTTTTATATATATATATATATATATATTAATTTCACAAAACAGTTAGAACGAAATAACACACATCTATATATTTTTTAATTATTTATTTTTAATTATTTTTTTAATTTTATTTTTTAACGTATTTACATTTTATTTTTTTTATATTATATATAAATATATATATAACAATAATTATATATATATTTAATCAGTATCGGTCTACGTGTAATTTGATATTAATATATATATATAATTATATATATATTAATAGTAAAATACACCTAGACGGTGTATGTGTGTGTGTATGTATATGTGTATATATATACTTAGATCATATATATATAACATATATATATATGATCTAAGTATATATAATTTTTTTTTTTTACACCATTAACTTTTTTTATTTTATTTTCAGCCAGCAGGGGGACCACCTGTAATTACAGGCAGCCCCCCTGCCGGCAATACAGAAGCCAGCTATCCCCGGCCATGTGATTGTGGGGTCTTCGCTAGGACCCCACTCTCACATGGCCGGGGGGCTTCGACGAGGACGGATGTGCCGCGGGGGGCTTCCTGGGAGTCCCCCCAACCGCGATCGCATTAACCCCTTAAAACCGGAGGGCGTACAATTACGCCCGGCGGAGTTTAGAGCCGCCTATTAGAGGGCGTAATTGTACGTGCTCCGGTTTTAAGGGGTTAATGCAGATTCTGCAGAACATATACAGGCTAAATGAAAAACAATCACTGTATAATGTGTCCCCTGCTGTATAGTCCAAAACCACTGCACGATGTCTCTGTGCACCAAATGCTGGCGAGATGGCACCGTGTTGAAAAGTCCAAACAGTGTCTGTGAGTTAAAATGGCCGCCATCCATTGTTCTCACCATGTGCTTCTGATACAGGAAATGGTGGCCACCCAGTAACTCCACAGTATGTCCCCAGATGGTTCTTAAAGGGCCAGCAGCAGCACAACACAAATCCATTATGCCCAAATCATGTCTTTAAAGGGCAGTACAAACCAGGGGCCATAGTCACAGGGCAAGAAGCGGGCAAGCAGTCCTCTCCAGGCACAAGTGGCGAAGGGCACTTCGTCACAGCAGCATTCACACACAAGTAGTAAAAAATTAGACATACACACACACTCAACTCCATCCATCAACTTCATCCATATCCATCCATCCCCATCCATATCCATCCATCCATCCCCATCATCCATATCCATCCCCATCATCCATCCATCCCCATCATCCATCCACCCCATCATCCAAATCCATCCATTCCCATCATCCATATCCATCCCCATCATCTATATCCATCATCCATATCCATCCATTCCCATCATCCATATCCATCCCCATCACCCATTCCCATCATCCACATCCATCCCCATAATCCATAACCATCCATTCCCATCATCCATATCCATCATCCATCCCCATCATCCATATCCATCCACCCCCATCATCCATATCCATCCATTCCCATCATCCATATCCATGCCCATCATCCATATCCATCCAGTCACCCACTCACACTCAGTCACCCACTCACCCTCAGTCACCCACCCACACTCAGTTACCCACCCACACTCACTAAATAAATTTACTTACAGTTTGAATCCTCCCCTCCTCCTCGGTCTCTGGTCTTCAGCTTGTCCGCTCAAGCCACTCCCACGCAGATAGGATGCTCGTGCACAGTGTTGCCTAGAGCTGCCCTCTGTCTGCTGACAGCAGATCTGAGTGGATTGATGCATTTTATGTCTCAATCAACTCGGAAGTCCCTCTGGTGACAGTCTGAGTGACTGCAACTGGAGGTGTCCCTAGCTTTGAATGTAAACACTGTATTTTCTAAGAAAATACAGTGTTTACATGAGAAAGGCTGCAGGGAGCTATAGTTCTCACCTGAACAACCTCATTAAGCTGAAGTTGTTCAGGTGACTATAGTGTCCTTTTAATAGGCTGCTGTCTAGTTATTCTTTAAGAATAAAAGGAGGGATTGGAAGGGTTCATTTCTGTTCAGCTAAATCATAAAACATTACAAGGAGGACACATTTATAATTTGGTACGAGACCATATTTGCTCCTCCTTCTTTTAAGAAGACACCTCCTATTCTGAGAAGATCCACCCTTATTACACCCCCTTGATAAAGTTTAGAGCTATGATTTGTTCTATGCTTTTTTCATGCTGTATGCATGAGCTGTCCATAACGTTAGTTAATAGTTGTCAATATTTGATGTAATTAAAGATACTGCCCCTAGACACCCCTTTATTGCGTGTTATTATAAAACCTTTGTTCTATTTAATAAACAGCAGACATTTTCTAAATCAGACTCCATTGTATGTTCTGCATGAAGTGTCTCCAAATACGTAAAGGACGCAGCTCGGTCGGGATAAAACTTTAAAAGGACACTATAGTCACCAGAGTAACTACAGCTTAAGCAGTTGTTCTGGTGAGTAAAGTCAGTCCCTGCAGGCTTTTTCGAGATCCGCAGAATTGACCATCTCAGCCAATCCAATACTTTCCTATTGGAAAACATTGTGATTGGCTGAGATCACTTCAGATGATGTCAGCCACGGAGGCAGATCAGGGGTAGAGCCAGCAGACTGAAATAAAGGTAAGATTTTACTATATTTAGGGGAGTCATGGGGCTAGATAATGTTTTTAACATTATATGGTCAGGAATACATGTTTGTGTTCTTGACCCTATAGTGTTCCTTGAAGACCATGGCCAGTAATTCTGATGATCACCAAGAACAGGACAGATGTTTCAACATCAAATCTGAATGTATATAAATAGGAATTAACATGAAATACATTTGATACTTGTCACACTTAACAGGGTGACATTTCTGCTCTCCAAGTTTTTACTCGCCAATGGCTAGCAGTGAATGATAATTTTGATCATTAGAGTAGCATATATTAAAATGCAAACTAGTTTCATTTAAGTTGTTAGGTTTCATATTTTGTAATAAAATGGATCTCTGTCTTGCAGAAATGCTCTCTGTGTAAGGAGTTTGGAGGGACCATTGGATGCAATATAAAAGTATGCAGGAGGACGTATCACTATTCGTGTGTAAAGGAGGCTGGTGGTAAATATATCGAAGATCGTAGTAATGAGAGATATGAGTAAGTGAATAAATATAGCATTCCTTTCAAATAATGGGATGGTCCCTTGCAAATCCAATTCACTGTGTGTCTGTAGTGCAGTTGTATTTCCCTAGGGTTCTTTGATACTGGCATAATTTATCAGTCTGCAGGAGAAGTCAGTTCTTTAGTGGACAAGGTCAAGGTCTTGAATGTTGAAAAGAATATATTTTTCCAATTAAAAAAAATATAGGATAGACTATTCATTTCATCATTTAGGAGGAGTTGTAGACTTCAAAGACACCATCTAATCATTACTTTAAAATGCTACTTTAAAAAAACGAGGTCGGGGGGCGTGGCTGACCACCGAAGGGAGCAGTCGCATGCTGTGATCGCTCCGTACTCCACCAGGCCCAGAGCAACAAATGAGCAGACTTACCCGCACAGCAGAACCCGTTAACGAGTGGAGACCACAACACTGAGTGCCATGGCTCCCTCTAAGCAAACCAAGCTCACGGATCCGGTGCGCCAGGGTAAAAAAGACAAGCCCCGGCCGATACAAGATGGCGACGGCCATGAGGAGTTCCCGCCATCGCCGGAATGCCACACAGAACATGACTGTGATCTGCAAGCCGCGGATGATATGCCTGTCACTAATAAAATCCTGCAAACCATGCTACAGACCTTGCAGACGTTGTTCCGCTTGGATCTACGCCAGCTCACCACTGAGCTGAGAAAGGACATTGCAGATATAGGAGGCCGTACCAGCCATCTTGAAGTTAAAACTGAAGAGCTATGTGCGCCCCATAACGACGTAGTCGATAAGCTACAAAGGCTGGAGGAGGAACAAGCGGTTCTAAAACACAAACTGGCGGATATAGAAGATCGCTCCCGCCGCAATAACCTGAGATTCAGGGGTATAGCTGACTCAATCACGAGCGAAGCGCTACCCCAATATCTTACAGCCCTCTGCAAAATACTGGTACTGCAAGCCGAAGTTACCGCATGGGAGTTTGATCGCGCACATAGGCTCCCGAGACCGTCCCGATTCACCGCGGACACCCCCAGGGATGCTATAGCACGCTTTCACTACTATAAAGCGAAGGAGCAACTCCTAAACGCAGCACGGAAACTTACTAAACTGCCGGAACCATATCAACACATCCAAATCTTTGCTGACATCTCTGCGACGACGATGGCGAGGAGGAGGGAATTCGTTGATGTGACAAAAACCCTCCGGAACAACAACATCCCATACCGCTGGGGATACCCGACTAAATTGCTGGTGTGGTACAGCGAAAGAACAGTGCCAATTCTGGAACCGGAGGCAGGCCTGGCGAAGCTGAAGGAATGGGGCCTACACCATGCCCAAGGACAGGCTTTCCCGGCTCGCATCTCTCCATCGAAAATACGGCCGGAGTGGAGGATGGCTGGCGACCCCGTAGCCTCCCGCCCCAGGAACTGATCCAACTCGAGAGCTGTAGCTCGCCTCATCGCCGGACGCTTGAGTATCACTTGTGTTTGACAACTGCCCAATGTTATTGCATAGTATTTAGTTGTAATGTGTTATTGCATAGAGTTTTTGCTTTACAAAAAAAAAAAAGGAGCTTCTACATAAGACAGGCCCATATGTACAGCAAGAGCTGGACCTTCCGCCCAAGCTCACTCATCCAACCTTAGCCTGGTAGACTATAAGGCATAAACTGTGGCTCTTGACGCCCCGGCTCCATTCAACTATCCCCATAAGTGTAGGGAGAGACATCACAGGGCGTTTGAGCCCCACTCGCCCCAGCCATCGCTTCCGCTACAGCGGACATTAAGCCCAGATATGTCAGCTCCCAGGTGTACATTCTCACGGCAACCAGGCACCCGACTACGCCCCATATGGGCACTAGACCCGCAGGTACTTTGGACCACCTCTGATACCAAGGCCTGACATGGCATGCCTGGTAGTTCTGGTATATCACCGCTACCACCCCTACTGTTATCTCATCCGTATCTGACCTCATGTTAATGTTGTTGTTATATGATTGTATGTGATGTAACTTATGCTAATCTCAACATGTGGCACACGGGCTATCCCAGGAGTGGGTAGGCGGGGTGTTTTGCCCACAACTGACAGGACTCTCCCGGGGACCATCCAGGGGCGACCTACGCCACCTCCCTCCAGAAGGGTGGAAACCCCATGTGGAGTTCGAGGCCGCTGTCTTGACTCCAAGGTGACCCACGCCACCCGTAAATACGCCCAGAAGACCAGGGTCCACCAGGTACATCCCCACAGCACCACTAGTGACTCAAGCCCACGCGACCCCTGGTTGGTCATCGTGTCGGGTACCCAGCCCTTCTCTCACTACACATAAAACCATGTGGGTCGCTGGTAGGACAATCACAACCCCCCAAAAAAAAAAAAATTAAAAAAAATAATAATAATATATAAATAAATAAAAAAAATATATATACTCATCAAAAGTTGTCCGACTGAGACAGATAGCACAAGGAAAGCAAGTATTCCTTCACGTGGTCTGAACAGTTGCAACAGACACCAAGGGCCAGTCAATGGTGGTAGTTACTCCATGTCCCCCACGCCGGTTGTTAGTGTGGCCCCCCACCACATGATTCCGGATCTACGCTCTGCTGGTAGCAGAGGTAATATGTTCCTTTTTCCCCTAGTTGTTCGGGCTCGCCCGATGTTCACCTTTCCCCTTTCCCGCTCCCCACTCCGACTATCCCCCGTACCGCTTTTATCACATAAAATACACGATCGGCGTCAACAGAAACCTCGGACGGCCGGAGCGCAGCCCTCACCATGAAGTCCCCAGCAGTCCCCTTGTCCAGCACCCAATTTAGACAAGGACCTCACCAAGGTCATTGAGTCTTTGAATAGAAATGATCCTAACGCGGCAATGGTGCACATCCACCGCACACGCTTGCAAAAGTATACCGATCCCCGTCCCCATGGCCCAACATGAGTTTAAGGTTTTCTCCATGAATGTCAAAGGTCTGAACAGCCCCCACAAACGCAGCCAAGCGATCAGGGACATGCACAAATCCAGGGCGACAGTGATATGCTTACAAGAAACCCACTTGTGCTCCCACAAACCCCCTAAAATCCACACCAACCGTTACCCACAGGCCTTCCATGCGTACTCCCCCAACAAAACCAAAGGGGTCTCCATATTGTTCCGTGCAGACTGGGTATTTCAACCGAGCTGTTCTCACACAGATGCAGCAGGGCGTCTCTTAATATTAGTAGGAACACTTAACGGCATCACCATAACCCTAGCAACGCTGTATGCCCCTAACGATGGCCAAACAAACTTTCTACGCAGAGCACTTAAGAAACTAGATACCATGAAACAGGGTCATGTCATCCTTTGTGGCGACTTCAACTGCAGCCTGGACCCCTCGGTAGACATCAAACGCAGCCTCGACAAAAACCCGACAACTACCGCCCGCAATAATTGTAAAGCACTATCAGACCTCATCTTCGAATTCGACTTATACGACACATGGCGCAACACGTACCCAACAGGTAGAGACTATACCTACTTCTCCCCTATACACTCGACATATTCACGTATTGACCTAATATTAGTCGACAAACTGACCCTGTCCAACATAGCCGCAGTAGATATAGGACTACGGACGTGGTCAGATCATGCACCTGTCACCGCTACCTTTGCCAGTTTATATCCGGTCCGAGGAAGGGGCAAATGGAGGTTAAACGAAGGCCTGCTGTACACCCCCAGCACCTTGCTAACTATTCGCAAGACAGCATCCCTTTACTTTAGGGAAAACACGACCGACGGCATCTCTATACAATCCCTATGGGCAGCTCATAAATCTGTGGTAAGGGGAGCTTTAATACAAATAGGTTCACGCACTAAGAGGAAACATAACGAGGAGATCTCACGGATAACCCTTGCTCTGGCTGCAGCAGAAAAGGGGAACAAACAAAGGCCCTCTGTTAAACTATCCAAAACAATAGCCCGCTTGCAGTCAGACCTTAATGCCCTCTCCCTACAAATTATAGAAAGGAGAATGAAAACCCTTAAATCTACACACTACATACAAGGAAACAAAGCGGGCAAACTCTTGGCCAATAAATTAAAGTCTCAACGCCTTCAGTCGAAGATTCCTTACATCGAATCTCAACACAATATAAAATTATACAACCCCACAGACATAGTGAACACACTAGCCACATATTATACTAAACTGTACAACCTAAAAGACGACTCCGCAGTGGCCCAACCCACGCCAGAGTTCATAGACGAGTTTCTCCACAATATCGAGCTCCCACACTTATCACAAACTCAAAGTGATGCACTAGACAGTCCATTTACGGAAGAAGAGGTCTCCAAAGCAAGCGCGTCCCTCCCGAAACACAAGGCTCCGGGACCCGATGGCTTCTCTAATTACTATTTCATTAAGCTAGAACAGATTCTGACACCTACCCTCACATCATTATTTAATGATATTAAAACAGGAGCCATGCCAAAGGAAATGCTGGAAGCACATATTGTCACTCTACCCAAGCCAGGTAAACTGCCCACTAAATGTTAGAATCTGAGGCCTATCTCACTCCTTAACGCAGACGTCAAACTCTATGCCAAACTCCTGGCCTCCCGGGTCAAACATCTCCTCACTGAATTAGTGTCCGTAGAACAAGCGGGGTTTGTCCCGGGTAGACAGGCAGGAGACAACACGAGACATTGCCTGAACTTGATCAGTTGGGCGAGATCCAGCAACCAAAGAGGGGTAGTCCTGGGGCTCGACGCCGAAAAGGCGTTTGACCGGCTAAATTGGGTCTACTTAAAGGCGACCCTCCACAAAATGGGTTTCCCACACTCGTTTATGGAGGCCATTATGGCACTTTATAGCGCTCCTTCCGCTAGGGTCTTCAATACAGGGTTTCTATCAGAGCCATTCTCAATAAGTAATGGAACGAGGCAGGGGTGCCCACTGTCCCCCCTGCTATTCATCCTCTGCCTGGAGCCTCTCATCCGTCACATCAAATGCCACACTGAGATAAAGGGCCTCAACACACCAGCAGGCACAGAAAAATTAACCCTATTCGCAGATGACATTCTGCTGTTCCTCACACAACCTGAAAAGTCCATCCCAACACTATTGTCCCTGTTAACACAGTATGGTCAGGTCTCATACTATAAAAACAATTCCAACAAAACCCAGGTGCTCCCATTGGGCTTACCGGCCTCACTAATAAGCAAGTTAAAAGCAGCATACCCCTTTGACTGGAGAAACACGTCCCTAAAATACCTGGGGATTAACCTGACGGCCTCCCCTGCTAAACTCACGCGGGAAAACCATCTACCTCTACTTAACAAGCTTCAAACACAGCTGGATAAGTGGCACACACTGGAAGTCTCATGGATGGGTAGGGTGCAGACCATCAAAATGATGGTACTGCCTCATATACTGTACCTATTCCGCACCCTCCCTATTGCGCTCCCTGACACGCTCCTCAAGAAATTCCAATCCATTATTAATTCCCACATTTGGAAGAAAAAACCCCCGAGAATAGCACGCAGACTCACATGGCTCCCCCCTAATAAAGGGGGCCTAGGTGCCCCTGATGTAAAAGCATACTATAAAGCCTCTGTTCTAGCCCAGGGTCTGGAGGTCCTTACCCGCTCCAAGCCACCAGTATGGTTACCCCTAGAGAATGCAATCCTTCACCCAGATACAATATTCCACCGCCTGTGGAACATAGCCAGGCGTTCGAATCCTCCCCCGAAGGGCCTGCCCAACACTAAATTCATGTTGGCTCACCCACTTTTCTTCGCTCCCCTGGCCCGACTGAACGACCTGACCAGCGATCTCCCACTGAAAGTTTGGATAGAAAAAGGGATCACCTCGGTTGGCTCATTATTAACACCACAGGGCATCAAACAATTCCCCGAGCTGCAAATAGAATTCTCCCTGCCGCCTAGGGAAATATTTACATATTTACGCATCAAACACACCCTAATCACTACAAAGCTACAGCACTGCGAGGCGGACCAATTGGCGACTTTTGGCCGGAGCTGTATCTCCCGACAGCAGTCTTATAAACCCCTCTCTTTGTGCTACAACGCACTAAATGATGCGGACAGTTGCACAAAACACCCGTATATGCTCCAGTGGGAAAATGACTTGGCAGCCCAATTCCCCCTCCCTATGTGGCTACAGTTTATCCAAATTACCCGAGCGGCATCTCATAACTTAACCCACTGGGAGGCTTACTGCAAACTACTTATGAGATGGTACTTGGTACCTACGCGCGTAGCCCAGATGTATCACTCAACGCCACAGACATGTTGGAGATGCAAGAGCGGGGTGGGCACATTGCTACACATATTCTGGGGTTGCCCCATATTGACTACATTCTGGCAACAAGTTAGAGACCTGACCAAATCCATCACAAAGGTAGACTTGCCCGCACGCCCAGAATGTTGCCTCCTTCACATCTACACTGGTTTGTTGGCATCCCCTCACAAAGTGGTCGTGTGCCATATCCTCCTTGCAGCCAAAATTAGCATTGCGAGCAGATGGAAAAGCTCAGGTCCACTTGACATATGAATACGAACGTCTAGCATTTCGACTGAAAGGTTGTGAGACCAAACACACACTGCTATGGCAAAGCTGGCATTCGTCTCCTATCCCAAATTGAGACGGAACCGAATCACCATCTGACAATCCCCTCACAAAAAAAAAAAAAAAAAAAAGCGCCTATCTAGGCCTTGATGAGAAGCTACGACCACTCCAATCCTCCTCGGGCAAGGTCCCTTATTAACATCGTTAACTACGATCCCATAAGACCACCGCCATAGCTCACCCGTAGTTGCCATCCGAATTACTCGCCTCTGACACAGTGATTTGCAAGTTGTAATAATGCCTCTCATCATGTGCGTTAACTGTAAAGTTATGTATGATACTATGGTGTTTTAATGTGATCGGTACCCCCCTCCCCTCTTCCTTTCTGTATCCCTTATTATTCATGTTACGCATGCATTCTCATGTCTACAAAAACCAATAAAAACAAGACATTGAAAAAAAAACGAGGTCAAGATACAAAAGGCTTACCCGATAGAACCCTCAGCATGTGCTGACATTATGATGAAGCATTTCCATAGGTCCACAATTCTTCTCTTCTTTATTTGTGTGTTGCAAATCAGGTTAGGTTGATATAAATGTAAGACATACTAAATACTGTGCTAGGGACAGGGGGGCCACAGGGTATGGGGGTGGACAGCGACTTGTACACACCCATTATTTAATTTTAAGCCACACCCTTCACCCTTGATGTAGTCTCTTCTCATTGTTTACTGAATATTGCCCCTCCTGTCACCTGCAGGTGGGGGCAGGTGAGGACAGTTTAGAGCTCCTATCTGCTGCACATGAGTGAGGGTTGAGGTGGACAACTGGATGTCCCATCTTCCCCGTCTATTAAATAATAAATTAAGCACAAATTTAAAAACATGCATTGAACATAGCATCAGAGCAAGCATGTCAAACTCAAAGGCTAACACTGGCCAAATAAACAAGGTTTAAATGTACGTGGGCCACAAAAAAACCAAAAACGTCAGTTTTCATAGAAATGTAGGTTTATTTAGAAAAGTACAGCATAAAAAAAGTTGCCTAACACTGGACATCATCACGCTCATTGGGCTTCAAAGTAAACAAAATAGCGAATTTATTTTAAGGAGATGTGCATTTGCATATAACCAATGTTTCAGTCCAACTACCTTGACATATTAAGAAAAGTTTGGTAAAAGGACTGAAATCTGAAATGGTGAATGTATGCTGTTGCACAGCAGTAAAATACAAATTATGTTATCTTGTTGTTTTTGAAGTCCAATGAGTGTGTTTTTCACTTTGGCTGAGATCATCAAACTTGATAATCTCAGCCAATCTAATGCTTTCCCATAGGTCAGGCAGGCCGCAAAGCTATTCATTGTGGACGGGATGCGGTTCATGGGCCGCAAGTTTTACATGTTTGCCTTAGAGTAATGCAATGTGTATGTTTAAATGTATGTTAGCAGACAATTATGTATAGTGGTATTGGGTGATAAATATGTTTTTTATATAGTTTTATTTTATTGAACCAACCCACTTATCGAGCTCAGCTGCTTGAATATCGCCTGGCATTAAAACCGGCAGCCTTTTTGCTATAATGGATAAATGTGGCTTATTTTTACCTTCTCTTATAACTAAAGTAAAAATTTAGTAAGAATGCCAAAAAAAAAACACTTCACCAAAAATAATTGCAACTAAATTTATTCCTTTACAGAAAACTGGACACTAAACAGGGTGCATATTAATAAATATTAACTAGGTCTAAAACATATGAGGCAAATTGACTGTAAATATATCCAAATTTCTATAATGCGTAAAGTTTGTTGCAATTGCTTCCACTGAAATACTTTTCCTTTTGGAGCCCAGTGTTTACTGCACTTTGCTTTGAGTTGAAGTGATAAATATTGATAAAATTGTGATAAAATTGGTTGGCCTGCACCTATATCTTATTGCTTCTTTGGCAGCACGAGTGTTCAAAATGTTATTCTTGCTTTATCTTTTCCAGGATATATTGTTCAGAACATAAAGATTATGGAAACAGGGAATCCTTGGGAAGTGAGTTCTGTTTAGCTTTACTGTTGTTTTATTTTGTTTATATTTTCTTTGTAGACATGTAATATTTGAACATTTTTTTAAAGTATCAATGTTCAACAAGAATATGTTAACTTTTCATTGCATTTTTCTTGTAAAAAACAAAAATACTTTTTTCAAATATCGAAGTTGGAAAATAATGGAGTATTTTTGTATCCAGTAATACAGTGACTTACTGGAGAAAAGACTTTCCTTTGTCATCAACTAAGGCATTACCTGACCCAGAAATCCGATTGGGCAAGAAAAGTCTTGTGTGTAAAGAGATGGTTAAACCGCAAGACTTGTAATTTCATGAACAAACAACTATGATTGAATTTATATGGAGTCTAATGTCTTTCTTAAAATTTACTTTATATATATACATGAAGAGTGGAATTGGGTACAGGTTCAAGAGTGGAGCCACCATCAGCCCCCTACTCTATAAGGACGACATCAAAATATATGCCAAGAGTGAGCTGGACATTGACTCACTGATCCACCTAACTAGGATATACAGCAAGAATATCGTAATATCGTTCTCACTATATAAGTGTGGGTGGATGATAGCAAAAGAGGGAAGGTGACCAGGACAGAAGGAGCTCAAGAATCAGAAGGTCGAATAGGAGATTTGAGAACAGCTACAAGTACTTGGGGTACTACAAACACATGGTAACCATAAGGAAGAGGCAAGGAATATAGCAACATCCAAGTACCTCCAGAGAGTCAGCCAGGTCCTGAAGTTCCAGCTCAATGGCAAGAACAAGATGAAAGCCATCAACATGAATGCCCTACCAGTCATCAGGTGCCTAGATGGAATAAGAACCTAGATGTAATGCTCTCAGGAGGATTTAATTTGGAACTCAACCACTCAACCGTAGATTAATAAATAAATTTGATGCTGTCACTTAAATAAAGTAATTTAACTTTGGCATTCTTTTGCAGCAATAAAGTTTTGAAATGATAATGAAGGTAGTCTTGTTTCAGTTTGCTTCACAAGATTATAACATGAAACATAAGTAAATGAGGAAAAGCTTAATTAGCAGTATAGTCCCATAAGACTTCAAATAAGACAATGACAGAGCAGATGATTCCTGTTATGTAAAAGAAACACAATCCTTTTAGCAGTGAATATTGGAATCACGTTGGTCCTGGTATAAGAATTGATTATAGTCTTTAGACTCGGTAATAAACGGATAACATCAATGAGCTATTAGCAAATGAGAGTTCTTAAGAGGAGACAAATGGAATCCCAGAAAACAGACTTAGTATCCCTTTCTTTCTAAAATAACTGTGCGTAAAAACAATTATTATTCCCAGTAACCAGGGAACTTATCCTGCTTATTTTATGATGAGCATTAGAGTCCTTTCCAGGATAGTACGGATTATGGTCCGTTGTAGTATGAAGAGAAGGCAGGGAACCGAGGTGAAGTCTGTTCCTATTCAGGGAGTGAAGAGTAAACATAGTCTGGATCAAAGCCATAGGGTTCGGAACACAAGAATTCACTTAGAGACGCTCCGTTGGCAAACAGCAACAAAGTAGCAGGTAATCGAGAAGCACCACAATTAGAAACAACACACATTGATTGAGCAATCTGGATGCGGTCGCAGCTTTCTTTTTTAATGGAAGCAGGTGACGTTAGACGCATGAGTGGAGACGAATCGCCGAAAACAGGAAGTCATATGGGTAATGCCGATTGGGCCGAAAACAACATGTGGCCGAAAACAACGTGGAGGAATTCCGAGAGGATATGGAGGAATCCTGACACTAGAGAAGAGCTGTTCACCATCACAACTGGGACTAATACGGCCTTCAGTTTCCACATCCCTTCTAGCTCTTCATTAACAACTACCCTTTGTGGTATCTTCCATCTAAACTTAGGCATGTCAAGCCCATATTCAGCTGCTTCTAGTGGCTGTCATAATGAAAGCCACTAGAGATGCTTCAGTGAAATAGCAGAGAAAAATTCCGCAGTTTAAATCAGAAAAACTCATAGAGACCATCTGATTGGGGCAGCGTCGTGTTTTGCTGTGAGTGCGCACTGACCTGCCAATGCTTTCTTATGGGAAAGCACTGGATTGGCTGAGATCAATCTAGATGATCTCAGCCAGAGAGGCGGAGCTTCACAGAGGAGACCTGCAAGGGAGAAAAGGTAAATAAACTACATTTTTTAACCTTTACAGTTGGGGACCAATCACCTAATTGGTGACAATCATATTTGTATTCCTAGTGCTATAGTGTTCCTTTTAAGGGTTACTCCAATCAAAAAACTGTGTTTTATCTCTGTTGCCATACAAAGTTCTCTTAGCAGCCTGATCATCCTCTGCTGACATCACTTCCCATCACTGGAGGAGGACAAATGTCAGGGAGAGCGGAAGAGGGGACGATTTGGGCAACATGAAGGGGGAGATTGTGCTATTATTTGATGCCTGTCGGCAGCATACTTTGTGTGCTGATGACAGATGTCCAGTATTCACAGAATTCACATTAGCCACCTGGAACTCTTGTCCCAGTCTGGCTAACCATAGATGTGAAGACCTTGAAAATACTCATTATGACTTGAGGATTCAAGCCACAATTCAGGACCAATAGATTGTACACCAGCTGCAAGGAAGGAGGTCGGGGCCTGATGAGTGTCAAATCCACAGTCCTGGATGAAACACAGAGCATCCACAAGCACATCACAAAGATGGCTTCCAAAGATGAACTGCTACGGGAATGCATGAGACAACAACAAAGAGGATCCGGAAAAGGAGGAGGTTCCATAGTAAGACAAACCTCTCCATGGGGTGTACCACCTGCAGATGGTGTATGTGGCTCACATTACTAAATCCTGCCAGTGGTTGAAAAATGCAGGACTGAAAGCCTGCAGTGAGGCACTAATCCTAGCAATACAGAAATAGGCATGCAGCAAAATATCAATAGAGGTGGGGGTCTACCACACCAGAGAGGACCCAAAGTGCAGACTGTGTAGAGAGGCCTCAGACAATCCAGCACATGGTAGCCTGGTGCAAGATGCTAGCAGGGACAGAATACACTGAGAGACACAACCAAGTTCGGGGATTGTGAACTGAAATATCTGCACAGAATATGGGCTTGACATGCCTAAGTTTAGATGGAAGATACCACAAAGGGTAGTTGAGAATGAAGAGCTAGAAGGGATGTGGAAACTGAAGGCCGTATTAGTCCCAGTTGTGATGAGAGCACTCAGGGATGTGACCCCCAAGTTGGGGAACTGTTTTCAGCAGATTCAAGATTAGAGTGCAGTTTTAGGAACAGCTAAGATACTGCGCAGAACCCTTAGACTCCCAGGCCTCGTGTACAGTAGCCAAGAATGAGGAATACACAAAAATACTACCTGGTTAGGAGAGAAAGTAAATTTTATATATTGGCATGCATGGAGTACCTTTACCCAGTATCGTATCATTGTTCAAACGTGTGGTATAATTGCATTAATGTGACAGGTGTTTATTGAAAACTACATATACCGTGCCTATGGATATACTTATAGTAAAAAAAACAATCCAAACACCATAACCACTATAGCATTCTGAAGGGTATGGTATTCAGGTGCGCATCCCCATTCTTGCCTTGAGTTTGTTGGGTGTCACAAACCGTCATGGTTATGGTACTTGGAGTGTTCCTATATATTTTTTTTGTTATATATACAGAATGCAGTGAGAATTTGCAGTCATTAAAGTAACACTATAGACAGTCAGATCACTTCATCTCAATGAAGTGGAGACATGAGCATGCCCTTTTTTTTTTTTTGACAATCTTTATTTATCAGTTTTTTCAAAAGATAATGTAACATTAGTCAGTCTGGTAAAGTACATTTAGTCTGAATGAACAACATTGCGCAAACAAGGTTATACTCCTGCAACATCATAGACCTGTCCTTGGGTTTCCTCTGTTGAACCCTCAAGCTACCGTGGCTAGTGCCTGCAGTTACATAGCGCTCTTACGTAGCTAGGTCAGAATCCCTGGTCTTTGCGGCGATTGCCGCCTCGGGCTCTAACTGTTTACCGGGAGTCGAGTGATCTCGTGTCTCAAACCTGTCTGTGCTTCCGGCTGATTCAAGTTGTCCGTCCTGGATTGCTCCAGGTCCCGGTGGTGTGTGTAGTTTGACCAAGTGGGTGTTATGTCTTTCAGTTGTCGGTTTTGGTCGTGGGGGAAACTGTCCGTAGTCTGTGTGTGGTTAGTGGGTAGGGCGTCTCTGTGCCTATGGGGGGTAAGGCATTTGTCGTGATGTTCTGCGAGTTTCAGCTAAGTTGGATGGGGGGTCACAATTCTATTAGCCACGTATGTGTTCCATGGATACCAGGTCAATGCACACCCCGTGGAGGTCGGCCGTCAGGGTCTCCATTGAGTATATGTCTTCCACCGCCGACACCCAATGCCCCAAGGTGGGCGCTCTTGGCTGTTTCCACATCCTCGGGATGAGGGATTTGGCGGCATTGAGTAGCGGCAGCTCCAGGGATTTTTTGTATGCTTTCAGTGGGCTTCGGGTGTGGTGCAAAAGCATCGTTAAGGGTGCCAGGGGGATATCGGTGCCTGTGATTTTGTTCATCTCTCCTCTAATTTGTTCCCAGAAAGGGGCAATTACCGGGCATGACCACCACATGTGAATATAAGTGCCAGGTTGTGTGCCACATCGCCAGCATATGTCTGACGTGGTACCGTGCATGCCGTGCAGTGTGTCGGGCGTTCTATACCAGCATGTTAGCACTTTATAGTTTAATTCCTGATATTTCGAGCTAATAGAGCATTTGTGCGTGAGGGTGTAAATCTTGTCCCATTCATGTGCAGTGAGTGTCTCTCCCGCGTCCCTCTCCCAGTGGTCCTTGAACCTAAGCTCCACGTCCCCGTTCGTCCGGGTCGTGAGTAGTGTGTACAGGGTTGAGATACCCCTGGTGATGTGTGTGCGGTGCACACATAGGGTTTCTAAGTCAGTTAGGGGTCTGTGTAAGTGCCCCTTACCCGACAGGGATAAGTAGTATGATTTTATTTGGCGGTATCTAAACTGTTCAAGGAATGTAGGTGTTCTGTCGGGGCATAGTTCTCCGAGTGTTTTTAGACCGTTGGAGCTGAGCCACTGGTGTATATATAACCAGTCCGTTGGTTGGAGTCCGGCTAGGTCACTGCGAGTTAGCGAATCTGCCAAGTCCGGGTTATGTATGAGGGGGGTCAAGGGACTGGGTAAAGTGGTGAGTTGTAGACGGTATCGGGTTGCCATCCAGACCCTTAGGGTGGCGTCTATTAAGGGATTTTTAGTTTGTAGGTCTGCGTATGTGGCCGTGTGTAGCCATAATGTGGGGAGCATGCCCTTTTAACCCTGCAGCAGGGGTTAATCTTCAGCTGCTTCTAGTGGCTGTCATAATGAAAGCCACTAGAGATGCTTCAGTGAAATAGCAGAGAAAAATTCTGCAGTTTAAATCAGAAAAACTCATAGAGACCATCTGATTGGGGCAGCGTCGTGTTTTGCTGTGAGTGCGCACTGACCTGCCAATGCTTTCTTATGGGAAAGCACTGGATTGGCTGAGATCAATCTGGATGATCTCAGCCAGAGAGGCGGAGCTTCACGGAGGAGACCTGCAAGGGAGAAAAGGTAAATAAACTACATTTTTTAACCTTTACAGTTGGGGACCAATCACCTAATTGGTGACAATCATATTTGTATTCCTAATGCTATAGTGTTCCTTTAAAGGGTTACTCCAATCAAAAAACTTTGTTTTATCTCTGTTGCCATACAAAGTTCTCTTAGCAGCCTGATCATCCTCTGCTGACATCACTTCCCATCACTGGAGGAGGACAAATGTCAGGGAGAGCGGAAGAGGGGACGATTTGGGCAGCATGAAGGGGGAGATTGTGCTATTATTTGATGCCTGTCGGCAGCATACTTTGTGTGCTGATGACAGATGTCCAGTATTCACAGAATTCACATTAGCCACCTGGAACTCTTGTCCCAGTCTGGCTAACGATATCCCAAGGATACTGACAGAGGCGGAGTTACACCTCTGGCGGCAGAGGTGTAATGTCTGTATGTGCATATATAGGCACCATGAACACTTCAAATCACTGAAGTGGTCATGGTGATTGGAGTAACAGCTTAATTTTTGTTTAGCAGGGTATGCTTAGTATTTAAAAACCTCTATAAATCTAAGACAAGATAAGAATCCAAAGAACAGATAAAGAAATATAAAAATTACCTGGCGGTATCAGAAAATTAGGTTACAGACGCGGAAGACCGCGCAAGAAGGAAGAACTTACAAATAAGGGGGATTCCAGAAGACATAGAGTCAAGCTAGTTGGAAACTTATCTGATGGATATTATAGCATCAATAATACCACAAGAATATGAAAACTCAAACATCATCAAAAGGGCACACAGGGTATTTAAACCCCAAAATATCCCTAACGCACAAACAAGAGATGTTATTTTTCATCTTTCAAAATAAGGCAGACGTTCTTGTCCGGTTCAAAATCTCTGAACTCTGCAGAAGGGAAATTTAAAGAATTAAATTTTTTTCAGGATTTATCTATGGAAACAATATCTAAAAGAAAATCATTCAAATCCCTTACTGATCTATTAAGAAGCCAAAATATAAAATATAAATGGGGATTTCCCGTGAAGATCTTTATTCATCTAGATGATATTACACACATTATTTGGGACATTGGGGCAAAAAAACGGATCAAGATTAATTTGAAAGACGCTGTAGTGAATTTCTAAAGAAAAGAGATGCTAACAATTGGGGGTTTAAGGTTAAAAATAACAGATTGCATACCAATGCTTAATGGAAAGGAGATACTATAACGCTAGAAGTAAGGGATATCTCTTCTATAAGATATGGAACAAGTGGTTATTGAAATACCCTGATAATGGGAAAGGACTGACCAAATTACGTGAGAGAATTAATTTTCTTTTTCTTTTCTTTTATTTATGATTGCATATAGAAGGGGGAGGCCCTCATGTCAAAATGTTAATCTAGTGTCCACACTGTTTTGTTTAAAGTCTGTAAATGTCTGTATCTGTATAATGGTAGTGAATTAGTACTCAGACTGTATACTAATGCCTATTTTTATGTTTTACCTAGAATGGTACTTGTACTGTTAATCTAGAACACATGTCGCAATCACAGTCTTTGAGCCTTTTACAGATATATCTCGTTGTCTTTGTATTATTTACGTGAAATAATAACAAAAATAAATTTATACAGAAACCTCTATAAATCTCTGTGGAACACTGTAACGGATCGCCTGGCACCCCGACTGGGTACCTCCGTTAAAGGATGCTCCTAGCGCTTCCTGAGGACTCCAAGCACTGCAGCAGACACCACAACCACCGAACCGGAGAAGCATATGAATCCTCTCAAGCATTTGAATGATGTAGACAGTTGAATAGGAACCATACGAATAGGTTTACTCTCCTAGCAGTCAAACTGGAACAGCATACAATAAATCCTTCCCCCAATAATGAGAGACACTTCACTTTGAGGGTTAAAACAGGAACTGTACTGTCACATACAGTCTCTTTTATTCCCAATCCACAAACATAGTACAGCCCACAGGGCGTTACAAAACAACCAATCACATCACAGTTACATCCCACATATTCCCTCCCCTTATCCTGAGAGGAAACCCAATTATACATACAGTTAAAACATACTTTCTACCCAACTTTCATAACTCTAAAACCATACATCACATTCACATAAAATTACATTGCACAATCAATCCATTCAGGGGAACAACATATTCAAAAATGGCACAAATCAGACAAGGGGTTCAAAAGTTAGTAAAAGTCCTTTGTGACTAAATGAAGCATGGCTTTCTGGCCCAAACCAGTTTCAGAGTCTTCTATCCTGGAGAGTAATTCAATTATCTCCCAGGATAGACACAAGACTCCATTAAGCACATGGTTGCGACACAAAACACTTTAAAATACACAAAGTCACATTTACACATAACACACAGACATTTCACATATCCCCAGATAGCTGGGATCTGAGTGCACATTATTAGATGAATGGCACTCAGATCACACAAATAAGCCTTTCCGCAGGGGAAATAAACAGTTTAACCTGCAGGGCCATAGTCCAAAGGGAGCAGGCGAGCAACCAGGCTTCTCCAGTTCACAGTGGCGAGGTTGGTTTCGCCACAAACACATAATTTCAGAAGCTGCTGATTACCAGTCACTAAAATACATATCTTTTTTTGTATACTCCCGGTAATTGCTAACAAAAGCAATTGCCATTTTCAAGGGTCTCGTCTCTATATTTATTTTATTGTGGCAGTGTCCTTTAAATCATCACAGTTTCTTGTTTTGATACATTTTAGAAAACTGCCAGGCAGTGAAATCGCATCTAGTCTCAGCTCTGAGCAAACAGCTGACTTTTAAGCTTTTTTGACTTTTTTTTGCTATGCTACCTGGACTTTATACTTACATTATTTTTCGTTGATCTTGTGGGTGCAGAGTTAGTGCATTGCAGAGTTTCTCCAAGCACTTTTGGCTGTTGAGCAGTTCTGTGGCCTTTGTGATTGGATGCGAGAGGTGGCCAGTCTCCCTGCGGAGTCTGAAACTACTGTGGAACTCCTACTATCCCCTTTCCCCACACCCCCTGGCCTGTGAGGATTATCCCAACACAAGCAGTATGCTAACTAAAGACATAGTGACCCACTGAACATCTCAGCACCATCTTCCCTAATGTGACGGACTCCAGGAACGTTTCGGACTCACGTGGTCTGACATCTTACTCTGACCAACCTAGACAGGTTATTTACTTTTTTATGGTCCAAGTTTTACCAGCAAATGCAGGCCATCATACCTGCAAAACAGACGGATACTCTACCTCCACCTCTGAGTGGTTATGCCCGCAAGATAGCAGACTGAAACTCCTCCATAATCTTGGCAACATCGAGAACCACTTCCCCCAGATACAATGGAGAGTACGGCTCCCATACCATTTTCACCATGGCTTTGGATCAGTCCAGCAGTCAACAACACCTCGGTGCTGTTGTGGATCTCTGTCGACATCTTCTCCACTTGGGACTCCAGCCTTTCATATGCCTAATACTTTGGTGTCCGGAAGGAATTGGCTGGTCTTGGCCTTGTGACCCAGACCTTCCAGGCGTCCCACCTCTATACCCTATAGAGTTGGGTTTACCCCACTGTGGTCTTATAATTTTGATATGTTCTTCGATTAGAACTTTAGTTAATCACATATCTGCAGTTTCTAGCATTTTAACAATTACTCCATCTGATTTGTCTTTTACTTTCATTTGTATTGCTTATTAGTCCAACCTTTCACTAAGACACAGTCAAGTGCAGCATTCATGCTAAGTATAGCCTATTATTAGCTAATCGACTATCTCCCTAAAATCTTTTATTACATTATACTTCTGACACATTTGTCATAATATTCTACTCTGGGCTATTGGCTCTATGTATATATGTGCTGCTGCCTGCATTCATGACGAAAGCTACATTTTAATGTGACATTACATGTGTACAATTCTCAATATTTTTCTATGTTAAAAAAGGGTATCGACATCACCTGCAACACTTATATTCTCTAAGTGATACCACTGTTGACTCTTACGTTGCACTGTCTGTTTTGTATTACTGCATTTGCCTCAATAAAAATTTAACTTACCAAAAAAGAATAAAAATATATAATTCTGGTTGCAATATAAAAAGTCAAACATGGTAAATTTTAAGTTTGGTAAGTTTGTTTTCATGCTGTTACAGACTTTGTGAATATAGCTCCAAATGGTTTGGAGGAGGATGAAGATGGTGATGATGATGAGAACTCAAAGAGTGCTGACGATAAATTAACTTCATCTGCTAAAAAGAGGGTAATAAAAGTTGTAACTGTAGAATAACAAATCATCCATTGCTACTTGCCATACTTGTGTTATTCTTGTTGTAGTTATAAGGCATATATTCTTTGGGGCGCTGTCCCCCCATCCTTCTACCATTTTAATGTAGTTCTGTGTTCTGTTGTGCACAGCTAGAAGCTTTGTCGTTGCAGGTCTCGTCACAGCCTGATTCACAAAGTTGCAGATATGATTAATGCAATAGTTGTGTGATTTCACACCAGGAGTGTATGAATAATACACACTCCTGGTTGGTTCATTCTGGCCCTGTCCAAAAGAATGCTTAAGTTATAACATAGACAATATAACCGACATCAAATACAGCAATCAAATAAGTGACGTCAACGGATAAGTACAGAAAAAATATCAAAGCTCCCCTTTTTTTGTGGTAAAGAAGCAATAACGAATAGTACATGTGGTGCAAAATAAGTCAACTACTGGCAAGCAATGCACCGATATCAAACAAGTAAATTACTATAACCAAACTAGACTTGTAGACTCAGATGAAGTTAGACTCTACTGCCCTTGCTAAACAAGACGTACAGCATTGGGATAACATACAGAATTCTTAAAGCACACAGCTGAATTTCGCTGCAGAGATATGAGGAAAAAAAAACAAGACAGTGTAACAATATTAAAATAATAACATGCTACTTAGGTGGAGCTGTGGATCCTGGCTTATTAATACAAGGGACAGTCTTCTCCCCAAACACATACAGTGCCCTGTACCCTACTCACGTTGCTGTATTCATTCAATGCACTCAGTGCCTGAGTTAGCAATGATATTCCCCCAAAGGCACAAAGTCAACACGAACTGGCCCAGGCCTCAGAAAAAGCCCTTACTGATCAAGTCCCTCTTGGCACCCTGATCAAACTTCTGGATGTGTCGTAACCAGGCTATAACATAGTTATTTACTAAACTGAGAATTCAAATTGAATTCCAAATCTAATACCAAAGCAGTTGAACTGAAAGCATAACTAGCCTAGAGAATGTTCCAGTTTGGCCATTTTTAGATTAAATTTTAGATTCACCTTCAATTCTCATTTTAACGAATAATCTTGATTGTGTCCCACAGATATTGCTGATCTGATAACTCTAGGCTATGGCTAGTAAGTACTGCTAGTATTTATTAGTGACAGTATGTTTACCATACATATAGCTGCAGTCTTTTGGACTGGATGTTTGACGAGTAGAGTTCGGATCATACACCATTTCCCCTCTCTAGAAAAGTAAGCTTTTGGAAAAGAACAAACATATGTCCGATAATGGTATAATTATGGTTAATTTGAATGATGTTATTATATTACCATTGTTCTAATTGTGTATTTTCATTTTTTTATTTTTTTTACTAGAAAAGGATGCGTAATAATACTGGATTTCCAAGGTAAAGCCTGTAATACTTTTTACTATTTAAAATGTTTGTCACAAATAAATATTGGGACTGATCATTGCTAGGTTGTAAAATATGAAAAAACAATTACGAATGGTTTGACGCCCAACTTGCATAGACAACGCATGTCTGCTCTGCCAAACAACCTCCCCCCAATGGTTCGAGTCTTCACTGAGGAAGCCTCGGACTGGGTGCTGCCAAAATACATCTGCTAATACCCTCAGTCTATTGCTAGTTCTCCTTTATAAAACCGAGTGAAAAAAAGGTATGTACTTTTTTCACTCAGTTTTATGAAGGGTTAGTCCTTTCTCAAATGCAGTTACACACATATACTCTTATAGACACAAATGTGCATGCTGTTACTCACTCAGACAAACATAACTGTATTCACACTCAAATACATACATAACTGTATGAATTCAGATTTCTACATTTAATTTTATTTTTCACACCTCACTAATACGTGTATGTTATATATAGGGGTAAATAAGCATCATATTAAAATGTTTTAAAAGTGGCTAAACAGAGATTTGGTAACTTGAGAATCTACTGCAAATTTTAAACAAGGAAGCATATTGGAGAAAAATCAAAAATTCGGCTGAAATGTAGGCTTTTTTCCCACCTGAGCTATGTCCTAAATTTTGCAAGTTGTATTTTCAAGTCATCACAAATAGATGCATCAATAGTGATGTCCCGAACGCTTCGCCACAGATGGCGAACATATGCGCTGTTCGGTCCGCCCCCTATTCGTCATCATTGAGTAAACTTTAACCCTGTACCTCACAGTCAGCAGACACATTCCAGCCAATCAGCAGCAGACCCTCCCTCCCAGACCCTTCCACCTCCTGGACAGCTCACTAAGAATGCAGCTTCACAATGAATGTAAAATGGATGCTGTCCAGGAGGTGGGAAGGTCTGGGAGGGAGGGTCTGCTGCTGATTGGCTGGAATGTGTCTGCTGACTGTGAGGTACAGGGTCAAAGTTTACTCAATGATGACATAGGGGGGGACCGAACAGCGCATATGTTTGCCGTCCGCGGCGAACCGTTCGGGACATCACTATGCATCAATAGATATGCAGTTAAGTAGTTGAGTACACAGTGGCAACAATACACACAAATTTATTTAACTTATAAAACATTCCAATCATGATGTCAGTGAGTATGGAGGTTTCAAATATTGTCTGTATTCTGTAAATTAAATTATTTGTTTTTTTTTTGCAGAAAAAGGAGGAGAACACATTCTAAAGGTGGTAAGATACTGGATGTATGTGCCTGTTTTATTATAATTACTCTTTGTAATCCCAAATGGAGACTCTGGTGTCAGGAATCAGACACTTTGAATTACACACCCTTTTCATCAGTAAGCTCTGCCACATGATAACTATGCATCCCCTGTCCATTACAGCATCTCCTTCCCCATTACTGTCCCCTTTTCCATTACAGCATAATTTTATTAAAACTGGTCCATCTTTCTGCTACCACTGTACCAATTCTTAAAACCTCATTGCTGATTTCACATCTAGCTCACCGTGTGCTTAGTGTCCTCTATACCAGTTTCAGACTATATCTCTGTGGTTGTTTTGAAACCTTCAAATCAGATTTTTATACATATTTTTTTCGTGCAAAATAAGAGACATTTGTCATTCCATTTCAGTAGCTGCACAAGATGAAAACAACATACTACCTGGTAATGGCTATAATCGGGAAATGTTGCAAAATGAGCCCTCTACATCCTCAAATGTAAGTTTGGTATAGAGAAATATTTTTTTCACTATTGGCACTATTGTGGTGATTTGAAAATTAAAGATTTGTAAAAGTCAGGGTAAAAAAAAAACAGGCTTCCTTATTAACAAAATAATGATTCAAATTGAATTTCAGTTTACCAACTATACTGCCTTAGGATTGGGAATGTTTTCAGATACATTTTACTCTGAACCTTATTCACTAAAGTGAGAATTCAGAATCAATTTAGAATTTAAGGCCGAAGTTGCCGAACTAGAAGCATACCTGTCTTAGACAATTAGATTGAAATTTTATATATATTTTGAATCTTCACCTTAGTAAATAAAAGTGTTTGTCTCGTTTGAATAACGATTCAAACTTCATTACTCATATATTACGTAGTTACATATCTACATATTTACATAGGCTGAAAGAGACCTGTGTCCATAAAGTTCAGCCTTTCTCACATTCTATTTTGCTGTTGATCCAAAAAGAAGACAAAAAACACAGTCTAAAGCGCTTCCAATTGTGCAACAAACTAGGAAAAAATTCCTTCTTGACCCCAGAAGGGCAGTCAGATATCTCCTTGGATCAAGAAGCTATTACCACACAAATCAAAATATGTGTTTTTGTAAGTATTTATCCAGCTGCTGCTTATTAAGTATTTGCTAATATCAACCTTTGTTTAGGTACAACCAGGAACTAGTGGATCAAATAGGTGAGTTTTATTGCATCATTCTTGATCAAGAGTATGTATATATATATACATTTTTTTTTTAAATTAATTTTTGCCTTTATGTTTCTGAAACTTTTTTTGATTGTTCATATATTACTAAATTTTTTCATGCCAAGCTACATAGTCTGGTGACTAAATGAAATTTTTTGGCCCCAGCTTGATCCACAGCTTAATATATATGCAAATAATTAATTATCCAGTTCTCATCTGTAATAGAAGCTCATTTTAAGTCTGAATGATATCAGCAGGTGTAGCACAAGGAATAGCATGCATATTTATGGACTAGCTTTCAAATTTGATGTAGATCTGCCATAATTTGCATCTATGGAAAAAATGCCATTAGGTACCACTGTAGGCAATGGCATGGATTATGTTATTCTGAAATGATTTGAGGAAAGATGTTTTTTCCTCTGGATTAATGTTTGTAGTTTCCATTGGATTTGTACTGTGCAACTTTGTATGTCTGGACTCTACAAAAGTGATTATAATACGCAGAAGGTAGTGAATTATTAATGAAGTTGAATCCATGATTCATAAATAGGATCGAAAAGGACTGGACTCTCATGTTCCACTTTGAAGAGTCAGTATATGTCCAACTCTATGAAAAGCAATTTTTCATGGGCATAGAAATATAGAATGTGATGGCAGATGAGAACCATTCAACCCATCTAGTCTGCCCAATTTTCTAAATACTTTCATTAGTCCCTGGCCTTATCTTAATAGCTAGGACAGCCTTATGCCTATCCCACACATGCTTAAACTTCTTCACTGTGTTAACTGTGAATTGGCTTTATTTTATTATTGATATATTAATTAGAAAATGTTTGTTGTACTTGATCTTCTTTCTGTCTTTTTAATTTTTATTGATAAGTAAAGTTAATTTTATATTTTGTTTATTTGGCATAGTTGTGTGGGGTACGGGGAAGGATATTTCTTACTCTTCCGTAAAATCACAGCGTTGAGTAAAAAAGCCTTTTTTGATTACATCAATTATATAAAAGACATATATGTGTCTTCCTAGTATATGATTAGGCAATTTACAACTTTGCAGCTGTTGAACTGGAGCTTATTAATTAATTTGATAAAATGCATGTATATTATTATTTTTTCCTACAGTGACAAACAGAGTGATTCTGAAACTGATGCTGAATTATATGATGAGGAATTCAATAGCACCTCCACAGGTAAGCATATGCAGCTAATGGCAATAATGAATAGATTTATGATGTTGTGAAAATTACTGTTCACTTTGCAGATGAGGCTCTAGAACAGTGGTTTCCCACCCAGTCCTCAAAGCAGACACCAGATGTGCTAGCAAAATCTGGCCAAATGGTGTTGCTCTACGGAATGTTCATTCCACATGTACAGACTTTACATCTTGGGCCAAAACAGCCGATACCTTTTCAAAACCTAATTGAATGTAATACTTTTCTTTTAGGGATACCTTTGGCAAAATAGTAATATCCACTATTATTTATCCACTCTCCCACAACTTCTATATAGCATATCTCATGCTAAATGCTACTAGGCGATGTCATGGAAAGCAAACGTTCTGCCCTGAAAAAGTATTGTTGTCCCATATTTACCCCCATTAAAATGTGGTTGTTAGGATGTGCACTTGTCCTAGAATTAGTCTGAATACTCCAGGGAAAGTGTCATTATTTTACAGATCAGAGTGAAAATCCAGAAAAAAAATATATTTCTTGTATAACAGAGCAGTGGCAACATAGAAAAAGGGCTAGGGATATTTAGTTCTTTGCTGATTCTATTTATAGAGACCCTTCAGGATTTATTAAATTGTCTCATTCACAAAAACATATTTGATTGCAATATTTTTACAGTCTCGGCCCTCACAAAATTTGTCTCTGTGTGCTGAACTTTTTAATCTCCTTATTTTAGTTGTACAAAATTATTTAGTGTTTATATTTTTTTTACTGAATTTTTTTTTTTTTCACGTTACATTTTAGGAAATGAAGGTAACATTGTATATAAGCATGAACCATGTACTGAGCATTCACCATCTGGGGTGAGTAAAAAATACATTTTATATGTTTTTTTTATTTTTTTTTGTGGTTTATTGTTAGAAATGCATGGCCTTCTTTTACCCCTTAACGGGACATTCTAATTCTTTAGCTTTAAATGAGCCTTACTCTTTAGGCTAGGAAAGCAGGTAAATATGATTTGTTTCATATTTACTTGCTTCTTCTTCATTATGCTTTCCACACCCAATCCAGGGGGATACTGATCTTACCAATCAGTGTCTTATCCCCAAGAATGCTGGAAAAGTGCTTTGGGCATGCCTTATATACTCTCACATGTGCAATTGGAAAATCTCTTCACCTTGCAACATCCTGACAGGAGGAGAAGAGAGGGAGTCTGATCAGTGTGATTCATGCAGAGCAGTCTCCAGTTTGAGGTTTCACTGTCTTGCTGCTGCACAATGATGTCCTGTGTCTGGTAATAGTGGACTGATCTGAAACTTGGATGGGTAGTTTAAGTGGTAGGGGAGGCTTAAGAAACTCCCCTAGCTTAGAGTTGTACGTGTACCCAAAAATGCAATCTAACCAAGTTCATAGTAAGTTTATAAATGTTTAATATATACTTTTTAAAGTCTTTCTTGCTTCATTTCACTTTTTTTATATTTGCTTAAAAGTGTTTGCTTGTTGATTTAAAAATTTCAAGTGATGCCGGTCCCTTTAAGTCTAAAAATAAAAGTACTAAAAAAAAATTCAATTAAACGTAGCTATTTGCTTTCTTGTATTTTTAGGTGGTTGAAACTTCACCATGTTCGGGGTAAGTTTAAAGGTGGAAATTTGATTGAGAAGTTCCTAAGATAGCGAGGTGAGATAGTTAAGTTGAATAATATATTTGAGCTGTTTAGGAAGCCTGGTTAATAGTTAGAGGCAAGAGAGTAATTTTGTAGGATGGGAATAATAAGTGGATCAAGAGTCTAGGACTTATTGTCTCAAGTAGAAGAAGCAAGATAATTGAAATTCGTGAAGTGGTCATTCAAACTTTACAATGTTCTTAGTTGTAAAATTAGTGGGTAGTGGTTTATCTGAAATATTAGAGACCCTAACATGCAGGGTATAGGCCAAGAATAATAAAAAGAAAAAACACAGAGTAACAGTAAAATGTATTACCAACTATTAGAGATCGTGAACTTAACAAATAATCTCTATAAGGCAAAAGGAAAGATAATCAAGAAATAAAATTCAAGGGGGGGCGGGGCCTGACCGCCGGCGGGATCAGACGTGCTCTGTCTGAGCTCCTGCTCCGGGCCCGGTAAATCGGCGTTAACCGGAGACTACACTTACCCAGCAACACACACCGGCGACCAAGTCGACCCCCAGCTGCTGGGGAACACAAGGACACCCGCCAAGACCCTGCCTGGCACCAGCAACGACGTGACAAGGTCCCGGAACACGTGGGAGCTTGAGCCGGGACGAGACGGCCGCTCTCCTGGGTCTCCGGCCGGCGGCTGGCTCCCCCCCCCCCTCTGGACCGGGGGGGTCATCCCGGTCTACACAGGCAACTACTGGTGCACCAATCAGGGCCTAAAAACAACCACCTTGCCGAGGATCATCGGGCAGCGCTCCTCAAGATGGCCGCCGCACGCCAGCCATGTGCGCGACCTACCCGCATAATTAAGCTGACCGCAGGGGAAACCAACCAGCACCACCTGACCACAGACTGCCCCTGAGATATGTTGGCTGACTACGCTGGGACGAACCAAGGTACAGGCTATAGTTAACTGGCACAAACAAAGGGGGCATAAAAAGAGCAGGACCCCACAGGACAAGCCCTGCAATATAAATACATAGGGACCACCAGACCCCAGCGCTGCCAGCCCCGCAAAGACAGACCTGAGGGGCCGAAAGATCAAGCCACTCACCCTGCACCCAGCCAGAAACAGCCCACCTCAACAGCCTGGACCTGAGACACCACAACTGCTGCCACACACTAATAAGACAGCGCAGGGGACGCCAAGGCACCGCCTGGGCATGAGAGGAGCCTACCAAGCACCGGAGCGAGATGAAACCCCAGATTGGGAACCCAGAGACTGCAACCCGTGACCTCTACAGATACAGCCTCATTAAAGCTTGCGCTCTGCGGAACTCATTTTATATCTATGTACTCCCGTTATTTGTTATTATCTAGCTAGGTAGTCACAGTTGGAGTATGACAGCGCAGGCCCCTCACCCGTTAAAACTAAGCAGTCAGTCTATGTGTAGTCAAGCATAGTGTCTCTGAAGTAAAGCCTGGAGTAAACGAGATATATGTATGTTTTACTATGCCATAACATGCAGCAATGTTGGCCAGAACAAAGCCTGTTTAAAGACATACTACAGCCTGATATAGTATAATCCTCTGCCTCATGTTTCACTTTTCCCTCTTACTTACAGTGCACAACATGCTTGCCATTTCGCCTTGCTCCCATTGACTCACTGAAGGCACTAACATATAACGCATCAGTACAACATGCAAACACATAGCACACTCTGTCATTTCAACTGTACTGTGTAATCTGCGCAGAACTACCTGATATATGTTAAGCCTCGCTATGCTGTTTCATCTGTTGTGCCTAGCTCTTAGCATCTAGCATTTCACCATGCCTATCACACGACAATCTAGCATGAAGCAAGATTTTAGCGGGTTAACTCGCCCATAGGCAATCAACTACTAAGTTTGTTTAACCGTTAACATATTTCCTACTATGACTATATAAAAAAAAAAAAAATGTGCAATGTTTTTCACCATACCAATGTTAACATATGTTTGCATATTTGCTTGCACCAGCTATCGTGGCAGTGCAAACATGGTTGCTCACGCTATGCACAAATAAAATAAAGAATTTAAAAAAAAAAAGAAATAAAATTCAAGCACAACACATGGAAAGCACAGTTTACACAGAACCTTGACAGGGTGCCAAGATACAGAGAATGTTTGAATTTGTTGAAATTGTAGTATCAATACATCCAGACTGATGCCTAGACAGGGGGTAGGGGATTAGGGAGGCTCAGAGTGCATTTTAGCAACAGAGACACCAGCACTAAGATACTGCAAGACTCAGAATGAAGTCGTGGAACTATTGGCACTCTCACGTATATAAAAAGTTCGACATTTTCCTGTAGCTGATTAAAATAGCCAGGCTACAATCCTGTTGGCCATCATAATTATGGTGAATCTTATAGTTACCTGCATGTTGTTTCAAGTATAAACCACCGGGATTAAAATCCAAGGTAATCGAAAAAAGAGTAAACAGCATTTTAGCCTAATTTAGCACCACTAAAAACAACGCTGGGTCTCCATGCTTTAGACAAAACATAAAAGCAAAATGTCGGTTGCACAAGTCTCTAGTGGAGAATAAGTTTTAGACCTGGCTTGAAACAAGTGAAGAATATCCTAGGAATATGTGAATAATAATATTGTTTTTATTTTTTCTTCTAGCCACACAGATAGCAACTCAACTGAACAATCCAGTCTGGATCAAGGAAACCTGTTATCTGTTATTTCACTCAGTAGAAAATGGATGAAGCAAGAGGCCATGACCAGTGAGGTAAGATGAGCTACAAAGTAAAAGCAAATCATTCACAGTTTGGCATACCCTTAGTGTCAATAATTGTTCAAGCTATGAAAATCATTACATTAATTGTCACAAACGCACCCTACTTCAAGAGTGTGCGTGACGTAGTTGTGGTGGTGAAAGGGTTAAAGTTCACTATTTGTCTGCACTAGACCGTAAATAATGACAAAATCCCCCTTTTAACACCACCCACACTTAAACATAATAATATAACTATTACTATTTTAACACTGCCACCACCAAGACAATTTATAAATGGGGGGCCTTGGTATATTTCCGTCATGTGTCCTTAAGGGGTTAAGGAATTGCAAAAATACTAATTAGTCTTTTCAGGTAACGTGATTCTTAACCAGACAAAGGCAGAACTTAAAGGACCACTATAGTGCCAGGAAAACATACTCGTTTTCCTGGCACTATAGTGCCCTGAGGCTGCCCCCACCCTCAGGGACCCCCTCCCGCCCGGCTCTGGAAGGGGGAAAGGGTTAAAATCTTACCTTTTTCCAGCGCTGGGCGGGGAGCTCTCTTCCTCTGATCCTCCTCCTGGGCTGAATGCGCACGCGCGGCAAGAGCTGCGCGCGCATTCAGCCCGTCGCAATCACAGTGAGAAGCACGCAAGCGCCTCTAGTGGCTGTCAATGAGACAGCCACTAGAGGATTAGGGGTAAGGCTTAACCCATTCATAAACATAGCAGTTTCTCTGAAACTGCTATGTTTATAAAAAAATGGGTTAACCCTAGAAGGACCTGGCACCCAGACCACTTCATTAAGCTGAAGTGGTCTGGGTGCCTAGAGTGGTCCTTTAATAAATTAATGTTTATTATGAGCAAAAGATAGTCACAGTGCATAGAAAAATATATGATAAACAAATTATTTACACCAACAACAGATAAAAACAATAAGGATAAAATACAGGAGTCCTAATTACTCACCTAGGTTTTCAAAGTACAACTTCTGTCCAGGGGGTCTCTGGCAAGGAAAGATGGTGACTCACTTAGAATTAGATTCTGACCCCCAAGCAAGTACACAAACACCCTTCCAAATAATTGGATATATACCCTGTGGATTATCAAGTCTTGTCCAGGGGTGGAGTTAAGGTGTACCTACAGAAATAATAACTGACCACCTCCTTTGTTCCAGACCACTGTCAATCCAAATGGAAACATTTGGCTCTATCTTCTTTTATGTACCTGCCACATCAATAATACTTGCATCTACAAATTTGTTATTATTTTCCCATTCCATAGACATGTCCCACGCCCCACCCACGATCCAATAGGACAGACATCACAATTCCTGCCACACGGTTTGAGTTGTGCAACTCATGTTTAGGCTTAATTAAGAGATTGGGCTTGTCCCATCCCAAACACAATAAAAATGAGGCTTAATTATTAAGCTGTGGGTAAGTACAGTATTAATGTTTCTCTTGGATATGATACTGGAACCTACTGGTCTTCATGAAACTAATACCATTACCATATCAAAGGATTGAACTATCCATTGATAGTTTTAAGCCATATGGTCAAAGTCAGTTAGTTTACATTGAAACTAGACCTACCGGCGGCTTAAGTGTAAAATGTCTCACCTTGCTTTGATAGATCAAAAAGGGAAATCCGTTTCACACCTTGCAGGAGCCCCTTTTGATCAAAAGAGCAATTTCTCTCTGCCATTTGTCCTCTAGCCAGGGGTCCAATTATTGATGCACTGCACAAGTTATATTAAATAGCCATATTCCCTAGTGCAGTAATAAATTATGTACCCTTGCCATGACATTCATCTTCCAGAAAAATAAGTGCTTCGACCAGCAGAACGGTTTTCAGTTTATAAAAAAAATGGATAGTAACCATAACACATCCTTTAAATACTCCTACATGATTTATGTAAAGACATTTTTTGATCTGACATTTTTAAAATAGTAGCAGAGTGATCATCATTAATTAAATAAATCACTTTTCATGTTTTTAATGTCAGCATACAGATTCTGTAACCCCAGATGTAAAGGCTGTCCTTGACAAATTTTATTACGATTTGGGAGGTAAGTCTACAAATTCAATTCTACTGTATTTTATGTTTTATATACCAGACCGAGTATAAAATCAATACAATGAAAAAGAAAACTAGCATTCTAGAATTGTACCTTTCAGGCATGTCATGAGGTCATCTAGTCAAGGAAGACATTTAATGTGTCATTAAAAACATACTCGTTTTCCTGGCACTATAGTGCCCTGAGGGTGCCCCCACCCTCAGGGACCCCCTCCCGCCCGGCTCTGGAAAGGGGAAAGGGGTTAAAACTTACCTTTTTCCAGCGCTGGGCGGAGAGCTCTCCTCTGCCGATCCTCCTCTTCTCCTGTCGGCTGAATGCGCACGCGCGGCAAGAGCTGCGCGCGCATTCAGCCGGTCACATAGGAAAGCATTATCAATGCTTTCCTATGGACGCTGGCGTGCTCTCACTGTGAAAATCACAGTGAGAAGCACGCAAGCGCCTCTAGCGGCTGTCAATGAGACAGCCGCTAGAGGAAATAGGGGAAGGATTAACCCATTAAAAATGGGTTAACCCTAGCTGGACCTGGCACCCAGACCACTTCATTAAGCTGAAGTGGTCTGGGTGCCTAGAGAGGTCCTTTAAGCTTTTTATACAAGCAATAACATCAAGTTACCCCCCCACCACCACCACCCTCCTACCCATTGTAAGTAGTGACTTCTCAAATTGAGTCTGCCTTCACTACACACTTTAGTGGTTATGGTGCTTGGAGCATTCCTTTAAAAACAAAAAACTATTTTTGACAAAGGATATATTCCTGCCAACAAATATATGTTTGGCTTAATAGGTTTCTCTGTCATCTGAAATGGAACTATCATTTCCCAGAATTTTTTAGATTATGTTTACTTGTCTCCTATACAGGTGATACTCAAAAAATTTGTATATCATGCAAAAGTTCATTTATTTCAGTAATGCAATGTAAAAGGGGAAACTAATATATGAGATAGACGCATTACATGCAAAGCAAGATAGGTCAAGCCGTGATTTGTCATAAGTGCGATGATTATGGCTTACAGCTCACGAAAACCCCAAAATCCACAATCTCAGTAAATTAGAATATTACATGCAATCAATAAAACAAGGAGTGTACATAGAACAATATTGAACCTCAGTGGACTCAGTACTTGGTTTGGGCCCCTTTTGTAGCAATTACTGCCTCAATGCGGCGTGACATGGAAGCTATCAGCCTGTGGCACTGCTGAGGTGTTATGGAAGACCAGGATGCTTCAATAGTGGCCTTCAGCTCTCTCTTGGCAATGCCCCATAGGGTTCAGGTCAGGCGAGTTTGCTGGCCAATCAGGCACAGTAATCGCACGATCATTGAACCAGGCTTTGGTGCTGTTGGCAATGTGGGCAGGTGCCAAGTCCTGCTGGAAAATGAAGTCAGCAACCCCATAAAGCTTGTCTGCAGAAGGAAGCATAAAGTGCTCCAAAATCTCCTGGTAGATGGCTGCGTTGACCCTGGACTTAATGAAGCACAGTGGACCAACACCAGCAGATGACATGGCTCCCCAAATCAATTCAGACTATGGCAAGCATCTTGCAGTGTGTGCCTCTCAATTCTTCCTCCAGACTCTGGGTGCTTGGTTTCCAAATGAGATGCAAAAGTTGCTCTCATCAGAAAAGAGGACATTGGACCACTAAGCAACAGACCAGGTTTCTTTAGACCAGGTAAGATGCTTCTGTCTGACGTTGTTTGTTGTTCAGGAGCGGCTTGACAAGAGGAATACGACATCTGAAGCCCGTGTCCAGGATCCGTCTGTGTCTGGTGGTTCTTGATGCACGTCTGTGTGTGGTGGTTCTTGACTCCAGCCTCAGTTCACTCCTTGTGAGAGTCCCCAACACATTTGAATGGCCCTTTCCTGATAATCCTCTCCAGGCTGCAGTCATCCCTGCTGCTTGTGCACTTTTTTCTTCCACGCTTTTCCCTTCCACATAACTTTCTGTTAATGTGCTTTGATACAGCACTTTGGGAACATCCAACTTCCTTCACAATTACCTTTTGAGGCTTTCCCTCCTTATGGAGGGTGTCAATGATGGTTTTCTGCACAACTGTCAGGTTGATTGTGATTCCTACTGAAACAGACTGAGAGACCATTTAAAGGAAACCCTTTGCAGGTGTTATGGCTTACTTGGCTGATTAGAGTGGGGCACTGTGAGAATAGAATATTGTACCTTTTCACAATATTCTAATTTACTGAGATTGTGGATTTGGGGTTTTCATGAGCTGTAAGCCACAATCATCGAACTTATGACAAATCACAGCTTGAACTATCTTGCTTTGCATGTAATGCGTCTATCTCATATATTAGTTTCACCTTTTACGTTACATTACTGAAATAAATTTTGCACAATATTCTAATTTTTTGAGTATCACCTGTATTTAACATATATGTATTTTTGACAATCTTTATTTGTAATTACATTTTTCATTTAGGAAGTGGTACAGAAAAGAAAATAAACAATTTAGTAGATACAATTGCACAGTATACCAGACAGTTGTATGTCAGAAACGTTAAACAGTATTAAAAGCTTCCGTTCATCAAACTTTATCAGTAGGAACCTCAGTTGAAACCTTAGTGTAGGGCTCTTCGATTAGGACGAGTCAAGGTTGTACTGCTGGTGATAGGTTCAACTTAGAGTGGATTTGGGTTGTTTATGCGCTGTGACAAACACTCCTCCTCATAGTTTAGTGGGGAGGTAGTCTAGCGGGTAGTCAACATATTGATACAGCTTTTCCATGGGGGTTTCTGTGTCAATGTAAGGATGTTGTATCCTTGCGGACTATGTGGTTGCCATTGATAAGGAAGAAGATACTACATAGATGTGGTCAGATCCCACAAGTATTATTAGTAAAGCTTACAAAGTCTTTTCATAAGTGCAATTTCCTTTTTGTTCACTTTTCAGGAAATCGCAAAGATCTCCAAGCGTTGGCCCATATTGCGTTTTTTGATGCAAGTGTTTAATTTATCAAGCGTGTTCCTTGGCAAATAGGCCCGTGCCTGTCAGGATCATTATTCTACCACAATGGTAGCTGCCTCCTGGGCCTTCAAGCACGTGGCTTCCGTGGAGCAGATTTGCAAGGCAGCCACTTGGTTCTCTCTACGAACTTTTGCTAAGTTTTAATATTCTGATGTTTTTCCATCCATTAATACTGTGTTTACCTGGAAAGATTTACAGGCAGTTCTTCCCGTTTACTCTTCTGCATCCTTGTTTTCCATGCCTGCTCTATTTTTCATATTGTCCGTGCGTCTTGGATATACCTTTCCACATGTTATTGCTCTGGAATGTGATTGCAAGAACACGAAAAACCAAATTATGCTTACCAATAATATTGATTTTTATCTGTGCGTTCACTGCTCAGAAGGCTCATCCTTCCCTCTGTGTTTTTTCTTTAGATTGCTGGTTTAAAGTAGTTTTTTCTCCTTGCACGGTTTTTCTTGTTTCTCTTTTTCCTGCTAGTTTCTTACTGGGATTCCTTCTCCTCCGTTTGTAACACAGCGGACTGTGGATCTCCAGTGTGTGCAAGGGATTTTAGGATTGTTCAACATCCCTAGTTGGAGGATCCAATAACCCACAAGTTATGGATTTTTTGAATCATGACCACATGAACAAAAATGAAATTATCAGTATGCATAATGTTAGTTTTTTTTTGATAACTCTGTATTTGTGTAATTTAGAATATGTGTTTAAATAAGCTGTGCTTAAATTGTGTGTATTTATTTATTTTTATTATAGTGGTCTAATTAATTATTTTCATTTATTTCAGGATCATTTCCAAGTGATATTACTGCTGCCGATGAAATTGGAAATGTAGGCATAAAGCTTTTGAATTTACCCTTTCTCTAATTTTCAAATTCCTCTGATTAATATAAGAAATATTAGCACATTTGAATCCATCATATTTTATATTGAGCAGCTAAGACCCCTAATGCATATAAAATACAACTTAAGTATGGATAAAATGTCTTAGAATAAATACAAGGGGGGGGGGGGAATCACTTTTGTTTAACCCCTTAAGGACACATGACATGTGTGACATCATGATTCCCTTTTATTCCAGAAGTTTGGTATTTAAGGGTTTAAAGGAGCATTATAGGATCAGGAACACAAACATGTATCCCTGACCCTATAGTGTTAAAACCACCATCTATCCCCCCTGGCCACCTCTTGCCTCCCTAAATATAGTAAAATATTAATTGTATTCAAATCAGTAGCTGCTGGCTCTGCCCCTGTCTGCCTCTGACCTGCCCCTGTCTGCTGACATCAGCAGAAGTGGTGGTCTGAGCCAATCACAATACTTTCCCATAGGATTGGCTGAGCAGATGTCAAGGAGGCAGATCAGGGGCAGAACCAGCACAAGTCAAACACAACCCTGGCCAATCAGAATCTCATTGAGGAAAGTTCAGTATTTGCATGCAGAGGGTGGAGACACTGAATGGCAGTGCTGCTTACTCTGCAGCACTGCCCAAGGAATGACCTCTAGTAACCATCTAGTAGCCAGTGGAGTTATCACTAGGCTGTAATGTAAACACTGCATTTTCTCTGAAAAGACCGTGTTTACAACAAAAAGCCTGAAGGTAATGATTCTACTCACCAGAACAAATTCAATAAGCTGTAGTTGTTCTGCTGACTATAGTGTCCCTTTAAATTAATTTCTACACAACTACTGCAGCAAACAAAAGATTCCTCAAGATTAAATTATTGTTTTTGTCTTGCTTGTTGGATCACAGTCAATTTCTGTCAGTTAAAGATCAAACAATACAATGTGTAAATTACCATTTTAAAACCAAAATTTTGCAAGTCATGATCTGCTGTGCACTAACTCCTGTGTATATCTGTTTTATAGGAAGTTGTATGTTCCAATAACAAACATGCCCTCAATTTTGATTGGTTGATTTTTATGCAGTTTACCCATACACAATGAAAATTGAATTAATGTCAACATATCAAGCTACCATTAACACCCTCACCCATTTTGTATACGGCAACATCCCACACCAATACCCATGTGTACCTTAGCCATGCTTTTTGCAGAGTTATAAGGTCAAATTAGAGACATGCTTTAATTTTGATATGCCATTTAGCTTGTAACCTAGTTACACTGATCTGGTTAATTGACACGATACTGACAGTCTTCAAGGTTTTATGCAGTTTTAACAGTCTAACACTTAACCCCCTTAGTGACCACAGATGTATCGGGTACGTCCGGCAAAAATGGTCGTTATGGACCTCGGATGTACCTGATACACGTCCGCAGCAAATTTGAGCGCTGGATGCGATCGCTTACAGCCGCTCTAACGGTATTGCAGCGATGCCTTGATGTCGAGCCATATTGCAATACCACACCTGACTGCCGGGCCGCTGGGTTGCCCCACATGCCGCCCAGCAGTGTAGCAGAGCATTGGAAGCCATCAGGCAGGCTTCTGATGCTCTGCTTGTGTGCTGTGTGCCTCGAGAGGTCAAGGCACTCGGTGAAGAATAAATTAATTTTAAAAAAAGTAAAAAAAAAAAAATACATAAATATACATGTAGACGTCAAATAAATATTTTACATAATTAATATTTTACATAATTAAGTAATTTTATTGATTGCAATTTGGGGTACCTGCTTGACAACCCAAGCCAAAAGTCCAGAGAATTAAATTTTCTAGCACTATATTTAACCATGTAACTTTCCAAGACACCCTAAAACCTGTACATGGGGGTACTGTTTTACTCTGTAGACTTTGGTGAACACAAATATTAGTGTTTCAAAACAGTAAAACATATCACAGCGATGATATTGTCAGTGAAAGTGAAGTTTTTTTAAATTTTCACACACAAACGGCACTTTCACTGATGATATCATTGTTGTGATATGTTTTACTGTTTTGAACACTAATATGTGTGTTCAGCAAAGTCTCCCGAGTATAACAGTACCCCTCATGTACAGGTTTTATAGTGTTTTTGAAAGTTACAGGGTCAAATGTAAGGCTTGATTTTCTATTTTTTTACATTGAAATTTGCCACATTGTTTATGTTGCTTTTGAAAGCATATGGTAGCCCAGGAATGAGAATTACCCCCAAGATTTCATACCATTTGCAAAAGTAGACAACCCAAAGTATTGCAAATGGGGTATGTTCAGTCTTTTTTAGTAGCCACTTAGTCACAAACACTGGCCAAAGTTAGCGTTCATAATTGTTTTTTGCATTTTTAACACACAAACAAATATAAATGCTAACTTTGGCCCGTGTTTGTGGCCAAGTGGCTACTAAAAAAGACTGGACATACCCCATATTGAATACCCTGGGTTGCCTACTTAAAAAAAAGATATGTGCATGTGAGGTGTGATTAATAGATTTATGACAGATAACAGTGTTACAATGTCACTAATGATAAATTAAAAAAATATATATTTTGAAACAGCAATGTCCTACTTGTACTTATAGTCCTATAACTTGCAAAAAAAAGCTAAGAACATGTTAACATTGGGTATTTCTACACTCAGGACAAAATTTAGAAACTATTTAGCATCTGTGTTTTTTGGCAGTTGTAGATGCATAAGAGATTTTGAGGGTAAAATTTAGAAAAAGTGTGTTTTTACACATTTTTTCATCCTATTTTATAATTTTTTTGTAGTAAATTATATAATATGAAAATAATGTTATCATTAGAAAGACCATGTAATGGTGAGAAAAACGGTAAATAACATGTGTGGGTAAAGTAAATGAGTAAGAGGAAAAGTACAGCTACAAACAAACACTGCAGAAATGTAATAACAGCCCTGGTCCTTAACGGTAAGAAAATTGAAAAAAGCTCAGGTCACTAAGGGGTTAAAGGGACATCATAGTCACCAAAACAACTTTAGCTTGATGAAGGAGTTTTGGTGTATAGATCATGCCCTTGTAGTCTCAGCACCTCAATACTCTTACATTTAGGAGTTCAATCACTTTGTTTATACAGCTGTAGGCACACCTCCCTTCATGTGACTTGCACAGCCTTCCTAAACACTTCCTGTAAAGAGACATCTAAGGTTTACACTTCCTTTATTGTAAATTCTGTTTAATTTATCATTTCCTATCTCCTGATCTATTAATAGCTTGCCAAACTCTGCGGGAGCCTCTTCTTTGTAATTAAAGTTCAATTTACAGAGGGGGAGATAAAAACTTTTAAAGTAAGTTACATCTGATTGAAACTGAAACCATTTTTTATGCAGGCTGTGTGAGTCACATCCAGGGGAGGTGTGGCTAGGGCTGCATAAACAGAAACAAAAGTGATTTAACTCCTAGATGGCAGATAATTGAGCAGTGAAACTTCAGAGGCATGATCCATACACAAAAAAACTTTTCATTAAACTAAGTCTGTTTTAGTGAGTATAGTGTAGCAATGCAATTCCAATTTTGCAACAAACTAGGAAAAAAAAATCATTCTTGACCCCAGAATGGCAGTCAGATTTATCCTTGGATCAAAAAGCTATTACCCTACAATTTTAAAATTATATCCTTGAATATTATGTTTTTGTAAGTATTCATCCAATTGCTGTTTAAACATCTGTACAAATTCTGATTAACCCACTTCTTCAGGCAGAGAATTTCACATCCTTATTATTCTTACTGTAATAAAACGTTCCTTTCTTCCAGTCTAAACGCATGACCTTGTGTCCTATGCATAGTCCTGTTTGTGAATAGAATTCCGCTTCCAAACTCCCCTGCCTCAGTCATTAAGCCAAACGCTCCTACTTAGAAACTTCCATTAGCTCTCTTTAGCTAAGCCTGGCAGTGATCGTTCTCAGCCAGCAATCTAAGCTCTGCACTGCTGGTATTATCTCAGAGCTTCCAGCTCTCTGGCTGAGGTAGTGGAGACAGGGAGCAGATACTGGCAGAACCCAGGTAAGAAGTCAAATCATTCTAAAATGGGTTGAGCATAAACAGTGGGAAGGGTGCCTGGGCACTTGTAACACCATAACCACTACAGCACGCTGTAGTGGTCATGGTGCTTGGAATGGTCCTTTAAATACTTTAATATTTTCATTTAAGGGTTAAATATGGACATTAATATATGAAATGTATATTGTTCTACACTCTGTGTAAGCTCTAACCTAGGCATATCTTTTTTTGCCCTAGGGCAAAGACGTAACCATGACAGAATCATTCAGATGTGAAAATCCACCGGCTGATAGTAAAGAACATGAACCAGTGACAAATACTTTGAAAATCCCTCCGTCACATCCTGTAGAACCATTTAAGTGTTCCGCTGTTCAAATAGATATAGGAGATTTAAATCCTTCAGGATTTCATGATGTTCAGGTCTCAAGCATAGAGCCCCTGACTTCTAATGTAAATGACACAGTGACACCACAAATCACAAACACTATTAAAGTAGAACATACATCTGTGACTCCACCAAACAGTTCTCATGATGCCAAGGAAACACAGCAGAAAAGCTTCCCTAATGCAAAAATTAATTTACTGAAATGGTTCCCTGGAGGTTCTGACATGGAACACGGAGGTACATTATTAGAACCACCCCCGAGCATCTCTCCTGAAAGAAGCACAATAATTGCACAGCTTGATGATTCTGCTGAAGCAAATGGCACTGCTATGGCACAGAATGCAAATTCTAGCACTGGAATAGACAAGTTGGAACTGCAGTCTGCAACCAATTCCACTGAAAAATCCAAATCAGTGGGAAAGCATACCAGTTCTACTACCCAAGAGAATATTTCAGAAACAATAACTTCTAATTCACTTTGTAAACCCAGCGTTTTTGTTACAAAAGACTCGTTGGTGACAGCAACTGAGGACCTCAGCTGTCCTAAACATGTGATAAATAATATGAATGTGCTTACACCAGGTATGTTATCTGTCTGTGGCAGTCAGTGCGTTCATATTGGGTAACTGGAAAAATATAACATTATATAGACAGCTGGAAATAATGACCGGCATTGCTTTTCCAGAGAGAATATCGTCTTCGGTGATTTAAATCACCCTGTCAGAAATGTTTCTCTTTTATATTGTATAACTTTGCCAAAGCAGAAATCATGGACCATTTATAGTTGCCATTGGTTGTGTCAGAAGAGGGCTGGCAAGGGGAAAAATTGCCCTCCTAGTAGAGAGAGGATTGTAAGCTTCTACCCCATAGCACAATACTAAACTAATATGTAACTGAATTCTTTTATTATTATTGTATTCTAGTTCATTCACTGTTTGTATAAAACAGGTCGCAATGGTGACTAGAAATTATGCCCTGGTGCCTGAAATTTGCAGCCCTTTAGCTAAAGCGGCTGATAGGGGAACATTGGAGCCGGCCGGTTGCAGTGAGGCGCATGGAAGTGGCCAGCTCAGGGAGCATGTAGCCGAGCACCCTGGGGAGAATAGGTGTGGCCGGCTCAGAGAGCATGTAGCTGGCCGCCCCATTCTCCCCATGGAATATGTAGCCAACTGCCTTGGGCTGAATGGGGGAGGCCGGCTCATAGATCGTGGGAGAATAGAAGAGGCAGGCAAGGGCAGTGCACGAGGGAGCAGTGATCTTACTGTGGCTCCTCTCTGCTCCCTCCCACTGTCTAGTGATACAATACTACAGGCAATACTACAGGGAGCAGAGAGGAGCCACAGTAAGATCACTGCTACCTCACACACAGGAAGAGCAGCCCCACTGGACCCCAGGAAAAGCCCACTCAGCTCTCCCAAAGGTAGGGAGTCTTGGTGAATTCAAATTAAAAATGTCACCGTGTGAGTGTGTGTATGTCAGATTGTATGTTTGTGTATGTCAAAGTGTTTATGTCAGTGTTTGTTTGTGAGTATGTCAGTGTGTGTGTTGTGTGTGTTTTCATGTCAGTGTGTGTGTATATACATATATGTCAGTGTGTGTGTGTGTCAGTGTTTGTGTGTAAAAATGTGTGTGTGTATGTCAGTGTTTGTGTGTGTATGTATGTCAGAGTTTGTGTGTGAAAAAATGTGTGTGTCTGTCAGTTTGTGTGTGTCTGTTTAGGTACCTGCACCCCTCCAATCACATGAGGTGTTTTTACTCACCTTTTTCCCCACAACGTGTCAATTTTGCCGTGGCTTGTCCTGCCTCCATGGATGAGATCATCAATCTTGATGATCTCCGCTAAACCAATGCTTTCCCATAGGAGAATATTGCACATGTTCTCTATGGGTAACATTCAGCACCTCCATGCAGTATGTGGAGACGCTGAACAAAGGAGCACTGGCACAGGACTCTCTAGTGGCCGTCTGAGTGACTGTCACTAGAGGTGTTACTAGGCAGCAATGTAAACAATGCCTTTTTTCTGAAAATCCAGCGTTTACATTGAAAAGGGTACAGGGGCAGGCTATAGGCACCAGATCAATTACATTAAGCTGTAGTGGTTCTGGTGACTATAGTTTTTTTGTTTTTTTTAAGAATCGTTTATTTATCATTGTAAATTAAACTTTGCTAGTTTAAAAAAAAAACCATCTAACTCCTAACCTAGATTCCAAGTAAATTTGGCGTCAAGCCCTGGTATAAAACATTTAATGTAAAATTAAATGAGCACTCTGGGAAAAATAGGGCCTGATTGCTCTGCCTCTTCACTTCCTGTGCAGGTCTGAGGCATCAGTCAGGAAGACTGGATGTGACGCTCACAGACTATCAATAGTTCCCCATTGAGAAAAGTGAGTGAAAATTATATGTACATTTTTCCTTACATTTTCTCAATGGGAAGCTATTGTTAGGCTGAGAGTCAGCTGATGCTCTCTGCCCATCATCGGTACCTGGTCCGTGGCTTTAAGTCTTTGTCCTGCATAGGAAGAGAAGCAACATGATCATTTTGCAGACTTTGAGGTTCAACTGTTCGTTAATGGCCTAAGGGAGAACTGTCTCCTCAACAATATTTTTTAATTTAATGTTTCTTTCAAATTTTTAAAGGAAATAGATTCTTTGTTAAGTGAATTGTATGGAAAAATTTTTAGAAAACTCATCCCTCCCTTTAGTATATGACAGGATCATTCAGCCATATACATACACCTTGGGTCAAAATGTCTCTATGAGTCTACCATGCTTCACTCCCTGCACAGTGCAGTGACATCAGACCGACTGTCAAATTCAAACACTGTCTGCCCCAAGGTGCTTGTAGATGGCCAAAGGTTCCTGTCATATAGTAATTGGAGGAGTTTCTCATTTTTTTTACATATACTTAATATAACATAGAATCTCTCTCTTTTCAAAACTTGATGAAATGATCATTATATTAAAAAACTGTGTTGAGGTATCCGTTCTCCATTAACCACATGTGTTAAGATGGGGCCTGGGACCTCCTTGCACTATACCAACTTCAGTGCAATTGAGCCCAGACCACATCCTGTTTTACTTTACAATTTATGTTATCATATACTTAAAGAAACTTGATGTTTGAATTTGTTACATATCCTGTTTTTTTTTTGTTTTTGTTGCATTTTATATTTATATACTTAATGTTATTTCTGTATGGTGTAACTAGAAGAACCGGAGGAGCAGTTTATCAGTTTTGAAAACCTAGCTGAAAATGCACAGTGCAATATATTTCTGTGCAGGTGTTTCTGATCTCATTGTAACCAGTTTAGATCATCTTGGTGATTCCAGACAATCTGAGACCAGGCATGGCCAATATTTTAGACATGATGCCCCAAAACAGAAATAGCAGCTAAAATAACTTCCAAAATTTTAAGTGAATGACCCTGAATTGAACTCATAATATACATTGCAAGTGTGTGTTATTTCTCGGATTTCTCTCCAACAAATCCAGTTAGGCCCAGTAGTAAAAGGCACTCATCCTCGGACCAGAACAAGTTCTAAAAACCTATTAATTACGATGACAAATGTGGCAGTCTTCTCAAAGACTATTCCCTGTAGTATCTTACACATAAATATACCAACAAACTAAAACGGATAAAATCTGTACTAAAACAAAATCACAATAGCTTAACAAAATATAATTGATAAACCCACGCAAGTAGAATTGCACTCACGGCATGTAAGTATTATAGCTTCCCACTGTGTGAGTTTTGTGATGTCAATTGAAAGAATCTTGCATGACCCTATACCGTCAGTCAATAGAATCTGTAACCTGAAATTGTGTAACTTTTTTACATATGTCCATTTATTTTGAACTATTTGTACATCAAGATATATTAATTTATGTAATTGTTCTCTTCAATAACAGTAAATCCAGAAATCGATGTATCATCTATCAACTTAGGTTCTTCACAAAATGTAAGATGCCTTGTTTTTGTCACGTTGCCAAAAATTTGCTTTCATTTATAATTTAACTAGATCGCAAATTGGATTCCTATCATACAGGTGCAGCTGGGTAAAAAAAAGGCTCTTCCCCCAGCCAACAATAGTTTAGTAAGAAAAAGGATGTCTATCACAAGCCTTTAAGTCCATAGATCATTTATTAAGGTGCCAACAAAAGGTGAAATTTCAGCCACACAGGCTTTCTCAAACCCAGTGGTAACTTGAAACGGTGTAGGTATAAATAGACCTCTAAATGACAAAGGGGTGGAGTACCACCCTCAATTACCTTATGGAACAAGCGTACAAGTACTCATAAGGTCATGTGATTAAAAAGTAGCAACACATTCATATACTAAATCATAAGACATGGTAAGACTTACATGTGCAAGATATAAAGTGCCAATGAATAAAGTACAACAGCAACAAAAGTTCAAATGACAAAGTGCATAATATTAAAAAAATTATAATTTTCATTACACATTCATGTACAAAATAAATGTACTGTGTTTATATAATCACATATTGAAGCCCTGCATCATGTAGTAATGTGTCTTCTGCAAATGTAATCCTAAGGGAATTATTTCCCACTTGCATAGCTTTAAATTCTGCAGGTTCTGTGTAAGAAGCATATCAAGAGGTCAAAAGACAGATTTAACAAACACTCAAAGCACCATAACAACTACTGCCTGTTATACAGATTATGGTGCCAGGAGTGCTCTGATCTCTCCCAGAGCATGTATTCAAACCATTTAACCTGGTTACGGGCACATGCTGACACCTCCTCTGCAGCTGGAAACGCCTGCATGGAGCTTCTGTTAGTTTCACTCAGCTAAGCCCTACAGTGCAGGGACAGCTCATTGGCTGAGAGCTCTCAGCCATTTAGTATGGCCCTGTAACACCAGGCCAGGCTCAGTTTAACTCCTAAAAAAAAAGCTTTCAGGTTCCCAAAAAAATGTAGTGGGTAATGCATTGGATATGGTGTTTGGAGTGTTCTTTTTAAAAAAAAAAGGTGCAGGGAGAGTGGACAACCCTAATGCACACCCCTTAACATCATCACAATCTCCAAGTCTAATCCATTTGAAGAGATCAGACTGGGCAGTCCCTTATATAAGTTACAGACAATATTAAAGAGTGCCATTAAAATAAAAAAATAATTTAAAAATGATAAATAAATAAATAAAGCAAAGACACTAGATAAAATATGTTCCTTGTGTTGAGACTCAGTAGTGATGACCTCCATATGAATGAGCTCTGGAATGGAACAACTGCTGTTATTGTCATGCTGATCCCCTGAATGGACTGTCTCTCTCCAACAAACCCCAGTTGGCGAGTATGGTGTGAACATGCGTTGCTGTAATGTGTTTAACATTCACCACAATATCTATCCAGTATAAACATTTATTTTCATGTATTTTGCAGAATGAAATTGAATCCATATAACCTTACTCACCCTCATTTATACTCTAGGAATAATAACCAGCTATGCATCCCTTGCTTCAAATGCGTGTTATGCTAATTTATTTCAATTTTAATATTACGCTACCATATCTAGCGTAATATTAAATTAAAATAATTAAATTACCATACCTTGTTGTCGTGTCCATTCTAGAATTGTAAAGCGCTGCAGAATGTGTTGATTTTATAAAAATGCTAATATTATTAGGATTTGTACAGTGGTCTGTCCATTTGGCCTTTTGACTACTATCCAAAGAATCTGGTGAATTAATGCAACATAAGGGTTATAATTACGTAAAGCATTCAGTACCAGTTTGTGTTTAACAGGAATTTTAAGTTCAACTACTTTCCAGGAAGACAAAATTCAACATATCCTGCCATCCATAATAATGACCTGTCTTTATTACACGTGTATCTACATTTTAACTAGAAGTCAGTAGTCCGGGATTCTCTAATACATATCAATTTGACCATATTACTTAAAACTAGTGGATAACACAGAATTATGAAGACAGTAATTTGTCAATTTAAGGATGAGTCTAAGATAAAGGGCAGTTATTGAGAGAAATACACTCAGAAAGAAAAGTAGAGGGGCATATAAGAAATAATAGATCAATAAAAAAGAGCACGCTTTGCAAACAAATATCCAGCATCAGATACCACTGAATTTTAATTCAGATACTTGAGGGCTTAAAATAATAAATACATTTCAACATGGCTCCTTGGAATATAACTGTAAATGTGGTGTGAAGAGATTTTTTTTTTCCTTTGTGCTGCAAAACAGAATGTGTTGGTCCCCTATATGTTAACGTAAAATAAAATGATTTCATTGGCATATTAATAGTAATTTGATTTGTGCTTATAATGTTTTCCAGGCTGAGCTGTTTATTCGGTATAAGAAGATCAAAGAAACGATGTCCAATGTAGGAGTAAATGCTGGTTGGTCTCCTGATATATATTTACATTTTCATATTTAGTCTATATCTATATATAAAAGTAGTAAATTAAAGAGAGACGCTAAGCAAACTATTAGCTTATGTCCGTCACAGGTTATGGTGCAAGGGGTCCCCTGTCCCATTCTCCCTTCAAACAGTTTTTTGTATTTGCAGCTATTCACCAACAGTGCCACATCTTTAAATCTGCCTCTTCATCAAAAGTGCACAAAGTGTAAGAATGGTCCCCATCCTGTGATTTTTCTGCTTCTCAGTCGCAGCTATAAGTGGCAAGTGGGACTAGATCACTTTGAGCTCACTTTAACAACCACATTGGATGCTTGGCACTTTAAAGGGTTAAATTATTTTAAAATATATATTGTTTATATATATCAGGGGTGCCCAAAAGGTAGATTGCAAGATGTTGTAGAACTACAACTCCCATGATGCTTTGCATGCCTTTAGAATGCTTTGGAATTGACAAAGCGTGATGGAAGTTGTGGTTTTATAAGATCTGGGGATCTACGGTTTGGGAACCCCTGATCTATATAATGAATTGGAAAATGATTGTCCATTCCAAGCTGAAGTTTGCCTTTTAATATTGTTATTTTTATAAAAGAGTGTTAAATACGCATTAAATTGTATAAATATTAAAACACAATATAAACTGCTCATTAAAGGCTTTATTGTGGTGTAGTGAATAAATCCCAATGGCCACAATGTAATTTTCAGTGAGGGTTTGGCTCTTGGTTTATGGAGCTAGAACCCAATTGCAGACCCAATTGTGAATCACCACTCCAAAGAAAAAGAGCAGATTTTTTTTTGTAGTTTGTGATTGGGGTTTATTAAGGCACCATCACCAATACAGCATGCAAGGGCTAATGAGAAACCAGAGTAAGTAAAAATACAGATTTCAGTGCAGGCAGCGAAGCTTCGTGGTTCCCTGAAACAAGCCGAGAGTCTGAAATCCAGGAGTCCAATGACTCTAAAGGGAGATAAGTAGAAGGGAACTGGAACTAAGCATGAACTGAGAGCTGAGATTCTGGCAATACAGAATAACCGAGCACTGAGCTGTGGGTGCTCTGAGGGTTTATAGTTAAAGACTGCCCACAGGTGCAAATGTGTCACAAAGATCTCCCCCATTGCTAGAGACTACCATGCTTCCAGGTATTACACAGATTCTAAGATGTAGTTAGGGGAAGCGCCAGGCAGTCATGACATTTTCTTCTTATTCTCCTTACTGACTTAAAACATCTTATTTTTGTATCTTTACAAAAACACACTTTTTCTTGTTAATAGTTTACTCTTTACTATAAACCTACAGACCAACAGTCTTGGTCTACAACATTAGCTGCAGATCTGTCACTTCCAGAATATTGGCCTGCTGGCAATGCTTGGTTTATGTGATCTAAATGCTATTGATCATATATTATGTTAAATATTTTATGGCTGTTTCCTTTTTTATTTATTAGATTTTTTTTTTTTTTTTTGTCTTAAAAGGTCTATGTAAAAAATTCTGGGATATCTGCCAGGAAAAGCATTGTGTGGAACTCTTCTTAAAGAATATTAAAAGATCCATAGAATTAATTACAGAGAAGATTCGTGAAGGAAAGGCGTTAGAACAAGGTACGTGTAAGTAGCATAAAAAAAAAACGATATGTAAAACTTCTCACCTGAAAGAACACATTTGGGTTAATGAAAATGAACTTTATATATAAAAAAAGTAAAAGAATGGCTCTATTAACTTTTAAAATTGCAAAAATAATTAAAGAAACAGCTTACACTGTGTTTAAGCTAAAAAACACTAAATACCTAAAAAAAAAAAATTTTAAAAAAAAGTGCGCTGTGCCTTTAAAATCAATATATATATATATATATATATATATATATATATATATATATATATATATATATATATATATATATATATATATATATATATATATATATATTGTGATAAAGTGAAGGCAGATAGGCCTTTTAACCCCAGGGGGAGTATGTGTAGTTTGTGTGTTGCACAACACAACGCATTGTTTAGTTATGGGCCCCTGGGGTGGAGCATTTGGAGAGAAGGGTGGGCCAATGCTCCACTCCACAGTTTAGTGGTGTTCTGGGGAGACCTAGATCCAGGCCAGGGTTTTTTGGACTGTCTCCAACCCACTGCTCAGCTGCAGGTAATCAGCTGTTGCAGTGGTAATAAACTCCTCCCGGCTAGGCAGGAAAAGGAGAGGGATTGCTGGCTTCCTCCCAGGAAGCAGGTAGGAGAGAGAGGCTGTTCTCTCCATATAGTCAAGAAGACTAGGCACTTGGAGTGCAGAAAGGAAGCAGTCAGGGCAAGACTGGCTTGGAGCACTGGGAGTGCAGAAAGGAAGCAGTCAGGGCAAGGCTGGCTTGGAGCACTGGGAGTGCAGAAAGCAAAGCAGTCAGGGCAAGGCTGGCTTGGAGCACTGGGAGTGCAGAAAGGAAAGCAACAGGTTAGATAGCAGAGCGTTGCTCTCTAATAAGGTTGGTGCAATATTGTGTTTAGTTTAACCCTGAGAGATAGGGAACTAAAGTCAGTTAGTGCTCAGACGAGCTAGGTGTTTGTTTATAGGGTTTTGTGTTATTTATGTTTTCATTTAACTGCTGTATCCTGTGTGAACTTACAAATAAAGTGCCTGGAGTATTTGCAACTACAAGGACTGTGCATGTTTTTACCCTAGAGGGCCGTGCTACCTGGTGACAAGGATCACAATATATATATATATATATATAGTAAAGTGGTAGCTTGGCACTCTCCTTAATAGAATTATAAAGAGAAACTTGCCTGGGTGCGGATCCAAATGCGTCCAAAATTATTGAAAAGGGTAATCCAGGATATAGTAAACGTGATTAGTGTGTTTAAGCTCAAGATCTTGAAGAAGATCCGTCCATCAGTTTGCTGTATGTTACTCTTCTATAAATAAAGCACTACATGGAGTGCAGAATTATTAGGCAAGTTGTATTTTTGAGGATTAGTTTTATTATTGAACAACAACCATGTTCTCAATGAACCCAAAAAACTCATTAATATCAAAGCTGAATATTTTTGGAAGTAGTTTTTAGTTTGTTTTTAGTTATAGCTATGTTAGGGGGTTATCTGTGTGTGCAGGTGACTATTACTGTGCATAATTATTAGGCAACTTAACAAAAAACAAATATATATCCATTTCAATTATTTATTATTACCAGTGAAACCAATATAACATCTCAACATTCACAAATATACATTTCTGACATTCAAAAACAAAACAAAAACAAATCAGTGACCAATATAGCCACCTTTTTTTGCAAGGACACTCAAAAGCTTGCCATCCATGGATTCTGTCAGTGTTTTGATCTGTTCACCATCAACATTGCGTGCAGCAGCAACCACAGCCTCCCAGACACTGTTCAGAGAGGTGTACTGTTTTCCTCCTTGTAAATCTCACATTTGATGATGGACCGCAGGTTCTCAATGGGGTTCAGATCAGGTGAACAAGGAGGCCATGTCATTAGATTTTCTTCTTTTATACCCTTTCTTGCCAGCCACGCTATGGAGTACTTGGACGCGTGTGATGGAGCATTGTCCTGCATGAAAATCATGTTTTTCTTGACGGATGCAGACTTCTTCCTGTACCACTGCTTGAAGAAGGTATCTTCCAGGAACTGGCAGTAGGACTGGGAGTTGAGCTTGACTCCATCCTCAACCCGAAAAGGCCCCACAAGCTCATCTTTGATGATACCAGCCCAAACCAGTAGTCCACCTCCACCTTGCTGGCGTCTGAGTCGGACTGGAGCTCTCTGCCCTTTACCAATCCAGCCACGGGCCCATCCATCTGGCCCATCAAGACTCACTCTCACTTCATCAGTCCATAAAACCTTAGAAAAATCAGTCTTGAGATATTTCTTGGCCCAGTCTTGACGTTTCAGCTTGTGTGTCTTGTTCAGTGGTGGTCGTCTTTCAGCCTTTCTTACCTTGGCCATGTCTCTGAGTATTGCACACCTTGTGCTTTTGGGCACTCCAGTGATGTTGCAGCTCTGAAATATGGCCAAACTGGTGGCAAGTGGCATCGTGGCAGCTGCACGCTTGACTTTTCTCAGTTCATGGGCAGTTATTTTGCGCCTTGGTTTTTCCACACGCTTCTTGCGACCCTGTTGACTATTTTGAATGAAACGCTTGATTGTTCGATGATCACGCTTCAGAAGCTTTGCAATTTTAAGAGTGCTGCATCCCTCTGCAAGATATCTCACTATTTTTGACTTTTCTGAGCCTGTCAAGTCCTTCTTTTGACCCATTTTGCCAAAGGAAAGGAAGTTGCCTAATAATTATGCACACCTGATATAGGGTGTTGATGTCATTAGACCACACCCCTTCTCATTACAGAGATGCACATCACCTAATATGCTTAATTGGTAGTAGGCTTTCGAGCCTATACAGCTTGGAGTAAGACAACATGCATAAAGAGGATGATGTGGTCAAAATACTAATTTGCCTAATAATTCTGCACTCCCTGTATATACAATCTTAAGACCTGTGAGTGAATACTGGATTACCCTATATATATATATATATATATATATATATATATATATATATATATATATATATATATATATATATATATATATATATATATATATAAAAATTTATGTATGTTGTGCTATGTAATATGCAAAGTGCATTATACAATAATAAACAAACAGAGTGCATGAGCTTAAACACACTAATCACATGTAATATACAAGTGCATGTGCTTCATATCATAAGACAAACTGTACTACATATAGTGCAAATGTGCCATAATTGATATGCTTTCCTAAAGAAGTAAGTTTTCAAAGATTTTTTGAAGGAGTGGAGATTTTAAAGGACCACTATAGTGCCAGGAAAACATACTCGTTTTCCTGGCACTATAGTGCCCTGAGGGTGCCCCCACCCTCAGGGTCCCCCTCCCGCCGGGCTCTGGGGAGAGGAAAGGGGTACAACTTACCTTTCTCCAGCGCCGGGCGGGGAGCTCTCGGCCTCCGATCCTCCTCCTCTCCTCCCTTTCGGCTGAATGCGCACGCGCGGCAAGAGTTGCGCGCGCATTCAGCCGGTCTCATAGGAAAGCATTTACAATACTTTCCTATGGACGCTTGCGTGTTCTCACTGTGATTTTCACAGTGAGAATCACGCAAGCGCCTCTAGCGGCTGTCAATGAGACAGCCACTAGAGGATTTGAGGGCTGGATTAACCCATTTATAAACATAGCAGTTTCTCTGAAACTGCTATGTTTATAAAAAAAATGGGTTAACCCTAGCTGGACCTGGCACCCAGACCACTTCATTAAGCTGAAGTGGTCTGGGTGCCTACTGTGGTCCTTTAAAGAACTTTAAACATTAGATCTCTCTTTACAGGGAGTTTTTTAGGAAGACTGTGTAAGTCGCATGCAGGGAGGTGTGAGTATGGCTGCAACAGAGTTATTTAAATCCTAAATGGCAGAGAATTAAGCACTTAGACCAAGCATGTCAAACTCAAAGTCTAGCATGGGCCACATAAACAAGGTTAAGATTATGTGGGCTGCAAAAACCCCCCCATACATTTTCATAGAAACATAGGTTTATTTTAAAAAGTACAGTATATAAAAAAAAACAGCATTCCCTTCTACTAAACCACAACTCCCCCTCTACTAAATCCCACCCCCCATACACTAAATCCCAGTACCCCCCTCTAGCCAACAAGCAGACTCCACTTACATTGCCGCTGCCAGTATGCGACTCTGGAGTCCGGCCTCTTGTATACCCCAAATGGCGCCGTCCGCACCCTGTGCCAAATCTGATCCTCCCGCTACTTCTTAAAACCCTGTGACGGTGGAGCACGTTGATGTCATGTCGGAATGTGACATGGCGTTGTGTGCCTCCATGCACCTCCAGGTACTCCACTGTCCAGTCGCAGCCAATGCAACACTGACCAACACACACTCACTGACACACACACTAACTCACTGACAGACACACACACATACTGACAGACACACTCACTGACACACTCACTGACACACACACAGACACACACACTCAGACACACACACTCAGACACACATATACTCACTGACAGACACACACACACACACATACACACACACACTCACTGACAGATACACACACACATATACACACACACTCACTGACAGACCCACACACACACTCACTGACACACACAGTGACAGACACAAACACACACACTTACACATTCTTGCCCTCACATCATTTTATTTATTGCTCCCTACCTTTGGAAGCTGGTGTGGGCACTCTTCTATCTGGAGCTCAGCCTTCCTGCTCTTCACTGCTCCGCGCGCAGTTTAGTGATGCCGGGTGCCGGAATATAACGTCAGGAACCTCTCCTCCCCTAACATTTAGCAGAGTATGCACCTGCAATGTGGAGAAAGCAGGTGCCTACTCTGCTTTAACACTAAACATGCATTCGCGGCTCGATGGGCCGCAAAGATGTCCATTGTGGGCCGCGAGTTTGACATGCTTGACTTAGACTGTCAAAACATGCTCTACACCAAAACCACTCAATTAAACTAAAATTGTTTGGATTCCTATAGTATGCCTTTAATGTTCTCCTAGTATGGTTTTAACCGTTTAGCCCAAGTCACAATGTATCTTCGTTATAAAATATATTTTGTTTTATTGCTTTCTGCAAATTAAATGTTTTCAATTTGAAAATGGATGTGGACCATATATAGTCATGGCTGGCGTTAAGTGTATAATATGCTGCAGGCTTTATTGAAATATCTAAAAAGTAAAATAAAACCATTATCATTGCAGAATATGGCCAGGCATTTATGTTTCTGATGGGAAGCAGTTATCTTGAGGGAATAATGATAAAGGAAAAAGAAGGTATGGATTTTTTCTTTTAATCTTTTCTGCACAATATACTAGATGGTGGTGAAACTGTGTAACTGATATAGTTTACATTTGGAAGTCAGCAAAAGGTTCAACGATATTTAATAGGCAAACTGACTTCTGTTGATCTTTGTCGGCAGAAACATTTTCTTAGTGTAAATGCAGATTTTGCAGGGTTGCAGAAAAAACTGGTGCAGCTATAAATTAATAGGTGGTGTTTTTAACACTATAGGGTCAGGAATACATGTTTATGTTCCTGACCCTATAGTGTTCCTTTAAATAAAGGATGTATGCAACAAAGCATGTCATTGTGATTGGTTTAGAACCTCATTCCAGAATTCTCAGACAAAGAAAGCCATTTGACTTATTGCTGGCGTCTGTTACTTGTTACATCCAGACACCTATATCTAATGTGAATATGTGAATAGAATATGCAATATTCTACAGCAGGGCTTCCCAAACTTTTATGGGCAGAGACCCACTTTTGAAAACCGTAATTTTTTGAGACCCACTTGCTTTTAATGCATATTATATAAATTAATAAACTTGGCACATCATGACAGCTTTAATGGCAGAAAATTAGCACACCATGGCAATCAATTTTAGGTGCATAAAATTGGCACATCATGGCAATCAGCTATAGAGGCATACAATCGCCACAACATGGAATTCATCTTTAAAAGCATACAATTGGCACACCATGACAATCAGCTTGAGAGGCATAACATTGGCACACCATGGCAATCTTTTTTAGATGCATAAAATTGCCACATCATGGCAATCTGCTTTAGATGCATAAAATTGGCACACCATAGAAATCAGCTTTACAATTGGCACACTATGACAATCCGCTTTAGAGGCATAAAATTGGCACACCATGGCAATCAGCTTTAGAAGCATAAACTAGACACACCATTGCAATCAGTTTTTGATGCATAGAAATGGCACATCATGGCAATCAGCTTTAGAAGCATAAACTTGCCACTTCATGGAAATCAGCTTTAGATGCATACAATTGACTCACCATGACAATCCGCTTTACATGCATAAAATTGGCACACCATGACAATCCGCTTTAGATGCATACAATTGGTACACCTGGACAATCAGCTTTAGATGCATAGAATTGGCAAATCATGCCAATCAGCTTTAGGTGCATAGAATTGGCACATCATGGCAATCAGTTTGTATGCATAGAATTGGTACATCAGGACAATCCGCTTTAGATACATAAAATTGGCACACCATAGCAATCCGCTTTAGATGCATAGAATTGGCACACCATGGCATTCGGCTTTAAAAGCATAAACTAGCCACATCATGGCAATCGGTTTTAGATGCATAAAATTGTCACATCATGGCAATCTGCTTTAGATGCATACAATTGGCACACCATGGCAATACGCTTTAGATTACTACAACTGGCACATCATGACATTCAGCTTGAGATGTATAAACATGACACATGGCAATCCGTTTTAGATGCATAAACTTGGCACGTTATGGCAACCAGTTTTAGATGCATAAACCTAGCATATCATGGCAGATTTAGAGGCATCGTTTTGGTATATCATGGCAGTTTTAGAGGCAGAAAATTGGCATATCATGGCATTTTTAGAGGCATAATTCTGGGATTTGGCACTTTTAGAGGCTTCCTTTTGGTATATCATGGCAGCTTTAGTGGCAGAAACTTGGCATATTATGGCAATCTGTTTTAGAGGCATACAACTAGTTACCCACAGACTCAGGCAGAATCAGAAGCGCTGTGTCCCTCTCTTTCATCCAGACACCTCACGTTGAGTATCCCAGTGGTAGATCCCCATCTGTCGGAGAACTCCAACAATGCTATGCCAGCTGAGGATCTACCATTTGCCCACCGTTGCAGGGTTGTATTTGTGAGCAGTGTTTGAGTGTTTGAATGTAAGCATGTTTTTGTTTTGTCATGTGTTGATGTATGGGTGTATTTGTATGTACTGTTGACATTGGAATGTAGTGGTGTACTTGTGTGTAGTGCTTGCGTCTGAATGCCAGAGTATTTGTATGTAGTGATGTATTTTAAATACAGGTGTGCTTTAATGTGTAGTGTTGGTGTTTGAATGAAGGGGTGTTAATATAACATTTTTGTGTTTTAATACAGGGGTTTGTTTGTTGCGTTTGACTGCAGTGCATGTGTAGTGGATGCAGTGTGTGTATATTGTGTATTTAAAAATATATACAATGTGTGTTTGAATGTAAGCATGGAGTATGTGTGAATGTACATGTTTGAATGCAGGTATGCATTTGTGTGTAGTGTATACACTTCCACACACACTGAGACAGATACTCATACAGTGACACACACGCATGCAAATACACCGACACACAAATACCCAGACTGACAAAGCAGTACACATGCAGACACACACAATGACACGTTACACACACTGACACAGATACATACAGACACTCATGTACACAGACACACACAGGTTAGGTGAGGGTGACAGTGTGGGGGGAGATGAGTGGACAGTGTGGGAGAGATGAGGGTGACAGTGTGGGGAGATGAGGGGTGGACAGTGTGGGGAGAGGTGCAGGGGTGATTGGCGTGGGGAGATGAGGGTGACAGTGGGGGGCAGTGAGGGTGACAATGTGGGAGGCGGGTGAGGGTGACAACAAGCTGGGGTGTGGGTGACAATGGGTGTGTGAGGGTGACACAAATGTTGGGGTGAGGGTGACAATGTTGGGGTGAGGGGTGACAATGTGGGGTTGTGTGAGGGTGACAATGGGGTGTGGAGGGTGACAATATGGGTGTGAGGGTGACAATGTGGAGGGTGAGGGTGACAATGTTGGGGAGGGGAGGGGTGACAGTGTGGGGGAGATAAGTGGTGATGCCAGTATGGGGGGGGCGGCGAGGGGTGACAGGGTGGGGAGTGAGGCGAGCTGGCATGGGGGTAGGTGAGGGTGACAATGGGGGTGTGAGGGTGACAATGTGGGGGGGAGGTGAGGGTGAAAATGTGGGGGTGTGAGGGTGACAATGTGGGTGTGTGTGAGGGTGACAATGTTGGGGGGTGAGGGTGACAATGTGGGGTTGTGTGAGGGTGACAATGTGGGGTTGTGTGAGGGTGACAATGTGGGGGGGTGAGGGTGACAGTATGTGGGAGGTGAGGGTGAAAGCCAGTTTGGGAAACCGTGTTCTACAGCATACGATCTCCATGACTTCAATTCTATACAACCTAGTGAATAAATGTATGTCTCGCCATAACTTTGCTTACTGATTCCAGCATTTTATATCCTGCATGGAACAAATGTATGTTTATGTCTGGAATTTATGGGGTCTGTACTTATCCCGTAGAGATGGAAATCAGGGGGGGCTAGATGGTGGTTTTATCTCTATAGGGTGAGAAATACATGTTTGTGTTCCTGAGCCTATAGTATTCCCTTAAGATTGAAAAAAAAAATTATATTTATTTTTAATTTAGCCTGTTTTAAAATCAATGTTCTTTCTCTTTGTGTTAGAAATCCAACAAAGAATTCAATGTATTGAAGAGGAGAAAGAAGAACTGTCCAAAAAAGTTACATTCCTGACTGATTTATTGACTTCATCTGGAGAAGAAAATTATATACATCCTGAAATAATTAGCAGAACTAATAAGAATATGTGACCTTTTGAGAAATATATATGTATATAATCCTGATATGTTATACCTGGTTCCACCATTTTATGATCTATACACAACAGATTACCATTTCCATTATTAGGTTTTTTGTTTAAAAAAACAAACCAAAACAAAACTGTAATATAGTTTACTAATCAAAAAAACTCCCAAAACATGTTTGCTTTTGCAAACCATGGCCTCAATTCAATATTATTGGATAAACGTTTCAAATTATTTATCCACAAACATTCCCACACATATATTGTGACCTATAATTTGGAATGTTTATCCAAAAATATCAAATCAAGTCCATAATTGTTATATAAACCAAGAAAAGGTATACATATTTGCCTAAATTCCTGTACAATTTCTGCTTAAGAGCTACTCTGTGTATCACCATATCTCCACCCACCAGTTAAAGAATAAAACAAACATTTAAGAAGCACAAAACTGTAAGTGGTTAAGTCCCGTTAAAAATGATGGTATAATTTTCTAGCTAAAGTAAAACTCCAAATCACTACTAAAAATAAATATTAACAAACAAAACAAAAACACATATTACAATAAAGAAAAAAGTTTTATATATTTAAATATTTCTCTGTGTCACTTTACATATCAACAAGAAAGGCATACATAGGTTGTGGGCTGAAGTTTAATTGTAGAATTATTTTACAGGTGTGTTGGGATGTACTGCAGGATTTGTACAGGGTCTTTATTAGCCCAGCACCGTTGGGAACAGTTTAGTGGACGGAGCCCAAATGCAGATAGATGCAGAAGGCAATGAACCAAGTTGGCAGTACCAAAAGATCAGACAAAGAAAATAGAGGGGTAAGCCAAAGGTCAGGACAGGCGGCACAGGTTCAGAACCGATGATACAGGCAAGTGTTAAAATCAGGAACAGGATCAGGATCAGGATACAACAGGAGAGTCTCTGAAGGTCTTTACACAATTAGGAGCACAGTATAACTGCGCGAAGAGTGAAGAGTGTGTGCGACTTAAATAGGGGAAGTGGGTGGTCTTGTTAATTGAGGTTCCACCCTGGTCTCCACCTCCTGTACCTTTAAAAGTCTATGTGTTTGCGCACGCTCGCCCTTTGATTCTTCTAAAGTTTTACTTGCTGTGTGGTCGCACGTGGAAGAGCAGACTTCTGTTCTTAATAGAGAGAGAGGAGACTGGGATGAGTTAACTAAGCAGCGCTCCCAAAATCAGTTCAAAACCCCTAGTGAAAAGCTGCTCCACTAGTGTCGGGCAATAAATTGCCAGTTAAGGAGCATAGAAAGGACTGTAATTAAAATAAATCTTTATTGGTCCCTATTAGGGAAAAAGTAACAGAAAAAAGTGAAATATATATATATATATATATATATATATATATATACACATACACACACACAGTGTTGATAACAATAAAATAGGATCACCTGCTAATTAGCAAGGTTTACAGGAATCACACAAAAAAGTGGCCACCTAAGTGGTCATTTGAATCCTGGTAACAAATGATATATACTGTTGCTACAAATCTATTTGCAACAGAGTATAGATAGTAACCTGGAAGTATAAATAGAGTGGATAATAAACGCTAAGGAAGCTAAATACAACCGCTAATATAGTCGACTCAAATATATCCTTGTAGAGAAATGTGTACAGTATTAACTGCACATGCAGATTCTAGAAATAAAGGTATAAGTATCCTCAGGGAGTATACTAGAATTGCTTCCTAGAGTAAAGGGGTTTCAAACCAATAATAGACACAGGGTATATAGGGGTATTTGGGTAAAAGTGGACGGCAGTACACCCAAACTAATGGTATAGTTGGGACACTAGCCGAGTACAGTACATAAACCCCAATTGTAAATATCCCATATATCCCAAGTGCTCTAGATAAATGGAACAGGTATAGTGCAAAGGCTGAGATCATAGATCGTGGGTTTTGCCCAGCATAAATGGTTAAATAGTTAGTCTGGCCGGACCTACAATAGAGGTAAATATATAGTGAATAATAGCCTCTATGCTAATGAAACTGTCCCACCAATTGTAAAACATACTCGAGAGTCAATGCTCAATAAGATTAGCTTATCCAAAATAAAGCGCTGTCTAAATATTGCAGGTGCAATGAATCTGATGATGTAGTTTGAAAGGAGATGTAAATATACTGGTTGTTCCTGTTATAATTGAGAGTAACAAAAGAAGATCTCTCTAAATTATTATGCCTAGAGTATCTAGAATAAGGTTCATCTAGCTACCTAAGACTCCTGCAATACGAGCGAGCAGTAAACTTTGAGCTGTAAACTAATATGAAGCCCTAAATGCAATAGCAGAGAAAAAGTCTGATCCTAAATACAAAACACGGTGGTAAGATAGCCCAATGTGCGTTTCGGCGCTAGTATACGCCTTTGTCAAGAGTTTTACTGAGAAGAGAATTGGCGCCGCTATTTAAACCCTATACGGCCGGCCCACCAGATACATGACACCATCGGTATTAACATACAACGTCTTCGGGTGGGCGGGACTGTTAGGGAGTGGGTGGCATACACTTAGTATCGGCATCGGGAGATGGGTTAACTCCTCAAATGCCAAATGAATAACCATGTATTCAAGTGCCCCTAGATAGGGAACTATTAGTAGTGTAAAATGTTTATGCAGTCACATATCTTTCTGATCAAAGAAGAATATGAGTATCAACTATAAAATAAATTAAATTAAAGTACCTCTTGAGTTGTTTGAGGGAATAGAACAAGCAAAGAGTTGCATTATATAGTGATATAGAAAGCAGGATACTAAATAGATAGAGACAAAATTGTATGTATATATATATATATATATATATTAAAATTGGATAATCATCCTATTGTAAATTATATCCTGAATGTTAGAATTTCTAAGTCATTTTATGTAACAATCACATATTAAATACTGTACTTAATATTACGTGACATTATACTTAGTTCATATGTCACTGTGTTATTACAACTTTGTTAGCTGGATATCGCATACAGTCTTAGACACATATGGATGGTTTTAAGTCGGAGATCCAAAAACTTTCACGTTGGTTTAAGAACCTGTCATAGTCACCTCTTCTTTTATCCCGTCTTACTAGTTCTAACCCACAAAATCTCAAGCCATGCGATTTACCTGAGTGATGTACTTTAAGATGGTGGGCAATGGGTGTTTCTATAGTAAGTTTAAGTGACCTGACATGTTCTTTAATCCTTTCTTTGAAGGGACGGAAAGTTTTGCCGACGTATTTACAATCACACTCGCAGGTAAGTAAATACACTAAGCCTGCGGTGTTGCAATTAAAAAAGGAGGTGATATTGAAGGAATGTTTATTTTTACTGTCAGAAACATTTTTAGAATCCCGTTTAAAGTATTTACAAGCAACGCAGCGCCCGCATTGGAATGAGCCTGTAATCAGAGTATTAAGCCAGGTTTTTGTATTGGAGCGTTGGGGTTGAAAATGAGTGGGAACTAAGAGGTCTCTTAAGTTTTTCCCTCTGCGTGCCGTCATTTCGACTCTTTGACCCAAGATCCTTTTGAGGTGTGTATCTCCAGTCAGAAGGGGCCAACATTTCTGGATACCAGATTTAACACTATC
>OW240912.1:363480706-363508608 GCA_933207985.1 Pelobates cultripes | reverse complement strand
AGTATCCATCTGATACTCCTAACTAGAAAGTCTATTTGTCCGCTAGGGAATGTTGCTGCTTCCTGTAAAAAATGCTCAGTGGCTTGGCACCCCTTGTCGTGAGAAATGATGGTATATAGTGAACTCACGTCTGCTGTCACTAAAAAGCTACCTTCTTTCCACTGGTGATTAGTCAATACCTGGAGAATATTGGAGGTATCTTTTAGATAACTTGGACTCTTAATAACCACTGGTTGAAGGCATCTATCAACGTACTGGGATAGTCTGCTCGAAATCGAGCCTATCCCAGATACGATGGGTCTACCAGGGGGTTTTTGCTTGTCCTTGTGGATCTTAGGGAGGTGGTAAAAAAACGGTATTTTGGGTTGTATCACATTTAGAAATTTATGTTCTCTCTCATTTAAAATATTAGATTCTCTTCCCTCCTCTATCAAGCTCTCGTATGTGGTTTTAAAGTCATTAGTGGGATCACTCTTTAAAATCTTATATGTTTGTTCATCCCCTAGGAGTCTATAGGCCTCTTTAATGTATTCCTCTTTATCTTGGATGACAATGCCCCCCCCTTTGTCTGCTGGTTTTATTATCAGCGAGTCGTCCTGCCTTAATTCCTTTAGTGCTTTTATTTCTCCAAAATTAAGGTTAAACTGTTTATGCTTAGGATCCTTTATTTTACCTATATCTTTCATTACCATTTTCTCAAAAGTTATCATCTCATCAGAGATACAAAACTTAGGGTAAAACAAAGATTTAGCTAAACTCAAAGCTAAACCAACTTGGTTTTCTACATTTGGAGATTTATCCTGAAAACTTTTGAACAGGACCTCCTTTGCTCATTATTACCAAATATTTAGAAACAAATCGATCCTCCAGTATTTTATTTACTCAGTACATACATTTGTTTTGATTTATATGATCTATTTATTACTGTTCTGGTGAGTAGATTAAATTTTGCTGTAAACACTGTCTTTTCAGAGAAAATGCAGTGTTTACATTACAGCCTAGTGATAACTTCACTGGCCACTCCTCAGATGGCTGTTAGAGATCCTTCCTGGGTCATGGCTGCCTAAAATGCATCCAAACATTCAGTGTCTCCTCCCTCTGCACGCAGACACTGAACTGTCCTCATAGAGATTCATTGATTCAATTCATCTCTATGAGGTGATGCTGATTCGCCAGGGCTGTGTTTCAATTGTGCTTGCTCTGCCCCTGATCTGCCTCTTTGTCAGTCTCAGCCAATCCTATGGGGAAGCATTGTGATTGGATCAGACAACCACTTCTGCTGATGTCAGCAGGCAGTGGGCAGGTCTAAAGGAAACAGGCACAAAGCATGCAGCTGCAGACTTGAATACAAGTTAGATTTACTATATTTAGGGAGGCAAGAGGGGGCAAGGGGGACTAGATGGTAGTTTTAACTCTTATTGGGTCAGGAATACATGTTTGTGTTCCTGACCCTATAGTGCTCCTTTTAATTTTTTGTTTTGCTTGTTTTTCACTTTTTATATGAAATCGATCTTTTCTTTGGAACACTTGCATTCATGATCATGATGCCACTGATTTTGTGCATGTTGTAAGGGGTATATAACTGAGTAATCAGTATATTGGATTATCCTCCCTTGAGAAAAGTGTTACGTCAAAACGTTAGGGGGTTGTGTTTGGTACCTAAATCTCCATATATTGTTTGTTCTCACTCATTCTTGTTGTGTAGTCTGGACTTTTTTATATATGTATTCATGTTTTGCATTATTGGTGTGTCTATTATCAAATGTATGTGTGTGTTGTCATTCATTATTGACGTTTGAGTATTTTTCTGATGTTGTCTATAGAGATATTGTACACAGTGCATTTAGTTTTTTTTTGTAAATTTCTTTTTATTTTTCAACATAAACCTTATATCAGATAAACATCGTCAAGACTCGCAGGTCTCCATGTACTCGGCATCATTTCGGGACTCGCAGGTCCCTCACCGTGTCGGCTCTAGGATCTCGTATCTCAATGTAGGGTATTACCTCGTCACTGTGATTCAATTGGGCTCGACTGTATGTGACATACATTGTTAATAGAGGTAACATAGAGAGTTTCCGACAGTCAAATATTAGAAGATAAACATTGTAACAGAGTAAACTAATGTGTCTCCATCTCATTCGCTAGGGTTTTTGAGTTTCTGTCCCCTGACCGGGGTCCTCTTCCCGGCCAGGGGGAGGAACTGAGGGTTCGTAGTACCCTGCACATTTCGGGGAGGTACACGCAGGTCCCCTAGCAAATGTCGCAAGTGCGCGTGACTGTGTTCCAGCATGAGTTAGTGCAGGCGACACATTGTAAAGTAAAATGGTGTGACCTCAGCAGCTCAGGCTAGCTTAAGGCTATCCTAACTATAAGATAAGGCTAGGGACTAATGAAAGTATTTAGAAAATTGGGAAGACTAGATGGGCCGAATGGTTCTTATCTGCCGTCACATTCTATGTTTCTATGTTTCTCAGCACTCAATTGGGCGTGTGCCTTAAATTTAGCGCAAGCAGGTATGCCTTAGTGTGGTCACTCTCTGGACCACGCCCCGAACCCCAGGACGCACGCCCTGCAGAGGAAAGGGTGGGGGGGAAGAGGGCGGAGCAGGGGTGAGAGGCGGCGTAGTGGGGGAATGTGGTCGGAAGACGGGTGTGGGTCATCTCACTAGCCTCCCGGTGTCTCCTGCTGGTGATTATCAAGCCGCCCCCCCCCACCCCCCGGGGGCCCTAACCCCTACCCTAGGTATTTGGTCCGAAACTCCCTCATGCCCACCTGCACCAGCCAGGGTGTCCGTGTGTGTATGCGCTCGGTCTTGGGCTGTGTACCACAACTCCTCTGTGACCCGTACATGTTGTATATGTTGTATTAATGTGTGTATTTTGTACTTGTTTTGATATAAATAGAAATAATGATTACAGTGTGCTCCTCTTAATTTTATTTGTACTGTGTTTTATGGACTGTGTGAGGGCCAGAGTCTGGTGTGAGCACCTGATTTATTGTATATACTTTTTAGTGTGCCCTATGCCAAAACCATTTCATATATATAACCACAGACTCCTTCATCTCTCCCAGCCTTTTTCACCCAAGGTATATATTCCTGGTATATGCCCTTTATCATATTACCCCTACTTATACCTGCAGGCATATTTCCCCAAATCACATCTTCTAGCCGTATTCCGTGAATGCATCTACTTCCACGAAAAGCTGAGATACAAAGTGAAGAGGAGAGCTGAGGTTGTGCACTAGAAGTTCATGCAAACCTTCATTTAGTTGTCTCTCATTCCTTATGCAATGGTTATGCATTGTATTTGTTTGTTTTGCAGAAATGCTGGAAATGTAGGGGAAAAGGTGCAACTATTGGGTGTCATGAAGATTCCTGCAAAAAGACATACCACTATTCATGTGGCTTGAGCCGTGGCATATATTTTGAGGATGCTACAAATGAGAAATATGAGTAAGTTAATAGATATAATATAGCTCAAGTAATTACATTTATAGTTGTAGTGGGATTTATTAAAGTGTTCAAAAAGTGATTGCTAAGTTCTGTCATTATTTTGAATATATTGAATCAATTTGCAGAAACGTAGATTTCAGAAGACCGCCAAATTTGGAGCAGCAGTAAAAGAGGGGTGAGAAGTGAAAGAAAGATTGATACATTTCTTGGGTTGCATTTAATAAATTGCACAAAAAATTCCTTGAAAATTAGACGTGAAAGTGTCAGGGACACTTTGATAAAACCTTGCCATTGTGTGATTGGCTAGCTGAAGTAAATGTGGTGGAATATGATGTTAATTGTAGATTGCCTTTATTCCATCTTTGATTGGGGGTCGTGCTCTTAAAGGAACACTAACTTTAAAAATAACATTATTTTAAATATGGCATGATGTCTCACTGGGTAAGTAACTTTACAGAAAACTCAACAGCAGACAGAAGTCAGTGTGTATAAGGACTAATTAGGTCCAAAATGCTTCCGGTAACTTTTCTTTAGCTATTTCCTTCTCTGTTGACCTGACTTACTAATCTATGCTTTTAACTGTGTTGGTCCAGTGTAGCTTTCGGTTATCTTGTACCTGCTGCTTATTGTTTCTTCTACAGAATGCATGTCCATTTTGGATGTTACTAAATGAAATGTATTCTTACTTTTTTCTATTTCAGATTATATTGTAAGAATCATAAAGATGCTGCAAAAACGAAATACGAATTTAGTAAGTTATGTCTAGCCCTATTATTTACTACACAACACAATACCTAGGTACAAGCAGAGCCCCACAAAATCTAATAAAACAAACCCCATAGATGGTATATAAATGTCAAAAAACTCTCACACTACACAACTATGTAAACAAGTTAAAATAAAGCCCCTACACTGGTGTCGATATATAGGAAACCGATTCAATTTCTCTAGCAGAAGTCCTCCCTTATCCAACAGGTACAAATAAACATGGGGGAATAATGAAATACAATCCAGCAATCCAATCCTCTGCTTTGGCAACAACAGAATCCATCCAAATCGATGAACACATTGAAAAATAGTTAATATGTATGAAAATATCAAATAATCAGTCAAACATTTTCATCCACTATACTGGGCTTCATCAAGACCAATAATAGTCCTATTATTGTTTGAATATTTTTTTATAAATGCTACATTTGTAATTTCTTTCAGGTATCCCACCATTTAACATATATTTTCCAATTTATCAAATTCCCCCAGGACTTTGATTATGAGCAAACTGCTATTAGTATTTTGTTTCACCTGCTCAGCCAAATTTCACAGGTGTTTATTGACATATATAATAATAATACTACACAATGCTACACAGCGCTTGCAGCCAGTGGAAAAATAGTTTAAAACTCTTATCAAAGCGAAGATTAATTATGTGGTGGCCGGCCAGCACTTGCCAACCAGCCGCCACACTAAAAAAATTATTTGATAAATAAACACTTATACTACTGTATGGGAGATTTTAACATTTCAAATTGGGCCTCAGGTGGGGGACTTAAAATTAAATAATGGGGGGGGGGGGAAATCCCTTGCCTCTACCAGTGACCAGTGGTTGGGACTATTAAAGAAAAGAAAAAAAAACTGGGGTGGGGACATCTTTATATCCACCCCCATGCCCTCACATGGGGTGAGCAGGGGGGCTACTAATTTTAAAGTAGGGGAAACTAATACCCCTGACTCCAGCCTCCACCCATTAGCAGCAGATGGGGGCGCATAGGAATTATACAAAGGGCGGAGGATATGCCATTGTCCACCCTACCCAGTTAGTGGCATGAATAAGCCTCAATGCCCTCCCAGGTGGCTAGACATCCCTAATCCACTGGCAACACCCCCTCATAAAATAAATTAGCCCTACTTACTCCTCCTCACCCTAATTATAATGAAGTGGGTCCATTAAAACTAATACCTGTGAAAAAATAAATTATACTTGCCATCTGAAGTTGTCTAAATCTTATCTTAAATCCCAAAAGAGGTCAAACAAAATCCATAAAACAGTTTTCATCTTTAGGCCACAGATGTTTTTTAACTTCTTGCCCATTGGCTGCTAGCAGGCAAATATTTCAGAATTTTTTAAAATCCAGATTTGAAGTATCTAGGCCTGAATTTGAAGAATGTGTTCTGGATGTCAGCCATCCAGCGACCCTGATTCAATAGCCACATTCTTGTTAGCAAGGAACACAGTCAATGCCTTATGAAATGAGGTACCTTGTAGGCTAGTATCATGTCCAGAATGTTCCTGATTAGAAGGGTCTGATGTCTGCTCTTGTCCTCCATATCTGCCACCTTCAAGGCTGTGTGTATCTGCTTTAGACGCCTCATCTTCACAAGCAGATTATGGTGTCTGAACTGCTGAAACAGTCCATGTCTTACTACAGCACATGGATGCAGTCCACCCTTCCTGCCATATCCGTTAGATAAAATATATGTCTGCCAGGAACTGCACTCTAATAACCTAATATCTGCATTGCTTATGGGTAATTGATCTTCAGATGTAGGCAGGCACAACCAGCTCTGATGTTGTATCAGAAAACCCCTAAGTAAGAGAGGTGACTGAGGAGAGGTAACATTCCAAGGAATTCTGATTATTCCTTCCAATTGTCCCAATCTCTCAAGGTCTTGAGAAGTGTGTCCTGCAGGATTGGATTACTAGCACCACCCCCGTGAAAATACTTTATTTTGTCATTACAGGCAAAACGATGAGAATACAAAATGATCGGGACGATGATGATGATGATGATGATGATGACGATGATGATGATTATTATAGTGAGGACTCTGACAGCTCTGATGATAAAATAACTTTATCTGCTAAAAAGAGGGTAATTGTAATGACAGGATAACATCATAAATGCTACTCCATGACCATTCCCTATACTTGTATTACTCTAAACCAGAGCTGCCCAATAGATAGATCCCCGGATGTTGTAGAACTACAACTCCCATGATAGTTTGTTATTCTAAGGGAATGTAAAGAATCATGGGAGTTTTAGTTCTACAATATCTGGGGATCTACCTATTGGGCAGCCCTGCTCTGAACAACATAACTATTACAACTCATTGTAGTTGTTATGGCACAAATTGTCATTGAGTACAGTACCTCAAATTATATTCAAGCAGTTTGACAAAAAAAACATCCCCATGCCTCTGCTTGCCGTAGTGAAGTTCTCCATTAGCCCAGACATGCTTGGACAGTAATAATAAGCTTAGAGCACTGAGCTAACATGCCTCTGTCTCTGCCTATCATTGTGTTCCAAGTAGAACAAACTTAAGCAGACATTCACTACTGCATTACCTGAGTAGGATAGGTATAGAGATAGGTATCTATGTATACCTACTATATCTTCTGTAAACCCTCAGCATCTTCTGCAACCGCTTTATCAGCCTATGGCTGGACTTTCCATTTTACCAGTTTTCATGCATTTCAATTTTGTATTATGTCGTCTGTTGAGCACTGCTTAAAGTTTTAAATCTGACTGTTATTCTGGGGTCAAGAAGGATTTTATTTCCTAGCTTGTTGCAAAATTTGAAGTGCTTCAAACTTTTTTGGGTTTTTTTGCCTTCTTTTGGATCAACAGCAAAAAACAAATGTGAGGAAGGCTGAACTTGATGAACGCAAGTCTCTTTTCAGCTATGTAACTATGTAACTATGTTTGTCCAGGCAGTATGCAATCCTCATGTGGCATGACATCACAGCCAATTTACCAAAGATGCACGCATATCCTTTTGCCGTATATGCTTTGAAGAATAAAGTTTATATGTCAATGTCCCTGTAACGAAAGCTGGTATAGTAGCTACCCGTTTGTCTATTTTCTCCCGAACTGCCTGAGCCTGAGTGATTATAGCTTGCAGTTCGAGTGTTGAGTCAAATGATTCTCCAAACGAATGGCAGTCTCCCAAGTGTATTCTCCCAGTAAAGTAGACAGGTACCCAAACATCAGCCGAAACTAGATGAAGGGTGTAACAGGAATGATTTTAATGGGTGCCACACTGGCTTTTTTTGCAAGTCCACATGCAAGGGGCACTCCCACATGGACCTTGTGGGGAACAGGGACACAAAGTTTACAACCAATAATAATACAGTGAAAAAGTGTGACACTCCCAATACAAACAGATAATTCCCTCCTCTCTGCGTGTGCAATAATTGAGTCAGATAAAGTAATAACTCAATTATCTCTAGGCAGAAAAAACACATTTTTCATAAAACTTGAAAAGTACCACAAAACACATAAAATCCTCATAAATGTTATATCCCCTGATAGCCCTGATCTGGGTGACCAACATATCCAAAAATCACCCAGATCAGTTCAGGGGTTTTGGAATTTTATTGAGGTCCAATTTTCAATTCGATCTATTGCAACAAGTCTTAAAAACGAATAAATGCACGAATGGCACCCACTGGCTCATAGTAGCGATTGTTCCCCTGGTTCGTGGGAACAAAACTACCGAACAGTTTGACCGGGGTTCGGGAAGTCGAGTGTCCGATTTTAGTTCCAGACACTCGACGACCAAGTCCCGCTGCCTCCTTTCGTGCTAACAAGATGGCGGCCATTTTCTCCTGCACGTGGTGTTCGACTATACGAACGGCGGCCACACAGGGAGAGCACTTAATTGACTGTTCTCTTTGAAGATAATGAGCCAGGAGGGTGGTCGGGGTTCAGTAGTTACAGCCTCCGAATGGAAAAAAGTCAAACAACTGAAATAACACTCTAATTTCTTCAAAGTCCCTATCTAAAAAGAAAACGTATGGAAAGAAAAAAAACATATATCTGATAATGTTGTAATTGCTGTGCTAATTATTTAGGATTTTTTTTTTTTTTTTTTTTACTAGAAAAAGAAGTATAAGCATTCACAGTCCCCAAGGTAAATTATTTTTATGTCAATCACAAAAATGTCAGGGTGTTTACTATTATTTGTATTTATTTATTGTTTTAAATAACTTTTCATGTGATTTAGTTTTATTTATTCATTGTTTAGATCGTGTTATGAGGCTGCATATAATTTATGTAGATTATTGGTTTGCTAGATTTGCCTTACTTCTTATTTATATTTTTTAGTTTTGTGTATAATGTGTTATTGGCAGAGGTCTCACTCCTCCCTCAATTTTGCAAATACATATACAAATGCAGTTACACACTCATAGACATGCATACCTGCATGCATACAGTTACACACTCACAGACATGCATCTGTAACACATGTACATATATACTTACAGACACTGATAACAGCACACAGGATTGCCATCAGAAGTTTTGGGGCCCCTTATACAGCTCAAGGCTTGTGCCCCCTAAGCCTGACCACAATGTGCACTTGACAGGCCCTAGTCCGCCCACATGGTCCACACCCCATTCCAACACCATATCACAGGCACTTAGAGTGCCATCCCTGTTCTGCCTGCCAGAATGTATTGAGTGTGGTTATAGGGGATGTAGTGAGTGTGAGTGTGTACATGTATATGAATGTAAGTGTACTATATTACTATTTGTGTATATGTTAAACATCTAATACTGATACACACACAATTATACTTATAATATATAAACGTGTAAACATTAATATAGTACACTTATATTAATATACATGAGTATTATTACTGTATTTCCCCGAAAATAAGACCTAGTCTTACATAATTTTTTTCCTTGAAAAATGCACTAGGGCTTATTTTTGTAGGATGTCTTATTTCCGGTTGAAAAAGGTAGCAAGCATATGCTAGAAAGCAGGTCTATGTTCGGGGGAAATTCCCCCGAACATAGAGCAGATCACCAAGGCATGAAATCCTGTGCATCTATGTTTGGGGAAACTTTCCCGAACATAGATTAGCTTACTCGCAAATGGAATCCTGCAAATCTATGTTTGGGTAAAACTCATAGAACATAGATAAGCGAACTTGCGATTCGGACTAATTTTCGGGGTATGTCTTATTTTCAGGGAAACAGGGTATTATTGGTATTTTTATAGTGCCAGTATATTCTGTAGCGCTTTACAATATTATCAGTGGGAATGATTTAACAATAAATGAGACAATTACAAAAATTTACAGGAATAATAGGCAGATAAGGACCCTGCTCAAACAAGCTTACAGTCTAGAAGAAGTGGGGTATAAAACACAATAGGACAGCTGATAGCAATTAAACAAGGTGGGAGGGAAGCAGAGCTGGAGGAAGGAGTAGAGCACTGCCCTTTAGGAGAGAGCAAGGGACAGGTATGTGAGGTAGAGGTTACTCTAGGAGGCCATAGGTTTTCATAAAGAGATGGGTTTCAAGGCACTTTTTAAACAATTCACTAGGGGAGAGTCTGATGGGGATAGGTAGGCTATTCCAAAGGAAAGGAGCCACCTGTGAGAAGCCCTGCAAACGTGAGTTGGCTGTATGGGTGCGAGCAGTGGACAAGAGAAGGTCATGGGCAGAGCGTAGAGACTGAGAAGGGGCATACCTACGGATCAGTGAAGAGATATAGGAGGGGCTAGAATTGTTCAGTGCTTTATAGATGTGGATTCATACTTTGAATTGACTCCTATAGGATACAGGAAGCCAATGTAAGGACTGACAGAGGGTAGAGGTGTGAGAGGAGCGACAGGCGAGGAAAATCAGTCTGGTGGCAGCATTCATTACAGACTGTAGCGGGACAGTACAGCTTCTGGAATGACCAATTAGAGAGTTACAATAGTCAATGTGAGAGTTTACTAGGGCAGATGAGGGCAATGTTTTTAAGGTGGAATCAACAGGATTTGGCAACAGACTAGATGTGAGGGACAAAGGTAAGGCCAGAATCAAATATAACACCGAGACAATGCGCTTGTAAGGATGGGCTGCTGTAGGTACCACCAACCTGAAGGGAGAGCGAGAGAGGAGGATCAATAATATGAGGAGGAAAGACAAGAAGTTCAGTTTTAAAGAGATTGAGTTTCAGAAAGCAGGAGGACATCCAATCAGAGATGGAAGAAAGGCAAGCGATGACACATTGCAGGATGGCAGGGAAGAGGTCCGGGGAGGAGAGTTATATCTGGATGCCATCAGTGTACATATGATATTGGAATCCAAATAAGGCAATAAGTTTGCCAAGAGAGGCAGTATAAAGAGAAATAGAAAGGGATCAAGAACACAGCCTTGGGAGACTCCAACTGAGACAGGATGAAGAAAGGAGGTATCATTAGAAAAGGAGACACTGAATGAACGTTAGGAGGAAAATCACGAGAGGACAGAGACTGAGTGATTGGAGAGTTTGGAAAAAGATAACATGATCAACAGTGTCAAAGGCAGCAGAGAGGTCAAGAGTAGTGAGTAGTAACCTTTGTATTTAGCGATTATGTCGTTAGTAACATTAATAATAAGAGCAGTTTCAGTAGAGTGGGTATACATAACACTCTCAGAAACCCACTAAATTAAGTAAAACTATTGATTTTTTTTCCCCATTAAACTATGTTCTTTTCAATAACCCACACACTGACTATTTGACACACTGCAACTCTACCCACGCTCACTGACACATACACCGACACACTTCACACTGACTCATACACACACAAATCACACATTTCCAAACACATTGCACTGTCCCATTACATCTTTCCCTTACCAGCAGCCTTTTTGGGAAGCTACTGGGCATGCAGCCTGTCCCTTCACACGTGATGCCGACATGATCTATTCTCTGTGCATTGCGAAGACAGATAGACAGTGGCATTGCCGTACATTTTGACTGTATGTCAGATAAAATATATATATACTGTATTGTTCAAACATTTGTGTGATAAATTCAAATACAGTGTATGGTGTGTTTACTGCTGTCTGTCTCTGTAATACACTCATCTACACTGTACATTACTGTGAGATTTATTGCTAATTCTGTGATACTTTTATACTGTAATATATTGAGAGTTGTACTTCTGGGTAGCTCAGTGATATATTAATAAGCTATGAAGCTTTGTTACATACTCATACATAAACCATATTAGGGACCCCAACAGCGTCACCTTTCTGCCGGTCCTTCTCCAGCTACATCTACCATTCTTCCCCCAGCTCCATCTCCCTCTCATCCCCATCCATATCCCTCTGTCATCCCTACTCCTTTTCCTTCTCTCCTCCCAGCTCTATTTCCCTCTTTCCTCTGCAGCTTCATCTTCCTCTCTCCCTCCAGGTTCATCTCCATCTTACACGGAGGTCAATCTCCCAACCTATTTCACTCCCAGCTCCATCTTCCTCTTACCACCAGACCCATCTCACTCTCTCTCTCATCCCCAGCTCCATCTCCTTCTCTCCTCATCACCAGCTCCATCTCCCTCTCTCTCATCCCCAGCTCCATCTCCTTCTCTCCTTATCACCAGCTCCATCTCCCTCTCCCTCACTTCCCCAGCTCCATCTCCTTCTCTCCTCATCTCCCTCTCTCAGCTCCATCTTCCTCTCATCCCCAGCTCTATCTTCTCTTTCCTACCAGCTCCATTTCTCTCCTCACCACCAGTTCCATCTTCCTCTCGCTTCTATCTCCCTCTCTCGTCTCCAGCTTCATCTCCCTCTCTCCCAGCTCTATCTCCCTCTCCACCAGTTCCATGATTCTCTCACCTCCATCTTCTCTAAACTAACAGCTCCATTTTTCTCTCATCCAGAGCTCCATGTTCCTCTCTCTTACCAGGTTTATCTTCCTCTAACCTTCCGGGTTCATCTGCCTCTCTACCCTCAGTTCCCTCTCCCCCCAGCTCCATCTCCCTTTCTCCCCCCCAGATGAAACTCTTTCAGTCCCTTCCAGCTCTCTCTTCTCCAACTTCATCTCTATTTTCTCTTTCTAGCCCAGCTTCATCGTCTTCTCTCCTCCCAACTCCATTTCCTGCATCATTCTTCTTCCCTTCCTGAACAGTGCAGCTCCCATGTGGTGTGATGTTTGAGGATGCCCTATTGGGGAAGGGGAGGGGCTTAAAATGTAATTTCCCTTCACATTCCCTCTGTAGTTTTCTGTCCAATACATTGCAGTGTGAAGGAGTTGCCCTCTTTGAGTAGGTATGACCAACTCCTTCACCGATCCATTGAACAATTAGTGCAGGTAATCCCCTAATCCTGTGGACTGCCTGCAAAATCATAAGCCACTCAGCAGGCTCCTATGTCCATCATACAATCCATCCCTAATAGGGGGGCTCAGGCCCCAAACACCTGTTTTTGTTGTGTGTCTGTACCCCCTGATGGCAGTCCTGACATCCACGTAGCTGTCAGATTACAGTGTTCAGAATAACCTGGGCATGTTGAGTCTCTCAGAGTCTGTTTGATGGCCTATAATCTCTGGGCAGAAGACTAGCTTTCCAGCTGCTCCATCTAGACTCTTCACAGCATGTATGAGATGATGAGGTTGTGGGTTAACGTGTACTGGGAGCCTTAATGTAAAGACAACAGTAGCATTAGTATGAAAGGGGAGGACCAACAATTACCTGCACAAATACAGGCACCTGTACTCAGGGCTTAAAATTTTAAGTCCTAGACTTGCAGTGGCAAGCATACTATGGACCATGGCTTGCCAATGCAAGCCAAAGTATGCTCACCAGGGGGTGAATATCTACTCTTCAGGGCTAAAATTCTCACTTGCCATTGGCTAGTGACGAGTGGAAATCTTGAGCCCTGCGTGTTCATGTACAAGTGCACACACAGATACACTCAGACATCTGTACTGACATGTATGTACTCACCTAGAGCCACACATTTAAATGCAAGCTCAGAATTCATAGACTGATACAGACATTATAAGACACACAGAGATAAGAATGGAAAGACTGTTACAAAGGCAATGGGAGTTCAGTGAATGCTTTCCAAATTGTTTATCTATAGAATTTTCCATAGACTTTAGTGGTGACTTCTGTAGATAAATAATTTGGAAAATTCTCAAGAGTATTAAATAATTAAAGCTTAATAATCAAAGTCTTAATTCCTTATTAAAATTATATTTAGCTATAGAAAAAAAAAAGATTGAGTAAAGATTTTGGTGATTTGAGAACCCCACTTGCAAAAATTTGAAAAGCAAACAATTTCAAATTCAGCTTAAATTCAGTTTTTTTAAGTGAATTTTTCATGACAGGTTTTCAGAGACACAAATCAATGATAAATAGTGCATACATCGGGGGGTCACAGCTTCTGACCAGTGAAGAAGTACATTATAAATTGGTGAATAAAACACAAAAAATTACTTAACTTAAAAGATATTAAAAACTTAAGTATGGAGGTTCAGAATATTCATGTACACTGTTCATATTAATTAATGCTAACTGTTCTTTTTTTTTAGAAGAAAAAAGACAAAGAAAAATAACACTACAAGCGGTGAGATATAAAATGTCTCTGTCCTTTTATCTAATTACACATTCATTTTAAAATAAATGTTTTTTTCCTTCGATCTCATCACGATTACTCTTTATAATACCAACAGGAGACTGTAATGTCAGATAAGCCTTTTGCTTTGTGTGTGACTATAAATCTAAAATTTTAACTTGCTTGCCCACTGCACCACTGTCTATTTCAGTACAATCCTCACCATTTCTTCCCCTTTTGCTTACTGTAGCTACTTTGTTTCAACATCTCTTAGGTATCATTGTGCCATTTTACCCCTCAATGCCAAATATATTTCTAAGGAATATATGGCTAATTTTCTGTGTTACGTTTTTAGGTGAAGAAAGCATACTGTTGAATAATAGATATTCTTCTGAAAACTCACCGTACCAGCCTTCTACATCTTTTAATGTAAGTTTGGAATGAAAGAAAATAGACACAAGATAGGTTATTCAATACACAGTGGACTGTGGTGAATCAAAATAGAATTCCAGAATTTAGGGTAAAATAGTCTGGCTATATTATAGTGATTATAGTGTTAGAAATTGTGACTTTCCGTGTCAGTTTTTATGGCCAGATTTAGTAAATTATATTTTCAGCTCATCACATTTTACTGTTCACTCAATAAATCCCTTAAGGATACAGCTTCAGTTTGTTTTTGTACCTAAGGGCACAAGCAATTATTGTCATTTTTGCTTTGCGTGTGTTCAACTGCAATTTCCATCTCATTTGTTGCTTCAACACATATTATATATGTATAAAACAATAAATTCATTAAACATTTATTTTTTTCACAGTTTTGGCAATAATAATGTGTGCATGATTAGTGCAACTTGAAAAAAGTAATGCTAAATTAATTATTTTATTTGTCCTGAAGGCGTAATATACCATTTCAGTGTGGAACTATTTTAAAATTTGCCATGTTTTTTTTTCTTTTTCTAATTAGCCATCACATAAAACAAAACTGCCACACAAAAATATATATATTTATATTAAATAGACATCGCAGGTCATTTACCTAAGGGTACTTTGTTACTTTTTACATAACCACTTAACTGCCTGTATCTGCTAAATTCTTTAGTAAAATTAGGGATTATTCTAGCCTCGGTGAGGCAATAATCTAAATTTTAATAAAATACAGGAGGCGAATATTTGCTTTTCCTTTAAGAAACAGATAATATTACTTTTCCAAACAACCAATCAGAACAAAATAACAGCAGTATGAAATCCCTCAGTCAAACCATCCCACAACAATAAACCAAAACAAATCCAACTTTCATCCGGCACATCTATAGAAGAAACCACCAAAACCTGAGGAGAACCAGATTACACTGCAAAGAAAAGAAACATCGTGAAAGTAAACTGCCCATGCAGGACGCCATAACACATACAACATTAATTCAATAATATAATATATGACGAATAAAACGCACACAGACAACCAAAACAGTATAGTAGAAAAAATATGAATTAAACAAATATGAGACCATACATTATAAAACATAGGAATACCCCCAATTAACATTATTGAAAACAAAACCGATGCCAGGGAGGGAAATTTAAAGGGGGGGGGGATTATTCGTCTTTATTAAAATGTAAATTATTCCCACACCAAGGCCAGAATAATCCATAATTTTATGGCAAGACAGGAGGCTTCATATTTGCAATTAATGCCCAGACACAAAAACAGAAGAAACATGAGATCGAGGACAGAAAAAAAGGGTGCGGAAAGTCGATTTCCTAGATAAATCTGCGGCACCTAGAATATCCGAAAGGGACCCACCGGCTTCTAGAGCTGCTGATGCTGCAGCGCACCGAACCGAATGCGCCCCAAAGGAACTCGCCACGCCAGCCGATGAAAGAAGGCACCAAATCCAACGAGCAATCGTAGGTGCAGAAACAGCCCTAAACGATCATACGTAGGAAATCAACAGCTACCCATGAGCAGAAGGGCCAAAGGACGAGGTCCTGGATATGTAGGTCCATAGGCAACGCGCCACACAGAGACGTGGCATATCCGGAAAGTAGGGGTACGACACAGAAGACGCATTAGATTTCGTCCTGCATGAAATGGAAACAGACACACCTTCCAGTGAAAAGGAGAAAGATTCAACATCAAAAGCACGAACATCAGAAACGCAATGAAAAGACACAAGACATAACAGGAGGGCCAGTTTAGCGGAAAACTGGCGCAGAGATAAATCCCTGTTATCAGGCCACTCCTCAAGGAAATATAAAACAAGGGACACATCTCAAAATGAGGAATAGCGAGATATAGGGGTCTCGAAAGGCGTAAACCTCGGAGCAATCTGCAGACCGAGGGGTCCTTACCGATGCCAGAACCTTGAGACGGCACATGAGCCGCAAGACGTTAATGGTTCTTTACGACTTACCCTGAGAAAACAATTCAGCCAGGAAGTTTAGGACTGCCATAGTAGGGGCCATAAAGGGATCCAAACATCTGCCAGTATCGCCAGGCGTGCAGGTATGATCTTCTGGTGCAAGCGCCCAAGAGTCCCAGAGCAACTCTCTAGCCTTTGTCGATAGGCCCGACACATCCCAGGAACCACTGAAACGGTCCAGGCCACCAGGGGTAGGCGATCCTCCAATATCAATAGATGTGGATTCCCCTGTTGTTCCTGTAGGAGATACCTGGAGATAGGGAGTAGTAGAGGGTTTTCGCATGACAACCCCAGTAAGAGCTGGAACCACGGTTGACTCCTCCAAAGTGGTGTGATGCTGAGGGGATCCAGAAGAGAAACTGAAGAAAAACTCTGTCTGGTGGTTCACCCTGGAAGCGAACAGATCCAAGTTAAAAAGGGACCTCGAAGTGAGTCCAGTAGTCGAAACACCGAAGGGTGAAGTGGCGTCTCTCTAATGTCAGGAGAACTTGATTGTCCTGTCCCGGGAAATATTCCGCTACCAGAGACAAATTCTTGTCGAGACAGTATTGATAGAGATCCTTCGTGAGATCTGACAGCAGTTTGGAGCGGGAACCTCCCAACCGGTTTATATAGCGGACAACTGAGACGTTGTCCATGCGGAGTAGCAACGAGCAGTGACTTTTCCCCTTGGTGAAGCTGCAAATGATCCTCCAATTAGTTCCAGACAATTAATATGAAGACCAGAGCCCTCCTGTCGCCACATCATCACAGGTAGCGCCCCAGCCCATACAGCTGGCGTCTGATTCCAGGACGAAGTCTGGTTGAGATCCGAAAATCGCCTTGCTGTTCCAGGCCTCCATATGTCGAAGGCACCAATGGAGTTCCAGACGGGCTACGTCCGAAAACCACACGAGCCGGTCGTACGAGGCCGATGCCCTGAAATAGCGAGCCTTCAGGCGCTGGAGTGCCCAATAGTGTAGGGGTCGTGGAAAGATCGCTTTAACGGATGATGACAGCAGGGCGATCATCCTGGCCAGATCTCTTAGTGCGAACCTCGGGTTGCAGAGTAGGCATCTGATATCCTTCCTGATGGCAGTCTCTTTGGACATCGGAAGGCAGAGCACCGCCTAAACCAAATCCACCACAAAACCCAGAAATTGGACCTACTGAGAGGGGTTCAGTTCCGATTTTTCCACGTTGATGACAAATCCCAGGTCCTGAAGCAAACAGATCGTGAACGTGAATCAACAGAATATCGTGTAAATAGACGATTGATCTGATACCCCAAGCAGTCAGGGCTGCCATGACTGGCTTCGAATGTAAGGCACGTGAATTGCCAGATGTGTCCCAGCCAGGAGAACTGAAGGAAGCACCTGTCCTTGCGGTGAATGGGGACCGTGAGGTAGGCGTCCCTTCACATCCAGTCGGACGAACCAATTGCCCTCGCAGAGAAGACCACTGAGCAGATTGCTCAAGAAATGAGGAGAGCCTTTCACCCTCTCCACTGCGCCTTTGTCCAGCAGGGACAGAATTTATGGATGGACAAGAGCGGAGGCCACTTTGTCTATACGGAGCGGCAACCTGTCTCAGAGGTTGGACGAAATTGATCCTGAAGAATCTGCAGAATCCCCTGTTATGGCCTCCCACTGAGGGAAAAAATGAGACAGTCTACCCGCAGTCTCTGTTGCCCATGAAGGCAGCTCTGCTGGTGGAACGACCCCTTTGTCGACCAGCCCTGAAGGAAAAACGACCCCCCGATCAGAAGACCCTCTTGAGGGACATCTGTGCCTTGTTAAGCCAGGTGCCGGTTCAGCTCCTTCATGAAGGCGTCCCCAAAGAGTTGGCCCTCAGCATCCGGCCCCAGCTCCTTGGACGCCAAATCCGCCAGCATGCCGTCCAATTTATAAAGGGCTGCCTTGCGGCGTTCGGGGCATAGAGCCACGTTGGTATTGCCTGGCCCGTTGGACCCATTCCCAAAGAAGCTCTGCATGAACCGGGGTTCCACTTTGTAGCGCGTCATCCGCCATAAGGAACATCTGAGTCAATGGGCCACTGACATCCAGTAGTTTGTCTTGGGCTGAGTGTAGTCCCTGTTCCAGGCCCTTGCGGGGGTCCTTACCAGACTTGGTCATAAAGGTGGCAGACACAGGGTTGAAGTCAGGGGCGAGGGCCACTTTCTCCGGCAGTGTAGGGCAGGGGCATTCCGCACGAAGTTTCACCCTGACCTCCTTGTCCAAAGGGCGGCGGATCCAGTAGCGCAGGAATTCTGCAATGTGTTCCAGAGGGGCTGAGGAACGAGGGTGCTTGATGAGTCATGGGTCGAAGAGGGGACGTCCGGAAGGATCCAGGATCTTCCCGGGGTCATCGGCATTAGTCGCCAGGGCCCTTTGGCGATCAGTTTTGGGGGAGCCCAACACTGTCTCCTTCATGTAGCGGGAATGACCTCCGAGAAATCCCTCGCTGGTGTATGCAGCGCCAGAGCTGTTGACCTGGTACTCAGCCAGTATATCATAACCCTCCTCCACCGGGTGGGCAATTTAGCCAGCATTTATCCTTTATCGGTGGGAAATGCCATAGCCCTTCCAAGGCCTCTTGTGTGCGGAGCCCATATCTCCGGAGCGGAGGGAGTAGCCCGAGTCGGATCCCCTACACCTGAGGTGCGGGGTCCAGAGGGGCCATTAGAGCGTCACCGAGCAAGGCCCCGAGGGTAACGAGTCCGCTTTGGCAGCACGAAGCCAGGACTGGAGGCCTTCAGGCATGGAAGTCTGTTTTGTCAGTCATCACTGTATCACTGCAAAGAGGTAAAACACTGTAAGTGTGGTACCTGAGGAGGCCAGCTTGGGGTCACCCAGCGTGCAAGAAGGGGTCACCCTACAAGAATACCATGCAATATATAGGCCAGCAGGGGAGGGGGTCACCCTCAGTGTGATTACAATAGGGCTGTAGGCCCAGCATTGCAGTCAGGGAGAGGGGGTCACCCAACCCAATAGTGTGACACAGACACCTCCGCAGGGCCCAGCAGAGGGCATTAATTAGGGTGGACTGTGCCCTGTAATATCTCCACAGTAAGGGGGGGGGGTCACCCCACAGGGCCTACTTCCACCTAGGGCCAAGGCCCAAAACCTGAATAGGAGAAGGAGGGAGCCGGCAACACAGCCAGCACATAGGGGGAGAGCTGGACGAGGAACCGGAGGTCCAGACCGCTCAGAACGCGTGGGAATGCACGTCGCACCAACAGAAATTGCCACCGCAGCGCCAAGAAAATGGCCGCTGCAAGATGCGATCAAGACCCGCCACATGGAGCCGCAGTGTGAAACTGAAGCCGCAAGCAGTATTCGTGCCGCTCGCGAGGCGCGGGGAAAAGCGTTGACAGCCGCAATAGGGGCCGGGAAGGCCAAAAACCCGAGGGAAGGCGGTAAAGCCCAGGAGGCGCTGCAATCGCTGGCCCTGCGAGGGTTGGCAGGAGGGGATCTTAAGGAAACCCAAAAGGACAGGCAGCACCCCAGGGCCGACATCCCCACATAAAACCCACAAGTAGCACACACATACACAGGAGCCCCAATAAATACTGTTAAGAACGCTGGTATGTCAGATACCCATTCGCTTCTGGTTCCTCCCAGATTGCTAAAATCCGAGTGATTATAGCTCGCAGGTGTGTTTGGGTGTTGATTCAAACGTTCTCCAGCAGACAGTACAGCATCCATGTAAATTCTCCCAGCAATCAGACACATACCCAAACATCAGCCTTAACTAGATGAAGGGTACAACAAGAATTAATTTATTCAGGCCAACTGGCCGATTTATATGCAAGTCCCCATGCAAGGGACTTACCGTGACATATTCCAGGGGCATTGCCCACTGGACCTGAGAGGGGACTATGACAAAATACATACTGTAAGTACATTGGCAAATAGGAGCCCTGGACTTACCTGGACCAGCTTTCACGGTCGGGGAAGGAACTGCCGGAAACCCCAGCAGTCCCCCTGCAGCAGCTCCGGCCACTCTGGGCCATATGATCACCATGATCACATCGCCGAAATAGGAGTCTAGGAGCTGCTAGCTGGGTGACTGTCTAGACTGCTGTCAGACAGTCGCCCAGGCTGCTAAAAAGTAAAAAAAAAAAAAAAGAATATATATATATATATATATATATATATATATAATATATATATATGTATAATAAATTATAAAATTATTAAAGCATTTTAGAATATATTATACATATATATGATTTCATTATAAGTGTACTTTGAGATATATACACATATCTCAAAATACATTTATAATTAATTCATATATATGCATTATATATGTATAATATATTATAAAATGCTTTAATTATAATATATTGTACATATATAGAAAATAAAAGTGTGTGTGTTTATATATATATATATATATATATATATATACACACACGTATTATATATGTATGTGTGTGCATATATATGTATGCTTCTCCTTCTACATTCCTTTACGTATTAGAAATTCCAAGCACACATATATATATATAAATTAGACAAAAAACACTTATAAAAACGCATATTTGAAAATGGTATGCCACGATGGGGTTATTTCACATTCTGGGCAACCATATGTTTTCAAAAGGCAACACCAATCTTGCAAACTGAATTGGGCAAGCCCTGTAACTTTCCAAAACACCATAAAACCTGTACACGGTTGGTATTGTTATGCCTGGGAGACTTCGCTGAACACAAATATGAGTGTTTAAAACAGTCAAACTTATCACGACGATTAAATCACCAGTAAAAGTGCAGTTTTTGTGTAAAAAAATGCAAAAAAACAAATATGAAATATGGAAAGCGTTTGTGACTAAGTGGTTACTACAAAAGACTGGACATACCCAATTTTGAATACCGTGGGTTGTCTACTTTTACAAATGGTATGCCATGATGGGGTTCATTTTCATTCCTGGGCTGCTATACGGTCTCGGGGGGTGTTGTTGAACACATATTGTGGTGTTCTTTGGCAGTAATACATAACAGGAGCTGAGAATCCATGCCTAAAGTACATTGTGTGTGAAAAATAACACAAAAACTTGACTACCCAAAAGGTTGACAAAGACCGGTGGTAGAATTAGTGCATGGGCAGTGTTAAAATACCACCATTTGAAATACCCTAGGGTGTCTACTTTTCAAAAAACACATTGTTTGATGGGGGTAAATTGCATTGGCCGGCTTCAAAAATGTGCCAAATAGGACATGGGTGCATGATGACCAGCTGTGAAAATTCCCATTCGGAAAACAGGAATGCGCACCCTCCAAATACAGTATTTTAGCCCCCCAGAGAACCCGACACACCTATACATGGGGGGGTATCACCGTACTCAGGAGATGTTGCTGAACACATATCGGGGTGTTCCTTGGCCGTAACCCTTAAGGTTCTCTGTACATGTATTCTTAAATTGCTATGTGTGTAAACAAAAATCACCTATTATTTTTTTTTTTAATTTTGCATAGATTGGTGGTAAAATGGTTGCAGGAAAAGAGTCAAAATACCCCAAGTTTAATACCTTCGGTTGTCTTCTTTTAAAAAATATATACATGTGAAGGGTTATTCAGGGATTCCCAACAGATATCAGTGTTACAATATCACTTTAATTTCATTTTGGAAAAAAATGGTTTGGCAATAGTAAAGTGCTACTTATACTTATAGCCCTATAACTTTCCAAAAAAAAACTAAGAACATGTTAACATTGGCCATTTCTAAACTTAGGACAAAATGTAGAAACTATTTAGCGCGGTTGGTTTTTGGTGGTTGTAGATGCGTAACAGAGTTTGGGGGTCAAAATTACAAAAAGTATGATTTTGTAAATATTTTTCATCATATTTTATAATTATTTTTATAGTAAATTATATGATATGATGAAAATAATCTTAGAAAGACCATTTAATGGTGAGAAACACGGTATATAATATGTGCGGGTATAGTAAATGAGTATGAGGAAAATTACAGCTAAACACAAACACCGCAGAAATGTAAAAAGAGCCCTGGTCCTTAACGGTAAGAAAATGTAAAAACGGTCTGGTCATTAAGGGATTAAAGGGCTTTATGGGATACTCACTTTGAGCGCTGCAGCTCATCAGTCAGTCTCAGGCTACAGCTGACAGAGTAGAGCCCCAAGGATTGCTCCCTGGGGCTTCCTTGTGTGAGCAGGGACTTAGACTTGTTCACACCGCATTGCAGCAAATTGGAATTTAAATCCTATACAGAGCTTCATGCCACGTTCACTTTGAGCACTGCATGCAGCTCAGCTATCAGAGGGGAGCCACAGGTGTTGACCGATACCAGAGTCTCTTTGCTTGTACCAGGTTGTTGCAGCTGGGAAATAAAATCCCCATTTAATTTAACTTCCCACTATTTCCATCTAAATAGTGTGTGATATGTTTTAATTAATAACAACGTTATCCAAACACACGTTAGTCTTAACACTTACTTTTAGAAATAGCTCATGTCTGTTTTTGTTTAGGAACAGCCAGCAACAAGTAGAAGCTATGGGTGAGTTTTATTGAATCATTTTTGCTTATGCATTTTTCTGAATGTATATTGTATATTATATATATTTCTGAAACTTTATTTTTTACTTACACTCGTGGAAACAAGAGACATAGATCTTCAGAAATAACGCAAGTTTTGCTGATGGCATGTATATGAAATGGCCTTATAGAAAATCATGGCAGCAGTTAGGATAGAAGGTTCCTAATGTTTCTCTAATGGACCCAAAATATGCAACATCATAAATCAGTGAATAAAATCGGCATTCACATTTTAATCTTGTAAATTGTTTTTTAGTATGTCAGTGTGATTAAAGGATTAGCAGTATTACACTATCCATACTTCCTTTCGCTTTGGGGGGCATCCTAAATGGAAGGAGAGATTGGAAGACTTCCAAGGGACACTTTAGGCATTAAACAACTTTACAAAGCAGTGTTGGTGTGTAGATCATGTCCCTGCTCAGTTCTCTGCCTTTTCGGAGTTAAATTAGCCTTCCTAAATACTTCCTATAAGAGAGCTCTAATGTTTAAACGTCCTTTATTGCATAGTCTGTTTAATTTATAATTTCTTATCTCCTGCTCTGTTTACAGTCTTGTAGATCCTGCAGGAGCCTCCTGTGTGTTATGAAAGTTCAATTTACAGAGCAGGAGTCAAAAACTTCTAAACAACTTAACATCTGATTATGAATAAAACCGTTTTTATGCAGGTTGTTTGAGTCACAGCCAGGGGAATTGTGGTTAAAACTGCATAAACAGAAACAAAGTGAATTAAGCCATAATGGCAGATAATCGAGCAGTGAAACTGCAGGGGCATGATCTATACATCAAAACTGCTTCATTAAGCTAAAGTTGTTTGGATACCTATAGTATCCCTTTAAGATCGCCTGGTTGTACCAAGTATGTGTTCCTTCATATTGCCAAAGTTACCGGAGTAAGTTTAATTTTGTAGGTCTGTATTGTGCACGTGTTCATATTAACCCCTTAAAGGACCACTCTAGGCACCCAGACCACTTCAGCTTAATGAAGTGGTCTGGGTGCCAGGTCCCTCTAGGATTAACCCTTTTTTTTTTAAATAAACATAGCAGTTTCTCTTGTAATGAGCCCGGCGGTCCTGGTCTGTATTATGTAAGTTGCCATAATACAGACCTTGACTCGAGTATAAGCCAAGTGGGGGTTTTTAAGCACAAAAAATGTGCTGAAAAACTCGGCTTATACTCGACTATATACGGTACATATATATATACACACATATATATATATATATATATATATATATATATACATACATGTGTGTATATATATATATATATATATATATAATAATTCTACGTATATATTTATGTAATAATTTTACATAATTACGTTTTATTAATTACAATTTGTGAGACCTGCCTGACAACCCAGGCCGAAAGTCCAGGGAATTTAATTTGCTAGCACTATATTTAACCCTGTAACTTTCCAAGACAGACACCGTAAAACCTGTACATGGAGGGTACTGTTTTACTCGGAAGACTTCGCTGAACACAAATATTAGTGTTTCAAAACAGTAAAATGTATTAGAACGATGATATTATCAGTGAAAGTGAAATTTTCTGCATTTTACACACACAAATGACACTTACATGGACGATATTGTTGTGATACGTTTTACTGTTTTTAAACACTAATATTTATGTTCAGCGAAGTTGTGTAACAGTACCCCTCTCGTACAGGTTTTATGGTGTTTTCAAAAGTTACAGAGTCAAATATAAGGCTTGCATTTCAGTTTTTTCACATTGAAATTCGCCAGATTTGTTACGTTGCCTTTGAGACCGTATGGTAGCCCATAATGGCATACTATTTGCAATAGTAGACAACCCGAGGTATTGCAAATGGGGTATGTCCAGTCTTTTTCAGTAGCCACCTAGTCACAAACACTGGCCAAAATTGGCGTTCAAATTAGTTTTTTGCATTTTTCACACACACACAAACAAATATTAACACTAACTTTGGCCAGTGTTTGTGACCAAATGGCTACAGGGGGACTTAGCCGTGAATGCCCTGGAACTATTTTCGGCATGAAAACTTTGTGGTTCACAGTCGGTCCTCCAGCGGCACTTAGCCGCGTTTCTATGGAACTATTTTCGCCTATGGGACCATGCCTGCGGTCGTTCAAAGTGTGACTTCCATAAAATTTCTGAACCGATCTGGGTGATTTTTGAATATATTGATTGGGACTTTTGGCCTAGGGATAATTGGGTTATTGCATGTTTGTTAAACGAGTGTCAGGGTCACCAGCGTGCTATGCGCTAATTATGGGTATTTGGGTCTGGCTGGGTCTCCTGCATCCCAGTCAGGCACCTTGCCCTTGACTCCACACATCTCTAGTTCCTTTTGTGTGGTTCCTGGGTTCATGCTGTCTGAATCTCGAGTTCTGGACATTTGCACACCTGTTCCTGGTTCCCTGATGATTGGCTTAGACTCCCTATTTAAACCCCGCTAGGCTGGTTCTCGTTGTCAGATCCTGTTTCCTGTTCGGTTTCACTGCTATTCATCTGACTCCTGGTTTTGATCCTCTGCTCGTCTACCGTTTTCACCTGATTGCCACCTGTCCTAAATTCTGATTCTGTTACTGACTACTCTTCTGGATATCCCTTGTCTGTACTGCGTTCCAGGAAGCACTGGTTATTTCAGCCCCAGTGCACTGTGTCACAGCCTTGGGGATTTCTGTCTTGAGTCCCCTCAGCCTGTGTCGAATTGCAAAGGGTGCTTTAACCCTGCGTGCCGGACTCCCACTCCAGGTAAGGTCCCTGACAGTACGATCTGACCACATGGAGTCCGCAGAGTTGAAGATTACCGCTGCAGCCTTGACCCAGCAAGTTTCCCAGCTCACTCAGGCTCTGCAGGGCTTACAGTAGGAGCTGGCTTCCCTTAAAGGGAGAGTAACCTATGACTCTGGACTCTCTGAACCGCTGGTTGCTCTACCCGAGAAATTTTCTGGGATCTGGTCTAAGTATGATACCTTCAAAGTCGATTGCGAGGTCCTGTTCTCCCTGAGACCACTTACCAATGCCACGGACATCATTAAAGTGAGGACAGCGATTACCTTGTTGTCGGGGCACCTTAAGATTTGGGCCCACCAGTTGTTACTTGCCAAAAGCCCAGTCCTGGAGTCCTTTATTCGGTCCCTGGGTTTACAATGCAACAGGACACAAAAGTCCTATTTACATAGATCACCTCCTGTTGTTTCACATATATTGCAACCCAGACTGGAGATGGACTACACTACTCCTTCCACTCGGACTGGTGTTACAGCTAACCCTACCGCTCCCAAGTCTCCCGAAGCGATTGAAACATTGTATACATCTGGCAGGGAGGCAGAGGAACCCATGGAAATTGGACTGGTTACATTGCGTCACTCATCTCAAGAAAGGGCAAGAAGGAGGGCGCATGGACTGTGTTATTATTGTGGGGAGAGGGGACATTTAATATTTTATCCCATGCGACCATCTAGGCCTCAGGTTCTCCGTCTGGGTACTACTCTTGCATATCCTATGAGACTTGTCTGCCAACATGTTGCCTGTCCTTGCTTGACCACTCTGACCAATCCTCAGTGTAGCGGATGGCACTGGGCTGTCCTGCAAATGTCTGTGAAATAAATGCATTCGTGTGATCTGTTAGTTTCCTATGTGTTCTAAAGCCTTGTATTCTTGTGATTGTTCGGTAGTTTCGTTCCCTTAGTTTATTCGAATGAAACTACCGAACAACCAGACCTCCCCTGTGTGAAGTGTGTCCTCAATTACCCGTTGCAACATTGTTGCGAACGGGTAATTGAACATTAAGTAGCCGTCCTTTGTTCTCGGGGGTGGCCGCCATTCGACAAACGAACACGTGGCGGCATTTTAAAACTCCCGAACAGCGGTGTTTAGCCGTCGAGTGTCTGGAACTAAAATCGGACACTCGAGTAGGCGAACACCGCTGAGACCTCCACAGCCCTGGTCCGTTCGGTTCCAAACTACCGAACGGCCCCTCGTTCGGTAGATAGAGAATACCGAACGAGGGGATTCAGGCGAACCCTCCCTAGCCTCTATAGCTAGAGGTTTTCGTGTATTTTATTCCCTTATGCCAGGACCGACCGCAGGGCCCATTCACATGGAACCGAATTCGGCTATCTCAGTTCGTGCGGTCGGTCATTTTATTCCCTCCATACTTTTCCCGAACCCCTGGTCTGATCTGGGTGGTTTTTGGATATGTTGTTCACCCAGATCAGGGCTACCAGGGGATGTAGGATTTAAAGAGGTACCCCTACGTTTAGGGGTACATCCAGAAACGGGGGGAATTGGTGTACTGGATAAGGGGATTATGATGCTGGCTGAGGGGAGGAGATGTGTGGGAGGTTACCAGGACAGGATTGGCTACTGTAATAATTACTGTAATCCCTCCCTTGCATGGGAGCATGCTTTATAAGGAGACTGTGATTAAAGGCTTGTCAGTTCTGCTCCTGAAACTGTGTGTCGTCCAGTTATTGGGATTGCTGTGGGGAGGTTGCTGTTATTTTACCTGCTGGAAACTTTGCCTATGGATTTATTATTTACTTGTTCCTGAGCCTCACTTGGATTATGAGCGGAGACAACCTGGGGAATATTGCATCTCCGCTACATTGGTTGGCAGCGCTGGGATCCAGACTCACAAGGGAACAAGGACTAATGGAATACGGATGGAGAGTGATTATGCCAAGCTTAAAAGATCCACGCTAAAAGATCTCCTAGAAGCGAAAGGCATTGCAGCCAGCAACAAAAAGAAAGCAATCCTCATTGCAGAAGTGATGGCTGAATACCAGCAGGAGGACAGGGTAATCCCTGAGCAACAGAGTGCAGCAGATGAAAAAGAAGAGTTCCGGAGAGAGGTGCAGTTCAGGCTGTCCTTTTATGGAGAGAATCCAACAACGGATATTATATCCAGGACAATGTCAGAGGTACAGGAGTTTATACTGCGCCAAAGGCCACTACTGCAGCTGGAGAGGAATGCTACCACAACTACCATCACACAGGGTAAGACAAAAATCCCTTACCAAGCTTTTAAAACCTATATCGAAGCAGAGGAAGATATAGATGCTTTTCTCCAAGACTTTGAAAGGCTGTGTGCCTTGCATAATATTAGCCCAGATGAGTGGGTGCCTATTTTAGCAGGAAAGCTCACAGGGAAGGCGGCGGAAGCCTAT
>OW240912.1:363362152-363480606 GCA_933207985.1 Pelobates cultripes | reverse complement strand
CGTTTAGGGGTACATCCAGAAACGGGGGGAATTGGTGTACTGGATGAGGGGATTATGATGCTGGCTGAGGGGAGGAGATATGTGGGAGGTTACCAGGACAGGATTGGCTACTGTAATAATTATTGTAAATCCCTCCCTTGCATGGGAGCATGCTTTATAAGGAGACTGTGATTAAAGGCTTGTCAGTTCTGCTCCTGAAACTGTGTGTCGTCCAGTTATTGGGATTGCTGTGGGGAGGTTGCTGCTATTTTACCTGCTGGAAACTTTGCCTATGGATTTATTATTTACTTGTTCCTGAGCCTCACTTGGATTATAAGCGGAGACAACCTGGGGAATATTGCATCTCCGCTACACTCAGCCTTCTACAGTCGTTGCCCCTGAGGTCGTGCAGGTTTTCATGTGGTTCCTGGGTTCATGCTGTCTGAATCTCTAGTTCTGGACATTTGCACACCTGTTCCTGGTTCCCTGATGATTGGCTGAGACTCCCTATTTAAATCCCGCAAGGCTGGTTCTCGTTGTCAGATCGTGTTTCCTGTTCCTGTTTGGTTTCACTGCTATTCATCTGACTCCTTGTTTTGATCCTCTGCTCGTCTACTGTTTTTGCCTGATTGCCGCCTGTCCTGACTTCTGATTCTGTTACTGACTACTCTTCTGAATATCCCTTATCTGTACTGTGTTCCAGGAAGCACTGGTTATTTCAGCCCCAGTGCACCGTGTCACAGCCTTGGGGATTTCTGTCTTGAGTCCCCTCGGCCTGTGTTGAATTGCAAAGGGTGCTCTAACTCTGCGTGCCGGACTCCCACTCCAGGTAAGATCCCTGACAATGAGTGTCATGCATTTAATCACTATTCTTATTGGTCTGTGCCTTTGTGTCCCTCTCCCCAACAAGGTCCATGTGGGCGTACCCCTTGCATGGGGACTGTCATAAAAGGCCAGTGTGGCACCATTAAAATTGAGTTCTGCTTACCCTCAACATAGAATCTCATCCATGTGTGGGGGAAACGGCTGTATCTACCCTGGGGATTGCTATATCACAATACTCCCTTGGGATTATAATCACTAGCTCTTATAAGAGCTGTTCCTTCTACACTCTCTGGAATAGAGGAGGTTCACCCACTGGAAGCTGGATCCTGCTCTTGGGTCCAGGGTGGGTGGAGGATGGCGAGTTCCCAGCCAAGCTGTAACTCTGGACATGGGGACTACAGTGCTGATGGTGTCTGGTGGAGTGCTTGGTGTCCTCAGTGAGCACTAGGAGCATCGACTGAGGGAGGCTCCTTGTCGGGGTGCCAGGCGGTCTGTCACAGTAGTTGGCTAGGCTTAACACAGAGAGAAGTAGCCTGAGCAAAAGCATATTTTTGTATGGAGTGTCTGTGAATGTTGGGGTGTATTTGTGTGTAGTGTTGGCATTTGACTGCAGTTGTGTGTTTTTATGTACTGTTACCATTTGCAAGCAGTGGTGCATGTGTGTAGTGTTTGCTTTTGAATTTAGGGGTGTGCTTGTATGTAGTGTTGGCGTTTCAATGCAGGCGTGTGTTTATAGCTGCACCAGTGGTAGGTCCATCGCTGTAAAGAACTCTCTTCTGTGTAACAGAAGAAATCCCATGACATTAGAGTGATATTAATGAATATAGCATGATTATTGATGGGCCATCTTTCTAAACTACATGTAGATCCCCCAGCATTTGCACCAAAGGGACATCTTCCATAATGGACCACCGTGATATTTTAAGATTCAGTATTGGACTTGGAAATTTGCAGCCATTTCAATCAAAAAGACTTCACTCTCATATCCTCCCCCTATGAACTTATGTCCACAGCTATTCAAAGCAAGGACATTTAAAAAAGTCATATAAACCAGTTTATGTTATAAAGTTTACATTTGTGGGTTTTTGTAAACCTATTTTTAGATGTGTTGTACTTGTGTCACGGGTATGGGGGTGAATGGGTTCCGTATGCAGAGATGTATTCTTGCACAGTCAATGAATTAAAAAGGTTTTTATTTTTGAAAAGCAAACAAATGAGGCAAATCCCAACGCATGAATAAACAATGCAATTCCTTCAATAATAAAATCAGAGTCCTTAAGGAAAATAAAGTCATTTTACCAGAGTTCCAGCACTTGGTAAATGAAGAGAAACTTGATTGAAGCTGTATTTGAATTGCAGGAAATAAATCAAAGCTGGGAGAGCATTGCAGGGGTTAACCAACTTAGAAACAGTACTGCAGGGGTCAATCAAAGATGAAGACCTGTTTCAGGCAGACAAGAGATGATTCAGGGGAATTCCACAGGTGAGGATAGTCAACTCACTTAAGTTAGGAGCTGGCTCTGTACTCCAGGGGAACACCAAAACAACTGCACACAGACCCAAGGGTGGTCTGTGCTTACACCCTGTTCCAAATAATTATACAAATTCTATTTAAGTGTCACAAAAATTAAATATTTTGTTTTTCAGTTTAACTCATGGATGGCATTGTGTCTCAGGGCTCTTTTGATCACTGAAAACAATCTCGGACACCTGTGATAATTAAATTGGTGAGCCCAATTTAAGGAAAAACTACTAAAGGAGGGTGTTCCACATTATTAAGCAGAGCACCATTTTCATGCAATATGGGGAAGAAAAAGGATCTCTCTGCTGCCGAAAAGAGTGAAATAGTTCAATGCCTTGAACGAGGTATGAAAACATTAGATATTTCACGAAAACGTAAGCGTGATCATCACACTATTAAGAGATTTGTGGCTGATTCAGAGCACAGATGGGTTTGTGCAGATAAAGGCACATTGAGGAAGATTTCTGCCAGATCCATGCATTGGATCAAGAGAGCAGCTGCTAAAATACCATTACATAGCAGCAAACAGATATGTTGAGGGTGCTGGTGCCTCTGGAGTCCCACGGACATCAAGGTGTAGAGTCCTCCAGAGTCTTGCAACTGTGCATAAACCTTCTGTTCGGCCGCCACTAACCAATGCTCACAAGCAGAAACGGCTGCATTGGGCAGAAAAATACATGAAGACTAATTTTCAAACAGTCCTTTTTACTAATGAGTGCCGTGCAACCCTGGATGGTCCAAATGGATGGAGTAGTGGATGGTTGATGGACCACCACCCTGTTCCAACAAGGCTGTGACGTCAGCAAGGCGGTGGTGGAGTCATGTTTTGGGCCGGAGTCCTGGGAAGAGAGCTGGTCGGCCCCTTTAGGGTGCCCGAAGGTGTAAAGGTGACCTCTGCAAAGTATGTGGAGTTTCTGACTGACCACCTTCTTCCCTGGTACAGAAAGAAGAACTATGGTTTCTGTAATAAAATCATCTTCATGCATGACAATGCACCATCTCGTGCTGCAAAGAATACCTCTGCATCAATGGCTGCTATGGGGATAAAAGGAGAGAAAGTCATGGTGTGGCCTCCATCCTCCCCTGACCTCAATCCGATTGAGAACCTTTGGAGCATCCTCAAGCAAAAGATCTATGAGGGTGGGAGGCAGTTTACATCCAAACAGCAGCTCTGGGAGGCTATTCTGACATCTTACAAATTCAAGCAGAAACTGTCCAAAAACTCACAAGCTCAATGGATGCAAGACTTGTGAAGCTGCTATCAAATAAGGGGTCCTATGTTAAAATGTAATGTGACCTGTTAAAATGTTTAAAAAGTTAAAATGTTATAAGTTTGATTGAAATAGCTTTTGATTTCAGTAAATATGCTGCAAACACAGTTAATGACAATTTTCAGTTCTTTACAACCTATAAAGTGTTTTGAAACTTACTGTGCATAATAATTTCCAGATTTTACTAATTACATGACGTAAAGTCATGATTTTATAAAGGACACGGAGGCGAATATTATGCTTATCTCTTTCTTTATTATACCTCAGCAGCAAAGAGAAGGTATAAACATTCATAGAAAAAAAAGTTTTAACAGGTTCTCCAAGGGTTAACCCAACATCATACCCTTAACCAATAGGAACAGTCCCTCTATCTATAACTATTCATGTGACCTTTCCTCTTCCTCTTTCTTTGGTCATGCCGAAGCTGTATCATTATAACTTGAGAAGACACTGGAACACTTCATCCGTTGTGTCGAACTTTCCCATATCCCGAACTTGTAAGAACTTGTCCGCGTAAACTGCGGTGACAACTGGTCATCCAGGATGTCGCGTATTGCGAATTAAACTGTAATGGGATAGAGAAAAATATGGTAAAATGTGGTCTGAGGAACTGTTTGCCACAACGTTAGTGACTAAATCTTAGCATAAGCCTGATGTACTACAGACTCACTAGTACAGTTGTCTTAAATAAAAAAAAAAAACGAATTAAATCGAGACGAAATAAGACACCACAATGACCCTTATTTTATTGTTTATTGGGTGGGCATGTCACTCTACTTTCGCTGATATATGCCTGATATACTTACCGGGTGGGCCAATATTCGCCTCCGTGTCCTTTATAAAATCATGACTTTACGTCATGTAATTAGTAAAATCTGGAAATTTTATTAAAGGACACGGAGGCTCATATTATGCTCAAAGTTCAAAGCTGTGCAATGACTCTTGATGCTACGTGGTCTGTAGGGTGAAAATAATATTCCTTAAAGGTGGATTCATGGGACCAATCTGCCGTCCGTAACAAATCTTCCAGTCTGCATCCCAAGTTGAATACTTTAGATGCCATAGCTCCTCGAGTGGAGTGTGCCCCATATACCGAAGTATCTATGTTTGCAGAGGCCATTATCCACTTCACCCATCGGGCTATCGTTATGGAAGATACTGGCTGGTGTGGTGAATTGACGGCCAGAAATAGTTCATGTTGTCCCGAGTTTCGAAATGCCTGTGTCCGTGTTTCGTATTCCTTGAGGCAGGCAACTGGGCACAGATTTTTGTTGTGCGGGAATGCTGGATATGACACTGATGTTGTCGCTGATTTTGTACGTCTGGAAATGTTGAAAGTTACTCCCGTTGGAGTGAACGTGCGTGCGTCGACGTCCAATGCCCGGACATCCGAGACTCTTTTGCAGGATATTAGGCATAAGAGCATGGCCAATTTCGCTGAAAGTTGTTTCAACGTGAGGTCAGAGTTCTGTGGCCATAGTTCCAAAAGATTTAAGACCACATTCACGTCCCATACCGTACTATAACGGGGTCGCGGTGGTCTTGCCAATCGAATACCGCGTAAGAGCTTGCATACCAACAGATGCTTGCCTGCTGGAAATCCTTCTATACCAGTGTGTCCCGCCGAGATCGCTGACCTGTATACATTGATGGTCCGATATGCCAATCCTTGGTCGTATAGGTGTGTAAGGAAACACAACAGGTGGTTTACAGTGGCACATACGGGATCCACGTGTTGTTCCATGCACCAACCACTCCAGATGTTCCAAGCTTTAGAGTAGGATCGTCGTGTTCCCGGAGCCCAAGCTCCCGCCAGGAGTTCGAGAGTTGTTTGCGGAACGTTTGGCACGACCCAGGGACCCCGGAAAGGAGCCACGCTAACAACCTGAGTTGTCCTTGCGCCATCAGAGGGTGTGGGTTCCCATCTGGGTCTGAGAGGAGATGTGGATCCTCGGGCAGCAGTCTGGGGAGATCTATGGACATCTCCATGAGTAAAGGGAACCAAGGCTGTGCAGTCCAGAATGGAGCTATGAGGACTAGGGACGTCCGTGTGCGGTCGAGGTGCACTAGCGTTCGTGCCAGTAGGGCGAACGGTGGGAACACGTATAATCGTTTGTTCGGCCATGGTTGTAGGAATGCGTCCGTAGCTAACGCGTCTGGGTCCGGTCTCCAGCTGAAGAATTCCGGGAGTTGTGTATTCAACCGAGACGCAAACAGGTCTATATATATCGGACCCCATAGAGTGTGTAATCGTAGGAACGTCTCTCGGTTCAGGCACCAATCGCTGGTATCCCGCAGATGTCTGGAGTTCCAATCTGCTACGGTGTTCGAAAGTCCCGGGATGTATTCGGCTCGTACTGTGATGCTGCGTTCTAAGCAAAACTGCCAAAATTCTGTGGCTAAATCTGCTAAAATTTTGGACTTGGTGCCGCCGAGGCGGTTGATGTATTGGACGGCTGAGACGTTGTCCATTCTCAGGATGATGGAGCAATGTGTTGCGGGACCTAGGAGGCTCTTCAGTGCAAACGAACCCGCCATTAATTCCAGGCAGTTGATATGTAGTGTCCTTTCTGCTTGGGACCATTTTCCGCCCGTGGAGGTATGTCCACAGCGCGCTCCCAGGCCCGTGTGCTGGCATCTGATTCTATTACGCAATCTGGGTTGTTGCCGAAGATTGCTCTGCCGTTCCACGCTTCCATGTGCTGCAGCCACCACCTGAGCTCCTCCTTGGCTGTGTGATCGAGTGGCACAGAGTCTGAGTAGGAGTGTCCTGAGCGCAGTTGTGCGGCTTTTAGTCGCTGTAGGGCCCTGTAGTGTAAAGGCCCTGGGAAGATCGCTTGTATGGAAGCGGAGAGGAGTCCAATTATCCTGGCTAGTTGTCTGACCGTAAGTGTTGGTCGAGCCAATGTTCTGCGGATCTCCTTCTTGATGATTTTCATCTTTGTGGGTGGCAGGCTTAGGGTCCCTAAGACCGACCCTATTTCGAACCCTAGGAATTCTAAGGACTGGGAGGGGGTTAGTACCGACTTCTCCCAATTGATTAGGAATCCCAGGTTCTGTAGTAAAGTTACTGTCCAATCTAAATGTTGTAGTAGCAATAGGGTGTCTTGGGCCATGATCAGCATATCGTCCAGATATATGATCATGGGGACGCCCCTGCTGCGCAGTAGCGCAACCACTGGCTTCAGCAGTTTTGTAAAGCACCATGGTGCTGACGATAGGCCAAACGGAAGGCACTGAAACCTCCAGGTCTGGGAGTCCCAACTGAATTGTAGGAGATGCTGACACTCCTTTGCAATGGGGATGGTGAGATATGCATCTTGGAGGTCTAATTTTACCATCCAATCCCCCAGCCTGAGAAGATCTCGCAGGCAATGAATCCCTTCCATTTTGAAGTGGTGGTATCGTACAAATGTATTGAGTGGGCGAAGATTGATCACCGGTCTTATCCCACCGCCTTTCTTGGGGACCAGGAACAGATTGCTTACGAACCCTGGGGAGTGGGGCGCGACCTGATAGATCGCACCCTTCTCCGCCAGAGCTATGATTTCTTTCGACACCAGTTCCCTGTCCTGAGGGGCGAACACCATCCGCCGTGGCATTGTGGATTGGATTGGGTGTGTGACGAATTCTATATGGTACCCCGCTACTGTGTCGAGAATCCAGGCATCGGACGTGAGTCTGTGCCATGCCCCGATAAATTTGGAAAGTCTGCCCCCTACGTGCGAGGTATGAGAGAGGGGAAAAGGAAAAGCACTTACCATAAGGTCGTCGGCCGTATGTGGCACCCCTGTGACCTCTGGGCTGCCATGATCTGCCCCTGACCGGGAAGAAAGGTGCGGGGGTTCTGGTCTCCGCCTGTGGGACTCTTGGTGTCGTGGGGCCCCGGTAGCCCCGGTGGGAGCTCCGTGGTGGGCGGCTGGACAGGCGGCCCCTGTACCTGCCAGCCCCTCCAAAAACCTTCGGGGAGAACACCCGTTTTAGGTTTGTTTGTGCCTTATCCAGGGCTGTAAATGTGCTCACGTAGGTGCCCAGCTCCTTTACAAAATTATCTCCGAAAAGGAGGTCTTTTGCCTGGGGTCCAGGCTCGGTTATGGCCATGTTGACCAGTTTGGGGTCTATTTTCATGAGAATTGCCTTCCGCCTCTCAGTACTAAGTGCGGCATTTGAATTGCCGATGAGGCAGATAGAGCGTTGTGCCCACTCTCGGATCACTAAGGGGTCTAGTGGTGCGCCACCTGAGATTGTCTCTTCGACCAAGTCGAAGATCTTTGCGCTAGGGCCCAAGGAGTCGAGCACCTTATCCTGGCAGTGGCGCAGGGAGTAGTCTAGCCCTTTTTTTGGCTTTCCAGCCAGCCTTACCCAGGAACTGGGCAATCTTGGGGTCCACCTCCTCTATGTCCGAACCAGAGTCGGATGTCTCTGTTTGGGCTTTTGCCCATTTCCACGTCCTCACCGCTTTTGCCCGGTGGGTGGCTCTTTTGCGTGGGGGCCCCACGTCCTCAGTAGTGACAGGGCGTATCCTGTCCATCGTGCTGTTTTTGGAGGTGTTTTTGCCCATATGGTGGGTCTTCTGCGTAGCCTTACGGCCGCTGAGGGGCACAGGATTGTCAGGCTGGGCCATGGAGCGGGGTCCGCCGAGATGGCTGTTAGACGCCAGTATGGCATTGCTAATGGACTGTGTCAGGGTCTCAGACATCGCCCCCATAGCCGTGACTATAGCTTGGGTGACCGGCTTGGTCATGGTTGCATCCAAGAGTGAGTGAAACTCCTCCGAGTTTAACTGATCCATGGATGCCACGTCTTCTCGCAGTGGCGAGCATGGACGTGTTATCTGTGGCACGTGATGAATGGTGTCCTTATTGATATCAGTGGGGGTGGCAACCCCGTGGTCCCTAAGGTGTTGCATGACAGATAGGTTGTAACCAAAGACACCTGGGGTGTGGGAGCAGTGACACTTAAAAGGCAGGGTATACCAGTGACACAATGAAATTTGTACCAGACTGGCACCAATGTGAGAGCAAAAAATACCCCTAGTGACCCTGTGCAGGGGTTAACAGAAAACCAACTGTGGGCAGAGAGCACTGAGAACAGTGTAAGTGGTAGGATGCAGGCACAAACAAAGGCTGTCAGCTTACCAAGTGTTCCCTCCGGAATGGCCGCCAGGGAGCACTGGTAAGCTGCCAGCCAATGCAGCTAGCCAATCAGAGAACGCCCGCCCTCTGTCACAGGGTGGGCGCGGAAAAAAAAGCGCGGCAAAGCACGGCCGGCTTACTGGAAATGGCCGCAGTGGCAAGCGGCCGTTATTGCGCATGCGCGAGCGGGCTCTGAACTCAGAGCGCTCGCGCCGCAAAACGGCCGCCGCGGCTCTCAGAGGGCAATGAAGAACGGGTAATAAACTACCCGGTAAGGTGTGGGAGGGGGGTAACCGCCGCGGGGGGGGGGAGGGAACCCCAGTGAAAACGTCTATCTGCCCTAAAGGCAGACAGGCGCCGGCTCCAAGAACCGGCTAATTAACCCACACAAACCTATCACATAAAAATATTAAAGACACAGAAACAAACAAATACAATATAAATTCAAAAGGGTGCTCTGAGGAGAGCTAAAATTAGATGGTACTTAGCTGAGGCAGCAGCAAAGAAAGAGGAAGAGGAAAGGTCACATGAATAGTTATAGATAGAGGGACTGTTCCTATTGGTTAAGGGTATGATGTTGGGTTAACCCTTGGAGAACCTGTTAAAACTTTTTTCTATGAATGTTTATACCTTCTCTTTGCTGCTGAGGTATAATAAAGAAAGAGATAAGCATAATATGAGCCTCCGTGTCCTTTAATAAAATTTGGAACAGTGCATTGTAAGTTTTTTTTTTATGTTTAAAAAAAAACTGTTATCATTAGGAGGTTTGTTCACTAAAATTTGAATTGTACTCTTAATAGTTGATAACATGAGAATTATACTGACTGTTATTTACATAAATTATTTAGGTAAATGAAAAAAATATAATTTGCATAATAAATTCATTGTGTGTGTGTGTTTTTTTTAATGTAATTTTATCCTTTATATTTAAGATCTTTATCTGTTTTGGAGAGTATGGAATTAAGTCACAGCTGTGACTGCACTTTGTTGATCACATCATATTGTAAAAACATCGTCTAGTCTGCAGATAGAATTAGACTAATTTTAAAGCATCTTTTTTTGAATAACTATACAATGCAGCTGTTTAATCCCCCCCCCCCTCTTTTTTTTTTCCACAACAGGGATCTACCAAACCATGATCATGGCTCAGATAATGATTCATTACATTCTGATGCATCCAGTACTACCATAATAAGTAAGCAGCATGATTAGCTAATCGCATTCCTGTTATAAAACATAGTGGAGAGATTTATTATCATGTGAAAATCTGTTCAATTTAGAGATAAGGATTTAGACTAAAGAATAACCACTGTAAAATATCCAAAAGTGCTATCTCATATTGGAATACTCTGTAGAAATCCCCCGTAGGACTAGTTTAAAAAAAAAAAAAAAAAACAACTCACATGCCTTTTTGAAACCTAATTGGGTGGGGACGTTGCCTTTGAAAAATAGTTCTATACACTGTTCTGCATCGACTGTCCTACTGCTTCTATTTCCCAAATCTCATTCTCAATGCTACCAGGTGATGTCTTGGAAAAAAAAAAAAATATTATTTTCCTGGATAATCTCTTATTATAACTTAACTACCCCAATAAACATTTCTATTATTTATTAATTTGTGCACTTGTCTTATTAGTTAGCACCAGGAGAGGTGCCCTGAATTTATAGGTTAGTCATTAAAAAAAAAAAAAAGTTAATTTGTTTTCCACACCTGTAGCAGTGGGACATATAGAAACAGGGCTAGGATAAATAGTTTTACTATAATTCTTCTAATAACGACCCCTCAAGATTAATTGTCTCATTCACAAAAACATTTTAATAAAAACATTCTACTATTGTTGCCCTCACAAGCTTCTTATTATATTGTCACGGGTTTGGAGTGAATGGGCTCAGTATGCAGAGATGTATAGGTGCACAGTCACCGAATAAACAGGTTTTTATTTTAGAAAAACAAATTAGTATGATGCAATAAAAAATACAATAAGCAAAACAATTCCTTCAATGATAAAATAAGTCTTAAGAAAATAAAGTTCTTCTACCAAAGTTCCAAGTAGAATCAGCGTTACAAGGGTTATTCCAAGTAGAATGCGCATTGCAGGGGTTAATCAAAGTAGAATCAGTGTTGCAAGTAGACCGTTAATGCAAGGGATTCCACAGGTAAAGGTAATTAACTCACTTCAGGAGCTAGCTCTGTTCTGACAGCATGATGGAATCCTGGGGCAGTGTGGAGGTCATGGTACATATATTGCTTGGTGCATCTGCTGGAGGAGGGACACGCCGAAGGACAGGCAGTCTGTGCTCTTTCCCTTGTACACCATGACTCACATGGTATGGTCGCGGTGTCCAGGGAAACCGGAGCAGGGGTGGCTTGCCTGGTGCTCGCAGAGTGGCGGAGACAACTGGCGACCAGGAGGTAGGTGGAGCGTGTTCACTCCCAGAACGCTGAGAAACACGTAGCGTCCGGGGAGTGAGTGGAACACACCGAACCCTTCCTGTGTGCCGTGACATATATCTCTGTCTGTTAAACTGTGTAATATTCTTCTTTTAGTTCTATATTTGTTATTTTTTTATTTTTAATATTCTTTATTTTGACGTGCATTGGTAAAATTTAGTGAGGCACAGTATACAGAGTAGAACATAATAGTAACCATAAAGCTTCTTCTACCAATGCTGGCTAGGCATACACGCTAATAGAATAAAAGAAAACTGAGCTTGTTAGCTAAAAAGTGCCAAAGCCTGATGATAAGTAAGTTAAGTAGCGATAGTATATAACCAGGGCCAGATTAAGAGCCCAGTGGGCCTGGTGCTGACAATTATGATGGGGCCTAATTACAGAATCTTATTGACCAAAAACACTAAAACAATCATACCTCTCAAGCGTAATCTATCTGATGGAGATGGTGTTGGAGGGAAACTCAAAGGATGCAGCTATAAGAAAATCCATACTCTATGCTAATCTCCCTCTAATTTATGCTTTCATCTTTCAAGTAAATCCATACCCAGTAACTAGCAGTGTCTAGTGAAGCAGGAAGTCAATGGGTGGGGTAAAAGGGTGACCCAAATCACATGCAACATGCCCAAAAAGGGGGCATGTCTGTCCAAAGAATTGGAAGGCCAGACTGGTATCAGTGTCCCTATATATCACAGTGTCAGTGTCCCCATGTCACCCAGTCCCCTAGTCTCCCAGTGTCTGTGTCCCCATTTCTCTCAATTTCTCCATATCTCAGTGTGTCCCGTGTCACTAGGATACTAGGGGACACTAAGAGACATGGGGAAACTGAGACATTTGGGGACACTGGGAGAAATGGGGTCACAGACACTAGGGACACAGACATTGGGAGACATGGGGACACAGACATTTGGTGAAACTAAGACACTAGGGAGACTAGGGGACACTGGGAGACATGGGGACACAGACACTAGGGACTGGCTGGAAGGCATGGGGACACAGACACGTGGGGACACTGGGAGACATGGGAGCACTTGTGGACATAGACATGGGGACACTGGGAGACATGGGGACACTGAGAGACATGGGGACACAGATACTGGGAGACTAGGGGACACTGGCTGGTAGACATGGGGACACTGTGTCCCTAGTGTTTCTGTTTCCAAATCTGTCTCTCTATGTCTCACAGCAACCACTATGTCTCACAGCATGTCTCCCAGTGTCCCCTAGTGTCTCAGTGTCCCCATGTGTCCCCTAGTGTCTGTGTCCCCAGGTCTCCCTGCTGCCTTTCCCCCCATCCCTCACTTCCCTGAGCTGTAGTCTGTCTCTGCAGGCAGGGAGCTGCTATCTGGACTCTCTGTGCTGTGTAGCTGCTCCCCCGTGGATCAGTGTGTAGAGAGAGGCACGTAGATGCTGTAACTTCCTATCCCTGCATCTCTCCATACATAGTGACCCCTACTGGCCGGTGCTGTTATTGCAGCGTAATCTCAGTTTATACTGCGAAAAATATCTGCATTTGTATTGGCGGTATTACTGCAATACTGTCATGGCCAGGCAGCCTCAAATACTGGCTGTGCCTTAAAATACCAGTCAGGTGGCAAACCTAAGAGTAGTGTGTAAAAAAAAAAAAAAAAAGTGGGTTTTCTTTGTTTGTTTTTTAAATGGGCCTATTCTATGGGCCTGCAGCTGCAGCTCCATCAGCCCCTATGTTAATCCGGCCCTGTATATAACAGGCTGGTTAATCGAGTAGATAAGACAAAACTCAAGGTAAGCTTAGTTAGACAATGATTAATACTACTGGGTGTTAAGGAGGTTTAGCCTATACTCCTCATAAAGTGGATACTGTCCACATAAAATTGGTCCATTCATTGCTGTGTAATAATATATAATAGGCAACTAGAGTGGCCTCCGCAGCATGCACTCTGCAGTCTGTCCACAGGGTTACTTAACCGATACCTGTAGATGGGAGGCAGCCCATACACAGATCAGTTCATCAGGCCATGGAGGGGCATCAAACAAGCCCCAGTGATCGATCCAATTCAGCACTGCTTCAATTGGGGTCACAGACCGTTGCGATGTTCACTGCATGCTCCACCGAGTGGGAAATCGCTGGACTCCCTGCCATCTAGTATGTCTTATTCTATAGCAGCTGAGCTCCCCACGCCTTCGAGCCCAGACCTTTTTGAGGGCCAGAGCCCCAAGTCCAAGGATCCCCCCCCCACTCCGTGTGGCAGGATATTGGGCCTGCAGGTGCTGCAAAATCCGGGCGCCTCGTCGGGTGCGTTTACAGTGGACCGGGTACGACACTCTGTGGTCACTCTGCCTTGAGGAAGCACATGGAGTGGTGGTAAACCCCCGGTTCGCATCGCCAGGGGTTGGTGTATTACATGGACGGCTGCTTATGCAGAGCCAAAATGCCTGGCAGACTGCTTCAAACCTGGCTGCAAAGGTCTCCTCCCATGACTAGCTTGTCCGGCATGTGTAGCTGTGATGAGTCAATTGCTCGGCAGCCATCTTACATGTACCATTCGGTTACCAGATCAGCGTGGTTGTAAATAAAGAATGCAGAGATGCGAGTGTGTCCAGTGGGGACCGGGATATCCTCCACCGGTCCGAAGGGTAATGGGATCCACTGAAAGATACAAGCCCAGCGTCGGGAGGTAGGCCGTCTCTCCCAGCTACTGGACTGCAGGCCCCAGCAGGCCTCAGAGGCAGATTAGATAAGTCCCCTTTAGGGCACCGACTTTCAGGCTTAAATTGTTGTAGCTCGCAGTAGTGCTGGCACAGCATGAGCATAGGACTGCTTCTGACGTGAGTGAAGTAGATTTTTGTCCTTTTTAAAAGCTCAGTGAGGAGGAGCTGCAGTGAGACACGTCTGGCTATGTTGCAGGTCAGGCCCTGCCCCCTGTTCTATTTATGTTATGTTGCACTTAAAATTAACCAGTAATATTATTTTATTTCTCTGAGAAACCGTACATATTTTCCAATTTGTGTTTTAGTGAATGAAGGTAAAAATATGTTGGAAGAAAAACTGCATTCATCTAAAAGTTCATCATGCGGGGTGAGTAAAAGTACTTAAAAACGCAAATTAATTCTATAAATGTTTTCATATGTTTATTGATAGAAGATAATGGCCACCTCTTTTGCCATAAGTCTAAAATAAAAGCAGTGCAAGATAAATAAATAAATAATTTAATGGGAAATGTTAAAACCATATTTTTATTTTTTTTAGGTAGTTGACAGTTCGCCATGTTCACGGTAAGGTTGATAGAGGAAACCTCAATAAGAAATGTAAAGGAGATAATTTTAAGCAAGATTGTCATAATAGTATATATGAGCTAGTTAGGTAATTTGGAGGTAGCAAGGACTAAAAGAATGTTACGTGAGGTCGGGATGGGATTTTTTTTATATATATATATATATATAATGGGAGCAACAATTTGTTGTTTGTGGGTAGATGGAAATACTTAAGAAGAGAGAAATCAAGTAAAGAGGAAGAAGGTATTCTGAAGGGGACAGATGATAACTAAAGGTAAAATAATTATTAAGTTAAAGTTTAGTTAGCGAAGTTTAGGAGAGCAATGAGGACAATGCTTCTTATTTGTAGTCAATAAAATTTTGTTGAGCATAAGTATCAACATAGATAACAAATATAAAATCTGTATTAATATATTGTTTATTATTATGTGTGCTGCCACTTCAAGTGTGTGTTTTGTTCTCGAATGAAAGGTTAGTTGAAATTGGGAGTAAATTGACTTGCAGGCAGGGTTGCCACTTATGCCACGATTGTGAGATTAAATATCTCTTGAATAATACATTTTCGTTCCTGACAGTGGTCCATAACTATCAAATTTAGCAAGAATGGTTTCCAAAGATTTCAGACCACAAAAAGTAGGTCATTGACATGACTTTGTGATAGTGAGAGCCCCGCTGGGTACCAGAGTTGGAGCACTTGATCAAAATGCATTAAGGAAAGGTTCCAGCATTGGTGAAAATAAAAATAGTGACTAGGTCTGTAAAAGTGCTACTAATCCTGATACATGCTGTTAGTCAAATATAGCACACCAACCCAGGAAGACAAGTCAAGGCCCTCTAGGGTAAGTCTCATGAAGTCATAGCCTACCCTGTCAAATTCATTTTCACATCGGTTGGCAAGAGCAGAACTGGGAGAGTCTCCAATTGAGTTAAGTGTTTTACTTTGAGCACTTAAATGGAGTTATTCCATGTTTCCCTGCCAGGGATGAACCCAGATTTGTTGGTTAGGAACCGTGGCAGCTTCAAAGCGCGCATTTTGGTTAAATGTTTTAGATGCACATTTAACACTGAAACCAGTCTCTAACTGGAAGGCTGTGTAGAATCGTTCCCCTCTTTGGTCAATACGGTGATGTTATCAGAAAGGAAATGTTTATCTGACAAGCAATTACCTTCCAGGATTCCATTAAGATCAATTATCAAATTCCGACCTAATTCTGGGAGGAATGTCTTATAATATATAGTTGTTGTAGGCCATGTGGAAATTGTGATTTACCGGTCTCAGGTGTCTTAAGGGCCTGAGTTAATTCTTCAATGGTCAGTGGTTCTTTCAAGTCTTCTACAGCATTCCTGGATAATGTTTTAGGGATGATGGTGCTAAGATACTCCCTAATTTTCATTTGAAGAATAACTTGCTTTGATTCAGAGTTGTAGCAGTGTTGACCATAGCATAATAACACAATAACCAGCAGTAAAAGCTGTAGTGGCCTTTGAGTATAGGAACCGTATTCTCCCAGATTGGTTGTTTATTTTGGTTATTAATGGGTGCAATCACTGTAGCTGAAGCAGTTTGGCTAGTGGATGGCCACATTTATTGCCTTAATCCTAAAGTGTCAGAAATGCAGAAACATTAATTCCGGATGACTTAATTCCATTATGCATGTCCTTCTTCGAGGACCCATGATTGAATAATTACATCATGAGATATTTTACTAGCAGGCACTATTTCCCTGCTTATGGTAGAAGGAGGGGGTAGCTCCTTGGTGTAATTTCAGAGGTAGAAATTTTCTCGATGGTAGTTGAATATATAAAAGAGAAAGAATACAACGCAATATAGTGTAGTATATTCTGTATAATATAGTTCAGAGTTAGAATAAGTGTACTTACTGAGTGTAGAGCTTTGCCACACAACAATCACAATGTATTCAACATCCTAGTTTCAGTATGATAGGTATCTGCCTGTCATACCTAAACTAGCCAGTAGATGGCGGTAACTTACTGCTCTCTACTGTTTTAGCTTAGAGTTCTCTTTGCTAATAACAGTACTGATATTAGCATAGGGAAACCTTTGGAATTATGATTAAAAAAACAAATGCATTTAAACTGTTTCATTTTTAGTACTTTTTAGACATAAGACGAGGAGTCCATTAACTTCTAACAAATAAACATTTGGGAGGGGGAAAGTTCAGAATTTATAGGTAGAATGTATAGTTTATAATAAAAATACGACTCTCTATATGATACCTAATGTGGTAAGGGAGTGTGTGTGATCGTGGTATAAAAGTTCTAGTGTCTGAATGCTGTATTTGTAGTGTAACTTAGGTTGAGTACTTCTTGGGTAGACATTGTGGTTGTGTCATTACTGATTCTCATAGAGAGTCACTGGAGCATGGCCATTGATGGACAGACATTGTGGGCGTGTCATTACTGATTCTCATAGAGAATCACTGGAGCATGGCCATTGGTGGACAGGCATTGTGGGCGTGTCATTACGATTCTCATAGAGAATCACTGGAGCATGGTCATTGGTGGACAGGAATTTTATCACATGACAGGAGGCTTCCTATTTTGCATTTCTCTCTTTACTAAACTCCACAGCAGTAAAGAAAGTGAAACATTTAACCAATGAAAAAATGCAATAGGGAGTAGGAAGTTCCCAACAATTAGGCTCCTCCCCCTCTTTCTTTACTGCTCCATCGCAGACAGGTCAGAGTTTTTTGGCTCCAAATGTATATGTATATATATATATATTGAATTTATTGATTTTTTATTGGATGTTACTATAATTTGAAGTTTATTTTATAGCTTGCAGCTTTCTCTACATGCTTTACCTCATACACTTATAATTTACACTTTATTATATTTTCCTCAGGGATTATTATTTACTTCTGACACACTTTGTAGTTTCTTTGTGTAGTAGTTGGGGCCCCCACCGCCCCCCCCCCTCCCCCCTTGGTAACCACGCTGCTCGTTTTTTCCCCTGGTTGTACCTCTTTATGAGGTGATCTCTTGCTGCCCGATTTCCCGCCTAACTTTCCTTTTTCCCCCGCCCGCGGAGAGACCCGGCCGCATAGCCTATGTCCCGCCCGCGGTAGAAATCAGCCGCACGACGGATTTCTCCGTCGGACACCTTGCCTCTTTCCCGGCCCCCTTTCACCCGCCTCGCCGGCTCTGTTGCCGCGCATCTACAGAGCGCGGCTCCCATTCCCGCCGGCATTCTCGCGGCGGCCATTTGCAATCTCGCGTCTCGAGATTGCGGCCGCCATTTTGAGTACCCGCTCAGTTCCGCGAGCCAGCGACCGGAGACAGCTCGGTTTATTCCTGGAGGTCAGTCCGTCCTCATAAAAATACAAACTGCTGTATCCAGACACTTAAGGGATCATAACCCTGTGTCTGTTAAGGGTGCTGCCCTATTTTTTTGTGCTGCTTGTAGAGGTCGCCTTGTGGCCTCCTCTGTGATCCTGGGTGAGGCCCAGAAATACTAAAGCCCAATAGTGTGGTGTCACCAATATTATTAATTTTATTATTATTATTATTATTATTATTATTTTCTATTATCATATTTTATCACCTTATTATTTTGTATTACTGCTTTAGTGCAGTTACCCTTTGCCTGCCTAGGCAGCTTAGATCCTGCTGGGATCTTTATTACACCCTATAACCAGACTCTGCTGGAGTCCATTGTACCATCACCACCACACACCCTGCTGGGGTTTGTTTTGCTCTATACTTGGAGTACAGATATATATTACACACTACGGTACCCTGTCAGGGCCAGCATAGTGTTATTCATATAAAATATACAGCTGAACTGACCTCTAATTCTCTATTTTATAATATTTCCCTGTGCCAGAAATTTATTAACCTCAATATGGAAGCTGCTCAAAATTCAGCAGACCTCCAAACAATGATTAATGAGGCAGTAGCAGCCTCCATGGAGAAAGCCCTCTCCATAATGATGGCCTCTAATGCCGATAAGAGGAAACCATCAAAAACCCACCGATCCCGACACGATTCGGATTCCGAAGATTCGGAACCGCATACGAGCCACGAACTCCCCACTGGCAAACGCCATTGGAAAGGGGAAAAGAGCCAACAGAACCCGACCAAGGGTAAAACCCCCGCAAAAAGGCTTAAGCCCTCACAGGACACTACCCCGCCCCCGCCACCTGATTACTCCTCGGATGAGGAGGATGCACACAAAAAGTCCTTGGCGATTCTAGATGAATGGCAGGCGGAGGGGTCAGACTCCTACGAGGACCCATGGGGCTCCGAGTCCGAGTCCCAACCTGGACTCGTCACGCATACGCTACTGGGAGACTCCCAACTACAGGACACCATAGATAATCCGCAGGAAGACGAGGACGCCATCTTTGACCCATCAGGTCAGAAGTTATTTGATCCGAGGAACCTAAGACACCCTCGTTCAGGGGACTGGACACCCCCAGATCATCTTGCAAAATTCATGCATCTTTGGCTGAGAAAGTCCATGGACAAGACAGTCCGCAACCGACTACGGTCCGAATGTCCAAGACCTTCTCTACCCGATCACGTGGCAGAGACACCAGAATTTGACCAGGTGATGACCACCTTCATGTCCCGAGGTGGCCGGGACCCACGCAAAGGCGTGGAGAAGGGTTTCAGAGCAGTCCAAGACAAACTGCTAGACTCAATAGGACCACTTTCCAGGATCATGTACCTGGCAGACGATGCCCTCACAAAGGCAGACCAATTTGACGCGACCATGGTTCGCGAATGGGCTCATGATGTTCGGGAGTGGGCACAAAGATGTTTTTGCTTTGTGGGTAACACGAATACAGCCCTCTCCTCCGAGCGGCGCAAGGCAGCACTACTCCGTATCGACGGAAAGTTGGTGGAATTGGGCACCAAGGAATTAGGCCCTCTGGCACAGGGCAAACTATTTGGCGATCCTTTCCTCAAGGACTTGAACAAGCATGTAAATATCTTTACTTCCCTGAACAAAGCTCAGTCCTCCATGAGGAGAGTTTTTAGACATAACCCCACCAGGGGTGTTTTTGGACGGGCTGGCCGCCAAAGGGGCCGTGCTGCCAGCCGATTCTGGCCTTCAGGCCCCCGTACCTCAAGACCTCACTCTTTCTACCCAGAAGTGGGATACAGACAACACTCCTCATATACCCGAGGAGCGGATAGAGGCCGTGGACCACGTACCCGAGGCAGAGCACGTTTCTCCACAGGTAAGCAATCACCTAACGCATTACCTTACTCTCCGCCCAGCAGGTCGCATATCTTTGTTCTTTCAGGAATGGCAGACCATCTCCACAGACGCATGGATCTTACAAACTGTTCAAGGGTACATCATCGACTTCACGTCACACCCACAGCAAACAGTCATACCGCACCCGATCAAATGCTCGACAGAAGATGCCGAACTCCTACACAACGAGTTGATGGAACTTCGATCGAAAGGCGCAATAGAACCAGCCTCCGGACCTCACGGTTTTTTCAGCAACATATTCCTGGTAAAGAAAAAATCAGGGGATTTTCGACCCGTCATAAATTTAAAAAGACTCAACGAATACGTCACGTACAGACACTTCAAGATGGAAGGCATACACCTCCTGAGAGACCTACTACAGGACAAAGATTGGTTCACGAGATTGGACCTAAAGGATGCATACTTCTCAGTACCCGTCCACCTGTCCTGCCGAAAATTCCTACGATTCCACTGGCAGAATCACCCCTGGCAATTCACATGCCTTCCCTTTGGCCTCAGCTCGGCTCCATGGTGCTTCACCAAACTGCTGAAGCCAGTAGTTGCTCATCTTCGCGCACAAGGAATTCATTGCATTATATACCTGGACGACCTCCTTCTGTTCTGTTCCGACAAGTCCAGACTGACGCAACACACAAACTATACCACGGACCTGCTATCATCCCTGGGCTTCATGGTGAACTTTCAAAAGTCAGCCATGTCACCATCCCAAACGGTGCAATTTCTAGGTTTCGAGATAGACTCCACCACGAGCACCCTACGGCTACCTGCATCAAAGATCTCGAATATTCGCAAAGAATTGCGCAAGACCATTCGCGCCCACACCATTCCACTCCGCTCCCTTGCTCGAATAGTGGGACTCCTCTCAGCTTCCATACAGGCGATCTTTCCGGGCCCACTTCACTACAGGGCAATGCAACGCCTCAAAGCATCCTTCCTCAGACACAACCCATCCTACGACCAACCAATCCCGGTCACGGAGGAGGTCAGGGACGAACTCAGATGGTGGCTGGACAGCATGGAAGCATGGAACGGTCGGGCCATCTTCGGGAGCACGCCCGACTTAGTTCTGGAATCGGACGCCAGCCTCTGGGGATGGGGCGCCACAGGCGCAGGCACGTCAACAGGCGGGACCTGGACCTCCCAGGACCTCAACTTACACATAAACTGCCTAGAACTCCTGGCAGGTTCATTTGCCATCCGCAGCTTGGCAAAAGAAAAGATGGACTGCTGCATCCTCCTAAGGATGGACAACATCTCAGCAGTCCGCTACATCAACCGCCTGGGAGGTGCCCGATCCCGGATCCTCTCGGAAATAACGAAGGAGATCTTCGATTTCTGCCTACCCCGCAATATCTCCCTCAAAGCAGAATACCTTCCCGGGGAAACGAACCTCACAGCGGACTGGTTTTCACGCCACTGGAGGGATGCCAGCGACTGGAAACTGGATCCACACATCTTCCAGGGTCTAGCGGCACACCGGGGTCCATTTCACCTAGATCTGTTTGCGTCTCGCAACAACAGACAAACGCAAGCATATTTCAGTTGGCTCCCAGACCCGGAAAGCAAAGCAACGGATGCCTTCCTACAACCATGGCCGATCACGGGAGCATATGCCTTTCCCCCCTTCGCCATGATAGCACGGACCATTCACTACCTGAGACAGCAGGGGGTATCCCTGCTACTCGTCACACCTCTGTGGACAGGACAACCTTGGTTTCCGGACCTCCTAGCCCTATCTTACAAGGACCCTCTCCTACTACCCTCTCACGAACATACTCTCACAGATCCGAAAGGGAGCCCTCATCCGCTCGTCCTGGCCAACCGACTCACCCTAGTGGCTTGGACTCTTTCCGGGGTGCCTGGCAAGTCGGCGAACTATCGCAGGCTGCTAAGGACCTCCTATGGGACTCATGGGCTCCAGGAACCAGAAGATCCTACCTACATGCGTGGAATTGCTGGTCCAATTGGTGCTTGGAACGGAACGACGATCCATTTACGGCCTCTATTCCTACCATCATAAACTTTCTAACACACCTATTCTCCTCAGGACGATCATACAGGTCCATTAACGTAGTCCGCTCAGCCATCTCAGCGGCCCATGTTCCCACACTGGGAATCCCAGTGGGAAAAGACCCACTGATATGCAGACTTCTAAGAGGCATTCGATTACAACGACCTCCGGAACCAAAATATTCACGACTCTGGGATGTCGAGGTAGTCCTCCGCTTCCTGAGAGAATGGCCGACCAACGACAATCTCTCCCTCCGGCAACTCTCTGCGAAACTGACAATTCTGCTCTGTCTAGTCTCATTCCGCAGGGTATCGGACGTCCGAGCGTTTGACATAGACGCGTTCTCGGTCTCCCCGGAGGGAGTCACATTCCAGATATCGCGTCGCACGAAGTCTGACTCTGCGACGGTTTTTTACCCTTTCTTCAATTCCGATCCACAACTCTGCGTCGTGGCCACACTACGGCGATATGTGGAGGTTACGCTTCCGATACGGACTCCAGCCTCAGGGCAACTCCTCGTGTCATACGTTCGACCGCACGTCCCCATCACTACTACCACCCTAGCCAGATGGGTTCGGTGGATCCTTTCTTTAGCAGGCATAGACGCTTCTTTCGGCGCTCATTCGGTACGTGGGGCGGCGGCTTCCTCAGCTTTCACAGCGGGTGCCTCACTAGCAGATATATTACGTTCCGCTGACTGGTCTAGAGAATCCACGTTTCGCACATTCTATTTCCGCCCGAACTCCAACGCGGCATTATCACTATTACAGCGTTAAAAAATGCAAAATAGGAAGCCTCCTGTCATGTGATAAAATTGAAGATTATGCTAGCGTCAGTGTACTTATAATCTTAATTTTAATAATGACAGGAGGCGAGTATTTTCCCACCCTTCCCACCCTAGGGAAGATGGGAACATTCGAATTCTGATATAACCTATCTCATCTCTCATTTCTATCACTACATCTGTCATAGCGGGATTTGTTCATATGCTAACACACTTAGACGGGGATTGGTATATTCCTGTATGTACTACTATTTGTTACTATATATATTGGTTATACTCTTGCCTTAAAAAATATTGTTGACGGCCCAAGGTCACTGTAACAAACAGTTCTAAGATCCCATTCTAACCCATTTCACACTCTCATTTCAGTTTAATTCGGTGCCACCCTGGAGTTTCTTCGGTATTCTACCCGGAATTCTTCTTACTACATGAAGATCAGATGTTCACCCGTTGGTGCAGATTACAGTCTTCATCATCCCACTACGAACGTTTACCTGTTGTGTTTACTCGGATGTTATGTATTGAACTTTATTTTACTATCACGATGTCGCTTCTGAAAGAGGGGGAGGAGCCTAATTGTTGGGAACTTCCTACTCCCTATTGCATTTTTTCATTGGTTAAATGTTTCACTTTCTTTACTGCTGTGGAGTTTAGTAAAGAGAGAAATGCAAAATACTCGCCTCCTGTCATTATTAAAATTAAGATTATAAGTACACTGACGCTAGCATAATCTTCAATTGTGGGCGTGTCATTACTGATTCTCATAGAGAATCACTGGAGCATGGCCATTGGTGGACAGGCATTGTGGGCGTGTCATCACTGATTCTCATTGAGAATCACTGGAGCATGGCCATTGGTGGACAGGCATTGTGGGCGTGTCATTACTGATTCTCATTGAGAATCACTGGAGCATGGCCATTGGTGGACAGGCATTGTGGGCGTGTCATTACTGATTCTCATTGAGAATCACTGGAGCATGGCCATTGGTGGACAGGCATTGTGGGCGTGTCATTACTGATTCTCATTGAGAGTCACTGGAGCATGGCCATTGGTGGACAGGCATTGTGGGCGTGTCATTACTGATTCTCATTGAGAGTCACTGGAGCATGGCCATTGGTGGACAGGCATTGTGGGCGTGTTATTACTGATTCTCATAGAGAATCACTGGAGGACAGTCACACATTGGTGGACAGTCCATCTGAAATACAGGAAGCAGGGAGAAGGCAAAGGAGGAAATTACATAAAATCAGAAGAGGAGCAGAAAATCTGATCAAAGTAAAGATTACTTCTAAAGCTATTTTTTACACTATTTAGGAAAGTATTTAGTGATGGTAGGTTTACTGTTGGGTGGGGGGAAAATGATTTAGATTTTTTTTACCTATACAGTTCCTGTAATCAGAGTTATCTAAAAATCTATGTGTCTTTATAAGATGTAATTAACTAGAGTCATGTTTCTTGATAACTAAACAATAATGCATTTGATAAAAGGCATGCCTTTTTATTTATTTTTCCTACAGGAACGAACCCAATGATTCAGACATGAGTAATGATTTACCATCTTTTGATGGATCCAATATCACCCCAAAAAGTGAGTTTAGGTAGCTAATGGCATGCATTGCCACAAACAATATACCGGTATTGGTGAGATATATCAGAAATGTCACAGTGAGAATCTAGAGAATAACCAGTATAACATCTTCAAGTGTGATATCCCATATGGAAAAACAATAGAGAAGGCTCATCCCACACGTATAGCCTTCTTAAGGCCAAAACAGACAATGCATCTCATGGAATGCTCTCCAGGACTGGTTACCAAAAATTGCAGCTATTGTATTGCATTGTATTGTATAACTTCCGCTACTTATTATTGAGTCTCCCACTGTTTTCTTTGCCATTGTTACTGCTAAATGGTACCAGGTGATATCCCAGAAATCAAGAATTCCTTGGTCATCAATCAGTTTTACTTATTTACCCTATACAGTGTTTTATTTTTGTTATAAAGTATCCCACTTGTCTTGATAATTGTTTTGAGGGCTACAGTGGCAGTGTCACGATTTTACAAATTGCAGTATTGCTCAAGCAAAATGCTATCTGTTAAGAATTTTTACCATTGCTGTAATAGCAGTGGGTACCCTGTTCATGGTTTCAGGCACAAAAACAGATTTTATATGAATCATTTTACTGTCTTGGTCATTACGTACATTTAATTAGAGTGTCTCTGTCTGCTGAACTTTGTAATATCCTTCTTCTAGTTACACAAAATGATTTAGCAGTTACAATTAGCCAACAATAGCATTTTATTCTTTTTCAATATAAAAATATTTTTCAGTTTGCATTTTAGAAACGGAAGGGGGAAATGTGTCCGCCGTCAATTCACATCCATCCAAACAATCACCACGTTGTGTGAGTAATTCTATCTATAAATTCTGAACTGTTTTTTCCCCTACTATGTGTTAGCAGTTAATGGAGTCCTCGCCTTATGTCTAAAAAGTACTACAAAGACAGGAAACAGTTTAAATGTTTTTGTTTTTTTCTTTTAGGTGGCTGAAAGTTCATTACCTTCACTGTAAGTTTTCGGGCACATACCTGATTGAGAAATGCCAAGGAGAAAGGTGGAAGCAAGATACTTAGAATAGTATAATTGAGCTGATTAGGTGGAAGGGATTGTAATACACACAGTTGCATTGAGAGAGGGCTTTTTTAGGATGAGAGTATAATTAGATGATTGACAAGACATGACAAGAGTCAGAGAAGGAAAATGATTAAAGGGACACTATAGTCACCCAGACCCTTTCCGCTCAATGAAGTGGTCTTGGTGTCAGGTCCCTCAGGTTTTAACCCTTCAGATGCAAAAAGAGCAGTTTCAGAGAAACTGCTATGTTTACATTTGTGGTTAAGCCAGCCTCTAGTGGCTGTCTTCCGGACAGCCACTAGAGGCACATCTGCGATGCTGGAGGCATATCATGCCTCCATCGCGCAGAGCGTCCATAGGAAAGCATTGAGAAATGCTTTCCTATGGACACTTTGAATGCATGCGTGGCACTTGCCTGCATGCACCTTTGGCTCCACTGACGTCGGACGGGGGAGGAGAGGTCACCAGCGCCGAGGGAGCCCGGCGCTTGAATAAGGTAAGCTGCTGAAGGGGTTTTAACCCCTTCAGCACCGCGGTAGGGGGACCCTGAGGGTGGGGGCACCCTCAGGGCATTATAGTGTCAGGAAAACCACTTTGTTTCCCTGACACTATAGTGATCCTTTAAGATGGAAGAGGAGTAGTGGAGAGAAAGCAAGTAAAGTGGAAGGGAATAGACTTGTGGGGAGAGGTAATAACTTAAAAGGAACACTATAGTGTTAGGAATGGAAAACTATATTCCTTACACTAACGTGTCCCTCTGCCTCAGCAATTTTTACACCTGGGAAACTGCAATGCAATCTCGTATATAGCAAATACAAAAAGAAAAGAATAAAGTGTGTGTACGGTGCTTCAGTGATCTAAGAATTAAGTAAATAAAACCTGGTATGAAAGAGTGCTTTCCCACCACTCAAAGCAAGATATAAAATACAAAACATAAAAATATGCCAGTGTCTATCAGATACCCAAGTGTCATAAATTAAAATAAAAAATATTAATAAAAAATGTATACGGAGTTATTGGTTCTACAATAAGAGCAGAAAAAAAAAATAACATGGTGTATACTTTATAAAACAGCATAAATAACACAGGGGTGGGGTTAGAATCTGATTTACATGTCCCAGGGACGTACCAGGCTCGGTCTCACTTTTGAGCTTCTAAGACAAAACCTGGTACGGCTCTTGGCCATGTGAATCAGATTAAATTGGAAATGGGAGAAGCATAACTTCAGGTGACATCGCTCACAGTTGACGCCAAGAATGAGGCATCCATCTGTAGGAGGTAAACTAATGAGGGGGCTCATTAACATACATAAATAAATACAGAAAGATGTGGGAAAATAAGAGATGATGGCAGTGGGAATGTATAATATGGAGGGGAAGAGGACCAGTGGACAAGTCACTATCTCCTTTTCTCAATGTCACTGTCCCCTCTTTATCTTCAGACTGTAAACAAAATGGCTAGTAGGTTAGAATTTCAATTTTTGAGCCATGTGTTTGTGCATGCATGTGTGTGTGTGTGTATATATATATATATATATATATATATATATACATACATATCACTGAATTGAGTAATTAATATTTCTTTCTTTCAGCCAAAGAGATAGCGACTCAGAGCAAACCGATCACTCTGATTCTCTACTGAGCCCAAATCTTAAATTACTACACACTACTTCGCTTAGTAAAAAGTGGAGGAAACAAAATGCCAAGAATAATGGGGTAAGATGAATTACAAAAAAAAAGCAAACTGAAAACAAATAATAATACCCTTAGCGTCAGTTATTGTATAACACATGAAAATCATGGAATTCATCCCTCCATTGAATGCAGCAAAGAAGGGTTGATATTACAGAATTGTTTCCAATTTATAAAAACCAAATGCTTCTGACTATTACATATTCTATCATCTGAATAGGTTTGCAAAATAGTAACCACCTTTACTTAAATAAATAAGCCTTCATGTGTTTAATGTCAGCTTTCAGATTCTGTGACTGTAGAAGAAAGGGATGCCTATGATGAAATCTATGCGGAATTTGGAGGTTAGTCTGCAAGTGAAATTCTGTTGCATTATCTAGTCAACTACATTTAAAATCAATACGACGAAAATACAAAGCTAGCACTATTTTAAGAATATTTCCTTTAGGTAAGCAGTGTGTTCATCTAGACAACGCGTTTCAGGTTAACAATTTGACTTTTTGTACCAGCAATAACATCACCAGGATTCACTGTAAGAATATTTGAGAAGTCAAAGTGAATTTTAAAATGTAGTTTTAAAAAAGCTGAATTGGAAATATTCCTCAATTTAGCTATTTTTTGAGTTCAGCTATTTGAGGCCCCAATTTTATATTGTTGGATAAGTTTTCCGAATTATTTAATATTTTTTGGAAAAACAATTAAATTAATTTTTTCAACATATTAAAATATAAGAAAATATATAATATATAAAACATGCATTTAAAAAAACTAGCAAAACATCACAAAAAAACTAAATATTTTTCATAGTTTTAGATCATTTAAAAATATATCCAAAAATATTAAATCATTGGGAAAACGTATCCAACAATATTAAATCTGGGCCTTAGTCTAGAATTTGAAATTTACTCTGAAGTGGTGCACACTCCGTGTCTCCACAAGGTCCATGGTGGGTCGCTGCTAAGAATCTGTTGGTCCTGTTGTGTTACTATCATTTATGTTGATTATACACCTAAGCTGGATGAGCTGCAAAACTGTACATTTACAGCATGGTAGTCAGCCACTATTTCCCAGTTTCTCCTGTTTTCAGCATGTTTTGCTAGGATTGTTTCACTGTTTCTTTTCCTGTTTATGGTTTAATCCCAAAATCTCCAAATTTGTGAAATACACACCATATTATGGACCACAAATATGTATTTAGTGAAATATTAGACAAGCCTTTTGTACAACTCTATATCAATATCATTTAGAATAGAAATGTTAAAACATAAATTTGTCTTAATTTAAATATATCTTTTAATGTATTTCAGGATCACTGAAAATGAATTATGCCAACGAAATTGGAAATGTATGCATAAACTTCTTGAATTTTATAGTTCAGTGTTTTTAACGCCTGAATGAAATGAAGTACTTGACAAATTCCTCTCGTTAGTGACTGCAATTTTACTCCGAGCATCATAACTGGTCATCGGGTCTCCTCTGCAGCAGTCTAATTTTTTCCAGTTTCTGCACTCATTTTCTGAGAGCATCAGCTGAGTGATCCCAGCCAGTGAATACCCCTCTTTGGATAGATATATGCACAGAATTTACATTAGCCAGGCCAGAAGTCTTATTCCGGATTAGCTAATGACACCCCACTGAGTTACACTTTCTGTAGTGGGGGAGGGGCGGAAGTATTTCTGTATGACCACTTCAAATAACTAAAGTGGTCATGTTGATTTAATTAACCCTTTAATTGCACTTGCATGTATTATATATTGGACAGCTAGGACCTGACCCCGTAAATGTTTTGAAAGTACATCAAGTATGAATAGAATGTTAAAACACATGAAAATGAAAAAAAATTATTTATGCAAAACTCTGCCGACAGAGTGGAGGGATTATTGGGAGCGGCTGGAGATGACCCAGCTGTCATGGTCCATATTGGTACCAATGACAAAATCAGAGGAAAATGGAAGGTCCTAAAGAATGAGTTCAGTGAACTAGGAAGTAAGCTAAAGAAAAGGACCTCCAAGGTAATTTTTTCAGAAAAATTACCTGTGCTGCGCGCTACAGCAGAAAGGCAGCGGGAGATTAGAGAGGTCAATGCGTGGTTAAAGTCTTGATGCAGGAAAGAGGGTTTTTTTTTTTTTAGAGCACTGGGATGATTTTTGCACTTGGGTACAACCTGTATAGTCATGATGGATTGCACCTAAACGGAAAAAGGTCTGCTGTGCTGGGGGATAGGATGGCTAGAAGGTTGGAGGAGATTTTAAACTAGTGGTAGGGGGGGAGGGTCAAAGCAATCTAGAAAATGGAGATAGGATGGAAAGGAGATGGGCTTTAGCTCAGAACAAAGAGGGTGGAGTTGGGGGGAGGGGAAAGCTCACAACAGAGGAGGTATGAAATATTGATCTTTCACAAAAAGTACAAAAGACTCATGATATTAAATGTATGCTTACTCATGCAAGGAGCCTAAATAACAAAATGGGGGAACTAGAGGCAATAGCATACACTAAACAATATGATATAATAGGCATAACTGAAACATGGTGGGATGAGACACATGACTGGGCAGTTAATTTAAATGGGTACACGTTATTTAGGAAACATAGGAAAAACAAGAAGGGTGGTGGGGTATGTTTATATGTCAAACATGAGTTAAAGTCAAATCTTAGGCATGTGGAGTGTGACAAGGAAAATGTGGAGGCTTTATGGGTAGATATCTGCTTGGAGCAAACAAAGGGAAATCAATTATTGGTTGGGATATGTTATAAACCACCTAATGTAAATATTATTGAGAAAGAACAGCAGTTAGAGCAAATTGAGAAAGCTGCAAATCGAGGTAACACGTTAATTATTTGAGATTTTAATTACCCGGACATAAATTGGGATAGAGGGACTAGTACTTCAACAAGGGGAATCAGGTTTTTGAATGTGTTAAATTACACCTTTATGTCACAACTGGTACAAGCACCAACTAGAAAGGATGCTTGTCTGGATCTCGTTATAACGAACAATGTTGATCTTTTAACCATCATTCAAGTAGGGGAGCATTTGGGAAATAGTGATCACAATATGGTAAATTTTGAAATAAACTCAAAAAAGCAAAAACAAGTGGGGTATACTGTAATAAACGTTTAACTCGTAAGTTGGAATAAAATTGGAATTAATAATAACATTAATAACTAAAAATAATAACTTAAAATAATAACTTAAAAACCGAGTGTAAAGTCCACACTCCTTGCTTTCGGCAATTCAATAATATTTATTAATAAAGGCTTATCAAACAAATAAACAATACATATACATTTGAAATAGGCTAGTATATGTTGCTACTAAAACTAATCATTGACTGAATGGAAAGTAGGCTAAATTAACATGGTAAAACAGGTATAGACACGTGATACAGTTACCACTCCATTGATCAGCAGCTGAGAGTAAGAGAGAGAGGGTGTGTACAGTGGGGAGAGGGGAGAGAGGAGAGAGAAGGTGAAGAGAGGTAATTCAAAAAGAGAGAGAGAATGTGCTATTCACAGGGCTTTAAACAGGTTAGCCCCTCCTTTTGCTGGACACACCTCCCTTAGTCAATCCCTTAGGATGCAACAGAACCAGAGTGCCTCCTGGGGAAGGGGTATTGCATTGGAAGGGAATGGAGGAGGAGTTTATCAACAACCCAACTGGTTTTGCCTGGTGAAAGGCCATGTGCTTCACAGAGGACTCCATTATTGCCTAAGGGTAGAATGGGGGCTTGAATCCCTGTATTAGAACACAATAACACTTCATTGGCATACAGTTTGGCTGTTAATCACATCCCCCCACTTATTACATATACTAAAACATATAATTTAAAAAAAGCCAATTTTAATAAGATTAGGGCAGCTCTACAACATATCGACTGGCATAAACTCATCAGTGATAAAAACACTGAGGATAAATGGAAACTATTCAAACAAATATTAGAAAGGTAAATTTCTCAGTATGTACCATTGGATAATAAATATAAAAGAAACAAATTAAAACCAATGTGGCTTAGTAGAGAAGTAAAATAAGAGATTAAAAATAAGAAAAGGGCATTTAAAGCATTTAAATCAGACAAATCAGAGGCATCCTATTTAAGATATAAGGAAGCCAATAACGCTTGCATAAAGGCAATTAAAGTGGCTAAACTAGAAAATGAGAAATTGATAGCCAAAGAATGCAAAACCAACCCCAAACATTTTTTCAAGTACATCAATTCTAAAAAAACAAAAAATGAAAGTGTAGAAAACAGTGTTGGGTTTATTAGCTAATGAAGACTAGGAAAAAGCAGAAATGTTAAATAACTATTTTTCTTCAGTATATATTAATGAGGATCCTGTGGCAAGAAATATGCAAATGATTGCTTCAAAAAACATGCAAATAACTTGTGATTGGATAACTCGAGACAAGGTGCTACAGCTATTAAAGAAAATTAATGTAAATAAAGCTCCGGGGCCTGACAGTATTCACCCACGAGTACTTAAGGAGATATGTGGGGAAATAAGTGAACCTCTGTATTTAATTTTTCAAGATTCTTTTGTTTCAGGTGTTGTATTTAGGAAGGCAGATGTTGTTCCTATATTTAAAAAGGGTTCAAAATCCTTGCCTGGAAATTATAGACCTGTGAGCTTAACTTCTGTAACTGGGAAAATTATTTAAAGGGCTATTAAGGGATAATATTCAGGAATTCATTGGGAAGAACTTTGTTATTAGCAATAATCAGCATGGTTTTATGAAACATAGGTCATGTCAAACTAACCTAATTGCATTCTACAAAGAAGTAAGTAGAAGTATAGATCAGGGGGTTGCAGTGGATGTGATCTACTTGGATTTTGCCAAGGCACTTGATACGGTTCCTCACAAAAGGTTAGTCTAGATGAATATTCTTGTTCTTGGGTAGAACATTGGCTTAAGGATAGAGTACAACGAGTTGCCATTAATGGTAAATTTTCAGGCTGGACAAAAGTGGTAAGTGGTATCCCTCAGGGTTCTGTTTTGGGACCACTTCTATTTAACATATTTTTAAATGATCTTGAAATAGGCATTGAAAGCCGTGTATCAGTGTTTGCAGATGGCACAAAACTTTGTAAAGTAATGTGAGCAGGATATTGCTTTGCTGCAGAGGGATTTGGATAGATTGGGGGAATGGGCACTAAAATGGCAGATGAAATTTAACGTAGAGAAATGCAATGTTATGCACTTTGGGGTTAAGAATGCACAAGCAACTTACACACTAAATGGTAGTGAATTAGGGATAACCACACACGAGAAGGATTTGGGAATTATTATAGACAACAAATTAGGCAGCAATATGCAATGTCAATCTGCAGTTTCTAAGGCCAGTAATGTTTTGTCATGTATAAATAGGGGCATAAATTCTCAGGATGAAAATATAATTTTGCCTCTCTATAAATCGCTGGTAAGACAACACCTTGAATATGCTGTGCAATTTTGGGCGCCTGTTCTAAAGAAAGATATCATGGCACTAGAAAATGTTCAGAGACGAGCTACAAAATTGATAAAAGGAATGGAGCATTTTAGTTATGAAGAAAGGTTAAAAATTAAATCTGTTTAGTTTGAAAAAAAGGCGCCTGAGAGGGGAAATGATAGCTTTATACAAATATATTCGGGGCCAGTACAAACCTTTATCTGGAAATCTAGTCATAAACAGGCTATACATACGACACGAGGTCACACATTTAGGCTGGAATAAAGGCAAAGAGAAGGTTTTTTACAGTAAGCACAATAAGGATATGGAATTCTTTGCCTGAAGAGGTGATTTTGTCAGAGTCATTACAGATATTTAACCCCTTAAGGACACATGACATGTGTGACATGTCATGATTCCCTTTTATTCCAGATGTTTGGTCCTTAAGGGGTTAAACTGCAATTGGATAAATACTTACAAAAACATAACATACAGGGATATAATTTCTAATTAGTGGGGTAATAGCTGCTTGATCCAAGGAGACATCTGACTGCTATTTTGGGATCAAGAAGGAATTTTTTCCTAGTTTGTGGCAAAATTGGAAGCGCTTCAGACTAGGTTTTTTGCCTTCTTTTGGATCAACAGCAAAAACATATGTGAGGAAGGGTGAACTTGATGGACGCAAGTCTCTTTTCAGCTATGTAACTATAACTATGTACTGCAGCAAAACAAATATACCTCAAAATGGACTGAAGGCTGGGGTAGTGTCTGATGGCATGTTGTAGGGAATTCCATAGGAATAGGACAGCCATGACAAATCTTGCAGGTGTGAGTTACCAGTGCGGGAACGAGCAGATGTCAGGAAAAGGCCAATGGCAGAGCAAAGGGAACAAGAAGTGGTGTATTTGTTGAGTAAAGAGGTAATGTGTTAAGGAGTGGAGTTACTGAGGGCTTTGTAGGATTGTGTTAGTGAATGGTACAGGAAGCCAGTGTAATGATTGGCAAAGGGCTGAGGTGTGAGAGTAGTGGTCAATCAGGATAAGCCTGACATCACCGTTGATTACAGCCGAAACAGGGTGAGTGCAAGTATTTGGCAGACCAATGAGTAGTGAGTTACAGTAGTCAAGTTGAAAAACCATGAGGGCATGTACAAGTGTCTTAGTTGCATCTTGAGTTAGAAAAGGGCAAATGTCAATAATATTTTTTTTTTCCAATTAGAATTTTATTTATTTTAAAGATGTTGTGGAAGGGATACAGAAAAAAGAGAAGGGAGGAGGGTAAAAGTTACATTCATTCACTTTATATATCATATGGTATACAAATCCCAATACTGTGTTTCTCAAGTTTCATTTAAGCCAATTAACTTGTGTGACTTATGTAGCATTTTTGTTACCCCTTCTATTTAATTCTGGAGCTAGCATAGATTGAATCTATGGATAGGTTAAAGTTAAGGATCATGTTTTTAATCGTGTTCAATCTATTCCTTTTGAATAGTTATCCTGGGGTTTAGCTTACTACCTTACAGTATATTAATTTTGATAAGCTATTATAGAGCTCTAGTATCTTGTGTCATTCGTAAGGATGGAATCTAGAATTCCGTCTTTGTCATTGATATGTTTTGCCGTGGATAATATGTAATAAGTGGAAGTTACAGGATTTGGAGACAGACAGGTTGTTGTATGAAACCCAAAATGCAGTACTTGTAGAGGAGAAATAAATAATAAAATCCAAGGAAAACAAATCGAGATAGGGGAAAGGCAAAGTCAAGGCAGTCCAAGGTTCAGAAGCGGAGACACAAGCCAACGGTCAGAAAATCCAGAAAGATAGACAACAATTACTAGGTGTTTACCCAGTTGTCTTTGTGCCTGCACATGTTCAGGCGACTCCAACTTAGAGGTGCCATTGTAGTAGCGAGGGACCCAAGGTAAGTCTTGACAGACTGGATATGATTAGAAAAGTTAATAGCGGAGTCATAAGTAATTCCAAAGAGGTTGCGGGTAATAGGGGTTGGGGGTAATAGGTGTTCCGTTGGCATGCAGGGAGATAGATGAAGGTGGACTATTTGAGGGAGGAAAGATTTGGAAAACCAGGAAAGTACAGTTTTAGAAAGATTATATTCTAAGAAAAGGGAAAACCTCCTATCAGGGATGGTAGAGAGGTAGTTTGTGACACGTTCCAGGAGGGCAGGAGAGAGGTCATGGGAAAAGAAGTAAATATAAGTATCGTCTGCAAATGAAATTGAGTTTCAAAGGAGTAATAAGGTTACTGAGAGAGGCAGTGTAAATAGAGAATAAAAGAGGACCAAGAATAGCGTCTTACGGAACACCAACTAAAACTGGCAGTAGGGAAGTGGTGACACCAGAGGAGGAGACGCTAAATAAGTGTTCAGAAAGATAAGGAAAACCAGGAAAGTACAGTGTCAGAGTCATGAAGGGTACAAAGTAGAAGAGAGTGGTAAACAGTATCAAAAGCTGCAGAGAGGTCAACGAGAATTAAGAGAGATAAATGGTCTTTAAATTTAGCAGTGATTAAGTTTTCAGTCACTTTGATATGGGCAGTTTCAGTAGAATGTAGAGAGCGTAAGCCAGGTTTAAAAGGGTCAGGGAGGGAGTTAGTATTGAGAAATTGAGTTAGATGTGTAAACATATCCATTTAAGAAGCTTAGAACTGAATAGGAGTAACGATAAAGGACGGTAGTTAGAAGTAATGCCAAAAGATGTTTTTTAAGGATGTGGTTGATGCTTGCATATTTGAGTAGGCAGAGAGAGGTTGAAAATATGTGTTAGGGATGGGATCAGACTAGGGGAAAGTGATTGGATAAGGTTAGAGAGGAGGGGATCAAGAGGATAGGTGGTGGGACAAGTGGATAGAAAATACTTCTTGTTCAGATACATGGGGAATGGAGTTAAAGGACCACTATAGTGCCAGGAAAACATACTCGTTTTCCTTGCACTATAGTGCCCTGAGGGTGCCCCCACCCTCAGGGACCCCTCCCGCCCAGCTCTGGAAAGGGGATAAAACTTACCTTTTTCCAGCGCTGGGCGGAGAGCTCTCCTCCTCCGATCCTCCTCTTCTCCTCCCATGCGGCTGGCTGCGCGCGCATTCAGCCGGTCACATAGGAAAGCATTCATAATGCTTTCCTATGGACGCTGGCGTGCTCTCACTGTGAAAATCACAGTGAGAAGCACGCAAGCGCCTCTAGTGGCTGTCAATGAGACAGCCACTAGAGGAAATAGGGGAAGGCTTAACCCATTCACAAACATAGCAGTTTCTCTGAAACTGCTATGTTTATGAAAAAATGGGTTAACCCTAGCTGGACCTGGCACCCAGACCACTTCATTAAGCTGAAGTGGTCTGGGTGCCTAGAGTGGTCCTTTAAGAATGGAATAGGTAACAGAAGCTCGGAGTGGTCGAGGAAAGAGAGGAGAACAAATTCTTAATTTGGTCAATAAAGTGACATGCAGAGTCACTAGCTGTATAGTAAATGAATGGCAGTGTTAACACTATAATGTTAAATTTAAATATAGCATTAGGGACATAGGGTGCATTGTACCAGTCTGATACTGCTCATAATGAATCAGTGAATTCAATGTTTCTCTACGCAAAGCAGTGGGAGCGTTTAGCATCGTCTTGCTGTGCATGATGACATTGAATGTGAAGACCTTTGAAAATCTTGGGTTAGAAGTACATCTAGTGGCTGTCAGTCTGAACTGAAACCACTACATTAAGAGATATTTTAATATATGACATTTAGATTAAGTGTCTCTTTGTATAAACTCTAACATGTGTATCTATTGTATTCTAGGAAGAAAACATGGAAGAATCACCCAGAGGTAATAATTCTCCAACTACTATTAAAGAAAAAGCATCAGGGGCAAATACTTCAGAAACGCCTCAGTCACATTCTGTAGAACCACTTGAGAGTCCTGCTATTAAACCAGACATGGCAGGATTAAAGCCTTCAGGATCTCATGATGTTCAGATGTCTTCAAACACGCAGTCCATGAGGTCTTCTAATTTAAATGTGACACCTAGAGTCACAAGCACTCCTAAAGAAAAACAGACATTCTTGACTCATTATCTAAAGGAAACTCAGCAGAAAGGCTTTCCTAGTGCAAGAGGTAATTTAATGCTCAGGTTCCATGAAGGTTCAAACACAGAAGGCACATCAGTGGAACAGTCGCCAAGCACTTCTTTCGTAGGAAGAAACATGCTAATAGCACAGCCTGATGATTCTGAAGAGAAAGACACTTCTGTAGCACAGAATGCAAACTCTAAGACTAAAAGAGACAAACTGAAACTTAAACCAGTTATACAGAAAACCATCACTCCCGTTAGAAAAGACTTGTCAGTGACAGCAGCTGAGGTCCTCAGCAGTGCGCAACAAGTTATAAGTAATAGCAATGTATTTTCACCAGGTACGTTATCTGTCTGTGGCAGCCAGTGTGTTTGATGATTTAATACTAATATAGACAGCTTTAAATAATGTCCCGCATTAATTTACCTTTTGAGGAAATCATCTGCCACCTTTCCCCTTAAATAACAATAAAATATACTGGTGAAAAAGTCCTAAAAGAAAAGGTGCTACAATCACCTTAGTGGAGCCACAGAAACCACTAAATAAACACAAGTGAAAATAAAAATACAAATGGTGAGAGCACTCAAATAAGATAATTACAGTACAATTACCCAAGCTGGATTACCATCACTCTTGTCACTGTTTTTCACTGGGGAAGTACCTTTTCTTAGATAAGTTTTGGATCCCCATTCTTTTTCATTGGTTGGAATAGATATTCATCATTCCCCAGGCAAACGCAAACTATAAGTCTTTCTCCACTGAATTAAGCAGGGTCACAATGTGTGGCTTCTGTAAAAAGTTCTAACAAGTGGAGTAATCCTCAAAGCCAATCTCTGGCTAATCACAGCCCCACCTGTTCAGCAGAGTCAATGATCATCCTGGCTCAGCTGTGTACGTACCGTAGAGCTGAGGTTAGCAACAGTGTGCGTGAAATGAGGAGGTGTGGTACCTCCTCATTTCACGCACACTGTTGCTAACCTCAGCTCTACGGTACGTACACAGCTGAGCCAGGATGATCATTGACTCTGCTGAACAGGTGGGGCTGTGATTAGCCAGAGATTGGCTTTGAGGATTACTCCACTTGTTAGACCTTTTTACAGAAGCCACACATTGTGACCCTGCTTAATTCAGTGGAGAAAGACTTATAGTTTGCGTTTGCCTGGGGAATGATGAATATCTATTCCAACCAATGAAAAAGAATGGGGATCCAAAACTTATCTAAGAAAAGGTACTTCCCCAGTGAAAAACAGTGACAAGAGTGATGGTAATCCAGCTTGGGTAATTGTACCGTAATTATCTTATTTGAGTGCTCTCACCATTTGTATTTTTATTTTCACCTTTCCCCTTAAGATGAGCTATAATGACAGGAAAATTATTTTGGTTCCTCTCAATCTTGTCTGAGCAGGAGGCATGTCCTGTAATTAAAGAGATTTTTATGTGGTGTAACTATCCACTATATTTCTGTAGACTACAGAATACATACAATACAGAACAGTTAGATACAATCCTGCTGATCTAAGCGATTGTGTACCTAAGCTATGTCATCCAGAAGGCAAGTGAATGGTAACGTTCCCCTCAAGTAGGCACATAGATAATGTGCACATTCGTTAATACATTAATGCACTTTTCTGAATGTTACACCTGCTTCCTTCAAGATGCGCAGTATCTATACTGATTATCAAGATTTAAATTCTGAATATTTACTTCTGTTTCAGAAATTCAACGCAAGTTCAGCAACATGGCTTCAAAAGTATGTAGTTTACTTCACATACTTGTATAGGCATCTTGATTGTTGGTGATGGCTGATCATAGGGAAATGTGCTATAATATTTGAAGTTAAAAGGGTTTAGGGCAGGGGAATGATTCCTACCCTACTATGTTTTGTTTTTGTTTTAAATCCTGGATACAAATTAGAGAATTTAGTCAAGACTAAAATTAGTAAAAAGTGCAAAGAACAATTAAATTTTTAATAGATATGAATTAATACAAATTAATAAAAAAATAATTAAGAGGCCACACAAGGTGTAGAAATGAAGACTACTATGGAAGTTAATTATAAATAACAAAGGGAAAAGAATAGAGAGCAAAGATACTATTTACAAAATCATTAAGGGAAACCTATTTGTCTAAGTGTCAGTGTCATATTTTACCAGTCTAAACGATCAACCGCTTTTTCAGCGTCAAGGGCAACCAGAGTGGTTCATATTTTGTGCCCATTCAATAAGGTTTATAAAATGTCTTGTATTGTCCCCAATCTGTCTATCCGGTACAAAACTTGCCTTTTCTGGAGAAATTAAACTTTTAAGCATTGGCTTTATACCAAGCGCCAATAATTTAGCATACAATTTTAAATCTGCATTTAACATGGAAATTGGCCTCAAAATGGCACACTCAGTTGGGGATTTTCCCAATTTTGGTATTGTCACTATATGTGCCTCCAGCATTTCAGGCAGAATTTTACCTGATTCCTTTATTTCATTAAAAAGAACAGTTAAGTGAGGTGTTCTAATTTAATAATAAGGATTCTAATTTAATAAAATGGCTATTCGAATCTCATCTTCCGTAAAGGGAGTACTTAGAGCTTGTATTTGGGACTGCGTCAATTTTGGTAAAGAAACTTCTTCTAAAAAAATCTCTGATATCATTTAATCTTGGATGATAAATATTAGTATTCTTTTTTTAGCTTGTACAGATCCTCATAATAATCAGCCAGTTTGTCGAGTATATCATTAGGTTTGTATAGTCTTATTTTATCTGTCGAAACAATATAGGGGATCTTGGTTGATAAATATTTATTTTTTTATTTCGCAGCCAACCGTTTCCCCGTTTTGTTGCCTTGTATATAATTTGTTTGTCTAAGGTTTCTCATGTATTTTTCTGTGTCTTTAAGGTCCAATAAATGGATCTCTTTTATAGCTACCAATTCTGTCAACTACCTGTGAAGTCGTAACCGATTTGCACAGGTCTTTTTCTTTTGAGTAGCTTCTAATCTAATAAAAGTACCCCTCATCACAGCTTTATGTGCAAGCTAATTTATCATAATAGATGTAGCGTCATTTATATTACCTATAAAAATTGTGCTGCTTCCCTTGTCACTTGTTGCATCAATTCAGGATTATCCAAAACATATTCATTAAGCCTCCACTTTCCTCGCCCACGTACGGGATAAGATCCTATCTGTACCTCTTTAAATTTGGAAGAGTATACATGTCTACTAGGCACATATCAATGCGGGATTAAGTTAAGTGAACTGATGAAAAAAAAAAGTATTCCCTTGCTGACGGATATAAACATCTCCACGTATCACATCATGTATCATAAGCATGAATTAGAGCCGTCAGCTTATTACTCAATAATCGTGACATTCCCTGCGGGGGGAATATATTATGCTCTCTAGAGATATCCAAATCAGGATTTAAGGTACAGTTAAAATCACTGCATATTATTAAAAAATTACAATAATAAAAAGTAAATGAAAACATATAACTTCGAGAGTTACCTAGGATACTGGACAGAGAAGTAAAAAATGTATAACTCCTACAATCCCAGTTTTCAGGGGTTGAGCGGACGGACACTTGCATGGTTTTCAAGCCCAAATACAATTATAACACTATTTTCAAAGCAAACACACACACATATATATATATATATATATCTTTTTTTCCTTCCTTTTCTTTTCCCTTTTTTTGGGGGATTGTTTTTGTATATTCCCCTTTATATATTGTAAGGGGAAAATAAAGAGAAAATAAAACAAATGGAAAGGAGGAGGGAAGAAGAAGAAAGGCAGAGAGGTGAGAAAAAAAAAGAGAAAATTAATCAAATCCATATTTACAGCTCTCTATATTGAGTGAACTTATTACTTCTTAGATGTCCCCACCATTCTCCATTCTGGCGTAATCTTACGGAGGGAAAGTCGCAAGGGGGTGTCTCTGCTTGCTGTTCCATGAAGCCCCACATTTTCAAGGTTGTTACTCCGACATCTGGTTCCGGAAAAACACATAATTCACTGTCTTTCCACGCCAGAATTTTCATGGAATTTTCACCTATATAATATCTTATTATCTCTCAGACACTTCGTTACTGCAGTAAATTCATGTCTTCATGCCAACTTGAAACTTGATAAATCCGCGAATACTCTAATGTCTTGGTAAGGTGAAGGAAGAGCCCATAAAGAAGTTTTCCTTAGCTTAGTAATAATGAAACTTCACAATGGTATCTCGTGGAACATCAACCGTGAATCTCGCTGGTCTAGGCAAGCGGTGAATCGTATCCATGCTCCAATCCTGTTCTTCCAAGGATGGAACTAAAATTTTGCAAAATGTGGTTATATAGGAGGATAGAGTCTCAGCCGTAATTGTATCTGCTATGCCCCGAAATCTAAGATTCTGGCTTCTCGACCTATCCTCAAGGTCTGCGATTTTGTGCTTAATGGCTACCTGCTCCTCTTCTAACAAGCGTAGTTTATCAGTCACACCGTTGTGGGCAGTACACAGATCCTGTTTTTTGCTCTAAGTGCCCCGTTCTCTCTCCAAGCTCTACAATCTCAATATGCAGAGATGCAATTATGCTTTTAAAATCAGCTTGTAGTGTAAATCATAGATGCTTAAGCATGGTATCCAAATGTCTATTTGTGACCGGAGTGTCATGAAAGGCATCAGATACTACCACAAAGTTCTAAGACCTCTCGGAGACCTCAGTAAGTGCAGCAGTGGGCAAAGCAGTATTAATAATGTTAGTGGAAAGCTGCTCTAGTTCATTTGAAGCTTCATTGATAGGGGAACATACCTCTAACACTTCAAGCTTTAGCTCGATCTCTCCTTGCCTGCCGGGTAGAGTCTGTGATTTTCGTCTGTTTGGATGGCGCCATTAGGAGCTGTAAAGCTGTAGCGGGTCCGCAGCATTTAGCAGATAGCAAAATATTAAACAACGAACTAGCGGACACCCGGGAGAGGCTTGAAGGGCAGCACGAAATTCAAAAAAAAAAATTTCAGCTGATCAGTGGGTTTGCAATGCATCAACCATGCTCAGGGCTGTCCAGATGCGCTCCTACTCCATGCGTCCGTGCGCTATGTTACATGCCACACGTACCCTAAGCTATGCAATATGGAGGGTATTAAGCCATTTTCTGATCTTCAAAAATAGTTTTTCATTTCACCTAAGGAAATGTTTACATATTTGAGATTAAAACATATTATTACTACTAGACAATTATATCTATAATCCTACAGATTTATCAATATTTGGACATAAATGTTTAGGCCACCTGCCAATCTGGAAACCATTATCTTTGTGCTACACAGAGCTGATTAATATAGACACAGACATTAAACCTTTACATACGCTCAAATGGGAGGAAGAATAAGGTGTAATGTTTCCTTTAGATTTATGGTTTCGGACAATGAAGATTACTAAAGCTGCCTCACATTGTTTAAGGACTGAGCCAAATGTACATGTTGTGATCAAAACAAAACGTAAACAGGACTTTTGGTCTGGGTTGTCAGGCAGGTCCCGCAAATTGTAATTAATAAAATGACCTAATTATGTAAAATTATTACATAAATATATACGTAGAATTATTATATATATATATAATTTTTAAAAATAATTTTTATTTATATATATATATATATATACATATATATATATATATAGTGATATATACAAATATACTTATGTATATAGATATATATTATTTCGTTCTAAGTGTAATTTGATATCAATATATATATTAATTTTAAAATACAGTTAGAACGAAATTACACACATATATATATATATATTTTTTTTTTTAACGTATTTACATATACAGTGGGACCTCGATTTACAAACGCCTCGTTTAACATAATTTTCGGTTTACAAATGAAAATCCAATGAAAATAATGCCTCGGTTTACAAAATTTTTTCGTTATACAAAGCAAGTTTCCCCAGGATGCATTGCACCTGGGAGGTTTATAGCAACGCTCCCTGCATGTTGGAGCCTTTGGGTAGCATGTGGCGTCGAGGGTGGAGGTGTTGGAGCGGCTTTTGCATTGAGTTTTGGAGCCATTCTGGAAATGGTTTGCAGTTGTTTTGGGACTTTTTGGTTTGCATGCCTTTTACTGTGTGTTCTGCATTGTGGGTTGGTTTCCATGCCAGCTCATTTTAACTTTTTTCTGACCTCCAGAACGGATTAATTGGTTTTTCAATGCATTCTTATGGGAAACCGCATTTCGGTTTACAAATTTTTCGCAATAAGAAATGTCCCGGAGAACGCATTAAATTCGTAAACCAAGGTTCCACTGTATATTTATTTTATATCATATATAAATATATATAATGATAATTATATATATATTTAATCAATATCATTGTACGAGTATTTTGATATTAATATAAATATATATAATTATATATATATTAATATTAAAATACACTTAGACAGTGTATGTGTGTGTATATGTGTATATATATATACTTAGATCATATATATAGTAAATATATATATGATCTAAGTATATATTATTTATTTTTACACTGTTTTAACGTTTTTTTATTTTATTTTCAGACAGCAGGGGGAGTACCTGTCGTTACAGGCACTCCCCCTGCTGGCTATGCCGTCCTTGTGATCACATGGCCCAGGGGGGCCGAAGAGGAAGTAGGGGGACTCCCTGGGCTCCCAGGTAAGTCCCCATACCACGATCGCCGGCGTGGGATTGCCGGCAACTGGGTAAGTACATAGGACGGCGGGGACGTGCTATGCCGCCCCCCGGCGTTTAGAGCCAGGTCCCTAAGGACGGCATAGAACGTCCCGCGTCCTTAAGGGGTTAACCCCTTAAGGACAGAGCCAAATGTACACGTTGTGAACAAAACTAATTTTTTTTTTAGTTCTACATGACATTTTCTGCAATAAAATACACATATATGTATTCAGCAAAGTCTCATGTGTAAGACAGTACCCCCTATGTACAGGTTTTATGGCGTTTTGGGAAGTTACAGGGTCAAATATAGCACGTTACATTTGAAATTGAAATTCGCCAGATAGGTTATGTTGCCTTTGAGACTGTATAGTAGCCCAGGAATGAAATTTACACCCATAATGGCATACCATTTGCAATAGTAGACAACCCAAGGTATTGCAAATGGGGTATGTCCAGTCTTTTTTAGTAGCCATTTGGTCACAAACACTGGCCAAAGTTAGCGTTAGTATTTGTTTGTGTGTGAAAAATGCAAAAAAACGCCAATTTTGGCCAGTGTTTGTGACTAAGTGGCTACTAAAAAAGACTGGACATACCCCGTTTGCAATACATTGGGTTGTCTACTATTGCAAATGGTATGCCATCATAGGGGTCATTTTCATTCTTGGGCTACCATAGGGTCTCAAAGGCAACGTAACCAATCTGAAGAATTTTAATGTGAAAAAAATGAAACACAAGCCTTATATTTGACGCTGTAACTTTTGAAAACACCATAAAACCTGTACATGAAGGGTACTGTTGTACTCGGGAGACTTCGCTGAACACAAATATTTGTGTTTCAAAACAGTAAAAAGTATCGCATTGAGAATGCTTTCCTATGAGACTGGCTGAATGCGCGCGCGGCTCTTGCCGCGCATGTGCATTCAGCCGATGACGGGAAAGGAGGAGAGTCCCCTGCGCTGGAAAAAAGGTAAGGGATTAACCCCTTCCTCACCCTAGAGCCCGGCGGGAGGGGAGCCCTGAGGGTGAAGGGGACCCAAGGACCTTATAGAGCCAGGAAAATAAGTATGTTTTCCTGTCACTATAGTGGTCCTTTAAGGGGCTAATACATTGGGAGGCTTTTTGTAAAGTTATGATGAAGTGGTATTTGGTTCCGCTGAGACTGTCTCGTGTGTATGCTGATATTTCTCCTAAATGCTGGAGATGCTTGCTTGAAATTGGTTCATTTAAACATATATTTTGGAAGTGTCCAGTTCTGTTTGACCTCTGAAGACTTTAAAACGTAGTATTCCATAAATAACTGGTTTTAATTTATTATTTACTTCATATGATCCCTACTCTTGCAAGCATACCGCAAAGAGAAATAATAATACACCTACTTCTTGCAACATAAACTAGTATAGTGGTACGGTGGAAATCTCCATTTTCGCCTACCTTAACCCCTTAAGGACCAAACTTCTGGAATAAAAGGGAATCATGACATGTCACACATGTCATGTGTCCTTAAGGGGTTAAAAGAAGTTCTATAAAGAGTGGATGATATATATATATATATATATCTCATGTGGAACAAATGGCATATAGTGTGATGGGGAAAGAATTTGTTCACACTCAAAAATGGGATAATTGGCTAAAGCATAGATCTATAGATCTTGTGCAAATTATCCCATTTAAAAAAAAAAAAAAAAAAATATTCCTTTTCAGATATATTGTGTGTACAGGAGGAAGTAAGACAAAGCTACTAAAATGAGCTATAATATTTAACTAGATCTGAGGATAAGATCTTTATAATATAGGAAGTATTACTATTGCTCACTATAAGCAAATGAGATTATGAGATAGTGTAATGGAAGACATCTAAATAGGTGCTGAGACTAAGCAGCGATATGAGCATGTATAGATGTGATATATACCATACGACCTGTCAGACAAGCTAAATTCATTTAAATTATGTCTTAATTTGGTATCTGTACACCCCCATTGGGATAAGCATTCTGTATTTGGACTTTGTTATGTACTATGTTAATTTATTTAGTATGAATTATGTGATATGTATCAGCTTAAATTACACATTACTACTGTATTTTTCTGTTTATGATGCTTTTTTATGTATTATGTATAACAAAAAAAAACATGAAAATATTTCCTAATAAAAATAAGACATGGGGGAAAAAAACAATAAAGCTGTGGAAGGTTTTCATTGTGGGGTCACAAAATGTATCACGGTTTATAAATAAGAACTTTAAGTTTTGTTGACATGACCAGCTATTTTCTTCTACTGGCATTTATAGATAGATATCTCTTGTATTTCAACAGTGGGGTTTTTATATGACCTAATACATATTGTATTAGCAATATATGTACCCTTTGCATAATAAAAATTAATTATGTGCTTTCTGATTACAGATTAATAAAGCAGGAAAATCCAAAGTATTACCAGAAAGTAGGCATGGTGAGCAGTGCTTTTGTTTACAAGTAATACAGTTATTGCAGGAACACAAAGGTTCTAAGTTAAGCTGTTTATGTTATGAATCAGCACAGCTCACCTATATAAGTTCTATGGTGCTCTGAACTTACAGCGTTTCAAATCACTAGTGCAAATACAGGAGCAGATATCACATCAAAGAACGAAAAAAAATATATAGATGGAAAATATAATTATGTCCATCCTGAAATGAACTAAACACAATATATAATATATGGAGATCATTGTTCAAGGTTCAATATGGCTAACTTTATTTGTGGATTAGAAAGTAAAATTTGCCTTTTGATAAAACGTACTATAGACACGATTTCACCCTCCTTCATTCAGTGTGGATTGTTCTTAAAGGGACAACAAAACGACTAATGCAATAACTTGTACAATTGCAGAAATCACAGGTCACAAAACAGGTTTAAACACATCCAGTTACTAAAAGAGTGGGTGTTGGCACTGTATTGTAAACTTGTGGCAGCCATACTGCTGTTGCTCAGTATTTATACGCAGCCTAATTCATTGTTTAGTAAACGTGGTTGTTGTCAGCCTGCAGATGGACTTTATCCAGAGAGGAGAGATTGTAAGCCTTAGCTGCTGTGTTTGTGGCATCCACACACTGCACGTACAATAGGGACATAATTCGTACAGGTACCTGATTGACAGCTCTGATGGGTGGTACTATAGTGATTTGTAAACATTACTGCTGCAATGTGCTACTCTGAGAAATGAGGGTGAGCAGCATGGCAGGTGATGGTTATGGTGCTTTGATTAACACTTTAATTTCATCCTCATTCCACTAATCCTGAGAGTATGTTAAAACCATATATTTGGAATTCCAGGCATTATTACTATTAATAAATGTTTCGTTAATATGGCTGGATATTTCACTTTAATGAGTTGAGGATTAAAAGCATTTAGTGTTACCTGAATTAAAATGTTTTACCTGCAAATTGTGATACTTTAAATAAAAAAAGATTTATATTTTCTCTATGTCATCCAGGTCAAGTTAACTCTACAAAAAGCACTCAAACAGTAAGTGTCTCATTGTCTGTCTCTCTATTTCCTGGTCCTATTCTGTATGTATTTCCCACTGAAGCAGCTGTTTTAGAGTGAGGGTTTAGAATTTCTAAGCTTCTAAAGCGTCACTGGCATTGTGTGGGGACTTTGCATACTTTGCAAAGACTGCCGATGGTGTCCTCACCACTCTGGGTCTGGTGGCAGGAAAAGGTGAGTTTAACTTACCAGAAACTGTCCTTGGCGGGTGCCGACATCTTCTTCCTCCTGGTCTTCTTCTGCTGAACGTCATTTTGTAATACAAAAAAAACCTCATATTTAGAACAGTTATGAGAGCAGCAGTCGACAATTAATGCGACTTTTATTCATTTTTTTAAAATGGGTTTTAACAATTTAGCAGTCAATGACAGCATTTAACTTGCATTAGAATATTCTGGCGTGTGTCACTGAATAGGGAGAGTGCTGTTGAGTCCAACCTCACCTCTGCAGCTTCTCTGCCAGTATATAGAGGGGGTTGGTCTGTCTAACTATAGCAGATCTCAAACTTGGGAGAAATAATGGGAAACAAAAAAGGGCACTAGCTAATAGCTCGTTTGTCATTTTCATAAACAAAATTATATGCAAATATTCACCTTACATTTTGCAATGTATATGTATTTTTTTTTAAGATTTCTAGCTGTCTGGAACATCAGAAGAATGGCGAAGGTAAGTGAGGCATTCTGCAATTTCTTAATGTTTCCATATTTATCGTAAGCATCGTCATGTTTCTTCCTTTACTGTTCATGAAGAGATGTAAGAATGCCTCATTTTGCAGCATTGCTAAATGCAAGCTGCGGTAAGCAAAGAAGCAGAGGAATTCAGCGACACCAGTCTGGTATCATGCTCAAGCTATGACTAAAGAGAGGGAGATAACTTGCTGAGCCACCCTGTTTAACGTTGGGGAGTGTGGAAGGCAGTATACGGAAGATCATAATTCATTAGTTTGTGGTCAGGCCCTTTCAACATACTAGGTGGTATTGGAATACATTTTTGGAATAATTATTATAATTTTAGGTAGGTGCCATATACAATGCAGCGCATGCAATAGGATTTTTATCTCCTATAATACTTTAGGGGTAAATCTATTAGCACTCGATTGGTGCTTTTTATGTGTCTTAGTTGAGGAGCTCCTGGTAATTTTATGGTTGTTTTTTCTTTTTTGGGGGGGAGGTGGAGGGTGGAGAATTTGCCATTTTCCCCCATGCAAGTGGTTTAGCAGTATATTTTATGTATTAAAAGATGATAAAGTTAGACACAAAATACTGACTTTGGTGGTTCCTTCTCATACAGGTAAAGGAAAAATCACTACTGAGTACAAAGAGAGTGGCTCACAGACTGCTTCAGGTATTTACATTAAAACAAATATTCAAACATGTTGCTCTCAGGCTTACAAGAAGTGTTTTTCTTGTGCATGTGTGGTTGAGTTCCTGATTGCAAATTGTTATTGTTTCATGGCTATATAAAAATCTCATGCCCCCTAGTTCTCCTTTTAAACTACTGTCCCATATTCCTACTCCACTTCACTTGATCAGCTTGTATACAGCATCTCACTTTCTTAATTGCAACTCTCTCCTCTTCAAGCTAGTTTACACTTTCTTTAATATACTTAAACAGCCCTTACTAAAGTGACAAATGATTCACTCATGGCTAGATCCTAAGTCATTATTCTCTTTTCATTATCCTCAACATTTTGTCGCTTTTGACACTGTCATTCACTCGCTTCTTCTTCAAACACTTCAAACTACCTTTCCAACGCTCATTCGGTATCTCTTTCTCTTCCACGATCTTCCCTTCATTGCCTGTTTCAAATGGGGTACCCCAACACCCAGTTCTTGGCCTGATTTTCTCAATATGCTTCCCCTCCTTCGGATTTATTACCATCTATACGCTGATGAATATATATACCAAGTTGTTTCTCTTCGCTGACCTCCAAGGATGATTTACTAACTACCTCTCCTCTATCTCCAACTGGATGTTTTTTAAACCGGCATCTCTCTGCAGGTCAATGGAACCCATTACCCCCAACCCACCAGTCTTGCTGATCTGGTGGGTTGTTTTTTTTCGAGTCTGGTCTTAAAATTGCATGATTCATTTTTAACACTAAAGATATTTTTTTGCCATCAGTTTGTTCTTATATTTCTAATTCTCACCTACAGGAGGTCACTTCTATAAGATTAACTAGACACAGACATCATATGTATCAAGCTCTCCTGCCATCTGTCAGGATGAACTGTGACCCATCACTCATTCAAGTTATCAACATTAAAGGCAATAGAAAAGGGTCCTAATGTGTATTACCAGGCTTCACAGTGGCCAAGCCTAATGCAATATAGAGGAGTACAAGACAAAGGAAGGTCAGGGAGTCAGAATGTGACAAATATGGTAAGACAAGAAAAAAGTCAGGGACAACAGAATGGAGAATAATCAATGTACAAGCGAAGCCAAAAAATACTAATCAGAGAAGCCAAAAAATACTAATAGAAAACCCTCTAACAGATCAACACTAAATGGAAACCAAGACAGGGCACAGTAGCTTAATAGCCCTAAGAGATCAGGGATTGGTTAACTTTGTACATGTGACGCCAGAACATGCGTGTGCATTGTCGGTTAGATGATGCCCGTCTGCGTAACTAACTAAGCCTGCGGAGGCAGAGCCATAAAAGGGCTCCAATATAAAGGGGCAGGCATCGTAATTTATGCTAGAAGGCGGTTGGGAGTGGCACCCAAGGTAGGTGAATAGGCCTCACGGTGACACGCCACTTCGGAACGAGCCGAATGGGCACTGTGACACTATCTGACACACTGTTTTTCTGTTTGAGTTCTGTTATCGCTTATACCTAGACTTTAAGCCCCTTTCTCCTCTTGTATCTATCAACATTATTTCGTATGTCAATTATTTGCTTTTATATATTCCCATTGTATACTGTACAACTGTTAAGACAAGGCAAAATATGCCAACGTTCTATAAAATGCTAAAAGTAATAATTATAATAAAAACATGAAATTTTGATACAGAATTTGATGGCGCTATATAAATAATAATAATAATGTGTTCATTTTTACATCAAAATCAAAAGCAGTTTGACATTAAACAGGGAAATAACACCCAGAAATCCCTTGAAATGTAATAACTACAATGTACTCTAATGGTGCTCCTTTGAGAATATTTTTGTGCCAAATGTAATGCTTGGTAGTGATGTCCCGAACGGTTCGCCAAACGGTTCGCCACGGACTGCGAACATATGCGGTAAACTTTGACCCTGTACCTCACAGTCAGCAGACACATTCCAGCCAATCAGCAGCAGACCCTCCATCCCAGACCCTCCCACCTCCTGGACAGCTCACTAAGAATGCAGCTTCACAATGGATGCTGTCCCGGAGGTGGGAAGGTCCTGATCATTAGTGCAGTTTGAGGCAGCTTTCTTTCTGCAAGTTCTGATCAGCACAGTTCCATACCTTCTCACACATATGCGTTGCATCAGTACAACACATGACACAGCTGTGATCATCAGTACTAGCAGTCACAACAACACACTCCATAACACATAACAAGGTCTCTGCTAGTTGAACCTCCAGGATCCAGTTATCAGCCAGTCACCCATCCAACGGCCACGGTACCTGATAAAAGAATGTAATATCTACATAGTATAAATAACCAGCATTCCAGGATTGTCTAGCACACAATAATGTGACGCCTAAATTATTCATTCTTTCAGAATTATGGAAACAGTAATTTATCAAACCAAGGATAAGTCCAATATAAAGAGGAATAATAAGAGAGAAAATAGAAAATGCGCAAAGTACATATTTTCCAATTCCTGATATCTAATTTCTAATACTACTGAGCTATACTGTAGGTCCTTGGGGGTGGGTTGGGTGTTTCAGTTGCTGTCATTAAAATGGTGGCAGGCAGTGCAACTCCCAGCAATCATGTAGGACCCCCAGGCTGTGCAGTGGTGATCTACGCATTATTCCTCGTTCATTATGGGGTATAATTGCAAGATAATACTGGATGATATCACCATTCATGCAGTTTATGAAACATGATCTGCTTGTTAAAATAATAATGAGATCATGTAATATATATATATACACACACACATAAATTGCACTTTGAAATATAACTGTGGTATTGAAAAGTGCATGTTTTATATTGTACAGTGCTGCATAATGTGCTAGTGCTCTATTAATTTAGAATGATTTCATGTGTGTATTAATTGTACTGTGCATGCTTATTATTTCCTAGGCTGACCTGTTTACTCAATATAAGGAGATCAAGGAACAGATGTCCAACGTGGGAGTCAATAGCTTGCAAGCCGGTTGGTCCTACTGATATACACTTTTATTTACATTCTCATGTTTCATCAATAACTGCACTGATCAGTCATAACATTAAAACCACTGGCCTAATATCGTGTAGGTCCCCCCCATGCTGCCAAAACAGCTCTGATGTGTGAAGGCATGGACTCCACAAGACCACTGAATGTGTCTTGTGGCATCTGGCACCAAGACATTACCAACACATCATTTAAGTCTGGCAACTTGTGAGGTGGGTTGTTCCAGCACATCCCACAGATACTGATTCGGATTGAGATCAGGGGAATTTGGGGGCCAGTGCAACACGTTGAACTCTTTATGTTTCTCAAACAATTCCTGAACAACTGATTCAGTGTGACAGGGTGCATCAACCTGCTTAAAGAAGCCACTGCCATCAAGGAACATCATTGCCATGGAGGGGTGTACATTGTCAGCAACAATCTCTAGGTAGGTGGTATCTGTCAAAGTAACATCCACATGAACACCAAGACCTAAGGTTTCACAGCAGAACATTGCCCAGAGCATAACACTGCCTCCACCGACCTACCTTCTTCCCATAGTGCATCCTGTTGACATCTCTTCCCCAGGTGAAAGACGCACAAAGTCCTGGCCATCCACCTGATCTAAGAGAAAATGTGATTCACCAGACCAGGCAACCTTCTTCCAATGCTTCACAGTTCAGTTCTGATGCTCACATCCCCATTGAAGGCACTTTCGGCAGTGCACAAGGTACATCATGGACACTCCGACTGGTCTGCACTCTGTATTCTAGAGTTGTACTGGATACTGCACTCACCAAATAACCCAGGTGTTCTGAAACCTGGGCTGACCAGGCCTCCCTTCCAATATGCAGAATAAAAAACGGTTCAGGCACACCAGGATAGCAAAAATAGCAGCTTTATTTGGGCAAAAGCAGCAACATTTCGAGCCTACCGGGTCTTTATCAAGCTCAATGCACTCTGTATTCTGGCATCTTTCTATCATGGCCAGGGTTAAGCTTTACAGCAATGTGTGCTACAGCAGCTCTCCTGTGTGATCGGATCAGACGGGCTAGTCATCACTCCCCATGTGCATCAATGAGCCTTGGGCGACCATGACCCTGACGGTGGTTCACCGATTGTCCTTCCTTGCACCACTTTTTGTAGGTACTAACCACTGCATAGCGGAAATATCCCAGACGACTTGCTGTGTTAGAGATGCTCTGACCAAGTCATCTAGCCCTCATCATTTGACACTTGTCACTCAGATCTTTTTACTTGCCCATTTTTCCTGTTTTGTTTTTTTTTTTATAATTTTTATTGGGACATGCTTGCATATTTGTCATTCAACAGGTTGGAAATAGCTCCTTTATACAGTGGTTACAGGTAAGGTTGCATAACTTCGACATATACAATGAATAGGCTCGTTTATCTTCACATGTCGCATGAACCAATTTATTTTTAAGTATTGAACTAAGGACAGAGGAGAGGAGTGAGAAAGAGAGTTGGAATGTGAGTTAAGAGAACCAGCTGCGTAGCCAACTCTGCATGGGGGGCGGATGAGGTGCCGGGGTTGGGAGAGGAGGACTAGGATGTTCGATCCTTGGGACCATTCCGATCCATTCATTTTGGGGTTGTCCTGGGCCTGCCAGCTTCTGAATTGCTTTGTTAGTGATGGAACTCCTAAGTCAGCTCCCTGTCTCGTATGTATGTGTCCCATATTTTTTTTGCCTTTGCCAGGGTGGCTTTAGGTTCAAACTCGTGTTGGTACATGGCTTCATACGTCCAGTTAAGCGTGATTTGGTGTAGTAAGTATGTGAGGTTAGGTGGTTCTTTGGATTTCCAGTGTCTTGCAATTAGAAGATTTGCTGAGGTAAGCATGTGGTATGCGAGTGCCTGATGCATTTTGGGCAGTTGTTCGGGGAATATATATAGCAGGCATATTAATGGTTCAGTGGCTATTGGGGATATAAGTATGTCCGACAGGAGTGAATCCAGAAGGGTCCAAGAATGGGGCACGTCCATTGATCCCACTTCTTGTTCACACGCCAACATATGTTCGTGGAATTTGGCCATATCTTGTGAATCTTTTCCAGTACCATCGGTATAAGATTTTTCTTTGAATTTCTAGATGTTGGGCACAGGAGGTTAGACACTTATGTATCGTGTACGCTCTTTCCCTAAGTCTCTGCTCCATGCCTATTTGTATGATTCATGTGGTGATGTTTGGCTGCGTAATAGCATGTGGTAGCATTGTGAGAGGGGTTTCTGGGTGGGCGTCCACGACAGGCATGCTTTGTCGAACTCCGAGATAGGTTCAACAGCCGCCTGCCTAGGCGCAGTAAGTTGTTCGCCAGTAGCGATTTTACCTGGAGGAAGGGGAATAGGAGTCTGGCGGGTAAGTCATATTGCTCTTTAAGGTGTGGGAATGTTTTTAGGCATCCGTCCTGGTATAAGTGGAGAACGTGTGTAATGCCCCTGTCTATCCATTGTTTGTAGTTAAAGGAGGGGATAGTTATGCTGATAGTTTGTAGTGGGATTTTTTTTACCATTAAATTCAAGAACTGACTGTCCACTTGCTGCCTAATATACCCCACCCCTTGACAGATTGCAATGATATATCAATGTTATTTACTTCACCTGTCAGTGCTTTTAATGTAGTGGCTGATCAGTGGCACCATAACAACCTATGCTCATTACATAGAATATATTGCTAAGAAGTCCTCTTTCCCTACCTTCCTCTCTTAGAAACGTGGCTTATAACTGCAGGGATTTGCAAACTTGTTGCAACTATAAAACTGACTCTTCTCCTTCTGACATCAAAGGAGCAAATCACTCTACAATTTGCTATCCGAAGTTCCCACATGTTGTTTTTACAGTCTGAACTCCATATCCCATAAAACCTGATGGACAGAGATTAATGGGATAAGAGCAGGTCCTATACATCAGAATAAGAGACCCCTGATTGGTGAAGAATCTTCCTGCGCTTACACCAGAGCAGCAGCTTTGCAAACTTAAAGGGTTGCTGCATGTAGCATGGCCGCTTCATGTGATTTGAAGTGGTTATAGTGCCCAGAGTGTCTTTGTGCATTATTTATCTATATTGTAAATCGCTGAGGAATATGCTGGCGCTATATAAATGCCAATAATAATAAATGCTGCACATTCACAGAGTTATTCGCTAAACTGAATTTCAAATTTGTGGCCAAACTGAAATCATAGCAGACTTGCAGAATATTTCCATTTCAGCTATTTTTACCTTGAATTTGAAACTCACTTTAAATTATCACGTTAGTGAATAATACTGACAGAGTTTGATCTCTATGCTACCGGAGGAACAAGAGTTCTATTCTCACTAATGTGAATTCTGTGCACGTTGGACGTCTGACATCAGCGTGCACAACATGCATCATCAAGTTAAAACTTACTTCGTTTCCAGTTTCAGTGCCAGAAGTTCTCCCCACCCCCCGCCCAGTCCCCCTTTCATCAGGGAGGGAGAGTAACATCATTGGAGGAGGATCTTGCTTGTTCTGGCTTTAATGTTTTTTTTTTTATTTTGGTTAGGGACCGGGTCATATGAAGCGTTACAGTGAAACTACTGTTTTTCCTTGGTGTAACCACGATCTTCAGCTCTACTCTTTCTCCAGGGCCTTAATTTAACATTTTTGGATAAGAGCTTCAGATAATTTTGTATTTATTTATAAACTTTTAAAATGATTTAATATTTTGAAAAAAGTTTTAATTATTTTTTTTAAATATATTTTTTATATATGATGTTTTGTTTTCATATAGTAATATAAAATCATTTAAAAGTTTAACCAGTATTCTTAAATCATTTGAAAAGGTTATCCAAAAATAGTAAATCGTTGACCAAGTTGGCTATTTTGGTCTTAAATTTGCAGTTCTATTGTCAATTTTTCGTTTAGTGAAAAAAAACAAAATGGCTACAAGGTAATTTTCTTATTCTCTTTACTCACTGAAAACATATGATTTTTGTGTTCTTACAAAATAGTTTTATGCGGTTAGTAATCTAGTTTTAGAAAGTGTTATGCTGTTAATGCTGCAAACCAAGACTGTCGGCCTATCGCTAACTTGCATTTACTGGTTTACATGCTATTATTTCACACCATATGTTAAATATCTATCGTTTTCTTTCTTAAAAGGCCTTTGTAAAGAATTCTGGGATATGTGCCAGGAGAAGAATTGTCTGGAACTATTCCTAGAGAATATGAAATGTTCCATAGAATCAATTACACAGAAGATTCGAGAAAGAGAGGCGGTAGAACAAGGTACGTGTAAGCAGTGTACTACAATTATATCAGAAACTTGTCACCTGAAGGAAGGGTCTGGTAAGAGCCTTGTAACGTAAACCTTATATAAAAAAAGATAACATGGGTCGGATGCTCAAAATGCCCCATCTTTACTATGTTTGCAGGTAACCAAGGTTTAATTTACAGCTCAGGTATCTGTACACATAGAATGCTGACACACCAATTGCTACCCTCAGCCCTTAGGGTTATTAAAGGATCACTATAGTGTCAGGAAAACAAAGCGGTTTTCCTGACACTATAGTGCCCTGAGGGTACCCCTACCCTCAGGGTCCCCGTCCCGTGGCACTGAAGGGTAAAAACCCTTCAGCAGCTTACCTTATCCAGAGCCCGGCGCTGGTGACCTCTCCTCCACCGCTGACGTCAGCTCCCCCGTCGGACGTCTGCGGAGCGGAATACGCATGCGCGGCAAGTGCCGCACTCGCACATTCAAAGTGTCTGTAGGAAAGCATTTCTCAATGATTTCCTATGGACGCTCTGCGTGATGGAGGCGAAATGTGCCGCCAGCGTCGCAGATGCGCCTCTAGTGGCTGTCCGGAAGATAGCCACTAGAGGTTGGATTAACCCCAAATGTAAACATAGCAGTTTCTCAGAAACTGCTATGTTTGCATCTGAAGGGTTAAAACCTGAGGGACCTGGCACCCAGACCACTTTATTGAGCTGAAGTGGTCTGGGTGACTATAGTGTCCATTTAACTAATCATAGATGTACAGGAATTCACCTAGGAATGGTACATTTTAGACAAATGTGACAGCGTAGCTATTTTGTTGTAATATTTGCAATTCCCTGGTGAACTCACAATTTAGTGAATTTACTTAATTTTTGTTTTGTTTGCACATTCTTCTTTTGAACATAAAAACGTATTTCTTCTATATGTGAGGTATTGGAATTCATGTAGTGGTACAGTGTGAATGCTGTGTTGCGTCTGTAAATGCATTCACTTCCAGGACACAGCAAAAGCAGGTGGTAAAAAAAACCCTCCCCCCAATTAAATCACTGCAATAAATGCACATAGAATATGCAGAAAAAGAAAATATTTTCTTTAAATAAATATTTCTAGCACCTGGAAGATCGTTGCTTATCGGCAGGTCCTTATCCTGCCTGACAAATCCAGTTTTGACTATAGATTAAATCACACTCAGCCAATCCATTATGGTCAATTTAAGGACAGGAATTCAAATTATTTGTTTCACTGTTTGTATGAAATAGAGAGTTCTATAAATTTATTACATGAAAAACATAATTTCTAGTGTAGTTTTTAAAATTTGTTTATAAAAATGGCCCCAATGTATTTTCTTTAAAGAGATCATTTTGTGCTATTGCTAATATTTTCACACAAACGTTTTGGATTTATTTCATGAAAGGGTTTTGTGCAAAGTAAAATGTTTTAGATTTTGAAAGTGGATGTTGGCTGTATGTAGCCATTGTTGGCATAGTTATAGTTGTGCTATGCCGTTATGGGATCATCCTAAAAACCCAATTAATTTCCATTTCAGAATACAAACAGGCCTTCTCAGTCTTGATGGGGAGCAGATGTCTCGAGGGACTAGTGTTAAAGGAAACAGAAGGTATGGATAAGCATCTTTTCTCTACAATACAGTGTCTTGTAGAAACATAGAACGTGACGGCAGATAAGAACCATTCGGCCCATCTAGTCTGACCAATTTTCTAAATACTTTCATTAGTCCCTGGCCTAATTTTATAGTTAGGATAGCCTTATGCCTATCCCACGCATCCACTACCCTCTCAGTAAAGTAATACTTCCTGATATTATTTTTAAACCTTTGTCCCTCTAATTTAAGACTATGCCCTCTAGTTGTGGTAGTTTTTCTTCTTTTAAATATAGTCTCCTCCTTTACTGTGTTGATTCCCTTTATATATTTAAATGTTTCTATCATATGCCCCCTGTCTCGTCTTTCCTCCAAGCTATACATGTTAAGATCCTTTAACCTTTCCTGGTAAGTTTTATCCTGCAATCCATGAACCATTTCTTGCTGCTTTATTACATTATTTCTGATAACTTAAAGGTAGGCAGACAATCATCCCCAAATCCCTTTCCTCAGATGTTGAGGTTAGGACTCTATCAAATATTCTGTACTCTGCCCTTGGGTTTTTACATCCAAGATGCATTATCTTGCACTTATCCACATTAAATGTCAGCTGCCACAACTCTGACCATTTTTCTAGTTTACGTAAATCATTTGCCATTTGGCTTATCCCTCCTGGAACACCAACCCCGTTACATCCCATTGTACAGCACCACGGAATGTGATGGCGCTATATAAATAATAAAATAATAATATCATGAGCAAAAAGACATACCTTACCAGAGTCTTATTTTGATTCCTCCTTTCATCTCCTCCCCTCCTTGAGAAATGGTCAGGGTCATTACCTCAACTTAAAGTGAGAATTCAAAGTGAAGTCGATGTGAATTTAAAATTTTAGGCCAAAGGGTTTTTTGTTGTTTTTTTTTTTTTTTTCCTTGAATTTAAAATTCACTTTGACTTCTCACTTTTGTGAATAATCCTGTGTATAGTTGTATCTAGGGGTTTATGGCATGAAGTACTTCAGTATTTACCTTTTTTCTTTTCATGTGTCATTCAAAACGGTTTTCTTGTGTTAGAGATCCAACAAAGACTTCTACGCATTGAAGAGGAGAAAAAAGAATTGTCTGCAAAAGTTCAACTTCTGACTGGTTTATTCTCTTGACCTAGAAAAAGAAACTATCTTAATAGATAAATAATAAAGAGCGCTAAATCTTAATGCAATGCTCAAATGCGGTTATGATTTTATCTGAAATTCCAATGCAGTCAAAAGATAAGATACAGCAAAGACACTTTTAGATTGTAAGCTCATGGGCTATCTAGCACATTACTCTGTATAAAATATCTTCAATGGCTAGATGCTCGTTGGCAGGGCCTCGTTACCATTTGTGTACTGGTTTAACTTGTACTGTCTTCATATTGTACTGTTTTTCCCCCCCAATTTGTACAGTTCTGCAGACTATGTTGGTGCTTTATAAATGCTAGCAATAGGAAGACCAACAACTGAACTACTGCCGTGAAGTTTCCGTAGAAGCACACGCAACCCTATAGATCCTTCATAGACATCAGCACCAACATGGGTGCCTGGTGGTTGAAGCAAAGACCACAGAAGGTGATAGAGCGGTTTTAAGAAGTCAAATCAAAATAGCCAAAATGGGCTTATACAAAATTTCGAATTCTGTTTTTTCAGGCTAAATTTTAAGATTTTATCTCATTTTAACTCCATAACACCAGTACAACATTTTTATGCCATGGCATTTAAATGGGCTTTAAAATAACTTTAAATAAAAATATATTTAAATTAAAAAAAATATGGTTACATAAATATACATGAATAATTTAAATATATATATACAGACACATATATATTTAAATTCTATGTAATGTTTGTAATTCTATGTAATCTATTTACATAATTAAGTGTTTTTATTAATTACAATAGAGGGACCTGACACCCAAGGTAGAAAGTCCAGATAATTTAATTTGCAAGCCCTATATTTAACCCATTAACTTTCCAAAACACCATAAAACCTGTACATTGGTGGGGGAGGGGGAGGTTCTGTTTTACTGGGGAGACTTTGCTTTACACAAATATTACGGTTTCAAAATGTATTACAATGATATCAGTGAACGTGCAGTTTGAGTGTGAAAAATGGCAAACAAATACAACAAATATGAATGTTAACTTTGGCCAGCATTTCTGACAAGTGGCTACTAAAAAAAAAAAGACTGGAAATACCCCATTTTGAATACCCTAGGTTGTCTGCCTTTTCCAAATGTTATGCCTTGGGCCGCTTTACGTTCTCAAAAGCAACATAGACACAACAAACCAAATTGGCAAATTTCAATGTGTAAAAATTTACACAAATTTCATTGTGGAAAGCCCTATATTTAACCCTGTAACTTAGTACCTGGGGCTACTACTGTAGTGGTGAAACATCGCTGAACACAAATGTGTATTTTCTTGCAGTAAAAGAAAACAGTATTATGACATTCACAATTAAAATGTCATGCATAGGCGGGGTGGGGCCTGACCTGCATGGCGGCAAGACGTGTTTTGGGTGAGCTCCCAGCCTAATCTCAAAAACTGCTACTGTACCTATTCCCAAAACGCTAATCCGACTATTCAAGTTACCAACCTGCTTTGGGTGGCCGTCGGAAAGCTTGAGGGCGCTTTTTGCGGACTTCCCTTCACACATTTCTGAGGATCTCCAGTGAGGCCAGGCATGGTAAACGGGTGGGAGTAGTGGCCGATCTCGCGTTCTGCACAAGCTAAACCCCCGGGGTAATACCAAACAGCCCCGTTCCCAGACCCTAGGGGCACCGTAAAAATGAACCCAGATCCAGTAACACTATTAAGTTTATAGCCTACGCTCTACATGTCTAACTGAGGTTTATAGCTTGATAATTCTGTATTAATTCAACATCCTGGACATGTGCCTAGCATGACTTACTTTCTAGTTTGCAAACCTAAAGCTCAGCTTGATTGACTAAATAAAAATGTGCACTGTTCTCAATACCACAACTATGTACTACTATGTCAATTCATCTGTTAGCGCCAGCTGGTGTGGCAAAGTAAACCTGCTTGTTTAACCTATGCACGAATAATATAAAGAATTTATAAATAAAAATTTTTTAAAATGTCATGCATTATGTAAAAAAGATTTAAAAAAAAATAATTTCAACAATTTCTAAATTTGTTGAATTCAATTTGATGAATAAAACGTTTTAGGAGACTACTGTGCATGCCCAGCCTTCACTGCTCTGCAACCAACCATCTCTTTAGAGAAATTCATTGAGGCAGTGCATCTCTATTGGGATCGCTTAGCATCTCCAAACAGAGTAGGGAGACGCTGTTCAGGATCTACAAAATGAGTGTCTCCTGGTAAACATGCATGTCTTAGTTGGACAAAAATCATAAGTGTTTTAATACATTCTAAAATATCCATCGTAGGAGCTGTTAAGTAATATAGCAAAGAGGAGAAACAATTAAATATGAAGCAGTGATACTATTGCCAATATTAATTGGACAAAACACTGGAGCACCAACACTTTAGGGGAGAGTTTGTTTCATCATCATTTTTCCTGGTCTTGGTACAGAATAGATTTCAAAATACTTTTACTCTTTCACAACCATGTCATTATTTGCAATAAATTAAGTACTGGAATATTAGTTTCCGATCATACTAAAATAGTGATATTTCTATGTTTTAAAAAAAATGCATTTAAACTTATGTAATGGTTAGAATACGAATGTATACCTCTTATCTGTGTATATCCTAATTTGGGTGAAGGTGTTAATGGCATAGCTAAATAAAAAGTTATATACTATACAAGGCTCAATGCAACATGGCTGAATATGCATGTACCTATAATTAATAAAAACACCTTTAATCATCTGCATTTTTCCTTTGGCATTTGAGTGGGCAAGGTATGCAACTTTAACAGTGGTACACAAGCTAAAATAAACCAAAAATGATAGTGTATTTCTGGGCAGGTGTGCACAAAACCTCTCATTATCACGTGATGCTCCAGCATGCATGTACCTGCTTAATTAGGAAAAACATGTTAATACAAAACTACATCAAGGCTTCGGGTATATCTTATTCTATAGTCTCTTGGACCAACAGGCCAACCAAATTTTTTTTTTAAATTTTTTTTTTTTAGGTCTGTCCCACCATGGGTATCTGATTTTTATTCAGGAGCCACGTGCCATAAGCAGGTGCGGTATCAAGCCTAGTCAGGATATATTTAGATGAATTATAAAATAAAGTGTTTGAAGTATTTAAAAAATACATATAAATAAAAAAGGGAGTTGGCAACTAATCCACAGCCAAATATATAGTACAAAAATATTGCACCCTTGTATAAGAAGTGGAATTAACACAATGTGCAGACAAACCCCTCAAAGAAGATTTACCTAAAGTTAAAGCCTCCCAAAACTGTAGAAGAATATGACGGGGACCTGGAGGAATCCTAATAGTATAAAAAAAAACACAGAAAATATCTAAATTGGAAGGAAATGGAAAAACTCAGAGTAGTATAATGAATACACTTTTAAACAGTGCACTTTAGATTGCACTCACAAGATTATAATTAATTGTAGGCATATCACATGGTGTACGCTGACTGAAAAATCCTCAGACACGATAAAAGGGCATATAGGAGAGAGTAAAAAAAATAAACAATAATAAATGTGGACCATATAAAAAGGACTTAGCGCTTTAATAGGTTATACTTACAAAATTCAAGTGGCATCAAGGCACATCAAGTCTCAGAAGATGAGGTCACTGGCTGGATTCCAAGAAAAACACTTCCACGACTGGCTAAAATTCAGGCAATTTATTGTACCAAATAAAAATAAACAAAATCAAACAACTTTCTACTGTAGCTCAAACCCTAAGCTTTTCATCTGTCTATTACTTCCTCAGGGATTCAGTAGACATCACTCACCTTTCTCTTATATCGGTCTTCATTCTTCCCACCGGTGTCTCCAGCCTGTCAGCGATAAGTAGTTCAGCTGTCTTACATCCGGATGTGAGTGTATTCCATACCTCGTTATTGTATGACGCTCATGCATCTCCCCATTCACATTCCATCAGATGAGATTTTTATTATATGAAATGAACCAGAGGAAATTTTATATGATTTTATTACTTATATTAATACAAATTATCCATCACTGAAATTCACTCCTAATTTTGGAAAACAAAAAATTGTTTTTCTGGACCTCACTTTGTATATAGTACTTTCACATATAAAAACAATTTGTAAAGTTTTTTTTTTATACGATAAAAATAGTTTTATAGACATTACTAGTGGTCATCACCCAAGGGTTAACGGGGGTCCCCCAGGGTCAATTTACCCGCATAAGAAGAAATTGCACTCAGAAAGATTTGTATTGTAGACAAACTGAGGTTTTAAAGAAATTTTTAGAAAATCATTTTTGGAGGACGAGATCTTGAAAATGGGTCTCAAAGATGGGGAAGAATTACTCCAAAATAATAAATATACCAAAGAATATTTCTAACTTTCAATACTAAATAGAATTCTAAAGCATTTGATATTCAACATATAGTCAAAAAAAAAACAATAAAAACAAAACAAAAAACCTCGGGGGCGTAGCTTGGCAGCCGAAGAAAGTGGCAGCATAAACTCTCTCCCCCCCAGGGTCCCGACACATCCGCACGCAATCGACCACCTGTTTTGCCGCAATGGTGAGATAAAACAAAGCCCCGCACACGGGGGAAGACCCCTGACCCAAAGAAGGGCACGCTCACCTCGTCCCTGTGCCAGTTCCAGGTGACCCCCGCGCACCTCGCAACTCAGCCGCATGGTGCCGATGGATCAATGGCGTCTGAGGATTCAGCGCCCTCCTCCCCAGCATCCGACCTCCTCGCTGGAAGTACTGATTGGCCCCCATGGCTAGACCTCCTAAAGGCCTTACCCACCAAGGAGGATCTCTGCTCCACCACCTCAGAGGTGGGAGCCGTGATCAGGCAGGACATCCAGGCGCTGAGAGCCAACCTCCAGGGCCTGACTGACCGCGTGAGACACGTGGAGGCAGCCTGTGACACCCTGCGGGCGGCCCAGAACACGCTGGCAGATGCCGAAGAAACCTGCTCCGATTAGATACATGGCATGGCACTCCCCCTTGAGGATTTGCACAATAGGGTGCGCCGCAACAACATAAGGCTTCGCAGCCTCCCTGAAACCGAAGACTCCTCACTTCAATTGAGGGAAAGCCTCCTGGAAATTTTCAGTGGGCTGCTAGGCCGAGACCAATCAGGCGCCAATAGAATTTGTGAGAGCGCATAGAGCCCTCTGCCCGAAGGGCCCACCAGATAGCCCACCCCGAGACATTATTTGCTGCTTAGCTAATTTCGCCTTAAAGGAGGCTATCCTTAAACGAACACTCACCTACCGGAACCAGGACCTGCAACTCTTCCCAGACCTATCACCGGCTACCCTGAATTACAGAAGAGCCCTGAAACCGCTCACGAGAGTGCTGATAGCTCAACAAATCCGGTACAGATGGCAGATGCCCACGGAGTTGCTAGTCCACACCCCAAGAGGCCCGTTCCTGGTCCGCACTCATAGCGACTACATAGAGTTGGGAACAGAGCTCCAACTGCCCGCTATCAACATGAGATGGCCTGATCCACTAGACATATACAACCAGGCCAGAAACCCTTACCCGAGACCGGCACTGCCGCAACGTACCCAGTGGGGACGGCAAGAGGCCACCAGGCCCTCAGGTATCGCCCGTTAGTGGGCATAAATACCCCCCTCCCACTGCGTCCAGGCGACCACGCACCCTCCTGACTTTTCTTCTTTAATGCTGGACACTGGACCTTAACCTGATCCGGAGACCAACCCCATCCCAATGTACAAACTTTGCCGGCCGTCATTTTGGACATATCCCCACCGACACATTTTTTCTCATCACCCTCCCCCTGCATAAGCTCCTATCTCACTAGATACACGAAATCCAAGCTTTCCGCAGACACAACGGAGGCCCTAGAGGCACCACTGACCAGGGCCGGATTAACATAGGGGCTGATGGAGCTGCAGCTCCAGGCCCAGGCCCATGGAATAGGCCCATTGATTTAAAAAAAAAAAAAAAAAATTTTTTTTTTTTTTTTTTCCACACACTACTCCTAGGGATTCCACATGGCTTTTATTGGCACAGCCAGTATTTGAGGCTGCCTGGCTGGTGCCAATATTGCAGTGATACTGGCAATATAAATGCTGGTATTTTTCTCAGTATAAATGGAGATTACTCTGCAATACCAGCACTGGCCAGTAGGGGTCGCTGTATGTGGAGACAGGCAGGGGTTCCAGCATATCCCTCCCTGCCTATCTATAATCACTGATCTGCAGGGGAGCAGCTACAGAGAGTCCAGACAGCAACTCCCACCATGCAGAGACAGCCTACAGCTCAGGGAAGTAAGGGATGGGGAAAAGGCTGCAAGGAGACATACACTGAGACACTAACGGGCACTGGGAGACATTATGGCAGACACTCAGACACTAAGGGACATTGGGAGATATTATGGCAGACACTGAGACACTAAGGGACATTGGGAGACATTATGGCACAGACACATGGGGACATAGTGTCCCCATGTCTCCCAGCCAGTGTCCCTGGTGTCTCAGTGCCCCCTAGTCTCCCAGTGCCCACAGTCTGCCAGTGTCTCACTATCTCCATTTCTCCTATTGCCTCAATGTCTCTCAGTGCCTCAAGTGTCACAATGTCCCCAAGCTAGTGTTCCTAGTTTCTGTGGCCCTGGTGTCTGTGTCCCCATGTCTCCCAGTGCCCCCATGTCTCAATGTCCCCATGTCCCCCAGCAGTGTCTCTAGTATCTTTGTCCCTGGTGTCTGTGTCCCCATGTCAAGTGTCCCCTATTTTCCCATTGTCCCCATGTGTCCACTAGTCTCCCAGTGTCACTGGTGTCTCCTTGTCCCTAGGTCTCCCGTGTCCCCAGGGTCTTCCTAGTGTCCTAGTGACATGGGGACCCTGGGATACATGGGGACACAGGGAGACATGGGGCATTGAGACACTGATACATATCACTGGGAGACCTGGGGTAGGGGACACTGGGAGACATGGGGCACTGAGACACTGATACATAGGAACACTGAGACCTGTAATCGACACGCACTATCAAGGGCACTGGGAGATGGGGGCACTGGGAGGAATCCATCTATACAGCAGATTTAAACTAAGTAGTTTTTTGGTGATTTTACAGCATTTTCTCTTATGTCACTCCTTGTGATTTACATCATGTGATGTCACCCACACATATTTAATTATGCAAATTAGTAAGGCCGGTATGTTTTTCCAAGAAAGGTGGCAACCCTAACTACTTTTCACATACTCTTACTTAAGTATGGAAACTTAAGAGGGATGTATGGGAACAACATTTGTGTGGACCTGACAATGAATATAGGTAAAGAAACACTATGGTCACCAGAACTACAGCTTATTGAATTTGTTCTGGTGAGTAGAATCATTACCATCAGGCTTTTTGCTGTAAGCACGTTCTTTTCAGAGAAAATGCTGTGTTTACATTACATCCTAGTGATAACTTCACTGGCCTCTCCTTAGATGACTGTTAGAAATCCTCCCTGGGTCATGGCTGCCTAAAATGCATCCAAACATTCAGTTAGTGGGCATAAATACCCCCCTCCCACTGCGTCCAGGCGACCACGCACCCTCCTGACTTTTCTTCTTTAATGCTGGACACTGGACCTTAACCTGATCCGGAGACCAACCCCATCCCAATGTACAAACTTTGCCGGCCGTCATTTTGGACATATCCCCACCGACACATTTTTTCTCATCACCCTCCCCCTGCATAAGCTCCTATCTCACTAGATACATGAAATCCAAGCTTTCCGCAGACACAACGGAGGCCCTAGAGGCACCACTGACGGAGGGAGAACTGGCCCTCGCCATCAAAAACTCTAAGACAGGCAAAAGCCCAGGCCCGGACGGCTCTCCCCTCAAATATTACAAAGCTTTCATGGCCACTCTATCCCCCCAATTTATCTCTGCTTTTAACTCCATCACAGAGGGCAATAGAATTCTTCAGCAGACGCTGACGACCAACATTATTCTACTGCCGAAAGAGGGGGGAGACACCGAACGGTGTACAGGTTATCGGATGATCTCGTTGCTTAACTGCGACCGTGCCAAAATACTGGCGACAAGGCTGGGACCACACATACCGGAATTGATCTCCCTTGACCAAGTAGGATTTGTCCCCATAGGCAAGCCAGGGATAATACAGTATGAGCCCTGTCACTGATACACCACGCGCAGCGCACCTCGGAGAACCTTCTCCTCTCTACTGATGCGGAGAAGGCCTTCAACAGGGTAGCGTGGGACTCTCTCTTCACGGTCCTGGAACACATTGGCCTGGGGACCCATATGTGGTCTTGGATAGAATCCCTTTACTCATCCCTCATGGCCAGAGTGTGCATAAACTGGGTCTGCACACATATGCATTCCAGGTTAGAAACGGAACCAGGCAGGGTTGCGCCCTATCGCCACTGCTATTCATTTTAGCCCGAGAACCATTCCTACAGGCAGTTGGGGACAACCCAGACATCACGGGGGTAATGGTAGGAGCAGACCACCATAAGGTTGCAGCATATGCTGACTATATGCTCTTTTGTCACCAAGCCAGACATCTCTCTCCCAAACATCATGGCGGAGTTTAAGAACTATGGCCAAATCGCAAACCTTAATATTAACTATGCTAAATCCTCTATCCTCAACATTGGTACCCCTGGAGGAGGGCGGACCAGATCAGACGAAACGTTCCTTTCCAATGGCAGGACACTGCTATTAAATAAGGGGATAAGACTGGGCAACCTTCGCTGCGTCCTTCTGCAAGACATACAGAGACACCGAGACATTACTACTAATGGGAAAATCTGGCCCCTGCAGACACTCATGGGTAGACCTAACCACACACCTTTACGACTGACTTTAGATACACCCAAATTAAGAACCACGTCACCGCAATTCCACAACGCCCTGATCTCTATAGGGACCTTACACCCTTTGAACAACTATGCCAGGACCCGGATCCCATGCCCCATAGCATCTCCTACCTTTACTCGATGATATAACAACAGCAGGGACTCCCACCACCCCCCTTCATGTCCAAATGGGAAACACTCACGGAGAATCAATGGCACAAGATTTGTGACCTGGTGCACCATTGCGCAATTGCTAGTAAAACTCCGGAAACGGCCTATAAGGTTCTCACGCAATGATACCGGACACCGGAACGCTTACAGAATATGCACATAAATACCGATGGCCTCTGCTGGAGGTGCGGGAGAGAGGAGGGATCCTTCCTACACATATGGTGGGAATGCCCACTCATAGTACCGTTCTGGGAAAAAATAGCCACCATTGTGGCCCTATTCAAAGATAACGCGCCACCTTTCCGGCCAGCCCCCCACCTTCTGCACCACATGACACAAATTCCAATTTTCATACTTGTGGCAACTGTAAGGCGTGTGGGCACCCCTATAGAGCCCATAAAGATTTCAAAAGTACACAGACTTAGGAAGTCTTTAAAATTAGGGGTAGGATTTCATGTTCCTCCACACATGTTGTGTACCTAAATCACTTGTGGATGTGGTGCACAATATGTTGGGAGGACAGGCAGAAAGGCTAAAGTAAGGTGTTTGGAACACATTAATAACATACGTAAAAAGATTACCACTCACTCGGTTCCAGCACACTGCGGCATGTGTCCCCTTTTTAATAATTATCTTAATTTTATTGCAATAGAACAAGTATATCTTGATAAAAGAGGAGATTTGATGATGAAACTGAGAAAAAGAGAAGGGTTTTGGATTCATAAATTAAAAACTTTACAGCCAAGAGGTCTAAACGTGGATTTTGATCTTGTGTGTTTTTTTGAAATAAGAAATTTACTGTTTTATTCAGACTATATTCTTTTTATACATACAATACAAGGTGGAGTATCTTTCTTGTTTTGATTCTAAATCAATACTTGGACAGGTATCATCCTAAACATAAAATATGACGAGACAGAAAATAGTGCAATATTGCCAGTCTTAAATAATAAAGTGCAAATAGTTGATGAAATAGCACTCACAAACGTAGAGACAATAAATGTAGCTCTAATTTCCAGCTTTGTGAGACATAAAGGTTCCCACTTCCTTCTTTCTGCTGATAGGAGATCTTAAGCAATGGAATATCCTCTCAATGGTAAGTTTTAAAGTGCTTTATTATAAAGTGCACAATAAAATAAAAAGAAAGTATGAAATAAAAACCTTACAGTTTGTAGGCAAGTCCTTTAGTAAAGTTCATAAGGTGCAAAACGCATTTCACCTTGTTTAGAGGCTTCCTCAGTTGCTGTTGTGTTGTATCCTTCAGTTTCCTTTTTAAATGTTCCATAGTTCACGGTCTTCTTTGCCGGCATCGGCTCGTGTTGATACTTCCGCTTCCGGGTTGTGCGTTCCATCGGTGGAACACATGCGTCATATTCTTCGTATTGGAACGCATCCCTGCGTTCTACTGTGATCGCAAGTTATCAATACGCTCTTTGACAGTCTTTTTCAGAGCGTATGATGCTTGGAAAGTGCTTCAATAAATCCATTAAAAGCAATAAAAACAGGCTAAACTTATGTCACAATTGGAGGCAAAGTGTTTACAATCAGAATGTAATATTATTGCAGTAGGTAATAAATAGAAATTAAAAACAAATGTTTGAAGAAAAGTATACAAAGGGAGTGGTGTCCTAAATCTAATTAAAGGGGTAATACCTTAAAAGATTATAAAGTAATTATGATAAAACTAAAAATATGGGGTTTAGAATGATACTTCTTATACATGATATGATTACAAAGGATCTATAACAATATGATAAACCCATAATAAAATACACCACATAGGCAAAAATTGACATATGAAGTAACATGATTAACCCATAATAGGCATGAAGTTGGACATAAATAATGAAAATAGTCCTTCGTGGGGTAATAATAAATATTTAATTTAAAAAAAAATTAGATTTTCTAGAGAAAGTTTCATGTTTTTCTTCTGTTAGAGGCAAAGGGAAGGGGGAATCCATATATTTCTGTTATTTTCATTTTTTTTTAATAAAAACTAACCTTTAAGTTCATTAAAAAAGATTTTTTGTTAAAAATGGCAAACCTCAAAATCAGAGTTTAAACCATAGGGAATAAGGGTTTTAAAATAATAAATAAAACAAATTTCTTCCTTTCTCAATTTTTTTTTATATAATTTCCCCCTCTCCAATCTCTCTTCACTTTTTTTTTATTGCACAAAAAAAACCCCAAAAACTAATTTTCAGGATTTTGATTATGGGTCTGCTTGAAGTGTAGAGATACGCTGTGAGTTTCTAAGCCATTTTTTATGTTTCTGATATGTTCAGCGATTCTAACTTTTAATGGTCGGATGGTCCTGCCTATATAGAGTAGATTACATGGGCATTTCAAGATGTATATAATACCCTTTGAATGGCAAGATAAATGGTCTTTAGCAATATATGTTTTTTTTAATTATGTCTTCTATGTTCTCTAAATGTTCATTATTACTTTTTTGTCGTTTTACAAGGAAGACACATGCCGCAGCCATAAAAGTCTTGTATAAAGTGCTATATTGTACTTATATTGTGCAGATTTATTTTATTTTTTTCTGGGTTTTAACATTTTTCTTTTTAAATACTGTTTTAAGGGATTCTTATTAAGAATTATTTGTATGGAACCTTCTGACTTTACCTGTATATGTTCTATTTTGAACATTAGAAGATAGTAGCACTTATCCATTGTAAAGAGGGTAATTGTAAATCAGAGTATATTTAATCCTATAATATTATGATAATTTTTATAACTTTTCTGATATCGGTATATGTCCCTTTATATCTCCTTAAATATATTTGTGAGTTGTAATTGGGACTTGTAGATTACTTTAAAAATTCCCAGCATGCAGCACTGGCAATGGGATGCAAACACTGTGTCTGACGTCCCCATAATGGAACTCATACACACTACGTTCACTGATGTAATATGAACAGGGAGACGCATGAGCGTCATACGAGAACAAGGTCTGGAATACACTCACATCCGGATGTAAGACAGCTGAACTACTCGTCGCTGGCAGGCTGGAGACAATGGCAGGAAGAACGAAGACCGATATAAAAGAAAAGTGAGTGATGTCCAGGACCCAGATCACATACACGGGAGATCGGATGACAACTGAATCCCTGAGGAAGTCTGGGTAATAGACGGACAAAACACCTAGGGTTTGAGCTACAATAGAAAGTTGTTTGATTTTATTGCTTGATTATTTTTATTTGATATAATAAATTGCATGAATTTTAGCCAGTCACCTGGAAGTGTTTTTCTTAGAATCCAGTGACTACATCTGAGACTTGATACCACTTGAATTTTGAAAGTGTAACCTATTAAAGCACCAAATCCTTTTTATATGGTCTACACTTATTTTTTTCACTCTCTCCTATATTCCCTTTTATCGTGTTTGAGAATTTTTTCAGTCATCATACACCATGTGATGCGCCTACAATCAATGATAATCTTGTGAGTGCATTCTAAAGCGCACGGTTTAAAGGTGTATTCAATATACTACTCTGAGTTTTTCATTTTATTCCACTGTAGACATTTTCAGTGTTTTTAATCCACAGCCAAATTGGACCAGAGACCTGAGAAATTGACTGCCACGCCACCCTGGTACAAGGAACTATCCATTGATGCCTTTTTATACGCTCACAAGTCAAGAAATTTTAACACAAGTCTCAGTCCAACCTTGCCCTCACGCCTCTGGGGACCTCGCAGCTAACCATGGCACTGTTCCCAGACTGAGTGCTGGACCCAATTACCCAATGCACAGCACCAACATGGAGAGGTCACAAAGTACGAGCGGGTATGCTCAAATACACCCATGATATCAGGGCCCTGCTGCAACGCCCCTTAAGTCACCAGATGGTGTCCATGAAATCGGCTCCACCTGCTCGGAGTTACTCCTGGTAGGACTGGGAGACTGACATGGGCCCCAGTCACCAAATGGACGGCAAACTGAAGGGTATGAATTCGTCCCAGCCACTAAACGGGACATTCGACAATTGATGCAGGAGATGAAGCAAATATATAATACAGACATAAATTTTGCACAGACGGCAATGCAGGCAGCACACGCATGGTTACAGGCCTTGAAAGAGGACATTTGGATTTATGCCAGGTAGTCGAAAGTATGGAGGATAGCCTGCAACAACCACAGTCTACTAATACTGTATTCCAAACTACACAAGACACTATGGAGGACCGCAATCGGCGCACAAGTATTAAAATCCAAAGGATTCCAGACAATCGGGCCAACTGAACTACCACATTAAATGAGAGGATTCCCTACTGCACACACAGGCTAAAATGCTTGAATTTGATGGTCATGAGGTTAAATATATAATTGACGATAGAAAGGAACTAGCTATAATTTGCTAAATCTTGTTAAACACTAGAAGTATTACTGCCACCAGCACTTGGGTACCCCTGACAAATTGTATGTACGAAGGTCAGGGAAACCGCCAGATAGTTTCTATCCAAGGTGGAGAGATGTATTGTGTTTTGATAGTTATGCATGTTTTATGTTTTTTGTGTAAGTGTACATGGGTTTACACTGAGGGGAGGAGTGGCGCGCTGTGGGGTTGGAGGGATGAGTCAGGAGATCGAAGTCTGAGCAGTCCAGATGAGACTATGTATGGAAGTTATATCCATTACATTAATGTCAATTAAAATATCTTCCAGAAATGCCCAGTGATTGAATAATCTGATAAAAAGGGGTAGCTTGTATAAGAAACTGATAGAAGACAATATTGATATGTATACTTCACACAGGAAACCCATTGGAAAGACAATACCCAAGACAAAGGGAAATTTTCTAGATATCTAACTGCACTGAGTGCTAACTTGAGGGGGGGAGAGAGGGATAGCTATTTGTTAAATAAAAGTCAAGCTTGAACTTTTATTCATAGAGAAATTAATATTAGGTACTTCATGATATGCAAATTAAACGATAAAATATTGACTCTAGTAAATGTGTATGCTCCAAATAAATTCTCGAAAATATTTTATGTAACAAGATAGATAAAAATCAAAAAAAGGTATATTATTGATAGGGGAGATTGGAATACTATTCCTGTAAAAAAAAAAAAAAAAAATAATTAAGGGCCGAATGGCTTTAGGACACTTTCAATCTTTATGGTCTCTATGATATATGGAGAGTTCAACACCCAAGCGATAAAGATTATACTTTTCATTCTAAAATCTATAACTTTTTTTCTGACGGACTCAAATCTGGTTAATTTCATAGACTCTAAGATAGGCCCCATTAGTTGGTCTGATCATGCCCCAATTGAGGTCAAAATTAGGAATGAGTCGGCATATAAAACTAGTCATCAATGGAGAATCGATTAAACGATTTCACTAAATAAGGAGAATAGAGACCGATTAGATCTTCTTGCCAAGGAATTCCTTGAATTTAATGATAATGGTAATGTTTCCAATGAAACCCTATGGGCAACATTTAAATGCATAATGAGAGGTAATTTAATTCAACTGGAAGCAAGGGGAAGAAAGAAAAATGGAGCTGAATTATCAGACATATTAAAAGTTAGCCAAGACTGAACAAAATAAAAAATAAAAATAAAAAAATAAAACCTTTCTACAGAATTAGCTATTCAAATAAAAACAATTCAACAGATACATCTATTACTTACAAATAGAGTAAAACAAATTATTTTATCTTGTAAACAAAAATGGTATAGTAGCAATAAAGTAGGGAAGTTATCAAAAAAAACGTACAAATCAGAAAAAAAAATAAACATTCAATAAAAAAAAAACAAAACAAAAAAAACAATTATAGAAGGAACTAGAACCCTCCTTTCTCCCCTACAAATAGGGAATGCTTTCACTAATTACTATTCATCGTTATATAACTTATCACAAAATCACTAAAAGGAGTTACTCTTTTTTTTAATAAAATTAGCCTACCTCAAATTAATCCAGATAAATTAGCTGAATTAAATATATAGATTGAAGAAATCAGGATAGTAATAAACGTATCTAATGGAAAAAGCACCAGGTCCACATGGCTTTACAGCCGCTTTCTTTAAAGCATTTGAACCTATAATATCTCCTTTAATACACAGATGGTTTAGCGAACTTAATTCACCAAAAAACATTTCTTCTGAGTTAAGTGCAATAATTACACCTATTCCCAAACCTTCGAAAGACCTAGCCATGGCACTATATAACTTCCCCTAAAGCAAGAATTTACAGCAATGGACTGAGTACACATTGGTTCGATATTAGGAACGGAACACGTCAGGGTTGCCCTTTGGCTCCCCTGATTTACCTTTATCGAACCTCTTGCAATGTTAATCAAAAAGTCTGCAAATATTACAGGGATACCAACAGGTGAGAAGGAACAAAAAAATAACGTTATTTGCAGAGGATATAATAGTAACCCTAACTCACCCAGAAACTTCTATTCCCTCAGTAATGAAATGCATTGAGGATTTTAGTTGTCCTTCAAATAACAAATTTACAAAAAAAAAAAAAAAAGATAATGTATCGAAATTTAACTCAAGAACAGGTGAAATCACTTCAATTTAAATATAAATACAACTGGGACTCACAAACAATAAATTACTTAGGAACCCTAATAAATTTTTTCTATGGAAACTTGTGTAAATTTTAACTATATGAAGCTACTCAAAGATCTAAAAGATCAGATTAAAAAAAAGGGACAACTTAATACTTTCATGGATGGGTAGATTAAACACAAAGGCATATTTGATGGCAAAACTTGAATATCTATTTCGTACAATTCCAATAAGAGTAATCAAACAAAATTCTGAAAATGTTTGACAAATTATTTTATTCCTTTGTATGGTCAGATAAAAAACAAACAAACAAACAAGAATCAATCGAAAAATGATGATACACTTGAGAGGGAAGATAATTATGGATTAACTGAATGTTGGGAAATGATGAAGTAATGTTTTCCCATTTCTTGGATTGGGGTAATGGAAAATTTAGAGATAAATAATGATACAAGATAAAGAACAGTGATTTTTCCTTTTTTGGTCTGGACAGCAAAAGATTTATAAATTTAAGAATCGATAATATTAAAAAAATTTTAAATCAATTGAACCGAGAAAAAATTTAAAAAATTATATATATATTTATATTTTCTTGGCTCATAATCAAATTCTCTCTAAAGCTCCATTAGGAATGACTAAACGATTTATAAAAGACTTGTATTTAATCGCGTGGTTAAGAAAAAATATTGTAAAAATTGGCCAATTGATATCCAATATTTCTCCTAATACTTTTTATGAACTTCAACAGAAATATGATATGTCTAATAAAGAAATATTTACATATTTAAGAATTGTCAACTTTCTTAAATCAATCCAAATAATAGATCAGTCTCCTTTGGATATGATCTTGTAAGGGTCGCAGCCTTTAAGATCAGCCAAATCAATAAATCTACCCCAGAAATCAAAATAAATACCATCTTAAAATGGGAAGACCTAGATTGTACCATCCTTTATCACTTATGGACAGAGTCTACAGACGATCTTAAAAAGTCAGTAGATTGTATCAATATTTTAGAAAATTTCTTTAAAATTTTAAATAGATCATACTTAGTCCCTTCCAAATTATGTAAATTTAAGCCTCAAAATACAAATCTTTGTTGGAGATGTAATGGGGCAGTGGGAACTTTAAAACATATATGGTGGGACTGCTCAATCTTAAGTTAGATTTAAAAAAAAGACCTTGTACTACACCTCTCTAAAGAATTAGACCTAAGGAGATCAGATTTGACCATTTCGAAATTTGTTTCATATAAATATTAAGAGTCTAAGGAAATATAAATATGAAAAATACCTAATGATAAACATACTAATGGCAATAAAGATGTGTATCTCAAGATATTGGAATACAAATATTCCGTCTAACAGAAATTTTAGCCCAAATTAACCACCAAGGAGTTATGGTTTTTCTTTAATAACAGCAATATTTCGAAATATATAAAAAAAATTGGTACAGATGGTTTAAATATTATAAAAGGTTTGATAGATGAGCTATTTGACTGGGCATGAGAGGTGAACTTATGGTCGCGTCTGGTTTGCGCTTGATCATTCTTAATTATTTAACACTAAACGATATTCTCCTCTCAGTCCCCGTCGCGCGTTTCAGGGGTTGCCCCCCCCCCGCCCCTCGCTAGATGGTAATAATTTGTACATTGCATGACATGGATAACTCCATACAATAATGACAAACACTAATGAATAATGCAAAAAGGTAATGTTTACCTAAAGTATGATTCATCACTGTTACATGGACACTTGATTGTGTTTTTATTTTTATATGGAAATAGAATAAAAAGTTTAATAAAAAAATCTTGAATTTGATTTTGCATCAAAGCCAAACAAGCACCTCCGCCAGCTCCACGAGACGTCAGTCTGGTTTCACTCAATGCCAGACAAACACCGTATTTTGGCAGCGGTTAGGGGAAAGACCCCATTTGATTTTGAATCATCGTAACTTACCTTTTTCCAAGGCATCAACCAGAACAATTACAGAGAAAGTCGTTACACTCAGTCACCACAGAACTCCGCAAAGCCAACATGTAATACAGATGGCTACTGCAGAGAACCTTGGCGGTTATTGGAGACATTCTGAAGCTCTCTATTTCAGAGGCTCCAGCCTTCTTACAAACCCTGGGACTGCAGCTGAGAACCCCATCACCAGAGAAACCACTGTGACGGACCGCCTGGCACTCCGAGTGCCTCATGCCAATTGATGCTCCTAGTGCTCACTGACGAATTCCAGCACTCCAGACCCCACTTCCAGCAATGCGGCTGCGCCGGGGTCTCGCTGTCCTTCACCCACCCTGGACCCAACTTGCAGTGGGAAGACCTCTCCTACTCCCAGAGAGCGTAGCAGGAACAGCTCTTAGAGCTAGTGATTAAAATTCCTGGGGAATTTAGTGATATAGCAATCCCAGGATAGATGCAGCCATTTCCCCCCACACTAGATCAGACTGACTACGTTGAGGGTAAGCAGGAACAGAATTTTAATGGAGGCACACTGGACTTTTATTCAAATTTCCCAACAAGGGTGACACCCATGTGGACCTTGGTGGGCACAGGGACACAAAGTGAAAAAAAAAACCCAATAAAAACCAGAGTCATACAGTGAGACACTCCCATACACAAACAATAGAATCCCTCCTCTGTATCAGGAACTGTCCTAATCTAACCCAATTATCTCCAAGCACAGAAAAACATGAAACCCCATAAAAGTTACATCCCCTGATATCCAAAAATCACCCAGATCGGTTCAGGAATTTGTGGAAGTCAGTTTTGACCAACCGTGCACATGGTCCTATGCCCAAGACTGTTCCAGGGAAATCAGTGCTAAGAGTCAGTCAAGTTCGGTAGTCTGTCACAGGTTTCCCTGCAGGGCCCATAGGCTGTGGGCAGGAGGCTGGCAAACAGGTCCCTCCAAGTACAAGTGGTGATGTTACTTTCGCCACAACCACCTACCTCCCATTAATGGGATTCTAAGAGAACTGTCCCATTCATTCCTATGAGCAGCAGGAGAAAGGAAGCAGAAACCTGAGCACTTAATCTAAAGCATTGGTCTGTATGTGCCACCAAGACATGCTAGCTCATTTGTTATTCCCAAGTGCTTACTTTTGTTTGATTTTTGCCTCTCCTCTCTCAGCTGACTAAGATCCCTACAGGGGGCTTTACCTTACCTCACCCACCTAGTGATCTTTTGGTTAGGGGTTGATATTAACCCTTGATTAGCAAGATACACACTCTTCATGTACCCTCTATTGGCTCTGACAGAATCCAGGACCTACACTACTGGGCCTCTCCGGTATTAACAGGTAAACCTTTACTCTTGACACACAAATGTCATCAATCTCCATTGTAAGTCCTTTCCCCACACGTTTCCTTTATAACTAGGGTTCTAGATGGATTGCATTAAATTTCCAGCTCATAGGCGCACAAGCTATAGAGGTCACACTCACCTTATACAAAGTTACCCATAACCTTGCATTATTAAAAAAAAAAAAAAAAATTAGGAAGACAATAGGTCCAGTTAATGACAAATGGCACTAAATTTAATCTTATACAATTTGACTTTAGAAGGTAGAAAAGTTGACATTTAAGGTAGCACAGACGCAATAAAATGGTTTTATTTTAGAACCCTTAAACAACTTTAAGAAATGTAATAAAGTGTGGTACATTTTATGCAAAATACATTCATACATGCAAGTGCCCACTTATGCATATTTTGGAAAACTATATAATTGCCAAAATAAATGCAAGAACGGTATTTTAAAAACTTGCATCTTCACAGAAGGATTTTATCCAAAGTGATTTCTAAAACAGTAATGTTGGCAGTGTTCTATTTGGGCAAAAGAGGCGTCTCAAATATATACACATTGGTTCATGGCGGAAAAAAGACAAAGAACCTCCAGTATCTTCTTACATCCATTCTACCGATTTTCATGCAGTCATTTAATAACAGACAGCCAACAGACCAACAAGAGCTACAAACTCAAAAAACAAAAAATTACATAGAAAGCCACTTTAGACAGACATTAAAAAGGAATTTACCCATAAAAGAAATTAGATAATACATTTTTATAAAGGCACCTATACCTAACATAGGTACGAAAAACAAATCCCTGCAATAGTGCATATCAATGTCAGTTGGATTGATTATTCTGCAGATCCTATTCATGCTAGAGAAGACAATTTAGTATCACAATAACTGCTTGTACACCATCTCCACGTATCCATTGATTTGATAGCTGTTGTATGTGCCTGTTTAAGTACTGAAGGAACTAAACAGTTTTGTTTAAAACTGTAACACGCCTCAGGTCAGAAATTGAAAAAAAGATACATTTTCTAGATCAGACTAAACAGACGATAAGGAGGACGTTATATAAAAGCTTGTTTCTCAATTTAGATTGTTTATATTTTTATTCACCATGTGCTCAGTGAAAGACTAATGCATTGTGTACCAGACCAGCTAGAAGCTATAGGTGCTACATGATGGCAGGTTATATATAGTCTTCACCATTTAAAAGTTATTTCTTCATTAGTATGTTCTATCCATGTCACAGGAGGGTGTTTGAACAGTGCAAGAATCCCTCACAGTTAATATAATTAGAACACTTTAGTGGCTCCTCAGAATTCACCCCAAAAAGTCCAAAGTCAAAAGAGTCAGTTCTTGAAGCCTCCACATCGACCAGCTTTTATAATGAAGTCCTTAAGCAGCATCCCATCAATTTGCCAGAATGCTGGGGTCTGTGTGACACCAGTCAAGTGATTGACACAGAACTTGAAGCAAAACTCTTCCAGATCCTGCAAATGAAGACAAAAGTCCATGGTCACATTAACATACTGAACACTTCTGATTATGACTAATGTCTGCCAGCATATTGAAGACTAAGGCAGTCTACTGTGCCGCTGTACAGGTATGAGTACTTACCTGGTGTATGTGTGTAGAGGGAGGAGATAATTTTTTAAAAAGCAATAAAACCAGATACATGCAGATATACCACACTCCTAGGTGATAACCAGCACCCTGTAATTTAGTTTCTCATGCCAAGCACGTTTATTTTCCTTTCACATGCACTGTACCCGGTGTATTAGTCAATGATCTATGGGATGGGGTGAACAGGGGTTGTGTAACTAGTTCCCAAGTCACAGGTCTAGCAGTACATGGTAGGACTCCGCTCTGCTCAAGCCCACACAAGTGGAGTCTGGAAAATTAACACCCTACACTATTCAAGGCATCTGATGGCTTTGGCACCATGCCACAAGAGACCACTGTCAACCTCTATTATATACAGCCTGCCCCTCAATCAGAAAGACTATCACAGCAATTGGTGCCTGTCAGGCAATCTGCCCTCTGTAATACCACAATCAGTGTTTACTAAGCCAATGCTGGACTGTCATCCAACCTGGAGGTCTATTCAAACATTGAGGTTTGTTTTGGTTAGACTGTTACATGGAATTCGGGTTAGACAAGGTTAGAAATTGCATAATTGACACTGGTTACCATGTCAGTGTCACTTCAGAGTTTCTGGGAAACCAGCAGAGATGCATGCATTTAGTTTTACTCTGCTGCATCTACAGATTATGGTAATACATCACCTCATTGAAGTGGTCTGGGTGCAGTATCCCAGTCCCGCCAACCCTGCAATATAAAACACTGTCTGACAGCCACTTCCTGCTGTTTCACATAGATTGACACTGCATGAGGACATCCTATGGGGAAGTTCTAATTTGTGAGCGGCACTCTCTCATTAGGTTCCCTGTCGTTGGAGGTGAACAGGGGGGTCCATGGGGACACTATACTGTTAGGGAAACATATACAAAGCTGTATTCCCAACACTAGGCTTTCTTTAAAGCATTTCAGCTTATTGAATGCGTGTCCTCTTTCTTCATTTTACAATTTGTGCAGAATTCAATAGAAATTGGCACTTTTAGTACTTAACCTTGTTAACCCCTCCCCTAGCTGTCAGACAAGTCCAGTTACATCCTGGTTGTTTAGCTCAGTGGAGCTAAACTCAAGAGGCAGCAATTACTCAAAGTACCTACCTTGCAGACCTCAGTAAGGAGTCTGATCGGGCTGAGAAAGAAGGCATTGGGGTGCATCTACTAAACCATGTGTTTTATTTGACCTGTGGAGTTTCCCTTTATATAGCAGACCAGGAGTCTGATTCAAGCAAGCTCTCTGCACCGGTAGTAACAGCCCCTAAACTCCAACCAACTAGAGACACTTAATGAGCCCTCAAAGCATAGCTACTACCACGAGCTGTAGTGGTTATGTTGCCTTGGTGTGGTTCCTGGTTCTTTATCAAGCCATCGTAGGAGCAGTTTTGATATAAACTATGGCTCTTAGGACACAAACAGCCTCCATCTCTGCTGCATTAACATAGAACACATCCACATTGATATCCATTTTGTCTAATGTAGTGAACATTGATTCCAGGTTAGAAAAGTGACATTGATAAGGTCAATTCTGTATGGTTAATGCAGCCGAGCTGGAATAGTCCCCAAGTAACAAGACGAACCTGGTTTATTTCAAACTGCTCCTAAAAACATTAATATCAAGAATAGGTTTGAGATTAACAGGGAAGACTTTAAAGTTAATCCTTATTACAATATACCCAAAATATGCAGAAAGATTACCTCTGCTTCATACCGAACCGCAGCAGAAAGTAAAAGGAATGCATTTTCAACAGTTATCCCTCTCTTGATCAGATGTTGACATAACTTCTTTAGCCTATTTTCACAGTAAGATGTAGCAAGATCCAGAAGTCCTAAAGATGTAGAAGTGAGAACAAAAATGAATACATCAATAAAGCCATAAATCTAGTGCTCCACAAAGTACTTTAAGGTAGGGAGTGGTGACTGTCAGAAGGGTTAGGGAGCAATGAAACCCCCTATTGGTCTGGCAGGATCATATTGCATATCTGGCTGTGCAGTATGTGCTTCTCAAGGCTATTCCAGTTCTTGGATAGCATCAGTAGCATGCTGCTGGTGGGTAGAGAGGAGAGCGTGTTCTTTGCATAGTTGTCCACTCAAACAGTATGGTAGATTCCTTGTACCATATCCACAACAGTAAGTGTTCTATTGGTTATGGTGCTCTTTGTCCCATTTAATTAATTTGATACCCTGTTTTAATTAGATTTCCCTCCAACAGTGGGATTTGTGAAGAAAGTCCATGTAGGCAGTTTTTTCCCACAAGATAAAAACACTACATTAACAAAGATACCTATAGCATCTTCTGGTGGTAGGTCCACAACATCTGTATACAAATACTCCAGAAAGGCTCGATACACAGGATATGAAAACTGGTCAATTTCTATTACTTCCTTTGCGTTTTCATTCCAGTGGGATGAAAACATTGTACGGAAATGTTCACACCTGGATTAGAAATATAGAATACAGATCATGTATAATATTAAGAAGTCACGTTATGCATGTATTATGGTGACCACAACTTGGATAATCCAAAGTGCAGTGTTTATGTAAATATTGTTCAAATATTCAAACATTTTAAGTTCTAGTTAAACGCTCAAGTTGCCTGTATGTTTAAAACCAGTCATACTAATAGCTATTACGGACTAAAGAGAATAATTGCTCCCAGAGAACCAGGAGAAGCCCCTTTGTTGGACCATAGGACCTTCCAATATTTGACCGGCAAAAGCCACTTTCACACTGAAACAATTTTGCGCTTGGTCCTCGTGTGCGGTCAGTCAAGACTACCCCGGTGGCAACTGGACAATTCCTTATGGATCCAGGCGCTATTTGGACAACTTGGGAGCTCGGGCAAGAGCTATCCAGGGATGTCGGATATGTGGGGTTCCTAAGTGTTTTAACTAGGTTTTGGTGAGTTTTTCATTCTGTATCCGGGAGATAATTGATTTAGCGGATAGCAACTCAATTATTTTCCAGACACCAGGGCGGGTGCTATAGGTGTTGAATGGAGACCCTGTGCTGGGAGTGTGCATAAAAGGCTGAATTTGGCTCAATAAGATCAGTTGTACTCAGAACTACGTTGTCTAGTTACTGGGGGGAGAGTTATGATCAGTGACCAGTGCGGCTTCTAGATGCAAGAAGGAAGAGCGTAGATACAGTTGGGGGATTGGAGCTCTGTACACCCCTCTGTGTAGATTTGTGAACCTGGTTTCAGAACCAATCCAGAGCTTCCAAAAGTATCACAATCTTACAAATATGACTAAAAGCCATATACCTTATTTTCAATACTGCTTTATGAACATGAATGTCTTTCCCTTCAACTCTGAACCTCAAATCAGATGTTTCTTCTCTATCAAATTCTCTTTTTAGGGATTGTGCAACTGTTAAGGAGTCTTCTTGCTCTAGGAAAGAACAAAAAATATAAATATGGAATTCCTAATATATCATCGTTTAATATCCATGGCTCAGACATTTTTGTATAATCTGACATGATCCTGCATTTTGTAAATCACCTACACATTTGATTTGTTGGACAAAAAGCCTTAAGACTTATAAAAAAATATATATATATTAAAGGAACACTATAGTCACCTAAATTACTTTAGCTAAATAAAGCAGTTTTAGTGTATAGATCATTCCCCTGTAATTTCACTGCTCAATTCACTGTCATTTAGGAGTTAAATCACTTTGTTTCTGTTTATGCAGCCCTAGCCACACCTCCCCTGGCTATGATTGACAGAGCCTGCATGAAAAAAAAACTGGTTTCACTTTCAAACAGATGTAATTTACCTTAAATAATTGTATCTCAATCTCTAAATTGAACTTTAATCACATACAGGAGGCTCTTGCAGGGTCTAGCAAGCTATTAACATAGCAGGGGATAAGAAAATCTTAAACAGAACTTGCAATAAAGAAAGCCTAAATAGGGCTCTCTTTACAGGAAGTGTTTATGGAAGGCTGTGCAAGTCACACGCAGGGAGGTGTGATTGGGGTTCATAAACAAAGGGATTTAACTCCTAAATGGCAGAGGATTGAGCAGTGAGGCTGCAGGGGCATGTTCTATACACCAACACTGCTTCATTAAGCTAAAGTTGTTCAGGTGACTATAGTGTCCCTTTAATATTTCTACCCACTCTAGAAAAGTAGAAAAAAAACTCTTTAGGTCTAGGACTTGCATGGTCATGCTCCTGAAAGGTGACCAGACCGTGGAAGGTATTGTAAAATTACAGTATTCTCCATCTATTGCACGAAGAGAGAATTTAGTTACAGTTCGTTAGTAAAGAGTCTCACCTACAGAGAGCATCCGCCACATAACAGGTGGGTTAGAAAAACAGGCAAATACATCGTCTGTACAGGTGAAGTGGGTGAGTGTCGGAACAAGGACAGCCTGACCCCGACATAGACCCCACATGTGAACCTGCCCACTCTGGGATTTCGCAGCAGAGGTGTTCGAAGAATGACAGGCTGCAATCTCCACCATCCTGCAGAACAGAATAAAACTGTAAACACCATGTAAAAAACATGGGATACCAAGCCACTGGAAAAACATGACATACAAGCTTTGCTATCAAATTATTGCACATGCAAGACAGACATTTACTAAATGATTTATAGTCCAAGTACCCATGATCTCATACATATCCATTGAGTTTGGACTGGATGGAAAGACGTTGCATTATGTAGCCATGCTGTGTGCGGAAGCCTGTCGAGAACAACCTGCAGGCAAGATTTAACCTATTTAACTTTGTGATTATTCCTCATGTCTGAATCTAGATATTTCAATAAAAGCCTGATGTTCTCCAGATAGACTTGCAGGGCCTGTACCTTTACAGCAGAAAACCTCTGACAGCTATTACTTTTGCGGTGTTACTACAATATATAGCAAACCATTACCTTTCATTTGTAGTGACCTTAATGGGAGAAAGTTGATTGATTTTATTTCCAATTCCCAACTGTCCATGAGTGTTGGCACCCCATGCATATAGCATGCCTTGATCTGTTAATCCCAGAGTGTGGGCATGACCAAAAACCACCTACAAAATTGGAGAGGAAAAAAAACGTATATCTATTCCCAACACAAAGCATACCAATAACTTTACAATACTCAGAGAAAGCCTGAACATTGAATGGACAGTATAGTCACCAGAACAACTACAGCTTATTGTATTTGTTCTGGTGAGTAGAATCATTACCTTCAGGCTTTTTGCAGTAAACACTCTTTTCAGAGAAAAGAAAGTGTTTACATTACAGTCTAGGGATACCTCAACTGGCCACACATGGCTACTAGAGGTGTTTCCTGGGGCAGTGCTGCACAGTGTGCAACACTGACATTCAGTGTCTCCACCCTCTGCATGGAGATACTGAACTTTCCTCAGAGATGCATTGATTTCAAGCATCTATGAGATTCTGATTGGCCAGAGCTGTGTTTGGCTTGTGCTGGCTCTGCCCCTGTGCTGCCTCCTTGAAAGTCTCAGACAATCCAATGCTTTCATATGGGAAAGCATTGTGATTGGCTTTGATCAACACTTCCGATGTCAGTCAAACAAGCAGATCAGGGGCAGATCCAGCACCACCAGACTGGAATAAAGGTGAGATTTTTACTATATTTAGTGGGGCAAGGGGGAGGAGGCAAATTGTATTTAACACTATAGGGTCAGGAATACAGGTTTGTGTTCCTGACCCTATAGTATTCCTTAAACCTAGGATCAAGAAGCTTTTACTCTAGAATTTAAAAAATATATCCTTGAATATTATGTTTTTGCAATTACTCATCCAGATGCTGTTTAAACATCTGTACAGACTCCTAAAACCACTTCAGGCAGAGAATTGCACATCTTTATTATTCATACAAAAAAACCTTTCCTTTTCCTTAGACTACATTTTTTTTCTAGTCTAAATATGTGACCTCATTTCTAGACCTATTTGCAGTAATCAATGTTTTCAGAGAAAAAAAGCAGGCAGATCAGGGGAGAGAGCCAGCAGCAACAGACTGGAATAAAAGTAATATTTTATTATATTTAGGGGAAAAGGGGGAGCCAGGGGTGCTAAACTGTGTTTTTAACACTAAAGGATCAGGAATACATGCTTGTGTTCCTGACCCTATAGTGTTAACCCAGTTCAATTACAACATGTATACATGGCCAGCAAGTGTAACAATCTTACCTGAATGATGCAAACATTCTGCACAAACACCACTTTGCAAGGTGTGAGCTGGTTTCCATTGCTTCCCAATCCTAGTTGACCACTGCCATTAAAACCCCAGCCATACACCTAAATATATATAGAAAGATTACAATTTTTAACTTTGGATGCAAGACTTTGAAAAGTCACAACAACCCAAAGACAAGAGTATTAAGACACCCAATCTGGTCACCTGACATTGGTCTTAACAGTAGCATTGGGACCAGCAAAGAATGCTACTATTGTCATAATTCATGTCGATTTTATTATGTCACTACTTGTGTTACAGGGTGGAATTCAGCACAAGGTTATATGGCTGCTTGCTTTCCACACTAGACCTTGAGACAAAAAAAAAAAATGATATACCTCTGCACGATAAAAGATTAGGTATGAAGTTCGATGTGATAACTGGTTAAATTTTAGCTCTACTCGTGCTTTTTTTTAAGAGCCTTTTTCATGTTTAATATTTTAAGTCTGTTTTACACTATACAGATTTTCATACACACTCTTTTGGAGTGTAAAAGTTAAGACCAACTTTGGAAAATGATGGCCATCCAATTTGCAGAATAGCAGCTAATTTGCCAGCTTTATTATAAACAAGAACTGGTCCCATGAATACAAATCCTGCACATGTGCATTTTGTAGGTTTTTGCAGTGTGACTTTAATGATCTACTAGGACTTACTTGTCCATTGTCTGTCATAGCCACTGAGCAGGTCAGTCCAGCTGTGATACCGGTCACCATCTTATTGTGCAAATGGCTTGTTACTTTGCGTGGTGTTGGCTGGTTTGTAGTGGTCCCACAACCAACCTGTCCACAGTTATTGTAGCCCCACGCAAATACCTAGGAAAAAAAAAAAAAAACAAGAGGATTATAAAAACTATATTTGAAATGTTAACAAAAACAGAGGTTTGGGTTTGTTTGAAATCTTATTACAAACCATACCTCATAAGCATGCACACATACAGGGACGTTTAGTTTTGTATTGCATTGAAATACCTCAATTAATTTTCCTGTCTACTCCCTCACTGGTCCTCCACAAAGAATGTTTCCTACCCTACTCCTCCTCCAATACAAGGTAAGCCCAACCCCTAATTTCAATTCATGCTCCAGTACAGTTAAAGGACCACTATAGGCACCCAGACCACTTCAACTTAATTAAGTGGTCTGGGTGCCAGCTCTAGCTAGGTTTAACACTTTTTTTCTATAAACATAGCATATTTAACCCTTTTTTCTTTAAATATAGCATAACATTGTGAATGCTTTCCTATGGACTGGATGAATGTGCGCGCGGCTCCCTCGCCCAGCGCTGGAGAAAGAGGTAAGTTTAACCCCTTCCACTCCCTAGAGCCCGGCGGGAGGGGGACCCTGAGGGTGGGGGCACTGGAGGCACTGTTTTCCTGGCACTATAGTGCTCCTTTAAAGGAACACTTTAGTCACCACAACAATATTCGTATAAAAAAAATTTGGTGTATAGATCAAGCCTCTAAAGCAGGCCTACACAACCTGCAGTCCCACAGATGTTTTGAATTACAACACCCATGATTCTTTGAATGAAAAAATAGCCAGGGAATCATGGGAGCTGTCATTCAAAACAATCTGGGTGGGGGGGAAGGGGGGGCTGCAGGCCTGCTCTAAAGTCTTGCTGGTCAATTCTCTGCCATTTAGGAGTTAAATCCATTTGTTTCTGTTTATGCAGCCCTAGCCACACCTCCCCTGGCTGTGACAGACAAAGAGGACTCTTTACAGGAAGGGTGACACCATGGCTGCATAAACAAAGGGATTTAACTCCGGTCCGAGAATGGACCACAAAAACCACTTCATTAAGCTAATCAGTGTTTTGGTGACTAGATAGTGACCCTTTAAGGGATGCAAGAACACATTAAGGAATATTTTAGAGTTGTAATAGCATGCAATGCGCTTTTTCCCCCCCTTTATTTTTGAAGGTGCATTGTTAATTACATAGGTCAGTAATGCCAAAGGAAATTACAGTAGATTATCGGTGACATTTTGGTGACAGATTCAAGATGCGTTGCTTTTTTTGGATTAGGAATTCAAGAGTAAACAGGCGTAGTGAGAAAAGAAAAGGAATCCACAGGTCATACATGCTGCATAGAACATTTTAGCTTGAGATGTTACTAGGTTTGGTCATAGAATGCAAGTACACACTATTGTCTCAGACAGGCTTGTTTTGCCCCAGAAGCTGATAACCGGTGAGTATAGCCTATGATGCATATAAACATGGTGAGGGCACTTGATGGGACTTGCATATGTTTAAAGTGGCTAGTTACTCATGGGTCAATGTTTGCTGAAGCTGGCTGTTTTCTTTTACCATTGCTATTGCCAGGAGCTTAACAGATAGGACTGTACTATCACCTGCTGCAAAGACTACCAGAAGGTGAGCCTAGGTTGAACTATGGTCTGAGTTAAGCTTAATGCTTATGGTTAACAGATTAACCCTGTCAGGGGAATCATGTTAAGGCGTTAGATTGGCTAATTTAGGGATCGTGTCCACATTTCAAACTTGGCATTGCAGTCCATTATTAAAGAGCTAGCATATGCTTAGAGTCCTGAGAGCACTCGCTTATGATTTAGGAACACCCTGACACCCAGCAGCAGGCAGTTAAATACTCAGACTCCATGGAAGGATGTTAGGCAGGATCTGCACCCTCAGTGAGGCCAGAGCTGTTTTCTTAAGTCCTCGCTGCCTGGGGTCCGTAGTGTGGATGTGTAAGGCTGGTATGTCCCTCCGTGATAAGGAGTTTACCACTGCAGCTATCCTCTAGCCGTTGGTGTCCTCCCTGCGGTCTGTCCTGTCAGGATATTTATATTGGCAGACATTTTGTGCCAAGATAGAAATTAAAAGTGTATATTGTCAGAGTCACTCAGAACAGAGCGGACTCCATTTTGGATTTCAGACAAGACAGACAAAATTTATTTTCTTTCTGTAACTAGCCACTAGCCTGAGCTAAGGAATGCATTATGTAAACAACCAAAATGATAAGCAATGAAGCAGGGGGATGGAATGCTCTGTTTAAATGTTAATGGAATAGAAATTATTTTAAACACAGACACTAGTGACAGAGAAGACTAAGTAATTAATTTTACTCTAAATTTTACAAGGTCCCATTGCAAGTAAGGGGTGAAATTGAGTTTAGAACTGTCAATTTTAGAAATTACGATCAAAGTAGTTGCCACAAAGACTAAGGCAAACACTTTGAACTGACAGCAAATTTAAGTTATGGTAGTCATTTTAGATAAGCCAAATGACGTCAAAATCGTCATCAGGAAAAGTTAACTCTTTCCTGGATAAGAAGGTTTAGTGAGGCGAGACTGCCCTCTATGGATCAAATATCGAAATTGCGATCTGCAGGTTGACCACACCTACAGTTCCCTATTGGCCTTAACTAATGACGTACAGAGAGTCTGGCAATTTAAAAGTTAGGACAAAGGGAAGAGTAGGTTAGTTTAGGCATTCAGATTCAGACATGGAGAGAGATCCAAGACAACTCAAGAAACTCCTTGACACTTAGAATTTTACTGTTACTTTCTAACCAACATCACTTTTCTCTATTACTTACACACCTCCATACAACCATACTCGCATTCAAGTTCCTGGGACTACCTACTCATCTGATGAGAACATCTACATAACTGGTAATTATGCTGGTTTTATTTAATTAATTTAAATTAATTAAAAATTTACTAATAGCATGATATAAGACTGGATAAATCATGGTCAGATTTCAATAATTGAGAAATCTTAGTTAACTAATATAGTTATAACACTCCATTTTGCAGGTGGAGTCAGATAATTACATAGTACTGGTATCTTACCACGTGTTGGCATACCGCTGTTTTTATCCATGTGTATTGATTTGCTCTAAAATAAGATCGTATATCTTAGGTAGAGTTAAATTCGGCTTTTGTAAAAATCTGGTAGATTATTCTTATTGGATGGTTCCAGGAAATGATTAATGAGCTGGTTTGAATGTTATTTTAATTGAAAATTACATGAGAATAGGATATTCTATGCCTAGGAGGATCTAGCTAGCATTGAAAGGATTACTCAGTTGATTTAACTGTTAGCCAAGGTTTTATTGCTTTTCGCTGGAAGTTTAGCTTTCTGTGTCTGAAGTACCCTCATAAATCTTGTTAAGTCTTGACAGTTGATGCAGTTAGCCTTTGGATTGTTTTAATATTGCCATTGTATTACATACTTATGTTATACTAAATATTCACTGATCATTATCATGCATGCTGCCTAATATTATTTAGTCACAATAAATTATATCTATTTTTATAACAAATTGTTATTTTATTTGTATGGAATACATTTCACTTACATGATAACGATCTCTAAGATCTAAGAATTGAAATAGTGGGCAATTCTCAACTGTATAATATTATCATCCCATAAATATCCCCACAGTCCGCAGAGGGTCGCTGTGCTGTTGTGGAGGTGTTGCGGGCCTGATCCGTGGGACAGGGCGATGAAGTGCTCTCTGTGCAAATCTTCTGGACAAGTGTCTGAGTCTGAGTAGCTGGGTCTAAGCTTCGTGTGTCAGCGTGTAACTGCTCCCGCCATGTCGCTGTGTGTACACTTAGGACTTTGGTAGCCGTTTAGCCAGGCAGAAGTGGAGGTTGTGTGTCAGCGTGTTTTGAGCTGCTCCATACATGTATGCAGGGCCTGCGTGGGTTTCAAGGGGATTGGATCCCTTCGAGAGCTGGAGATGGCATTGTGAGTCATCAGAGTCACTGTGCTGCCATTTTAGATGCGGCTCGTGGTCTGGTCTGCAGACAGCCCTGTTTAGAAGATAGAAGCAGGGCGTACAGGGTGTAGGCCAGGATCACCCCCACTGGCCCAGGGGGGCGATGGGTGGGAAACTGTGCCCGGACCGCCCAGCTGAGGGAGTCCGGCTGGATATCATGTGGGATTGAGGGCGGCGGCTGTCCGCCTCACTCACCGCCTGAGTAGGCCTCATCCGAAAGGAACGATGCATATCACTCCGAGGGACTAAAACATTAACTGCAAGCCTCTCCCTGGGTCCAGTGTCTCCTCATGTGCCAGCCCACCGCGGTAGGTCGTCCGGTAAGTCCAGAAGTACCTTATTGTGGGTTAATAACTCAAAAGTTGCCGGAGCTGTTGTGCGGTGCGACCGGCCAGCATGGTGGCCAGGCCCCGCCCCTATGCAATGCGCTTTTTAATCATAACTTCAAAAAACTAAACTTCAGAAAACTAAATGTTAGTCTAAATCCGCTTTCCCTACATACCAATAGATAAAGGGATATATCCACAAGCAAGTTTGACTGTTTCTTTACCCACTGCCTTAAACAAAAAACCCTGCTGAATGCCTGTTTTTCAGGAACTATTTTCTGCTGACAATGTAAATGGATAACCGTTTCCTTAAAACTATTGTATGGACTATCTGCATAGATAGACATGATTGCCACACAAGACTTTCCAGGATTCTAACAGCTGATTTTGAACATTTAATTAGCTTTCGTATACTGGACTTCTAACACTTCAGATTAGCAACTAAAATTCTCAATAGAAACTAGGAGAGTTTTTTTTGGAAAGTCATTTTGTAGCAGGTAGTGGTTTAGAGATATTCTCACACTTGAGGGACTCATCTTACCTCTCCTTCTGATGTTAAAGCCATGGAATGATGTGAGCCACAGGACACTTGTATTACTCTTTTTGACATAAGTTCAACACAGACTTGAATGGGAGATGCCCCCTGTATTGTATTGCCATTTCCAAGCTGGCTATATCCATTATGACCCCAAGCGTAAAGTTCACCATCTGTACAAAGCAATTATAAAAATAAAAAAATACACACCGGAAAATAAATGTACAAGACTTTCATAGAATTTAAAAAATGTCTAGAAACCTCTACTATCAAACACACTGGCACTATTTAAGAATGTCAACCTTAGAAACCCTGGCCAAAAAGTGCATAGCGGAGATTTTCTATAAGCAAACAAAGCCTGTCGCAGTCATCCTGGAAATTAACATCAGCGATGGCGAACCTATAGCATGTGCACAGTGCCACAACATTGGTTATTGATCCCAGTAGCTTACCAAATAAAAGGGGCGGGGGTCCTCTCCACGTGACAGGAGATGCCTACCCATACACTGCAAGCACTCCTGCCACCACTGCATGCACCTGCCTACCCACGCTAATGGTGGAGGTGCCATGCCACAAGTGTGCTCTGAAGCTGTGGTAATTTGAGGTGTACAGCCTGTATGGATTCTTTAATATCACCCCAGTCCTGGCATCAGTACAGAGCTGTAGAGAGCTAAGCAGACAAATATCAACTCAACAGCAAGCCACTGGATTCCCAGAATGAGGTTTAATTCTAGATCCCTTTCATGGTAAGGAAAGGGAGACCAAAAATAAATAAAGTCAATAAACAATAGAGTCTGAATGTGTGCACTGACCTAGCAAAAGTTTGCCCACATTAACCAGAGTCATTGCGGGGCTCAGATGCTCCCTGGTGGTCCAGTGACTTGTTTTAGTCTCCTGCAGAAGCCAGAAGCTGTGGCGGTTGACTTTCATTGGCTGGGAGAGTAGGATGACCACTCGCAGCCAGTGACAGTCTGTGCAAAGGTCAATTAGCCAGCCCATAATGCTAGTTCCAGGCTGGCTGACGACACCATATGCCTCTGCTAGAGGTAGAGCTACACCTCTGGTAGCTGTGGGGTTATGCTCTGTATGTGCAGCATGTCACAAGCACCATTACCACTTCAAATCACTGAAGTCACCTGCTTGGAGTAAACCTTTAAGCCATTTTAGACTAGAATCTGGAAATGCCTTACCAAGTCACCCTCCTCCCTAATTTGATTTGACATTTTAGCAACAGTTACGTACATAACCAATTTTTACAGCATCAAAGCTCTACAACCTACAAGTCACATACCTTCACAGCATATAAGAACATGTGGCCCACTACCAAAGCTGAGGCCAGTGATTTTCTTGCCACATAGGGGGTCCAGTCTCCTGGGGATCATTGTGCTTTGGTTATCTCCAGTTCCTAGACAATTGCTACAATTCAGGCCAATTGCAAATACCTACAAAAACAGACAAAAGTCCTCTATTATTATGCAAATTAAATCCAGGATAGTATTTTTCCATTCCCATGTATTTAATAAACCGTTGAGAATCACTAAGTATCCCCTTCACTAGTATATAGAATATGTCACCCTTTAGAAGCAGGGCCGTCTTTAACATTGATTGGACCCTGGGCAAGCATTTGTTTGGGCCCCCTGGATCCTGCCCTTCTCCCCTTCCCCCCACACTTTCACTCTGGCATGCAATCACACCCTCCACCCCAACACAGTGGCAGAACTAATGTAGACAGGGCCCTGGTGCAAGATTGTTTTGAGCCTCCCCTCTAGCGCAAGAGCAAAGAAAAGATAGATCTTCATCTGTTGTACAATTCCCACAATGCTATGCCAGCTGGGGATCTAACATCTGGCCATTCTTGTAGGGGTGTATTTGTGTGCAATGTTAGATGGGATGTATGCATTGCCAGACACACACCCATCAATTTACACAGTTTAGCCACCCTCCTTACCTTTAAAGAAGTGTGCCTTCCCTGGAGTCCAGTGGGAGCTGGATGGCTGAGATTGATGGGAGTCTTCTTGGTCTGTACCTCCTCCTCTCCAGCGGCACTCTTAATTGGGAGGAAGTGACCTCACAACACTTCCTCCCAGCAGGCAGAAAGACCGAGGCCCGGTCTGGAGCTCTCTTAAAGGGCCAGGGGCCCCTGATTACCTCACCTGCTGCAGCCCACCAGGATATTTCTCAGTATCCCAGTGGGCTGTTCAGACCTGGCTGCAGGCAGGGGGCCCACAGGGCAGCTGCTTTGGGCCCCTCAGGAGCAACTGCCCTGTTTGCCCCTTGCTAAAGACGGCCCTGTTTAGAAGATAGAAGAATATTTCCCATCAGAATAGCCCATTAAAGTAACAAAACAACTATCTTTAAAAAAAAAAAAAAAAAGCAGATTTGGTGTATATAGCATGCACCTGCAGTCTCACGGCTCAATTCCCAGCCATTTAGGAGTTAAATTATATAGTTTATACAGCCCTAGTGAAACATCCCAGCATGTGGCGCACAAAGCCTTCCTAAACACAAAAGAGATCTAATGTTTAAACTTCCTTTATTGCACATTCTGTTTAATGTAGACTTTCTCCTCATCTCATGCACTGTTAATATCTTGCTAGACATTGCAGGAGCCTCCTGTATGATTTGAAGTGTTTGTTTTTGTTTTGTTATCTCCTGCTCTGTATATTTAACTCTGCCAGGGAATGGTTCACAATCCAGTTTATGAGAGTGCCAGACAGTAGGGAGGATTACATCGGTTTCAATTCTTTAAGAGCTGTATTAGTAGATTTCTGTTCCCCCAATGTGTGTCTGTGAGGAACATATTGACTACAGAAGACATCAGAAATGATGTCATAGGAGACCAAGCAGAGCTACAGTGAGAAGCCAGGCTCTTTAAAAAAAAAAAAAAAAGGGGGTCTTTTTAAACGCTTTCAACGCAGACTTTAAAATAATTTTAATTGAAGTGTTTCTTTTAAAAAATGCAGTTTCAATCTAGTCCCAAACATGCACCTGTTAATATCAATGTATAAAACTAAAGCCGGTTACAATTTGAGAAATAACTGCGGAATGTGTTTGCATTCTTATGTGAGAAAGAATCTTACTGCCCAGAGGGCATGTTTGTCTCACGTGTCTAATTTTGTAGTTATAGGATTCTTAAATTGGTCTTTCCACTGGCAGGTTTATAAAGCCTGACTGAAGAGCAGCTTGTCTTTTAAACTGGATAAATGTACAGAGAGTTCAAACACAAGCATTCAAATAACAGGAAGAATTCCTAATGTGACACTTTGATCAGTAATACTATGATTATACCATTTCACATGATTTACACATCATCAATTAGCCAGTTAAGATGTGCAGTTCCCTATGAATCGCTGACAAGTCCCTGGATTAGTAAATATGTATGTCAGTGTGATTACTGAAGTGTTAGAAATGGTGGTATTCTAAAAAGTCCGATCTGGGATGTCTGAATGTCTATAAAGTGGTATAAGTAAAACCAACACCTATAAGTGGAGCGCTGAAAGAATAAGGGGGATACACTGACCCCACGTAACTTTATAGCAAGCTTGGAATATAGTACATGTGAAAAGAAAGATAGATAATATAGTGCAGATACGTGTCAAAATCAAAAAATGGTGAAGTGGAACACTCACATTTAAAGGAGCCTGTATGTGAAAACTGGCTCCGTAATCAGGCTACACAAAAATCCTGAAGACCCATCTGGGAGACCAATAGTCTCGAGATCAATTCTATATCCTGCTGGTTATCGGAATATGTTGACAAATGCCTACAACCGATCGTTCACAAAGTCCCAAGCTATTTGAACAATACTGGCAGTATTCTAAGACACATAAAATAATTAGAATGGAAGGAAGATTATTTTTTGGTTACTGCTGATGTAAGTTCTCTTTATACCATTATTCCCCATGAAAAGGGATTCTCGGCAATTACATTTTTCTTGGAAGACCCATACTTTTAAGCCAGAGCAAATGGATTTTATAATGGAGGCCATACAACTAATCTTAACCAATAATTATTTTGGTACGATGGCTTTTTTCCCCTACAGGAGTGTGGAACGGCGATGGGCACCAGGTTCACACACAGCTATGCCAATCTGTTTCTGGCAGATTGGGAACATCTACATTTAGATCATGGCTGGTGACTTATCGCTGCTACAGAGATTTATTTTTCATTTGGAAAGGCACAGAGGACACTTTAAATAATTTTTTAAACCAACTTAACCACAATGAGTGGGGCATAAATTTAACCACCAATTTTAGCGTAAAAAACAACATTTTTAGATTTAGAAATTTTTATAGATAAACTGAAAACAAAAACATTTTAAAGTGTGGATAAAACATTTTAAAGTTTTATCCACACTTCAAGTTGCTATTTCTCACCATGGCTTAACAGTATAACTAAATCTCAACTCATCCATATTAAAAGAAATTGTATTGATAACAATGTATTTAAAGAACAAGCTAACAAATTAAAAACCAATTAGAAAAAGGCTATAAGGAAGAAATACTAGAAAACCATCTCACTCAGGTCTCACAGATACAAGACATACCTTACTACAAGAAAAAGAAAATATTGAAAAAGAAAATGTGAATGATGTACCCATTATATGCAACTACAGCCATAATATAGCATTAAGATTTTAATAAACACTGGCACATTTTAAAGCAAGATCCCTTATTGTCTCAGCTCCTTCCCGACAAACCAAAAGTAATCTTCAGAGGCGCACCCAATTAAAAAAAAAGAAAAAACACGATTTTGTTAAACAAAAAATCATTAAAAAGCCGCCAACTGTCCTGAATATAGGAAGGATTCTATGGATTTGGCACATATTTGGCATGTAGGAGCACAAACAAAAAAGAAACATTACGAAATTTAAAAATTCCACCAATGATGAAAAATTCTGTATGAAAGAACGAAACTTGTCACTCTGTACATGTGATATAGCTTAGATTAGAGACCGTGTATCCTAATTATTAGAAAATAAAACACAATGGTGACCGCAAAGGCCTTAAATTTATGGGTATCCAGAAAGTCAAGAGAAATTGGTGTGGAGGAGATTTCAATAAAATCTTAGGACAAAACGATATGAAGTGGATATTCATCCTCTGCACTTTACAACCCTGAGGTTTGAACATAGATTTTGAATTGTTCCACTTCATTTAAACCAAACATCATTTATTTATTTTTATTAGTACTTTTATAATCTAGATATTTTTATATAGACTTTAATACAAACCAATCTTCTTAATATGCAGAACTTCGATTTATGTTTATCATCCACTAGAATACAAAACATCTACATAATATCATTAAGCTTGATAACTCCTATTTTTTCATGAATTCATTTTATATGTATTACATTTATTCATATAAACTAATTCATTTTTAAGAATGTACACGGTCTTAAAAAAAGTTATTTTAGTTGTGCGTATTTTATTTATAAAATATTTTATTCATAAAATATTTTACCAGGAAAGATGCATTGACATTTCTCTTGTTTTCAAGTATGTCCTGGGTCCACAAATCATTGCATTGTTACATTAGGTACAACAAAATACAAAAATATTAATACACAATATATACAAAATTTAACATAGAACAGGCAGGAAATATATAATCAACCATGACACGTGCATTCTGTTTTGAGGTATGTAGAGAGGGATCTCTTAAATGTTCAGTTATTCATTTTTCTTTTGTCAGCAATTTCTAGGAGACCTATACCATCTAAGACTCCCACAAGAATTCTATATGGGGTAACTACATGTAAGGAATTTCTTGTGTTTTCTCTTATTTTATTTTATGTACTGTTTTGCAATTTGTTATCTGTATGTCATTTATTTCTGTATTTTGTACTCAGCACTGTGAATCCTTTTTGTCAGATTAAATGTTTACTTAATCAGCTTGTGTCTGTTCTCTATGAGCTTCACTCTCCAGGGAAAGCTCAGGTAAACACATTACCAAAAAGGGTTAACTATATATGTTTTATCAGTAAAAGTAGAACTGTGATACTATAATTCTCCTGTGTGTGGGGTAACCTAAGACGCCCGGGTTTAAAAGTCTTGGTGGTGGCAGTAAAGTGTGTACTAAGGGGGTTAGTGTAGAAGGGATTGCAGGGGTTAATTGAGTGGTTGCTGGGACTAGCAACAGGTAACCAGGGGTCTGGTGTCATTAACCCTGTCACTTCCACACTCTACCCACTGTCTCAGCTGGGCCTATAGCCCACGCACGTGACAAACTGGGCTATGAACAGTCACATTGCCACAACAGCTTTGCGACAGAGCATTAAACATTCAATAACATTGCATGGCTTGTCATATCATGCACATTTTAGTTCTGGTTGCATTATACCAAGTAGTCTCTATAGCTTGGGATTCGTGCCCGGTGTCCCGTATTAGCTTGTTGTCCCTGTTGTGCACCTGGCTAGGAGAGACTCAGGTGGAATATGCAATGTGCTCCATGTGCGTGCAGGAAAGCCAGAGTCTGACCAGTCAGGTATGCCTGGTATGTCCCGGGTAGTATATTAGTGAGTGTTGCGTTTAAGTGACACGTGGGATATCATGTCACGTTGTCCTTTGCTTGGTGTTACGCCTGGCTCTTTCAGGTTGGGTTGTGTGCTCCCTGTTTAAATTCTGTTAGGCAGGTGGGTAGTGATTCATGGCCCACAGGCCATCTAGTCAGATTGGTTATTTGTAGGGTCGGTCGTCATGGAAACTTCAAAACCGTAAAAGGAGAACATTTAAAACTGAGAAGTTATAAAAATGTGTGCTTTAGTATAGTGTCCTTAGAGTGGTGGCTCTCGCCTGCTGGTTTCAGGTTGTTGCTGCTTCATATTGTTCCCTGGTTGGGCCTCATGGGACGAAGAGGGTCACCCGGTCCGTGTTTCATTTATGTGTCGAGGTAGTAGCGCTTTGAATCGCAGCGGGGTGTAGAGAGTCCGTCGGCAGCCCCAGGACGTGTAACAGCGCCGCTGCTTCTTTGAGAGTGCTTTTATGATAAGATCTCTGGGTGTTGCGGTGGGTGCCTTAGCTGGTTTTGGGGTTTAGAAGAAGCCGTCCAGCTGCGCTGTTTTGGCTTGTCGTGGCGGTAGCAGGGCAGTCAGTAGGAGTCGCGATGTGTGGCAGTTAGTCTGCCGGGGTGTCCTCAGGGATGCCCCGTATTTTTAAGTTATTGCCCGCCTTGCGTCTTCGAGTGCCGCGAACCGGCGCTCATATCCCTCGTTCTGGCTTTTGAGGTCCTGTACCTCCAGTTGCAGAGCTGCTATTTGGGAAGCATGGCCAGTGGATTCCGTCTCCAGGGCTCCTATTCTCCCCGTTAAGCCGTGGATGTCTGCCCGTAGGGACGCCACATCCGATTGAAGGAGAGGAGAAGTCAGAGAAGTCAGGGAAGGTTTCCGAATAAGCAGCCATTCTGGGCCTGGACACCCCCTGTGTTTGGCGTAGCAGCTCGGCTATATTTGGGCCCTGTCTCGGGTTATCCTGTTTGGGCTTCTTTGATTTTCACCCCATTATGTTGTCCTTGTATCAGTCAGTTCAGTGGGCTGTTATAATGCCGGTTGGGTAATGCCAAATGCGTGATTTTGGGGAGTTTGAGCTTGGTTATGCCGGAGCTCATGTGCCATGCGACTTTCCCTCTCTGTTGCTTAGGTCCACCCCCACACTGTCTTAATACATCCATGTATGATAACCACCCGGAAAGACATTTATACATTTTATGTCCATTTCTCTCTGTACATGTCATTTGTATGTGTTTTTCTCCTTCCTTTTTCTCTCCCCCCGCCATACATTATCTTTCTCTCTTACATCACTTCCCACAACCAACATGGCGCATTCTGGGCTTCCCTGACCTGTACCGAGATAAGGGAGTTCTAATGAGGACATCACACGTGACTTTCTGCGTTGCTCCTAGCCATCCCCTCTCAGTGAAAACTGGATTCTCCTCCCCTCTCATACAGACAGGCACCCAAGTGTCAGAAGGAGGGAGGACTCAGGATGATGCGCGACGCTGTATGGTTGGAGTCTAATGACGTGAGAGACGTCACTTCCGCCAACCACCACTGACCACCAGTGATATTTATAGCTATAAATGGCGCCAAATTTCGGCCAATCTCTTGCAAACCCACTCCATCTGCACTTTATAAACACAATTATAGACATCTTAAAGATCCTATTACTGGATAATTACACACCCATGTAACAAAGGGGAAGTACTACAAGCCATTTAAAAAGGAAAGATTCACAGGACCAGATCTACAGCTGACTGATTAAGCTCTAAGAGTGAAAAGTGTTTCGGCTTATTCAGGACTAATATTTATATATTTTTATACTATATGTTATATGTATAAATTGTATTAATAAATTTAAATATTTTAAGTAGTCCTCTGGAGCCTACCAAATCTCCCTAGGGGAAGTGCCATCCCCACATATACTGAATAACAAATAGAAGAAAGGTCCAGGCACTCCAAAGTACAAGGAAGGCAATTTTATTGAACCCACTCCATCACATTGCCTACGGTCATACCAGTCTGAAAGTGCCTGATCTCATCAGATCGCAGAAGCCATCCAGACTCGGGCCTGGTTAGTACTTGTATGGGAGACCAACTAGGAACCTCAGGTGCTGTAAGCTTGTGATGGAGTGGGTTCAATAAAATTGCCTTGCTTGTACCTTTGAGTGCCTGGAACTTTCTTCTATTTGTTATTCAGCATTTGGTCTCTGGTACGGAGACTGTCCGAGTTGCACCCAGCTACATACTGCTTAAAGGGATAGAGTGCAGTTCCACACCCTACCATCCCCACATATACTGGCACAGCCATTACTCCTCAGAGCCAGTATGCAGGGCTCTAAAAAAGGTGAGAATTTTACTTATTTTCACCTTGCACATCATTTGATACAGACTGCACATTGGTTCCCTTCTCTCCATGTTTTCTCTGAGATTCATTGTATCGTGGACTGTAGGTGTGATGCTGCCTTAAAAAGATACAAGCTTGATTACAGAGCCAGTTTTTACATAGAGGCTGCTTTAAATGCAAGTGTTCCACCTTACCACTATTTTGTGTACTATCTGCACTATATTGCCTTTCTTATTTCTTTTCACATGTACTATATTCTAAGCTTGCTATCAAGTTATGTGGGGTAAGTATCCCCCCTCATTTTCAGCACTCCACTTATAGGTGTAGGTTTTACATTTATACCGCTTTATAGACTTTGGAATTTTTTAGGTGTGGATAAGTGTTTTGTGCTGCTGTAACAAATTTATCCTTGATCCTAGCACTTTATTGGACACATTCCTCCCAAAAAGAGGTACACTTCACATGAGATGTTTGAATGCCAACAAAAAAAACCATTTAAAACAAGCTTGTATTTCTGCATTCTTACCTCATTACTACAAGTGGTATATATGGCTTCATTAGCCGATGTGCCAAAGATGCATGCCTGCTGGATGGAGGCCAGCTCTTGAGACGAAAGTAAGGCAAACAGAGGCCATTTTCCGAAGTCCACCATGACTTTGTGCCCTGTGTAGATTGTACTTGGTTGGCATACCTAGAAGTAATCAATGATTAAATTATATATTGAGATTATGGAGTGGCGGTATACTTCTAAAGCAGTAACAGTTGGAAATGCAAGAAAAACACATCATGGGTATACATTTTTAACAAGTGGCAGGCAACAGTTTAACCATCAAGAGCAAAATAGTTTATTAAACCGACTGGTATGGAGATGCTAAAGGCTGTGATGAGCCAAGTGATTAACACAGTTTGAAAAGCCTAGACTGCAAGCCATTTTATACTGCTGTATTACCATGGGAAGTGATGGCCACACAGGATTAGACCATTCATACTGTTGAATTAGTCGGGGCTTATAGTGACCCGATGTGTGTACTCTTAGTTGCCATTATTGGGGGGGAGGGGGGGAGGCGTGGATGAAATACCTGTCAACACAAGCTTGGAGAGAAAACAGATTGAGCAGATAAACTGAGCTCCCTAAAAACCGTGAGCTCCAAGGAATAATGAAAACTTCTGAGTCTGACATCTGGATGCAAACCAGGGGGAGTGTGTACCATATATACAGTCACCCTGCCCAACATAAGAAGCAATCTGAGACTTACCCCATTAAACAAACCGTACATTCGAAGAGAACAGCACAGTTTTACTTACCCAGAATGTCACAATAGATGCAGGGCTCACAGAGCAGGGGATATGCTCTAACACATTTGAGGGAAAGTGGTTTAATTTTTCAGAATTAAGGTAGGAGGAGATTCAGGTGGACAAGGCTTAATGCTCAGTTTAACCATGGAGACAGGCTCCATGGGTTTTAGATGAGCAGTATGTTGCTGAAATAAAAACTCCACACACCCCTTATGATGCTCTAAATTCTAGTGCAGGCTATTCGGTTATTATTTCCCTTTTGCTCTGACTCCAAACAGGAGAGCAATAAAGGAGATCTGACCCCTTCCACTGCTAAGTCATGCGGTATTTTACCAGCAGGGACGGTTTCCCCTTCTAGTAAACATGGGAACCTGCGGTATTGGATATCTTTGGCCAGTTCTGTAAATTATGTGAAATCATCCTGCCTAAACAATCACTCTTGGCCTTTGATTATCTGTGAGCAGCTTGTTTGAGGGAGACCTCAGGATCTGAACATACATTGACTATCTCCCTGCATGCCTCCATGCCATTGATTTGTACTGGGCTTTGCCTGTTTAGCACCGATCACAGTATAATAGCAAGTTATACTGTCTATTATCGGTTTCCCCTGTCATGTTTAAAACAGACTGTAGAGGGCAACATACTGCTCTGTTTTAGCTTTAAAAAGGAATTAAAAACCCCTTCTGACTATTACCGGTGTCCCTCAGTGTTGGCTCAGGCTCTGTCTCCGCTCCTCCCCTGCCGACGTCATCCGACAGGGGAGACCTAATGTGCAACATTTGCCGAGTTCGCATTATGGATTTCCCCATAGGGTTTTGGGTTCCAGCATCAGTTAGGTGACCAGAAGTCGCCCAACGACCTGGAAACCGATTTAGTGGATGTCTTGTAGACAGCCACTAGAGGTGGAGTTATCCCTAGCAGGTAATTATTGTAGTTTCTTAAAAAATAATTACCTTTGCAGTGTTAAGAGACATGAGATGCTGCACCCAGACAACTTCAATAAGTTTAACTGGTCTGGGTGCCTATAATGTCCCTTTAAGCACACATTGCCAAAACTTCACTTTCTGCGATAGCAGTGGTACAGAAAAACATTCCCAATAAAGAATGTGATAACGGTACCATTTACTCTGAAGTAAGCTTTGGGAATTGGCCACTTTAAATGAAAATGTTATCATTGGCAGAAATTCACTGCTTATATTATCTGACACAAAACACTATCTCCTTCCTGTTCTATAGTTAACCCCTGTAATTTCCTGTCTTTTAGACTTGACTAACATTCAGGGTTATTTACTAAAGCCAGTATTCCAAGTGAATTTAAAATGTAATGTAAAAAAGAACCAACTGCATAAAGTCAGCTATGCTTTCAGATCAACTACTCTGGCCCTAACCCCTTAAAGACGCACTGTCATTTACAGCGACATCGCCACTATGGATCCGGTGGCCAGAGGGGAGCAGGTAAAGGAGAGTTCCACTTACCTGAACCAGGCATTACCATGGCAGGTCCTTTTCAGCTCCAGGTGTTTCAGCCCCAGGAGCCAACACCCCTGCTGTTATCTTGAACAGGATTACAGCATAGATGGGGAGTGGAGGGAGTTAAATCCCTGCTGGTAACAAGGAGACCCAAGGGTACCCTCTCTGTAAGCTGGGGCCACAGTTGGTGGCTCCGGACTGGCAGATGACCTATGTGCAATGCTCTAATGAGCACTGCACATAGATCTTTATATTAAAAAATACCACAACTGAGCGATTGTGCTGTGATTTTTAGTGTGCACCTAGTTTTTGGGAGATCCCAGGAACTGAAAATACCCTGGTGAGATCTCCATACTTGTCCCTCTGCTAAGTGAGGGGTGCTCACATTTCCTGGAGATGCAGCACTCCTACCTTAAGGGATTAAGCAGTTCTCTAACCGTTTAACCCCAGTGAGCCTCCAGTGACAATCTGCTAGTTCCCCAGACAGTATCCAGCTTCAGAATCTCAGCTTTAAAAAGCACCGAGTGCCACCGGGCAGGGACGCCACCAACTAGTTTATAGCGTCCGCTGAGTCTAAGCCAATCAATACCTCCCCATAGAAATTTACAAAAAAAAACAAAACTTTTTTGTAATCAATTAGCCTATCAGCAGCACTAGGTGCTTCCTGAAACTGAGTTCCTGAAGCCAGATGCCACCTACGAGGCACACTATGAGTTCAAACCGTTTGAAAACAGTTCAACCCCTTAAGATAAGTGCGCCCAGGTACCCTAACAACTTAATTTAGATGCAGTTATGTGACCAGTGTCTCTTTAAATAGCCTGGGTGAAAAGTTTTGACAAATATATACACACCTCTATCAGTGTTGGATTCTAGGACTAGCATTACCTAAAGTTCTAATCTCAGCAAACTACATTTTAAAGCCTTGCAATTATTGTTTTACAATTTTAAAAAGTTATTGAAATCCTAGACAGTCTGCATTTTGACTTTATTTCCTCTAGTTGCACTTTGTGTGTACAGTTTATTTTTTATATTTAAAACATCACTGTTGTATGTATACATATAGGGTATTAAAGGAAAGCTCTATTGCTAAAATAAATATAAATCTGCTATACAACATGTACATGTGCACTTCAACAGGAAGGGTACAACTGTAGGATAATTAAGGAATGGCAAAAGCGTCTAAAAGGCCTTGGTCACAAACACATTGCTTCTCAAAAGGGCTTTATTATCGTATGCTCGGATTGTTCCTCTTTAAAAGGGGGAGGGAACTACCAAGCAAGCTGGTAAAAATATAAATTATAAGTACACATTGATATTATGCCTGATAAATCTTAGAATCTAGAGCCCAATAGACAGGAAAAAATGGGTAATAGGAACAGTTTGCAGAGCAATGCTAAATATAATTGATACAGTACGTAAAGTAACGAAAAAAGGATCATTTTTGAGGGGATTCCCAGTCACTGCACCTCGGCACATCACTGTGCACCACTCACGATGCACTAAGGGAATCCTTCCTCCTTTTTTCACTATTTTGATTATGATTATCATCATTTTTCGTTAATCATCTCATTTTTTTCTTTAGAGTCCAATTTTATCTGACAGGATAACAGTGTTTAGTTTAATGACCTAGCTTAGAACACCCACGAAGGTGTTTATTAGCAGAAGTGAGGGAAATAGTAATAGAACGGAGATAGTTTTTTTCGTTATATCAGACTTAGATTTTATTATATATCCTGATTTTGTTGTTTCTCTCCGTTCTTTAGACATTTTCTATCCCTGCTTATTCCTTCTCTATATTAGCATTTGGTCTAATATCCCTTAAGATTCCACACTGTGTACATATTGGGTGTTATATTTCCCTACTGATTAATCTCACAGAGACACCTGGAGGGATTGCACTGTTTAGGGGATCTTTACCTATAGAACTCTAAACAATGGATTCGTTCATGCACCAAGATTAGATATTATAGGTAATTGAAGGAATCAGAGATCTTTACTGTTGACCCACAGTTGTTACTGTATCTCTTCCTCTTAAATAGGTTAATAAAGTTGTTATTTTTTTCAGTGGATCTAGAGATACTTTTTATGTACTGTATCAATTATATTTAGCATTGCTCTGCAAACTGTTCCTATTCCCCATTTTTTCCTGTCTATTGAGCTCTAGATTCTAAGATTTATCAGGCATAATATCAATGTGTACTTATAATTTATATTTTTACCAGCTTGCTTGGTAGTTCCCTCCCCCTTTTAAAGAGGAACAATCCGAGCATTTTGTGTGTGTTTTCTATCTCTACAAATAAAGGGTTCGTGCCCATACTGGGTGGAGCTGGTACCACCTATTCTGACCATTTTTTTTTCCTAATCATAGATTTAACATTTTGTTAATCTAGGACCAAGGAAAAAATATCTTGCTTTTTATATCTGGTCTTTATTATTGTATAATTGCAAAAATAGGAATCGTTAGGTAAAGGGAAAATAAATCAACAGTAAGTGAAGAGAAAAATATTTATCTACGGCAAGACTTGCAGTTTACATTCCTATGCTACTAGTCGGCCTTAAATGTGACTCCACAGCAAGCTACAGCACACACCTGAGGTTATGTATTTATTTTTAACTCGCTAAGGCTAAATTTTCATTAGCCAATGGCTACAGGAAATGGTAAGCTCTGGTCTACGGTATGTCGTTGGTTGCGGTACTCTGTATCTTGTGTATAAACATCTTAACTCCCAAAAATATAGGTTGCATTTTAGCATTGTTATCAATAGCACACAACCACATGGGAATAAGATGAACTACACAGAATGTAGACCAGATGTAAGCGTTACTGTCTCTTTACAAATTACAAAAGGTCATAAAACCCTCTACCTTATCAGAGGAACAGGGCAGATACTGAATAAGCAACATTATTCCAATGCACTATTTGTACATAATGTCAAAGTACAACCAAGTTTGTTTTCTAAATAAAATCTAATTCTGTAATTAAGAGCACTGCACATATTCAATTAAATATTAAGCCACTTACAGTTCCCATCACTGTAAAACTCGGGCAAGTCTGCTTTGCACCACTCACAGCTCTGCATTCCCTCTGGCAAGGGATGGGTTAGTGAAGCAATGTGCCAGGGTGAGATCCCCAGTAACCAAGCAGTAGACTTATAACTGGGTACTTCATGTGTCTGAACTGATTTAACCTCCACAGTAATTGAGATTTTGCCAGCTGCTAATGTATGACTGGTCAGCTTTTTTTGGATTAATCTCCTATGATGCTCAGCCAATAAGCTGCCCCTGGCAGGATGCTCAGCACAGGATGGTCCTAGGGATACACAGAGCAAAACTATATATACAGTCAGTTGTGGATGTTATGACCGGTAAGCCAGCAGTAGCATAAGCAAGATGTGGGTATTACAGATGGGTGGCATCATGCCAATCTACTCAGTGTCAAAGGCAGATAATTGTAGGCATTATAAACAGGTGGCAACATGCACATGCCAGACCAGTAAAAATCAGCAAAACAGCTGTAGGCATTACAAGTATGTGGTATACACATGCCAGTCTGTCCAAGGCAGTACCAGATCTGACAGCTGGGGGCATTAGAGACAAGTAGCACTTACATGCCAGTCTGCCCAGGGTACCAACAACACAGGCAGCTGTAGGCATTAAAATGGGTGGTAAACACATGACAGTCTACTTATGGCTGTTACAGCACTGTCAGTTGTGGGAAATCTAGAGAGGCATAATTTACATGGCAGTCTACCCAGCAAAGTTACAGCACAGGCAGTTGTAGGTCTTGGAGATAAAGTCATTGCCATGCCAGTCTGCCCAGCACCTTAATATCACAGGCGGTTGTGGGCACTATAGGCTGGTAATACACCATCTTGCATCGGGCACTAGAGATTCATAGCATGCCATCCTATACACTGGTAGCATGCCACACTACACTGGGCACTACACTGGTAGCATGCCACCCTACACTGAATATTATACACTGGATATTATACACTGGTAGCATGCCATCCTACACTGGATATTATACACTGGTAGCATGCCATCCTACACTGGCCATCATACACTGGCAGCATGTCACCCTACACTGGCAGCATGTCACCCTACACTGGCTACCCTACACTGGCAGCATGCCATCCTGCACTGGATATTATACACTGGCAGCATGCCATCCTGCACTGGATATTATACACTGGCAGCATGCCATCCTACACTGGATATTATACACTGGTAGCATGCCATCCTACACTGGCCATCATACACTGGCAGCATGTCACCCTACACTGGCAGCATGTCACCCTACACTGGCTACCCTACACTGGCAGCATGCCATCCTGCACTGGATATTATACACTGGCAGCATGCCATCCTGCACTGGATATTATACACTGGCAGCATGCCATCCTACACTGGATATTATACACTGGTAGCATGCCATCCTACACTGGCCATCATACACTGGCAGCATGTCACCCTACACTGGCAGCATGTCACCCTACACTGGCTACCCTACACTGGCAGCATGCCATCCTGCACTGGATATTATACACTGGTTGCATGCCATCCTGCACTGGATATTATACACTGGTTGCATGCCATCCTGCACTGGATATTATACACTGGTTGCATGCCATCCTACACTGGATATTATACACTGGATATTATACACTGGATATTATACACTGGTAGCAAGCCATCCTGCACTGGATATTATAGACTGGCAGCATGCCATCCTGCACTGGGTATTATACACTGGGTATTATACACTGGATATTATACACTGCTAGTAAACGCTGCCCTTACCCGGAGCTCAGTGTCAGGAGACAATTCCTCCCCGGTGGGCGTGTCCAGGCACCAGTCCCGATGCACTCTGCGCGGAGAGGGTCTGTGGGAGCGGATGGAGTGAGTCCCAGACCGCCGGCGGAAGACGAATGCCGAGCGAGGGGGAGCGAACGCCATGTCACGTGACCAGGGGCGGTACACACGGAGGAGGGCGGGGCCGAGAGAGCGGTTTATATACAGAGCGCGGCATGCTCGGGGGTCAGCTGGGAGACTGCGTGACGTCATCACAGGCAGGTCCAGCCAGTGTCAGAGTGTATACCTGGTGTACAGCACCTCTCACATATTAATAAACCCACATTACAGGGGGTAACTAGCCCTCATTGTAATGTATGTTACTAATAAAGGAGAGTATTCTGATTATCCCAGGGACAGCCAGTGTCAGAGTGTATACCTGGTGTACAGCACCTCTCACATATTAATAAACCCACATTACAGGGGGTAACTAGCCCTCATTGTAATGTATGTTACTAATAAAGGAGAGTATTCTGATTATCCCAGGGACAGCCAGTGTCAGAGTGTATACCTGGTGTACAGCACCTCTCACATATTAATAAACCCACATTACAGGGGGTAACTAGCCCTCATTGTAATGTATGTTACTAATAAAGGAGAGTATTCTGATTATCCCAGGGCCAGCCGGTGTCAGAGTGTATACCTGGTGTATAGCACCTCTCACATATTAATAAACCCACATTACAGGGGGTAACTAGCCCTCATTGTAATGTATGTTACTAATAAAGGAGAGTATTCTGATTATCCCAGGGCCAGCCAGTGTCAGAGTGTATACCTGGTGTACAGCACCTCTCACATATTAATAAACCCACATTACAGGGGGTAACTAGCCCTCATTGTAATGTATGTTACTAATAAAGGAGAGTATTCTGATTATCCCAGGGACAGCCAGTGTCAGAGTGTATACCTGGTGTACAGCACCTCTCACATATTAATAAACCCACATTACAGGGGGTAACTAGCCCTCATTGTAATGTATGTTACTAATAAAGGAGAGTATTCTGATTATCCCAGGGACAGCCAGTGTCAGAGTGTATACCTGGTGTACAGCACCTCTCACATATTAATAAACCCACATTACAGGGGGTAACTAGCCCTCATTGTAATGTATGTTACTAATAAAGGAGAGTATTCTGATTATCCCAGGGACAGCCAGTGTCAGAGTGTATACCTGGTGTACAGCACCTCTCACATATTAATAAACCCACATTACAGGGGGTAACTAGCCCTCATTGTAATGTATGTTACTAATAAAGGAGAGTATTCTGATTATCCCAGGGACAGCCAGTGTCAGAGTGTATACCTGGTGTACAGCACCTCTCACATATTAATAAACCCACATTACAGGGGGTAACTAGCCCTCATTGTAATGTATGTTACTAATAAAGGAGAGTATTCTGATTATCCCAGGGACAGCCAGTGTCAGAGTGTATACCTGGTGTACAGCACCTCTCACATATTAATAAACCCACATTACAGGGGGTAACTAGCCCTCATTGTAATGTAAGTTACTAATTAAGGAGAGTATTCTGATTATCCCAGGGCCAGCCAGTGTCAGAGTGTATACCTGGTGTACAGCACCTCTCACATATTAATAAACCCACATTACAGGGGGTAACTAGCCCTCATTGTAATGTATGTTACTAATAAAGGAGAGTATTCTGATTATCCCAGGGACAGCCAGTGTCAGAGTGTATACCTGGTGTACAGCACCTCTCACATATTAATAAACCCACATTACAGGGGGTAACTAGCCCTCATTGTAATGTATGTTACTAATAAAGGAGAGTATTCTGATTATCCCAGGGACAGCCAGTGTCAGAGTGTATACCTGGTGTACAGCACCTCTCACATATTAATAAACCCACATTACAGGGGGTAACTAGCCCTCATTGTAATGTATGTTACTAATAAAGGAGAGTATTCTGATTATCCCAGGGATAGCATTTATGGTTTTTAGGTTGAGTAATAATTAAGGTTAGGTATTGTACTTTTTAGAATTATACATAGTATTTAGATTTAGGGTTAGGTACTATATACTAATTCAGACGTCCACCGTTCCTCGGCCGCTCAGGTCTACCGGTTACTGTCTTTGTTCCTACACAGTCACTAAAAGGCGCTTCCTGGCCTCCGTGAAACAACGCTTGACATCCTCTCACTGGACACGTCTTCTAGATCCCCATAGGAAAGCAATGATTCAATGCTAGTAGAAGGAGACCGAGCAAGCGCTGAAGGTTCTCAATGCTGGAATCAGGAAAGTGTTTAAAGTGGAGTTTTTTTAACATTTGCATTGAGGGACACTATAGTGTTAGGAAAACAAATCCCACCTCGTCAGCAAGGTCCTCATCAACCTCTTGTTCTTCTCAAATTACTACAATGAAAATGACCTATAACTTGTGTTAACCTTTATATTCATGAGAAGCTCTGTTTTTGTTTAAATTTATGTTAAAGGTTTAGCAAATAACATCATAATCCAGTTCACACAAAGCAATAATTTACAAATGTAGAGGAGAAATAGAAACACTGGGAGTGATTTATAAAAAGTTATGTGGCTGTTTTCAACCCACAAATCTTTTACTTTTTCTGTTTCCACCAATATCATATTTTTCCATTTAGTGCCCTTTCTGACAGTGTTGTCCTTTGTTTGTTTGTTTTTTTTGGTTTTGTTGATATTTATAAAAAAAAAATAAAGAATGCACCATTTTTTTCTAAGTTGTCAGAAAAAAAAAAGAGAAAATCTTAAAGAGGAATAAAAAATGGTACAATGATTATTTTGCAGCATTATAGAACAGTTTTATATATACTGTGTGAAATTGAAAAAAGTGAAAGTGAATGCAACAATGTTTATGCATAATCCTCATAGTTTCAATTCTCCTTATCTCAGTAAACTTTCTGTATTGTCAGATGCATAGGGCAGAGCTTGTAACATAATCCTCATAGTTTCAATTCTCCTTATCTCAGTAAACTTTCTGTATTGTCAGATGCATAGGGCAGAGCTTGTAACAAAGATTGACTAGGAGGCTGCATGGAGGTGGCAGGTCATGGAAACCAAGTGAGCCCAGAATATTCTATACTCCTGCTTGGACACCAGAGGGGCTACATGTCTTAAAGGACCACTATAGGCACCCAGACCACTTCAGCTTAATGAAGTGGTCTGGGTGCCAGGTCCCTCTAGGGTTATCCCAGCCTGCTGTAAACATAGCAGTTTCAGATAAACTGCTATGTTTACTTTAGGGTTAATCCAGCCTCTAGTGGCTGTCTCATTGACAGCCGCTAGAGGCGCTTCCGCGCTTCTCACTGTGATTTTCACAGTGAGAAGACGCCAGCGTCATATTATTATATCTATAAAATGGCTTCCAGGAATTTTCTCCCAGACCCTTCCCCTTCGCCCCCACATGGACTTAGACGCACTACTTATGCTTTCCTTCTCTTCCACTCTATTATTTTATCTTTTTTTTCCCTATTCTTTTCTTCTTCTCTATTCTTGACAATCTTCTGTTTTGCTCCTGGTTTATTTCTGGTTATTAACTCCCCCAGTCCTCCCCCATTCCTACCCGTTCATTTTTTCTGTAATTGACACATGTGTATGGGGAAGTGATTAACAAGGCACACATATCATATACAATTTCCATGAACGTTATTCCTCTTTTTTACTTTCATGCCAAGGTCACTGATCTTTTGACTCGTTTTCCATTTCCATTTCCCCTTTCCCTTTTTCACACCTTTTAGTTCAATGCACTCCTTTCTAAGGGCATGCTTTTTATATTACACAGTCATTTAGCTTAGATTTTGCATTTAGTTATCATCACACAGCATACCTTGAGCTCTCCAAGTAATACATGGAATCTGATTGTCATTTGTGCATGCATGCCATTGTACCAGTGAGATTTTTCAATGTGAACTTATTTTGGTTTCTTACTTTGTTTTGTGTTTAAAGGAGTAATTTTTTTTATGACATAGTTTCCCTTTGAGGATTCCTTAATGCTTTAAGGATAATATCCAGGGTTATATAGGAGATATATACAAAACATATAAAAAAAATCAAAAAAAAAAAAAATCACAACTCATAGCTAAATTTTCGTTATTTATCCACTTAGGTAAAACTCCATGTAGCAGTTCTGCTTTAAATCCCCTTTACATTTTGAAACAGACAATCTCATAGACATATGCACGCACTGATAATTACATTTGAGAACCTTCCTTTGCGTCAATGCATTGTTTCCATACATGATATGCAGCGATGTATTTACAGTGAGGCTAACAAAGCATTTGCCTTGAGCTGCACTTTCCAGGGGTCGGCAAGACAATGTCCTGACAATGTTAGCAGATGCATTGTTAGCCTTGTGTCATGGAGGCCCAAGAACTGGCCACCAAAAATAGGGAGGAAAGGTGGACTTAAATTAAAATGTAAAAAATAAAACTAAAAATTTGAGAAAATGTATGTGAGTGTGTCAGCATCAGTGTGTGTGTGTGTGTCTGTCTGTCAGTGAGTATGTGTCTGTCAATGAATGTGTGTGTGTGTGTCTGACAGTGAATGTGTGTGTGTCTGTGAGTGTGTATGTGCGTGTTTGCCAGTGAGTGTGTCGCTGTCAGTGTGCGGCTGTCAATGTGTGTGTCTATGAATGAATATGTGTGTGTTTGTCAGAGTGTGTCAAATTAGTAAGGCTGTCTGTGTCTGTGAGTGTGGGTGTAACTGTGTGTGTGTGCCTTTCAAGAGTGTGTAAAATCAGGGAAAGTGTGTGTCTGTCAGTGACTGTTTGTCAGTGTATGTGTATCTGAGAGTGTGTGCCTGTAAGTGAATGGGTGTGAAAGTATGTGTTGGCTAAACATTGTGTGTGTAAATGACAGTGAGTGTGTCAGTGTATGTATTAGTGAGGGCATGTGTCTGTCAGTTGAACTGTGTGTCTGAAACAGGAAGAGGTGTAGCATTGACATGAAAGGGTGGGGCACATTTAGATTAGAGGGGCTGTCCGAATTTTGTCATGCCTAGGGCAGCACAAAACCAAAATACACCACCGGTGATATGACTGGTGACATTGTGTCCCTTTACCCATTCCTCAAATAATAGGCAGCAGTCTGGCCATCCACACAGAGCAGTGTGACATAACTGACTAACTCGCCTCCCAAAGGTGAGCAAATGTCATCTGTGAAATTGGAGACAGCAGTCATGAAATAAGTTAGGTGGCTTGAGGGACAACTAGCATAAAGTGAGGCTGGATTGCATGTACCACTAGTGTAACATCATTTATATATAAGTTTAATACTTGCATTCTGATTAATTAATCAATTTACATTTGCTGTCAAAATAAATTTTCAATCTGAAAGGTAAGTAAATCACTTTTTTACTTAAATGGACACTATAGGCATCCAGATCACTTCATCTCATTATCAAAGTGGTTTGGGTGCAGTGCTCCTGTCCCCTTTAACGCAGCCTCTAGTGGCTGTTTCCAGAGGTCCTCACGCTTTGCATGAGGATGTCCAGCGTCTTATAAATCCCCCATGGAAAGCATTGATACAATAGTTTCCTATGGCAAAGACCTAATGCGTGCGCCACACATGAGCATTGGGTTCCCCCTTGCGAGCCAGTCAGTGCTAGCATCAAATAAGTGTTTCATTTTTTTTTTAACCCTTGCACTGCCGCGGGGTGGGCTGGGGGCAGAGAGACACTATTATTATTATTATTATTATTTTATTATTTATATAGCGCCAGCAAAATTCCGTAGCGCTATACAACTATAGAGTTAGAAAGCTTTATATTCCAAACACTAGTGTTCCTTTAAAACACATGGGGGTCCGGACAAGTAAACTGTTAGTAGGAGTCTATATATTTTGTAAAATACGTTTGTATTCCTAACGCTATAGTGTTTCTTTAAATATGTAAGTGTCACGTATGTATTATATAGATAGGGAGAGGATATGATGCCCACGATACACTGACCCAGCAGCAATCTATGCATGCTTATACCTACTTGCTATGTCACATGATCTATTTGTATTTGGCTGAGGACGAATGTCAAAGAAAGATAACAGGAGTAGCCAAAGGGCAACATGTTAAACCTAAATATTATGAATAATAGAATTGGGTAAAGCAGGGTAATGTCATTACATAAGTAAACCACTAGATGGCAGCATTGGAGTAGAAAGGCACAGACCTTCAGCAACACAAACATGATGTAAGTGCTAAAAGAAATAATTGCATACTGAAAAATAGGAATATAATTGGTTCCTTTATATTGAGATATATGTACAATGTTTGTATGTCTTCAGATCTTCTATTACTTCCACCATAGCACTTTTAAAGGTACAGTGTAGGGTAACTTTATGCAATTTGAATAGCTATTTTTCATCCTAAATCATATAAGGTTATTCAATAACCAGGATTAATGGGGAAGTCACCAGGAATTTTAAATTGTGAGCAAGAATAAAACAAAATAAGTATCAAATAAGAGAGCACAAATAAAATCACCTGCTATGAAATAAAAACAATAGTCTTATACAAATAATAATGTTAGAGGAAAGCAGCCATACACATCAGAAAATTCCTTTCAATTTCCACAAAAACAATACATATACAAAGTATCAGAGCTTTAGTAGATAAACCCCTGCTTGGGAAATCAAGGTTATCCACAATAAATAAATTAACTAAAAATAAAACGCATTTATATAAAAACCATATATTATAAATATATAAGAGTCCTTGGTGGTCTGTGTGGGGGTATTTTACCAAATGCTGAAACCCAGGTACCTTGGATCCAGTATGTGAAAGGGTATCCAAATACCTTAAAGGATACAAAAGAATCGAATATAGTGTAACACTGTTTTTATTGGGGGGGGGGGCGGACTCTCCCCCTAATCAGAATTTTTACATTAAAAAGTTGTGGCACTCGTCTCCAAGAAACCACAAAACAACCATTGGTATACAATAGTTCAGCAACTTTACTGCTCCGTCCTCCTGTTACACGGGTTGCGGCTGCTCGCACAAGCTGAGGTTCGGTGATATCCTCCTGGAAGAACGAGAAAATTAGATGCCACTACACTTTTGCCAAGCTTGTATACCGTTTCGCGTTTCGTCCGCCATCTCGGGTTTTATTAAGATAGTGTGGCGGCCACCAAAAAAGTCCTTATATGCATTCGTTTCTGAAACAGGTTTGTGGGATTACTTTGGGAGGCTATAAACATTCCTTAAAAGATGGGTTTTGAGGGACTTCTTAAAGGATTGAAGACAAGGGGAGAGTCTGACAGGGGTAGGCAGGCTGTTCCAAAGGGAAGGAGCCGCCTGCGAGACATCCTGCAGGTGTGAATTTGCATTCAGAGATTAGTGCACATTTTATATTATGTCAGACGAAGCCCCCATGTCTTAACTGTGTATTAGATATATGTTGTTTAGCGAGGAGACAGGAGTTTAGACTAAAATAGGTCTTAGGAAAATAAAACAAACTTAAGCACTATGTTTAGCTAACAAGAAGGTTTTTTTTACCCAGCGCCCCAGCTAGATTTAAGCATATACTCCATCAAGTAGAAAAAAGCTGGTTAGCACCAAAATGGAGTATCATGTGAGCGTTATCACAGATTGGAATGTACATGACAGATTTGAGAGTTAGAACAGAAACTAAAAGATTATACCCTCAATGCACCCAGACTTATTTGTAGGTTTTACCCTACCCCCAGCCATCCACTCCCGGTTGTACCGCTGGCCCCAAGCCTCCTCAAGAGCCATTTTGCAGTTCCCGTTGTTTCGGTTACCAGTGGTACAGGCAATGTCCTGGACAGTGATGTTGGCATGATGGTCCCTCCAAGGGTACGAGACCTGCCTGTGATGGGCACAGGATGACCTTGAACAGATTCGTGCACCAAATGATCGTGGCTTCTTCCTTTTGATCTTCCGGCTCATGTTTGCAGATTCCATCTGCTGTGCGGGGCTCAATGTAGGGTTCTCAGCTTTGATTTGTAAGTGTTGCGATGGGCCTCCGCTGCCACTATTCCTCCACCATCTCTACCTGTCTGCCACTCAGTTTCAGCCAAAATTCCTTGAAGATAGCCTCAAGTCGTATTAGAGTCATCTCTTTTAAGCTTCGTGCTGCGGGTGAAGGTGTGGCATCTGCCATTTTAACTCGAGTGAACTCTTTGCTTGTACAACCGGTGCAAGAACTGGGTTACATCTGTGCAGGGCCGGACTGGGGAAAAAATTAGGCCCGGGCATTTTTCAATTAGAGCGGCCCCCCAAAAAGGGGGCGGGGCCAGAGAACGTGAGCATGTTGGTTCAATGCGCAGAGCCCCGCTGAAGAGCTCTAGCATTAGAAAAAGGCCCTGTATTTGTTCTGCGCAGCGCAAGCAAATGTAATAACATGCTTGCGCTGTGTTTGCTTTTAAATTGTCTCTGGTGTCTCCACAAGTGGGATACCAGAGGACAAAAGGGCCAGGAAAGTGTATGGTGCATGTGTTTGGCGCATGCTTGTGGGATTGCCTGTGTGTAGAGTGTGGTGTGGTATTGTGTAAATAGGTCAATTTTGTGGTGTAATATGTGTGGCTAGGGGCTGTAGAGAGTGCGTGTATAGGGGCATAGTGTTATAGGGGATGTAGCGAGTGTGTGCATACGGGCAGTAGTGTGTGTGTATAGGTGATGTAGTGTGTGTCACTTATACACACACACTACTGTGTGTAGAGAGGGTGTATTTAGATAATGTTGTATGTGTTTGCTTACAAGGAATGTAGTGTGTGTGTAGGTGGTGCAGAGTGTGTGTGTAAGAGATCTGGTGTGTAAAGGACCCAGAGTGTGTATAGAAGATTGTGTGTGTGTGTGTAGAGGATTAAGAGTGCATATAGGGTAAGGGATCTAGCGTGTATCTGGAGCGTAATGTGTGTAGTGGTGCAGTGTGAGGGGTGCTGTAGTGTGTGTGTGTGTGTATATATATATATATATATATATATATATATAGAAGACAACAAGTAGAAAGGCTGCTCTCCGGATTTAAAACAAAAAATTTATTTAAACATATTTAAAAACCACGACCAACGTTTCGGTCCCCGCTCGGGACCTTCCTCAGGGTCAAAAAATAGAACAACAGAACAATACAGTAAAGTGCAATCATGAACAATAAATACCTAAATCTATAATGGAAGTACTCACTCAGGTGTGTTCCCCCGTGTTCCCGCCGACACCATGTACTCTTCCGGGTATGCGCGCGCATGTTAATGCGTCACGCCCCCTCACGTTGCGTGCCTACGTATCGGATACTACCGTTGCCACAGCAACCATATAAACAAATCTTTGTGTTGATACAAACCAGTGCGACAGACTGAATACTAAATAACACAGATAATATAAACCTGGGGATCTAAAAGTATAAAGAGTGTTAAGTGTAAGAAAGTGATTAGAGTGTATAGTGGGCTATTAAATAGCTATATATATCATTAAACATTATAGAGACATGAATGTGACTCACTAAATGCCTAAATAACTTATGAATTAACCCATCCTGGGTATTTAAAGTGACACTACGCCAGAAAGTGATCCAGTGCAAATATAATAGTCTAAAGTGTTAATGGTATCAAAAAAGAGCGAAAAAAGTGCTAATAGTGCCAATAAAGTGCTACTGTATAAAGTGCTTAACAGATCATGGTATGCTTTGCCATCTATATATACATAACATAATTATATAACAACAATTATAATCACTTTCCATATATTAAAATCACAGAATACTGAACAAAAAAAATAATAGGCATGAATATAATAATTAAAACTCAACTAGCTGTAAACCTTCATATATGAAGGTTGATATGTGTTACTTTCATTTAAACCCATAGGAGCCACTGTATTTAATTGGTGGATCCAAAAGGCTTCTCTTTGAAGTAGCATCTTTCCCCTATCACCACCTCTACGGGGGGGAGGGATATGATCTATGCCTACAAACTTTAGTGATGCCAATGGGTGTTTTTGGTCAAGGAAATGCTGAGCCACTGGTTTATCCGATGACCCGTCCCTATAGGCTAATCTAATGCTAGACCGGTGGCCTCTGATCCTTTCACACAACTGTGTCTCCGTTTTGCCCACGTAGTGAAGCCCACACGGGCAGACTAACTTGTATACAACAAATTGAGTCTTACAAGTGATAGTATGTTTTATATCAAAAATCCTATTCGTGTGTGGATGGTTAAACTTCTTCGCCGGACTCATATGTCCACACGTCACACACCCAAGACAGCGTACACTTCCTCGTATGTTGTGTTTCATCAACTCAGTATAACTCTCCACTGAATCGGTATGAACCAATATGTCTCTAAGGCTCTTGTTCTTTTTGTAACAGATAAGAGGTCTTTCCTTAAAGACCTTTGGCAATGTATCGTCCGCTGAAATCATCTTCCAATTGTCCTTAACAATAGCTGATAAACGGCCAGACGAATTGTGGAAGGTCATTGGAAAAACCAAATTTGGTTCACGTGTCTTTCTTGGGTGCACCGGAGCCAAACGGGCTTTCAACAGAGCATCATCCAACACATGTGTATCATATCCTCTTTCCAAAAATTTCTGGGTCATAGCCTTAAGCTGTACTTCAGCCTTCTCTTTATCTGAATTGTTCCTGATCACCCTCTGGAACTGAGCCTTTGGAATTGATTTTTTCAGGGCAGGAGGGTGTGCACTTCTAGCGTGCAATAACGTGTTACGGTCCGTAGGTTTTGAAAACAAAGTATACTGGACACAATTGTTGTCATAAGAAAGTTCTAAATCCAAAAATTGGACACAATCAGCACTGATGTTAGCTGTAAACTTTATAGGTTGCGGTAATGAGTTCAATTCTTCCACCATAGTGGCTGCTTCCATATATGTACCCCGCCAAATGATCAGCAAATCATCTATATAGCGGTAGTACCCGATGATTCGATCCTGATAAGGGATTAAAATATGTGTAGTTTCATATACGTACATGTACGCATTGGCGTACATAGGAGCCATCGCCGACCCCATTGATGTACCGGCCACCTGCAAATACCATAGGTTTTCAAACCGGAAATAGTTGTTATGAAGTATAAGAGACAGCAACTCCAACACAAACTCAATAGGTGGTCCTTGATAAATGGAGGACTCACTCAATACTTGTCTCATTGCTTCAATGCCCCCTATATGGGGGATCACAGTATATAGACTTTTTACATCCATGGTGATAAAGATTGGAGCTGTATTATTAAAATCCAACCCTTTAATTCTGTGTAGCAATGTTTGCGTGTCTTTAATGCAAGTATGTAGTAGTTCCACCGGCCCCTTGAAAACAAAATCAAGCCATTGGGCTATAGGTTCCAGAATACCATCGATGGCTGAGACAATAGGCCGACCAGGAGGTCTGTTGATATCCTTATGGATCTTGGGAATGCTGTAAATAATTGGAGTGCGAGGAGATAGTTTGTGTAAAAATCTATATAATTCCAAACTAATAAAATCCGCTCTAAGGCCCATCTCTAATACATCCAAAATTTTCCTTTGGATCTCCAAAGTAGGATCTCCCACTAGTGGACGATATGTATTCACATCTTGAAGTTGCCGTTTCAAATCTTCAGCATAATCAATGTAGTTCATAAGAACAATACCCCCTCCTTTGTCCGCTTGACGAATGACTATAGAGTGGTCCTGTGCAAGATTTTTAAGTATAAAACGTTCACCTTTAGAAATATTATGTGCCTTATTGTCAGTTTTGGAGAAGATGTCTTGTGCCATCTTAGATGTAGTCGTCAGAAAAGTCTTAATGGATGCTCTGGTGGATGGCGGGTCAAAAGCAGATTTCACTCTAAATTTCCCATACCCTATAGGCACATTCTGTACTTTTTCCTTATGGGTAGTATGAAAAAATTCTTTAAGTCTCATGTTTCTACCCATCTTAAACA
>OW240912.1:363265139-363362052 GCA_933207985.1 Pelobates cultripes | reverse complement strand
ACAGCACCTCTCACATATTAATAAACCCACATTACAGGGGGTAACTAGCCCTCATTGTAATGTATGTTACTAATAAAGGAGAGTATTCTGATTATCCCAGGGACAGCCAGTGTCAGAGTGTATACCAGGTGTACAGCACCTCTCACATATTAATAAACCCACATTACAGGGGGTAACTAGCCCTCATTGTAATGTATGTTACTAATAAAGGAGAGTATTCTGATTATCCCAGGTACAGCCAGTGTCAGAGTGTATACCAGGTGTACAGCACCTCTCACATATTAATAAACCCACATTACAGGGGGTAACTAGCCCTCATTGTAATGTATGTTACTAATAAAGGAGAGTATTCTGATTATCCCAGGGCCAGCCGGTGTCAGAGTGTATACCTGGTGTATAGCACCTCTCACATATTAATAAACCCACATTACAGGGGGTAACTAGCCCTCATTGTAATGTATGTTACTAATAAAGGAGAGTATTCTGATTATCCCAGGGCCAGCCAGTGTCAGAGTGTATACCTGGTGTACAGCACCTCTCACATATTTATAAACCCACATTACAGGGAGTAACTAGCCCTCATTGTAATGTAAGTTACTAATTAAGGAGAGTATTCTGATTATCCCAGGGACAGCCAGTGTCAGAGTGTATACCTGGTGTACAGCACCTCTCACATATTAATAAACCCACATTACAGGGGGTAACTAGCCCTCATTGTAATGTATGTTACTAATAAAGGAGAGTATTCTGATTATCCCAGGGACAGCCAGTGTCAGAGTGTATACCTGGTGTACAGCACCTCTCACATATTAATAAACCCACATTACAGGGGGTAACTAGCCCTCAGTGTAATGTATGTTACTAATAAAGGAGAGTATTCTGATTATCCCAGGGACAGCTAGTGTCAGAGTGTATACCTGGTGTACAGCACCTCTCACATATTAATAAACCCACATTACAGGGGATAACTAGCCCTCATTGTAATGTATGTTACTAATAAAGGAGAGTATTCTGATTATCCCAGGGCCAGCCGGTGTCAGAGTGTATACCTGGTGTATAGCACCTCTCACATATTAATAAACCCACATTACAGGGGGTAACTAGCCCTCATTGTAATTTAAGTTACTAATAAAGGAGAGTATTCTGATTATCCCAGGGCCAGCCGGTGTCAGAGTGTATACCTGGTGTATAGCACCTCTCACATATTAATAAACCCACATTACAGGGGGTAACTAGCCCTCATTGTAATTTAAGTTACTAATAAAGGAGAGTATTCTGATTATCCCAGGGCCAGCCGGTGTCAGAGTGTATACCTGGTGTACAGCACCTCTCACATATTAATAAACCCACACTACAGGGGGTAACTAGCCCTCATTGTAATGTATGTTACTAATAAAGGAGAGTATTCTGATTATCCCAGGGACAGCCAGTGTCAGAGTGTATACCTGGTGTACAGCACCTCTCACCTATTAATAAACCCACATTACATGGGGTAACTAGCCCTCATTGTAATGTATGTTACTAATAAGGGAGAGTATTCTGATTATCCCAGGGACAGCCAGTGTCAGAGTGTATACCTGGTGTATAGCACCTCTCACATATTAATAAACCAACATTACAGGGGGTAACTAGCCCTCATTGTAATGTATGTTACTAATAAAGGAGAGTATTCTGATTATCCCAGGGCCAGCCGGTGTCAGAGTGTATACCTGGTGTACAGCACCTCTCACATATTTATAAACCCACATTACAGGGGGTAACTAGCCCTCATTGTAATGTATGTTACTAATATAGGAGAGTATTCTGATTATCCCAGGGACAGCCAGTGTCAGAGTGTATACCTGGTGTACAGCACCTCTCACATATTAATAAACCCACATTACAGGGGGTAACTAGCCCTCATTGTAATGTATGTTAATAATAAAGGAGAGTATTCTGATTATCCCAGGGACAGCCATATGCCAGAGTGCAGGCACTGGTGTGTACAGCACTCACATATTAATAAACCCATTACAGGCACCAGCCCTCATTGTAATGTATGTTACTAATAAAGGAGGATTATCCCAGGGATAGCCAGTGTGTCAGAGTGTATACCTGGTGTGTACAAAATTCTCGTTATTAGTTGAATAAACCCACATCACAGGGGGTAACTAGCCCTCATTGTAATGTATGTTACTAATAAAGGAGAGTATTCTGATTATCCCAGGGACAGCCAGTGTCAGAGTGTATACCTGGTGTACAGCACCTCTCACATATTAATAAACCCACACTACAGGGGGTAACTAACCCTCATTGTAATGTAAGTTACTAATTAAGGAGAGTATTCTGATTATCCCAGGGCCAGCCAGTGTCAGTGTATACCTGGTGTACAGCACCTCTCACATATTAATAAACCCACATTACAGGGGGTAACTAGCCCTCATTGTAATGTATGTTACTAATATAGGAGAGTATTCTGATTATCCCAGGGACAGCCAGTGTCAGAGTGTATACCTGGTGTACAGCACCTCTCACATATTAATAAACCCACATTACAGGGGTAACTAGCCCTCATTGTAATGTATGTTACTCATAAAGGAGAGTATTCTGATTATCCCAGGGACAGCCAGTGTCAGAGTGTATACCTGGTGTACAGCACCTCTCACATATTAATAAACCCACATTACAGGGGTAACTAGCCCTCATTGTAATGTATGTTACTAATAAAGGAGAGTATTCTGATTATCCCAGGGACAGCCAGTGTCAGTGTGTATACCTGGTGTATAGCACCTCTCACATATTAATAAACCCACATTACAGGGGGTAACTAGCCCTCATTGTAATGTATGTTACTAATTAAGGAGAGTATTCTGATTATCCCAGGGACAGCCAGTGTCAGAGTGTATACCTGGTGTACAGCACCTCTCACATATTAATAAACCCACATTACAGGGGGTAACTAGCCCTCATTGTAATGTATGTTAATAATAAAGGAGAGTATTCTGATTATCCCAGGGCCAGCCAGTGTCAGAGTGTATACCTGGTGTACAGCACCTCTCACATATTAATAAACCCACATTACAGGGGGTAACTAGCCCTCATTGTAATGTATGTTACTAATAAAGGAGAGTATTCTGATTATCCCAGGGACAGCCAGTGTCAGAGTGTATACCTGGTGTACAGCACCTCTCACATATTTATAAACCCACATTACAGGGGTAACTAGCCCTCATTGTAATGTATGTTACTAATAAAGGAGAGTATTCTGATTATCCCAGGGACAGCCAGTGTCAGAGTGTATACCTGGTGTACAGCACCTCTCACATATTAATAAACCCACATTACAGGGGGTAACTAGCCCTCATTGTAATGTATGTTACTAATAAAGGAGAGTATTCTGATTATCCCAGGGATAGCATTTATGGTTTTTAGGTTGAGTAATAATTAAGGTTAGGTATTGTACTTTTTAGAATTATACATAGTATTTAGATTTAGGGTTAGGTACTATATACTAATTCAGACGTCCACCGTTCCTCGGCCGCTCAGGTCTACCGGTTACTGTCTTTGTTCCTACACAGTCACTAAAAGGCGCTTCCTGGCCTCCGTGAAACAACGCTTGACATCCTCTCACTGGACACGTCTTCTAGATCCCCATAGGAAAGCAATGATTCAATGCTAGTAGAAGGAGACCGAGCAAGCGCTGAAGGTTCTCAATGCTGGAATCAGGAAAGTGTTTAAAGTGGAGTTTTTTTAACATTTGCATTGAGGGACACTATAGTGTTAGGAAAACAAATCCCACCTCGTCAGCAAGGTCCTCATCAACCTCTTGTTCTTCTCAAATTACTACAATGAAAATGACCTATAACTTGTGTTAACCTTTATATTCATGAGAAGCTCTGTTTTTGTTTAAATTTATGTTAAAGGTTTAGCAAATAACATTATAATCCAGTTCACACAAAGCAATAATTTACAAATGTAGAGGAGAAATAGAAACACTGGGAGTGATTTATAAAAAGTTATGTGGCTGTTTTCAACCCACAAATCTTTTACTTTTTCTGTTTCCACCAATATCATATTTTTCCATTTAGTGCCCTTTCTGACAGTGTTGTCCTTTGTTTGTTTGTTTTTTTTGGTTTTGTTGATATTTATAAAAAAAAAATAAAGAATGCACCATTTTTTTCTAAGTTGTCAGAAAAAAAAAAGAGAAAATCTTAAAGAGGAATAAAAAATGGTACAATGATTATTTTGCAGCATTATAGAACAGTTTTATATATACTGTGTGAAATTGAAAAAAGTGAAAGTGAATGCAACAATGTTTATGCATAATCCTCATAGTTTCAATTCTCCTTATCTCAGTAAACTTTCTGTATTGTCAGATGCATAGGGCAGAGCTTGTAACAAAGATTGACTAGGAGGCTGCATGGAGGTGGCAGGTCATGGAAACTAAGTGAGCCCAGAATATTCTATACTCCTGCTTGGACACCAGAGGGGCTACATGTCTTAAAGGACCACTATAGGCACCCAGACCACTTCAGCTTAATGAAGTGGTCTGGGTGCCAGGTCCCTCTAGGGTTATCCCAGCCTGCTGTAAACATAGCAGTTTCAGATAAACTGCTATGTTTACTTTAGGGTTAATCCAGCCTCTAGTGGCTGTCTCATTGACAGCCGCTAGAGGCGCTTCCGCGCTTCTCACTGTGATTTTCACAGTGAGAAGACGCCAGCGTCATATTATTATATCTATAAAATGGCTTCCAGGAATTTTCTCCCAGACCCTTCCCCTTCGCCCCCACATGGACTTAGACGCACTACTTATGCTTTCCTTCTCTTCCACTCTATTATTTTATCTTTTTTTCCCTATTCTTTTCTTCTTCTCTATTCTTGACAATCTTCTTTTTTGCTCCTGGTTTATTTCTGGTTATTAACTCCCCCAGTCCTCCCCCATTCCTACCCGCTCTTTTTTTCTGTAATTGACACATGTGTATGGGGAAGTGATTAACAAGGCACACATATCATATACAATTTCCATGAACGTTATTCCTCTTTTTTACTTTCATGCCAAGGTCACTGATCTTTTGACTCGTTTTCCATTTCCATTTCCCCTTTCCCTTTTTCACACCTTTTAGTTCAATGCAATCCTTTCTAAGGGCATGCTTTTTATATTACACAGTCATTTAGCTTAGATTTTGCATTTAGTTATCATCACACAGCATACCTTGAGCTCTCCAAGTCATACATGGAATCTGATTGTCATTTGTGCATGCATGCCATTGTACCAGTGAGATTTTTCAATGTGAACTTATTTTGGTTTCTTACTTTGTTTTGTGTTTAAAGGAGTAATTTTTTTATGACATAGGTTCCCTTTGAGGATTCCTTAATGCTTTAATGATAATATCCAGGGTTATATAGGAGATATATACAAAACATATAAAAAAAATAAAAAAAAATCAAAAAAAAAATCACAACTCATAGCTAAATTTTTGTTATTTATCCACTTAGGTAAAACTCCATGTAGCAGTTCTGCTTTAAATCCCCTTTACATTTTGAAACAGACAATCTCATAGACATATGCACGCACTGATAATTACATTTGAGAACCTTCCTTTGCGTCAATGCATTGTTTCCATACATGATATGCAGCGATGTATTTACAGTGAGGCTAACAAAGCATTTGCCTTGAGCTGCACTTTCCAGGGGTCGGCAAGACAATGTCCTGACAATGTTAGCAGATGCATTGTTAGCCTTGTGTCATGGAGGCCCAAGAACTGGCTGCCAAAAATAGGGAGGAAAGGTGGACTTAAATTAAAATGTAAAAAATAAAACAAAAAATTTGAGAAAATGTATGTGAGTGTGTCAGCATCAGTGTGTGTGTGTGTCTGTCTGTCAGTGAGTATGTGTCTGTCAATGAATGTGTGTGTGTGTGTGTGTCTGTCAGTGAATGTGTGTGTGTCTGTGAGTGTGTATGTGCGTGTTTGTCAGTGAGTGTGTCGCTGTCAATGTGTGTGTCTATGAATGAATATGTGTGTGTTTGTCAGAGTGTGTCAAATTAGTAAGGCTGTCTGTGAGTGTGGGTGTAACTGTGTGTGTGCCTTTCAAGAGTGTGTTAAATCAGGGAAAGTGTGTGTCTGTCAGTGACTGTTTGTCAGTGTATGTGTATCTGAGAGTGTGTGCCTGTAAGTGAATGGGTGTGAAAGTATGTGTTGGTTAAACATTGTGTGTGTAAATGACAGTGAGTGTGTCAGTGTATGTATTAGTGAGGGCATGTGTCTGTCAGTTGAACTGTGTGTCTGAAACAGGAAGGGGTGTAGCATTGACATGAAAGGGTGGGGCACATTTAGATTAGAGGGGCTGTCCGAATTTTGTCATGCCTAGGGCAGCACAAAACCAAAATACACCACCGGTGATATGACTGGTGACATTGTGTCCCTTTACCCATTCCTCAAATAATAGGCAGCAGTCTGGCCATCCACACAGAGCAGTGTGACATAACTAACTAACTCGCCTCCCAAAGGTGAGCAAATGTCATCTGTGAAATTGGAGACAGCAGTCATGAAATAAGTTAGGTGGCTTGAGGGACAACTAGCATAAAGTGAGGCTGGATGGCATGTACCACTAGTGTAACATCATTTATATATAAGTTTAATACTTACATTTGCTGTCAAAATAAATTTTCAATCTGAAAGGTAAGTAAATCACTTTTTTACTTAAATGGACACTATAGGCATCCAGATCACTTCATCTCATTATCAAAGTGGTTTGGGTGCAGTGCTCCTGTCCCCTTTAACGCAGCCTCTAGTGGCTGTTTCCAGAGGTCCTCACGCTTTGCATGAGGATGTCCAGCGTCTTATAAATCCCCCATGGAAAGCATTGATACAATAGTTTCCTATGGCAAAGACCTAATGCGTGCGACACACATGAGCATTGGGTTCCCCCTTGCGAGCCAGTCAGTGCTAGAATCAAATAAGTGTTTAAATTTTTTTTTTTAACCCTTGCACTGCCGCGGGGTGGGCTGGGGGCAGAGAGACACTATTATTATTATTATTATTTTATTATTTATATAGCGCCAGCAAAATTCGGTAGCGCTATACAACTATAGAGTTAGAAAGCTTTATATTCCAAACACTAGTGTTCCTTTAAAACACATGGGGGTCCGGACAAGTAAACTGTTAATAGGAGACTATATATTTTGTAAAATACGTTTGTATTCCTAACGCTATAGTGTTTCTTTAAATATGTAAGTGTCACGTATGTATTATATAGATAGGGAGAGGATATGATGCCCACGATACACTGACCCAGCAGCAATCTATGCATGCTTATACCTACTTGCTATGTCACATGATCTATTTGTATTGTTGGCTGAGGACGAATGTCAAAGAAAGATAACAGGAGTAGCCAAAGGGCGACATGTTAAACCTAAATATTATGAATAATAGAATTGGGTAAAGCAGGGTAATGTCATTACATAAGTAAACCACTAGATGGCAGCATTGGAGTAGAAAGGCACAGACCTTCAGCAACACAAACATGACGTAAGTGCTAAAAGAAATAATTGCATTCTGAAAAATAGGAATATAATTGGTTCCTTTATATTGAGATATATGTACAATGTTTGTATGTCTTCAGATCTTCTATTACTTCCACCATAGCACTTTTAAAGGTACAGTGTAGGGTAACTTTATGCAATTTGAATAGCTATTTTTCATCCTAAATCATATAAGGTTATTCAATAACCAGGATTAATGGGGAAGTCACCAGAAATTTTTAAATTGTGAGCAAGATTAAAACAAAATAAGTATCAAATAAGAGAGCACAAATAAAATCACCTGCTATGAAATAAAAACAATAGTCTTATACAAATAATAATGTTAGAGGAAAGCAGCCATACACATCAGAAAATTCCTTTCAATTTCCACAAAAACAATACATATACAAAGTGTCAGAGCTTTAGTAGATAAACCCCTGCTTGGGAAATCAAGGTTATCCACAATAAATAAATTAACTAAAAATAAAACGCATTTATATAAAAACCATATATTATAAAAATATAAGAGTCCTTCTGTGTGGAGGTATTTTACCAAATGCTGAAACCCAGGTACCTTGGATCCAGTATGTGAAAGGGTATCCAAATACCTTAAAGGATACAAAAGAATCGAATATAGTGTAACACTGTTTTTATTGGGGGGGGGGGCGGACTCTCCCCCTAATCAGAATTTTTACATTAAAAAGTTGTGGCACTCGTCTCCAAGAAACCACAAAACAACCATTGGTATACAATAGTTCAGCAACTTTACTGCTCCGTCCTCCTGTTACACGGGTTGCGGCTGCTCGCACAAGCTGAGGTTCGGTGATATCCTCCTGGAAGAACGAGAAAATTAGATGCCACTACACTTTTGCCAAGCTTGTATACCGTTTCGCGTTTCGTCCGCCATCTCGGGTTTTATTAAGATAGTGTGGCGGCCACCAAAAAAGTCCTTATATGCATTCGTTTCTGAAACAGGTTTGTGGGATTACTTTGGGAGGCTATAAACATTCCTTAAAAGATGGGTTTTGAGGGACTTCTTAAAGGATTGAAGACAAGGGGAGAGTCTGACAGGGGTAGGCAGGCTGTTCCAAAGGGAAGGAGCCGCCTGCGAGACATCCTGCAGGTGTGAATTTGCATTCAGAGATTAGTGCACATTTTATATTATGTCAGACGAAGCCCCCATGTCTTAACTGTGTATTGGATATATGTTGTTTAGCGAGGAGACAGGAGTTTAGACTAAAATAGGTCTTAGGAAAATAAAACAAACTTAAGCACTATGTTTAGCTAACAAGAAGGTTTTTTTTACCCAGCGCCCCAGCTAGATTTAAGCATATACTCCATCAAGTAGAAAAAAGCTGGTTAGCACCAAAATGGAGTATCATGTGAGCGTTATCACAGATTGGAATGTACATGACAGATTTGAGAATTAGAACAGAAACAAAAAGATTATACCCTCAATGCACCCAGACTTATTTGTAGGTTTTACCCTACCCCCAGCCATCCACTCCCGGTTGTACCGCTGGCCCCAAGCCTCCTCAAGAGCCATTTTGCAGTTCCCGTTGTTTCGGTTACCAGTGGTACAGGCAATGTCCTGGACAGTGATGTTGGCATGATGGTCCCTCCAAGGGTACGAGACCTGCCTGTGATGGGCACAGGATGACCTTGAACAGATTCGTGCACCAAGTGATCGTGGCTTCTTCCTTTTGATCTTCCGGCTCATGTTTGCAGATTCCATCTGCTGTGCGGGGCTCAATGTAGGGTTCTCAGCTTTGATTTGTAAGTGTTGCGATGGGCCTCCGCTGCCACTATTCCCCCACCATCTCTACCTGTCTGCCACTCAGTTTCAGCCAAAATTCCTTGAAGATAGCCTCAAGTCGTATTAGAGTCATCTCTTTTAAGCTTTGTGCTGCGGGTGAAGGTGTGGCATCTGCCATTTTAACTCGAGTGAACTCTTTGCTTGTACAACCGGTGCAAGAACTGGGTTACATCTGTGTCAGGTACATATAGCTTATAGAAACATAGAATGTGATGGCAGATAAGGACCATTCGGCCTATATAGTCTGCCATCGATGAAAACTGGCAAGTAATGAGCACTGCTGTGCCTCATCATGCCTGGCAGGCTAGTTAACCTCTGTTCACCTGTTTACCTCTGTTCACTACATTCACTACAAGCGTCACTAATCCATGCACAAACCCACAGTGTTGGGTTAGCAAAGTACCTCTTTAAATACTGCTACAGCACTCTCTCAGATCAGCCCCCTGCACCTTTTATCTGTCTTCCAAAGCTGTGGTGTCCTTTCAACAGTCACAGTAGTCCTTTTAAAGTCACAGTAGGGAGATAGTTCATTATACCGATTTCTGAACTGCTATGCTAACTCCTCTCTCCCTGTCTGTCCTGGATTAACATGTAGGTAGTTGTACCACTGACAATGTAATGTATATTTTATTCCATGACTAATACATATATCATCCTTCTCGGCTGAGTGTGTAAAATGCAGTTTGAAGCTGTAGGGCTTTTTTGAGGTTGGCCACCGTGGTTAGATATGTGCAATGCTTGTTCAGAGCAAAGGTGAGCTAAGGATGGACTTTGAACTGTTTTTTGTTTTATAGCAACTGCAGAGTAACTGATGACAGGGTAAAAGATATGATTTACCATATAAGGAAACAAAGCTCTTTACTTCATAAGGGCTTTCCAGCAAATATATGACACGTTCAAATTTTAAAGACGTAACAAGACAAATTTGTGCTGTTTATTGGTAATATGATAAAATAATAATATGATAGGAAAATCATATTACACATAAGCAGGGTTAATCGCTAAAATATGAATTGTGGGAATTCACTAGGGAATTAGCAAATTTCATTTGCGGGCGCTAGGGCACTCCTGGCATAACTATTGCAGCATTTTGTGGTGGTTATGGTACTTGGAGTATTCCTCTAACTTTCATACTGCTTCCTGTGATGTGATAGCATAGAGAACTGCCATCTTTGTCACGTCATGTATTAGGAGATGAAAGGTTTGGGTGTGTCCCTATTTAGGTGAGATAGTCCTGGTTTTGGGCCCAAACCCCTCTGTCCCTCTTTTCTCCTAATGTCCCTCTTTTCTAGAAGCTCCGTATTGTTGGAGTGTCTGATTGTATAACAGAGATCCACTGAAATAATACTCACAGTAATGTGTCTTAATAGCAGGGCCGCCCTTAGGGGTGTGCGAGCTGTGCGGCCGCACAGGGCACCATCGAGCAGGGGGCGCCCTGACAGCCGACACAGCTCACACATGGCCGTCCGGAATTAAAAAAAAAAAAATTGCAGCGGGGCGGAGCTTACCGTGCGGCGGAGCTTACCGTGTGGCGCCGGATAACTGCTGCAAGGGAAGCAGGAAGGAGTCCCTGCTTCCCCACCAAATAGTCTCTAGGAGCTGCACTGTCTCCACAATGAACTCCACAGGTCAGTGTGAGTGTGACTGTCTGCCTGTGTGTGTGACTGTCTGTCTGTGTGTGTATGACTGCCTGTGTCTGTGTGTATGACTGACTGCCTGTGTGTGTGTGTGTGTGTGTATGACTGCTGTGTGTGTGTGTCTGTGTGTCTGTGCGTATGACTGTCTGCCTGTGTGTGTGTCTGTGTGTGTGTATGACTGTCTGCCTGTGTGTGTTACTGTATGCCTGTGTGTCTGTGTCTGTGTGTGTGCATGACTGCCTCTGTGTGTGTGTATGACTGTCAGCCTGTGTGTGTGTGTGTGTGTGTGTGTGACTGTCTGCCTGTGTGTGTGTGTGTGTGTTTGTCTGCCTGCCTCTGTGTGTGTGGATGTCTTCCTGTGTGTGTATGGCCATCTGACTCTGTGTGTGTGGCTGTCTCTGTGTGCCGCTGTCTGTGTGTGTGTGTGGCTGCCTGCCTGTGTGTGGGTGGCTGTCTGCCTGTGTGTGTGGGGCTGTCTGCATGTAAGTATGTGTATGTAAGACTGTGTGTGTGTTGTTTGTGTGTGTGTGTGTGTGTGTGTGTAAAACTGTATGTGTGGCTGCCTGTGTGTGTGTGTGTGTGTGTGTGTGTGGCTGTCTGCCTGTAATTGTGTGTGTGTGTTTATCTACCTGTAACTGGGTATGTGTGTTACTGCCTGTACCTGTGTGTTTCTGCCTGATCCTGTGTATGTGTCAGGATTACTAGTTGATCCAGCACGTCGAATTGTGTCACACAGATGACTAATAGGTAACGTATTACCGGGCCTTAGAATGACCGGACTTAACGTACCAAAGAATAGTCAGGATACTTGCCAAGGTCAGGGGACACAGAAAGAGACACAACGATAAAAGAAAGCAAGAAGTCAGGGATACAGAATAAAGGGAAGTCAAAATCAAAGCCAAAGTCAAAAACCAGAAGAAACTTGAATCAGGAACACGCTCTCGGACAACCACGACAGGGCACTGAGCAGGATGGGAACTGGGCCTAAATACCCCTCCTCTAGATCTGATAGGCTGTAACCGGCCTTTGACCCCAAAGTCAGTTACCAGGTTTCATTTGCATAATTGCTGCTCAGCATTAACCCTTCTGTGGATTTGGTTGCTGCTCGGCACAACTTTTCCTGTGTGGACAGTAAATGCCATTAACCACATTTTTATAAGCGGATGAATACGTGATAGTATGTGACTATCTGCCTGCGACTGTGTGCATGTGGTGGATTTGACAGTGTATATGTATAGCTGTGTGCCTCTGACTGTGTGCACATAACTCACATAAAAAATATACACCTGCATTCACACACAGGCCTAAATGCATGTTTTTATCTGAATTAAATAACCAGCACAAATATCACATACAACCAATACACGTATATCACACACTGTTAATACACCCATTACAAATATCACGCACAGCCATCACATAGCATACATATCACACACAGTCATCACACCTATCACATAAACAGACAACACAAACATTACATCATAAATGGATGACGGGGGGGGGTAGGGGCACTGTGAAGATTTTTCGCACAGGGTGCCTAAAGCTGGCCCTGCTTAAAGGACCACTACAGTGCCCTGAGGGTGCCCCACCCTCAGGGTCCCCCTCCCGCCGGGCTCTGGGGAGAGGAAGGGGTTAAAATCTTACCTTTCTCCAGCGCCGGGCGGGGAGCTCTCCTCCTCCTCTCCTCCTTCATAGCGACGCCATCGGCTGAATGCGCATGCGCGGCAGGAGCTGCGCGCACATTCAGCCAGTTCAGAGGAAACCATTTACAATGGTTTCCTATGGACGCTGGGGTCTTCTCACTGTGATTTTCACAGTGAGAAGCACGCAAGCGCCTCTAGCGGCTGTCAATGAGACAGCCACTAGAGGCTCTAGAGGCTGGATTAACCCTATTATAAACATAGCAGTTTCTTTGAAACTGCTATGTTTATAAAAAAAAAGGGTTAACCCTAGCTGGGCCAGGCACCCAGACCACTTCATTAAGCTGAAGTGGACTAGGTGCCTATAGTGGTCCTTTAATAGATGTGTTTAGACATCAGTCTGGATAAATAAGATACATTCTTGTTCTAAATTACATTTCAGTTGCAAAAATTTAGACTGACACTGTAACTTGAGCACATGAAATGGATGGAGGTGTAGTCGCTGAAGTAACTTCACTGGTGTTACGCTCCCTTTAGCTCTCAATCTTTTTACTTGTATTTGCATAAAATGCAAACCTGTACTGGTACATCCTGGGATATGAAATGTAAAATATGCTACGGTTACCTATCATTTTCATGTGAACACACACCCACACACAGGGCACAGACCTTTCAAGTCACATGATCTTTTCATCTGCCACACTATATTCTAACACAGGGTTAGACAACATTCAGCACTCCAGATGTTGTGGTTTAGTCCTCTAATGCTCTTACTGTCGTAATGCTGACAAAGCATCAGGGGTGGTGTAGTCAACAACATCTGGAGTACCTAACTCTGTTCTAGCAGATCTGATCAGTCTGGCTGTCATCCGATGTTGGGAGGACTGAGGGTAGCATGGGAAACATAACCAGTCTGGGACCAAAGGTAGCTCAGGGTACTTAAAGGCAAAGCAAGCTTTCTTTAAATGAATCCATACAACAAATAGGAAATGTGAATGGAGCGGAATGGAGATACATCAAAGCAGGAAAGATTTAATTTAATGCACTGTCCATGAAATGTCCACTCAAGACAAGACAACCCTATCCCTGCATATCAACAAGCTGGGAGGCAGCAACTGACTCGGCATGCATGAAGAACTCACAAACTGGCCATGGTGTGGCATGCCTAGTGGAGGGGCATGCCATTAACAGATTTATTTAACCAATCATTGTTAACAGGAGTAGTCCCAGAAGATTGGAAGTTAGCGAGTGTTGTGCCCATTCACAAGAAAGGTAATAGGGAGGAGTCGGGCAACTATAGGCCAATAAGCCTTACTTCAGTAGTGGGGAAAGTGATGGAAACCATGTTAAAGGATAGGATTGTTGAACATCTAAAAACACATGGATTTCAAGATCAGAGACAACATGGGTTTACTTCAGGGAGATCATGCCAAACTAATCTTATTGATTTTTTTGATTGGGTAACTAAAGTTATAGATCAGGGTGGTGCAGTAGACATTGCTTACCTAGATCTCAGTAAGGCTTTTGACACTGTTGCACATAGGAGGCTTATCAATAAACTGCAATCTTTAAGTTTGGATTCCAATATTGTTGAATGGGTAAGGCAGTGGCTGAGTGACAGGCAACAGAGGGTTGTAGTTAATGGAATATATTCGAAGCTTGGACTTGTCACCAGTGGGGTACCTCAGGGATCTGTACTTGGACCCATTCTCTTTAATATTTTTATTAGTGATATTGCAGAAGGTCTTGATGGTAAGGTATGTCTTTTTGCTGATGATACTAAGATATGTAACAGGGTTGATGTTCCAGGAGGGATAAGCCAAATGGCAAATGATTTAGGTAATCTAGAAAAATGGTCAGAATTGTGGCAACTGACATGTAATGTGGATAAGTGCAAGATAATGCATCTCGGACGTAAAACCCCAAGGGCAGAGTACAGAATATTTGATAGAGTCCTAACCTCAACATATAAGGAAAGGGATTTAGGGGTTATTATTTCTGATGACTTAAAGGTAGGCAGACAATGTAATAGAGCAGCAGGAAATGCTAGCAGAATGTTTGGTAGTATAGGGAGAGGTATTAGCAGTAGAAAGAGGTAAGTGCTCATGCCATTGTACAGAACACTGGTGAGACCTCACTTGGAGTATTGTACACAGTACTGGAGACCGTATCTTCAGAAGGATATTGATACCTTAGAGAGGGTTCAGAGAAGGGCTACTAAACTGGTTCATGGATTGCGGGATAAAACTTACCAGGAAAGGTTAAAGGATCTTAACATGTATAGCTTGGAGGAAAGACGAGACAGGGGGGATATGATAGAAACATTTAAATACATAAAGGGAATCAACACAGTAAAGGAGGAAACTATATTTAAAAGAAGAAAAACTACCACAACAAGAGAACATAGTGTTAAATTAGAGAGACAAAGGTTTAAAAATAATATCAGCAAGTATTACTTTACTGAGAGCGTAGTGGGTGCATGGAATAGCCTTCCAGCTGAAGTGGTAGAGGTTAACACAGTAAAGGAGTTTAAGCACGCGTGGGATAGGCATAAGGCTATCCTAACTATAAGATAAGGCCAGGGACTAATGAAAGTATTTAGAAAATTGGGCAGACTAGATGGGCCGAATGGTTCTTATCTGCCGTCACATTTTATGTTTCTATGTTTCTATGATGTCCAAGATGGGTGGTCCCACCTGGAAAGAGTGTGAGCCTGTCCACAGAATTGATGTTTTACCATGGCGTGCATTCACAAACAGGCTTCCAGACGGCCCTCTCAGGGAAACCCACACAAAGAGAGCTGCTCAAGCTTATTCTGCATGGCCCTTGTACCCAGAGCTCAACCCGAGCATATCACATGCTTGTGCTGTGCTGACTGGGGACACCAGGAACCATAATCTGGCCTGTGGGACAGAACCCAAACATTAGTGTGACCCATCTAAATCAAGATGGTTTGGAGACCTGCATATAGATGGGGTGGAATATCACTACAGGAAGGCTATTATAGTGATACAGAATTACTATAATACTACAGTCATTTATTATAGTGATACAGAAGCAGGACCGATATATGAGATAATTGACAATAAGTGCTGTCCTGTTATTTGCTTATTTTGTGCAGCTTGTACTTAGTGTAGTCTGCAGAAGGCTACAAGTGGACCCTCTCAGGGCAATCTCTAAACACAGTGTTGTTAAAGTATCTGAGTTTACTTTGCACCATATGTACATGTCTAATAATGTGCTCATGGTGCGCTTTTTATGATCTTCTATGTGGGGTCCAAAAAGCAGGACATCAGAGAACATATTTTGCACAGCAGGAAATTAACACACAATCTGGACTGTGTTTCCTAAATCAGGAATGGTGGTGGCCTAAAATTTGCAGTTCCCTAAAGAATCCCCAACAACTCACATTATAGTGAATAACACTATCATAGTGACAGTAAGAGGTGGCTTTAATGTAACGACTGAGCCCACCAGGCACTTACCCAGTGTTCCGTGGCAGCCAATCTGGGCTGCACCAATCACTCGAAACTGCAGAAAACTTTCCTTTCTACATCAGTAACATTTACCGGCTTAAGTAAAAGAGGAACTTTCATCAGCAGAAAGGTGATCTATTCAAACAATGTCTGTATTCTGCACAGAGAACTGAAGAACAAAGATGTGACTAGACTGGAGAACTTGCAACAAGCCATTCTACCATCCTGGCACAATGCCTGGATGTGCATCTATATATAGACACAAGCAATCACATTATACAGAGGTAATGTTTGCATAGATTACACAACATCCTCATTGTGTTAGTTCTTGTGAAGTGCAGAATTGCTCTCCATCGCAACTGGATATTTATTTTGTTGTAAATGATGTTCCCAACACAAAACAAACATTATTATGTACATTTATTGTCCCAATAAAAATTTGATTGTTTCACTGGTAATCCAATGAATGATTTATTCAAGCTAGGAAAGTCTGCTGATAAGATGAGCCCTAAATGTTTTTTTTTTTCTTCTATTTTTCTCTAAATATAGAGACTGCTTCTGAATACTATGTGCTCTAAGCTGGCCTTGTAAGAAGTCAGCATTGTTAGTCAATCAGCATGCAGATGGGGAGTGAGGATCACAAGACGTTCATGTCTAAGTTTCCAGTTATTTTTGTGGTTTGTAACATAAACAAGCTGTGACTAATCTAGAAATGACATCATTAAACATCTTCAAGTCCCCTGGGCTGTAGAAGTTGGACGAGGCAGTGCTCTTTATGTTGAAAGAACTGAGTAAAAGAGAAATGGTGATAAAAGTTTTTGTCATTGCTGTGTACATGGAATGACGAAAGAAACATGCACAAACATGAGTAGGACCGGAAGCATGAAAGAGTCACTCTGTCCCACATTTAAATTATTTATCCGTCAGCACACAGCCTTCTTCCAGCTTGTCCCTTGTCCTCGTAATGATACTTTATTGGGGCTGACTGTACTCCTGAATACATTATTCTGCAACCATGTATTACAAAACATCAGCCTTTTATGATTACCAGTTCATATCTGTCTCTGATGTCTCTTTTTATGCTTCATCCCGAAGGCCCTTTCTTTAGATCTGCACATAAAGATTGCAATAAAAAAAATAAAAATAAAAAACACTATTGTCCTAAACCTCCTCTAACCCTAAGTGTCTATTGACTAACAATCAGAAACTTAATTCCTTAAAACATTATGGAAACTGGAGACAGTATGGACAGCAACTCTAAATGCCAAAAGGCAGGTTTTTGGGGGAGTTCTTAAAGGGTTGTTTCAGTGATTTGAAGTGGCCGTGATGCCTTGAGTCTACATGTGCAGCTTTTAATTGTGAAATGTGGCACATACCGAGTTTAACCCTTTGAATGTAACTCCAAGTCTGGGCAGCATCATAGGGTATCATCAGGCAGCCCAAAAAAAGAGTTACAGGTTTGTTAATGTCAATTCTGTGCAATTCACAATGCACAGACCCTCATGCAATAGCGGAGAGCTCTGTCAGCCAATGAATGATTGGCACGATCAATATCCATCAGTAGCCGAAAGTTTTAAAGCTGCCTACGCCAGAGACATGTCAAGAACAGTTTAAGAGTGTTAGCCTCATTACCGAGGAATGGCCCCTTAATAACCCCTTAATGTTTCCTGCTTTTAGGAACAGCAAAGCTGATGTCCGAAATCAAGGCTCCAGAACTCTCCTGCTACCTACTGCTAATTGCCCCCCACCAAGTATGAAGTGGCCGTTTACAACCCCAGTATGCTAGTGGAAGAATGGGGGCAAATGCTTCCCAGTCCCCCTTGTAAGCACTCTCATGTTTGTATGTAATTTAAAAATGCCATAAGGATGACTACAGAAAGCATAAAAGAGGCCCATCCACACATAATGATGGCAGGTTTATCCCTAAAGTCAGTAGCCTATGTATAAAAAGTATTCGGACCCTCAAATAGGTGGCAACAGTATCGAATTTGCCAGGAGAGCCTGTTATTTTTAGTATAGTCTCAGCAAGGGCACCTGTCCAGCATTTTGAAATCTGATGGGCTGGCCAACCTGTTTTATGGGTGACCCGTCTGTTTGATGGGCAAGCAGCCTAATATTTCATAAAGAATGATTCAAAAAGAAAACTATTTTATTCTAACTTGTCATCAGACTAGAAATGCAATGTTTCCATTGAAAATAACATATCAGATTTGCCCAAAGCAAATGTTTTCCACTGCCAAACTACTTAATGGCAAGTACTTTGAGGCAATATCTATCAGATTTTCCGAGAAACAATGGTTTACATAGCTGTTGCTAGAAATGTGGAAGATATGATAAATGGACTAATCCCCTAACAGGCATAATGCTCTGTATAAAGTATTTAAATACAGTGGAGGGATGTAAAACAATCCGGTACCAGCTCCCTCGCGCACCGCATACTGATGCAGGAGCCCGAAGATGACATCATCTTCCGGCTCCTGCATCAGTACGCGGCGTGCGAGGGAGCTGAAGAGGAAGCACTCAGGGGACAGTGCTCCCTCGTGCGCGAGCCCGCCCAGTGACACTACCAGGGCCAGCCTTGGGGGGCCGTGAGGTGGCCAGCTCCTGGGCCCCCCAGGAGCAGAGGCTGGCCACAGTGGGTACATACCGGGTCGCAGAGCAGCCGGGCCCCCTGGTAGGCCGGGCCCGGTCGCAGCCGCGACCTCTGCGACCCCAGTATGTACACCACTGGTTCAATGAATACAGCTTGAGTGGTATAATCCCCACCTAGGATTCCTTGGAGTAATATCCTCACTGGAAAATAAGAAATAACACTTCTGGTATCGGATAAAAAGGATGGTAGAAATAAAAATGTAACAGGATAAAAAAGTTAAATGCCTGACTCACAGTGAGAAAGTGGCCAAAATACCTTTATTAAAACAACATAAAAAAACACAATGCGTTTCGCCCTTAGGCTTTATCAAGTGGAGATCAGAGAGTGCATCCTGTTACATACTGGTATATATAGGGAGTGTGCATATTTAAAAAAGGCGTCAAAATGACGTCATAAGTTTTTGTTACTTACAAAAATACTAAATTTTACATGCATAAGTAAGTACATACATATATATAAAACATGTGAGGGTTATAATTTTAAAACAAAGCTTTATGCTAAAGATAATGACACCCCATAGATACTAAATATAAGATAACAGCTATCATTAGCATAACGCTTTGTTTTAAAATTATAACCATCATCTGTACGATAAGAAAATGAAGAATCAGAAAATTAGAGTGCATAGTACCCATTGCTGTGCCTCAGTTATGAGCATTTATGTACGCCATCCATAGCTCCCTGACCCTGGTGAATTTGGGTTCTGAGTCTCTCACCTTGGCGATGAGTTCGTCCATTAGGTGGTTGTCCCCAATTTTCCCTATCACCTCCTGCCTGGAGGGGACTTCTACGTTAAGCCACGCCGCTGCCAAGGCTCTCAGTCACTAATCTCCTTCCAGAAATTGTGCAATTTGGGGCAATCCCACCACATGTGGAAGTACGTCCCCTTGTAGCCGCATAGTCTCCAACATAAGTCAGTAGGGTTGCGACCCAACCTATGTAAGAAAACTGGGGTGACATGGAATCTGAACATTATCTTTGTACGCATACCGAGATTTGGGATGCTGCTTCCCAGATTTCCTGCCACTCAATCCCTTCCAGTTTGTCCCCTTTATCTACCTCCTATTTGTCTATATAGTTCATAGTACCCCATACCAAAGGTTCTTCATTAAGGTGTGTGTATAGAAGGGAAATTAGACTTTACGGTAGTGTCCTTCATTACAGAGGTGTTCAAATGACGTGGGGGTCAGTGTTACTGTTTTTCTAACCTCGGCAGAAAGGGCAAAGTCACATACGTGCATGTAATGGAAGAAGTCACGGTTGAAGTTGAGTATCGATGGGCAGTTCATCCGCAATAAAGCCCGGGAGGGCCTGTCTAGCCACATGTACAGGTTGGGGATATCGTATTTCATTAGTCCCGCTTCTATGTCTGCCCATCTGTGTTCCCCTGGGGGTGCCTGCCACAGCATCAGCTGAAAAAGTTGTGCTGTGTAGTAGTACAGGAGGAGATTCGATAGGCCCAGTTCTCTTCTGTCTTTTGGGCGGTATAATAGGCGTCTTGCCAGTTTATGTCGTTTTTGCTGCCAAATGAAGGCGTCTATTGTAGTCTGTAGGGAAGCTAGATCTGCTTTGGTCACTTTAATGGGGAGTGCCTGGAACAGGAATCTAAGTAAAATATAAATTTTTATGCAATGTATACATCCTATCCATGAGATAGGTTTTTCCTGCCATTTCTCTATTTCTAGCTTCAATGTCTGTAAGAGGGGATTGTAATTATTTGCATGTAGTTGAGAGTTTGTCTTTCCTATGATGACTCCTAAGTATCTAAAGCACTTTTTAAGGAATATGTTGTGGGTTGACATCAGTTGGGCTACCTCCGAGTCCAGTATGTAAAAGGGTAACACACAGGATTTCTCATAGTTGATTTTGAAGCCTGAGACTTCGCTAAAATAATTTAGTAGCCGGAGTAGGGGTGGTTTTAACTCTTTTTAAGGGGGCAAGACGAGGCAGGGGTGCCTAAACTACATTTTTAACTTGATCTAATGTTTTTGGGGGGATTTTCTTCCTATGCTAGACAAAGGAAACCAATATTGATCATACTTGATTATTCTCAGACTTAATTGTTATCCGGTGAATTTGTTTGTTTGTTATTTTTTTTATTACATTAAATAAGAATATACTGGCTCCAACTGTTAGTCTTGTAACTGATATATCGCTTGCTGCTAGCAATCATCAAAACTGGATAAACATTTTCTGGAAACTTATATTTGAGGACACAGTTCTGTTCTTGGAATTCGTTTTTTGTTGACACAGGTCCAATGAATCTGCATCTCCAGTAAAAAAAGATTATGGCAATTATATACAGGCGAGAGTTAAATCTTTACCAATTAAACACTATTTCATAAAGTTCTCAGTTGCTCACATGTGAAATCTGTATTTCTATGGTACACAACAAATTGTTAGTTAAGAAGTCAGTTTTTGTCCGAATGCACATTATTCCTTTAGATTGTAAGCTCACCAGCCATCTTGAATAGGATAAGACTTTGTGTGAATGACTAAACTTAAAGGATTACTCCAACCACCATGACCACTTCTGTTTTCAGATATGGTATGTGCAGCTACAGAGTATGCTGCTCTTTTGTACCGGTTGAAAGTTGCACAACCGACACAAACAACTTGGCCAACCTGGACCTCTTTTTCGGTGCTGCTTAATGTCAGTTCTGTGCAAAAATTACCTCTGTCATCAGCTTGCACAGTAATGCTAGCAACAGACATAATGAGCTTCTAACGTGCAGAGCTGCATGCAAGCGGACGTCTTGATCTTTAATCTCACCCACTCCACCTCTCTGTATTGATATCATTTTTGTAAAATCCCTTCCCTATCTCTCCTGTTCATCCCCTCCCCTTCCTAACTCGCCCAGAGCAGGCGCTCTGAGCCAGAAAACGGTCCAATCAAATAGTTATCTCTGAGTTAAGATATTTAAGAAAGTAGTGTTTTGTACATTTGAGTGTATCACAGAGCTCCACGGCAATACAATTCACAGTAGTGTGTGTTTACAAGTGTATCTCAAACTCCACAACTAGGAAAGTCAGTAATACACAAGATGTTTTAATAAATTACATCAGGAAAACTCACCATTATATTCAATTAATAGATTTTTTTAATTTCCACCGCGTTGCAACATATTGCTATGTCCCTTCTGACTTTGTGATCTGGGTACTTCTTTGAGTTAAGAAGAGGTTAACTCCTCATACTTGAATCACACCCATCCAATCTATTTTTGGCTATATTTTCAGCTTCCACTATTTTTTTGTTTTGTCCTAGAAATTTATAAATTCCATTCCAGTGACTTCAAATAAATCTGCTGATGTTCGATCATATGATAAGCTGTAATTCACATCAAGCCAGCTGATGAACATAGCATTCTAAAATGTTTTCCTGTGCTTTAACAAAATAGATATTTTATATATAGTTATAATTTATATTGATAAAGTTATATCAGCTTCCAAACCTCATTCTCAGTTTTCATTCTTTTCTGTAATGGAAATCCTATTTCTACTTTCTAGGCGTCAAAGTCTGTTAGCAAAACTTTTTTGTCTGCGAAGGAAATTGATGGATATCTCCATGTTATTTATTTTTCATGTTCCAGCAGTTATTTTGCATTTTTAAACATTCTATGTTGGTGATTTTTAGATAAATGTGGATTCTTCACATTCTCATTTCCGTGTTGCAAACCCTCAGTAAATAAAATATTCAAGCATTAAATATCAATGAATTGCATCTACAATACTATAATATTTTTTTTGTAAATATGATCTATATTTGTATTTTGCGTATGAATTTGAGACTCGCAGTTCTCCGTATTCGCATCACCTGAGCTCGTTGTTTCGATGCATTGTTGGGCTCGCAGGCCCATCATGGCATTATTAGTCAGCATTGAGACTTGCAGGTCTCCGTGTATATTCATTTAACACATTTGTTGGGTTCGTTGAGACTTGTATGAGGTTGGGCTCGCAGGCCCGCAATGTTGTCGGACACGCAGGTCCCTTACATTTCGTATTCTTTTGTTATGACTCATGTCCTTCGTGTTGTGTTTAGGTTTGTTTCGGTGTCTCATTTTCTTGTCCGTTTTCTGCTCTATATCTATTACCGTGTGTGTTGTGGTGTGTTGATATTCTGTTTGTCGTGGTCTAATTTGGGTGTGTTTGATTGTTCGTGTTTTATCTAATTATATTGCATGATCGCTTTAGTGGTTGATGTAGGGTGCTTCTATGTGTATGCTGTATTCGGTTTATTCAAAGGGTTCAGGTGGTGCTTTTTGTTTTCCTGGTTTGTGGTGTCTGTTTCTTGATTCGCATTGGAGCTCAAGGGGGGGTTCGACATCGGGCCGTCAGCCCTATGTCGGTCTCGGTCTTGGGAAGGGGCAGGGGTGGGGTCGGGGCTCTGGGGTGGTATTGCCCTTGATCCTCAGTGTAAAAGCGTCTTTAGTGGTCTCAAGTATCCACTGTGTCCAAGTCTCTGCGTAGGTCTGTGGCGTGGCTGTGGCCGTCATGGTCAGGTCTTCTATTGCCCTAAGGTCTTCCATTTGATTGAACCATGTAGCTAGCGGGGGTGTTATCTTTTGTTTCCAATATTGGGGGAGTACCTGTTTAGCTACGTTCAGTATCCTAATTGTCATGGATTTCTTGTATTTAGATCTAGGTACTGTGGTGTGGTGTAGGAGCATTGCCACCGGTTCCAGGGGGGGTGGTGCATCTGAGAATATTTTCAGTATGTCGTGTATGCCCTTCCAATAAGGTCTAATTACCTCACATTCCCACCATATGTGTATCGCAGTTCCCACCTCTCTTTCGCACCTCCAGCATAGGTTGGTGTGTTTTGGGTCGATGTTATGTAGTAGATGCGGGGTTCGGTACCAGTTTGCCAGGATTTTAAAGGCCGTCTCTTGTGTCTTACTGTATGTCAAGCAGTGGTGGGTGAGGTAGCATATTTGCTCCCACTCCGCCTCGGTAAATGACCTATCCAGTGCTGTTTCCCATTTTCCCTCAAAGAGAGGTTTGTCAGTAGGTCTCCGTCTGCAGCATCGTGAATAAGAAAGAGATTCCGTGCGGTAGTGGGTCTGGATTGTTGCATAGTGTTTCGAATGTCGTGCGGTTCTTAGTGAATGCGGTCCCCTGCGGTAGGGTGTGTACGAAAGTGGAGAGTTGTGCATGTTTGAATCTGTGTAGGAATGTGGGTGTAGTGTCTCCTAGCATGTCCGCCAGTGGTTTACACTTGCCGTTGGAAATTATGTGGTGCAGTCTCGGGGTCGGGAGGATCCCCTGGAACGCCTTTGGGTCTAGGCCTGGTGGAAAGTCGGTGTTGTGTGTCAGTGGTGTTAGGGGGAGGGGTATGGTGCTAAGCCGTTTGCCTTCGATGTCCTGCGCCACACGTTCATGGTGTATTCGGTGTATGGGGACATTTCCCTGTGTCCCGGATCTCTCCGGCCCCAGGGTATAACTGAAAGCGGCACGCCCGCCTCTGTCTCCTCTGCTACTTTCCAGAGTTTATGGACCCCACCCTTCGTCCACTCCATCATCCTTTGGAGATGCGTGGCGGTGTAGTACAGGCGAAAGTCTGGTAGGGCCAGGCCTCCTCTGTTTTTGGGTTGCATGAGTGTATTAGCTTTCATCCTGGGTCGCTTAGTTGATCGTGGCTGTTCTAAGTGATTTGAAGAATGCCCCTGGGATTTTGATTGGGATGGTCTGAAATAGGTATAATAGTCGGGGGAGAAAATTCATCTTTATGACCTGTATCCTCCCTATGATATGTGCGAGTGTGCCCAGTCCTTCATGTCCTTTTGGAATGTGTTGAGTGTGGTGGCGAAGTTCGCTTGAAAGAGGTCTCTGCTCTCTCTGGTTAGCCAGGTTCCTAGGTATCTGATCTTGTGGTCAGCCCATTGGAATGAGAAGCTCTGGCGCAGGGGGTCCGCGCGTCTGTTCGGCACGTTGACATTCAGGATATGGGATTTAGTGTAGTTTATTTTAAGGTTGGAGATCTCTCCAAACTCTTTAAAAGTGTGTAGGATGTTGGGGAGGGATATTTCCGGTTTGGTGACGAAGAAGAGGAGATCGTCCGCGAAGGCGGCTACTTTATGTTGAACCTCATCTGTCATGATCCCTGTGATGTCTCTGTTTTGTCTGATGTGTGTCAGGAATGGTTCCAGGGCAAGGACGAACAGTAGGGGGGATAGTAGGCAGCCCTGTCTGGTGCCGTTTTGTATTGTGAATTCTGTGGTCAGTGCCCCATTGACAAGGACATGGGCTGTCGGCGTGTGGTATAGAGCTTCTATCCACCTCCTCATGTACGGTCCCAGTCCCGTGTGTGTTAAGGTGTCAAAGAGGTACGTCCAACCCACTCTGTCGAAGGCCTTCTCCGCGTCCGTGGATAGCAGGAGAAGGCCCCCTGCTTTCCCCCCTTTGCCGTGCATTAGGGTGAGTGCTCGGATAGTTATGTCCCTAGCCTCGCGGCCCATTATGAACCTGACCTGGTCCGGGTGAACCAGCGTGGGGATGTGCGCCCGGATCCTTGTTTCCAGGATTTTTGCGAGGAGTTTAACATCGCATTTGATGAGGGAAATTGGCCTATAGTTCCCACAGTGTTCTCTGTCTCTGCCCTCTTTGGGGAGTATGGTGATGTGTGCTGTCAGGGCCTGCTTGGGGATGTCGTGGCCTTCCTTCACCGCGTTGAAGGATTCCACCAGCGGCTGGTACAGGGTGTCTGCAAAGGTTTTGTAGTATTTCAGTGGGAGGCCGTCTGGGCCGGGGCTCTTGCCCGGTTTTGTTTGTTTTATTGCTAGTGTCAGTTCTTCCAGTGTTATTGGTTCGTCTAGGAGTGTTGACGTTTCGCTGTCAAGGGTCGGGGATGGGTGGTCAATGAGGTATGCGTGTATTTGTTCTTGCAGCCTTGTTTTTGCCGTCTCGGTATGCGGTTGCTGGAGGGAGTAGAGGTCAGAGTAGTATGTTCGTATTGCAGTCAGGATGTGGGTCGGGAGGCGGAGTAGTGTGCCTCGTGTGTCTCTTATTTTGTCTATGTAGGTTAGCTGCCTTTTTTTAGCTAGCATCCTGGCCAGTAGTTTGCCACTCTTGTTCCCGTGTAGGGAGAAGAATGCTTTGTGTCTGGTTGCGTCTCTGTGGAACTTAGAGTGAAGTAACGAGGTTAAGTCTCGTCTTAGCTGTAGAAGTCGCGTCTGGTGTGTGTGGTGTGCGTTTGTTGAGGTATTCCTCGAGTTGGATGTCTGTCAGGGCTTCGGATTGTTTCTTAAGTGTGGCCCCTTGTTGTATGAAGTATCCCCTTATCACACTTTTGTGGGCTTCCCATCTGATCGTCGGGGGTGTCTGTCCTGGGGGATTGTCCATGAAGTAGTCCCTAAGTTTCTCCCCTATGTGGTTCGTTAGGTCAGGTCTGGCTAGGAGATATTCGTTGAGTCTCCATTTAGTTATCGTGGGTCGGTATAGCGGGGATTTGAGGTGCAGGGTAACAGGTGCGTGGTCCGACCACGACGCCACTCCTATGGTCGCGTCCACCACTAAGGAGAGGTCTTGCTGTGTGGTGTATAGGTGGTCTATTCTGGTGTATGTTTGGTGCGGGTGGGAAAAGAATATGTAGTTCTTTTCATCTGGGTGGTGGGCTCTCCAACAGTCTACTAGTTGGTGCTTTCGTATGAGTGTCTTGAGGGATTGTAGCTGTTGTGGTGGAGTATGAGATGAGCCGGTGGAGCAATCCCAGGTTGAGTCTAGTGCTACGTTGAAGTCACCCCCAAGTATCAGGGCCCCTTCGGCAAAGGCCTGTAGTTTGTTTAGAGTTCGGAGAAGGAAGCAGTGTTGTTGTCTGTTAAGGAACAGGAATCTGCCCTCCTCGTCTGTTAGGCACCCCCCCTCCTGGAACGGCACCCGCCTGCTTATCAGTATGGCGGTCCCCCTAGATTTCCCCCCATGGTAATCGCTGAAGTACCCTTGCGGGAAGTGTTGGTTGGATAGATTGGGTCTGTCTCCTTTCTTAAAATGTGTCTCTTGGATCATGACTATTGAGGCTTTGTGAGCGTGGAACTCCCTGAGGGCCCCAGATCTTTTCTCTGGCTTGTTCAGTCCCCTGGCGTTGATGGTCATGACAGTGAGTTGGGCAGGTGTCAGCGCCATGGTTAGCTGGGGTGGGTGGGGTATTGTCTCCCGCGGTTCTCCCTGTCTGTTATAGGAGGGCAAGGGAGAAGGGAAGGGAGAAAAAGAAAAAGAGGGGAGGGGGGGATTTACGTAGTAAGGACGGGAGCATGGGGGGGGAGGGGTGTTGTAAGGGTAGGGGGAGTTGGGGTCTCGTCACCGTTTGGTGGCGGTTGGGTGTAGCGACCCAGGATGAAAGTTAATACACTCATGCAACCCAAAAACAGAGGAGGCCTGGCCCTACCAGACTTTCGCCTGTACTACACCGCCACGCATCTCCAAAGGATGATGGAGTGGACGAAGAGTGGGGTCCATAAACTCTGGAAAGTAGCAGAGGAGACAGAGGCGGGCGTGCCGCTTTCAGTTATACCCTGGGGCCAGAGAGATCCGGGACATAGGGAAATGTCCCCATACACCGAATACACCATGAACGTGTGGCGCAGGACATCGAAGGCAAACGGCTTAGCACATACCCCTCCCCCTAACACCACTGACACACAACACCGACTTTCCACCAGGCCTAGACCCAAAGGCGTTCCAGGGGATCCTCCCGACCCCGAGACTGCACCACATAATTTCCAACGGCAAGTGTAAACCACTGGCGGACATGCTAGGAGACACTACACCCACATTCCTACACAGATTCAAACATGCACAACTCTCCACTTTCGTACACACCCTACCGCAGGGGACCGCATTCACTAAGAACCGCACGACATTCGAAACACTATGCAACAATCCAGACCCACTACCGCACGGAATCTCTTTCTTATTCACGATGCTGCAGACGGAGACCTACTGACAAACCTCTCTTTGAGGGAAAATGGGAAACAGCACTGGATAGGTCATTTACCGAGGCGGAGTAGGAGCAAATATGCTACCTCACCCACCACTGCTTGACATACAGTAAGACACAAGAGACGGCCTTTAAAATCCTGGCAAACTGGTACCGAACCCCGCATCTACTACATAACATCGACCCAAAACACACCAACCTATGCTGGAGGTGCAAAAGAGAGGTGGGAACTGCGATACACATATGGTGGGAATGTGAGGTAATTAGACCTTATTGGAAGGGCATACACGACATACTGAAAATATTCTCAGATGCACCACCCCCCCTGGAACCGGTGGCAATGCTCCTACACCACACCACAGTACCTAGATCTAAATACAAGAAATCCATGACAATTAGGATACTGAACGTAGCTAAACAGGTACTCCCCCAATATTGGAAACAAAAGATAACACACCCGCTAGCTACATGGTTCAATCAAATGGAAGACCTTAGGGCAATAGAAGACCTGACCATGACGGCCACAGCCACGCCACAGACCTACGCAGAGACTTGGACACAGTGGATACTTGAGACCACTAAAGACGCTTTTACACTGAGGATCAAGGGCAATACCACCCCAGAGCCCCGACCCCACCCCTGCCCCTTCCTAAGACCGAGACCGACATAGGGCTGACGGCCCGATGTCGAACCCCCCCTTGAGCTCCAATGCGAATCAAGAAACAGACACCACAAACCAGCAAAACAAAAAGCACCACCTGAACCCTTTGAATAAACCGAATACAGCATACACATAGAAGCACCCTACATCAACCACTAAAGCGATCATGCAATATAATTAGATAAAACACGAACATCGAAGGCAAACGGCTTAGCACATACCCCTCCCCCTAACACCACTGACACACAACACCGACCTTCCACCAGGCCTAGACCCAAAGGCGTTCCAGGGGATCCTCCCGACCCCGAGACTGCACCACATAATTTCCAACGGCAAGTGTAAACCACTGGCGGACATGCTAGGAGACACTACACCTACATTCCTACACACATTCAAACATGCACAACTCTCCACTTTCGTACACACCCTACCGCAGGGGACCGCACTAAGAACCGCACGACATTCGAAACACTATGCAACAATCCAGACCCACTACCGCACGGAATCTCTTTCTTATTCACGATGCTGCAGACGGAGACCCCTACTGACAAACCTCTCCTTGAGGGAAAATGGGAAACAGCACTGGATAGGTCATTTACCGAGGCGGAGTGACTCCCCATTCACTAAACCGGCTTGTAAAGAAAAGTAAATTTTGTAAGCAAGTTTAGTTAATGGGGAGTCACTGATTGACTGAGTGCATCAGCTGACCACTCTCAGCCAATAAGCTATGCCCCTGCCCAGAAGCTGGAACCGCCACGGGAGGAGTGGAGACCTGCACTGGAGGCAACTTAGGGGTTAAATCGTTCGAGAACAGTTTAACCCCTTGAGGTAAGAGTGCCTCCACGGGCCTCCTGGCACCAACACAACTTAATTTAAATGAAGTTGTTTTTGTGCCTTCAGTGTCCCTTTAACAAGTGCCCAGTAGGACAGTACAAAGAAAATTAAATAAATATAGGAAAAGGGTCAGAGTTACCCCTTAATCTTCACCTGAAAATACACAAAACACACAAAATAAAAATATAGATCTTTATTTACTAAACACCAAATGGTAGTGAAGTAAAACCGAATTAAAACATTAAGGCAAAAAATACCTGTGACTAGATTATTTTTCGAAATCTGCAACTTTTAGATAAATTGCAATTTTCAACTGACTACAGTTCTGTGTTTAATGAATAAAGCACTCATTGTTTCTCCGTGTAGTTTATTAGTGAGATAAATTGCTTCCATGACAAACGATTATGCAACAAATGCAATATTAGTCCTTTATATAGCCCTACGGGGATCAATAAAGGACTGACACATGTTAAGGCAGAGAGGAGACTCATCATGTTGACCTTATGGATCTCTTCCATAAACAGTGAGTTATGGTGACTAGATAATTCACGTGCAGAATTCAGTGAATATGCCTTGTATCTAACCAGTAAATTGTTAACTAAATACAATTTAAATGAGAGGGCTGAGTTTACAATGTAGCTCACATAAGGGTTATTCAATGAAGTGCGACTTGCCAGGAATTCAAAGTGAATTTTAAATTTTTGTCATTCTAAAGCAACGTTTCCCAATTGGGGTTCCGCGAGAACACAAATGGGGTTCCGCCGTAATTTCGTCAAACAAAATGGCTGTCATGATTTGGCTCAGCTGTCATGATTTGGCTCAGCTCCCTTGCACGCACCGCAGTGATGCCAGAGCCGGAATATGATGTCACTCTGGCCCCGGCATCACTACGAGGCACACAAGGGAGCTGAGCAGCCCAGCAGCCCCACTGGACCCCAGGGAAATAGAGACTCCATGCCAGCACTCCCAGAGGTAGGGAGGCTGGGTGGAGTGAAATGTAAAAATATAAATAAATAGTGTGTTTGTCTGTTAAAGAGTTTGTATGTGTGTTTGCCAGTGAGTGTGTGTGCATGTGTGTTTGTCACTGAGAGTGTACGTGTGTTTGTCAGTGAGTGTGTGTGTTTGTCAGTGAGTGTGTAAAAAGTGCTTGTCATTAAGAGTGCATGTGTGCATGTCCGTGAGAGTGCATGTGTGCTTGTCAGAGAGTGTGTGAGTGTGTATGTGTGTTTGTCAGTGTGAACGTATGTGTGCTTGTCAGTGAGAGTGTATATGTGTGTGTATGTGTGTATGTGTTATTTTAAATATCTAGGTATGTTGCTAGACCCCATTGAAAAAATCTCTTTAAAACTAGGTGCCCTGTACAGAAACAAATCCTGCCTAAGCCCTACAGTAAGGAAACAGATAGTGCAACCTGCATCACAAACGCATCTTAATAAACTTAATACGTTATATAATTAATTCTGATGCTTTGTACTAGAATGCAATTACTTTATCCACCATTTTGTCATGTTAAAAGTGCTAAACTGGCTATCGCTGGAATCCCGACGCACTCTTCATCTTTCCAGCCTTGTGCATAAGAGCTTTTCTGGGAAGCTCCCTCCCTACCTGAGTAGATTGCTCTCTGTTCCGACCTCCTATAACCTCTGATCCTGTACTAGCACGATATTTAACATACCGCAATACAAAAAAAAAGTGTCTCGATCCTCATTTTCCTACAAAGCACCGCAATCATTGAATAACCTCATGGGCCCCAGTCAAATCTTCGTTCAATCTAAAATCTTTTAAGAGATTTATGGCAATATACCTCGGCACAGAATGCACCTGTCAATTTGTAATATTGTATCCTATTGTAACAATGCAATGTATTGTGGACCCAGGACATACTTGAAAACAAGAAAAATCGCAATGTATCCATCCTGGTAAATATTTTATAAATAAATAAATAGATAAATAAATGTGTGTCTGTCAAACAGTGGCGTACTAAGGGGGGGGCGGATGGGGCGGTCCGCCCCGGGTGCCAGCCGGGTGGGGGGTGCCATGGCCAGCCCCCGCCCCCCCCCATGCTGCAGCCGCACGAGCGCTCTGTAGTGAGCCTCAGGCGGCTGCAGCTTTGCCCGGGCGGTGCGTCCATGAGGGCGGACCGCACCGCCCGGGCGCAGCCTGAGGAGAGGGGCTGACAGGAGGGCAGCGCTCAGCGCTCCCTCCTGTCAGCTCCCTCACTGTAGCGTGGCCGAGCCCAGTATAGTCGGCGGGTACAGGGAGCAGCTGTCTCCTGTACCCGGCCGGACTAACAGGAAGTGCACACACTGTGTGCACTTCCTGTTAGTCCGGCCCGGTACAGGAGACAGCTGCTCTCTGTACCCGCCGACTATACTGGGCTCGGCCACGCTACTACACAGGTAGGGGAGGGGGGAGAAGGAGAGGGGGCGAGAGTGGGGTGACAGGGGGGTGAAAGAGGAGAAAGGGGGGGGTGAAAAAAGGAGGGGTGAAAAGAGGAGAGAGGGGTGAGAGGGGGTGAAGAGGAGAAAGGGGGGGGGTGAAAGTGAGAGAGTAAGTGAAAGAGGAGAAAGGGGTGAAAAGAGGAGAGAGAGGGGGGTGAAAGAAGAGAAGGGGTGAAAAGGAGGGGGGTGAAAAGGAGAGGGGGTGAAAGAGGAGAAAGGGGGGGTGTAGAAAAGAGGAGAGAGGGGTGAAAAAAGAGAAAGGGGTGAGAGGGGTGAGAAAAGAGGAGAAAGGGGGGTGAGAAAGGAGGGAGGGTGAGAAAGGGGGGGTGAGAAAGGAAGTGAGAAAGGAGGGGGGGAGAGAAAGGAGAGGGGGAGAGAAAGAGAAAGGAGAGGGGGAAGAGAAATTAGGAGGGGGAAAGAGAAATTAGGGGGGAGAGAAATTGAAATTAGAAGGGGGGGATAGAAATTGAAATTAGGAGGGGGGAAGAGATATTAGGAGGGGGAAAGAGAAATTAGGGGGGGAGAGAAATTTGGAGGGGGGTGAGAAAGAGAAATTGGGAGGAGGAGAAGGAAATTGGAGCGGGAGGAGAGATTGACATTCATCACATACACACAATGCACCCCTTGCACACAGAAAAACACACAATGCATTACACACACAGACACACATACACAAGCAATGCAACCGTTACACACAATGCATCCCTTACACACACAGAAACACACAATGCATTCATTACACACACTCAATGCACCCCTTACACACATTCAATGCATCCCATACATACACAGAAACACACCTTGCAGCCCTTACACATACAAACACAATTTCACACAATGCATTCCTTACACACATATCAGGACATCCCCTACACACTCCACCCCCTGTGAACAAACTCATTGGTGGAACATGAAGGTGGACCCTGGGACCCAGACCTTGAGCTGTGTAAAGGACCCCCAAAAAATGGAGCTGCTTCCCGTTCTCCCAGAACATTGATTTTTGTGACCACAGTTACAAACCGCCTCCAGAGAGCCTGTTCTGCACCAGACCAGTGGAGCCAGACTGCAGCTAGAGCCCATCATCATCCTCATCTGGTTGTAAGTAGGCAATCTAGTATATTATTCGTGGCACTAAGCTCTAATTTACCTCACATTAAAGAAACACTATAGTCCCCAGAACCACTTCAGCTTAATGTAGTGGTTCTGGTGTCTATAGCCTGTCCCCGCAGGCCTTTTAATGTAAACACGGCGGCACTGCAGCACTGGCGTTAGTTAACATGGCAAATCATATGGCTGGGGCATTGTGATGTCACATGGGGGGCGGTAAACTTTACTTTTGCCTAGGGCGGCAAAAATCCTTGTACCGGCCCTGGCTGGAGGGGGCTGTGTGAGCTGTGGCCGCACAGTGTCCCATGGTAGTTAGGGTGCCGTGCGGCCAGTACAGCTCACACAAGCAAACAGCTGATAAACTGGCCGCACGAGGAAATGTGTATGTGTGACTGTCTGCCTGTGACTGTATGACTGTGCTGTCTGTCTGTAAATGAGTGTGTGACTGTCTGCCTGTAAATGTGTGTGTGGGGCTGCAGGGATTTTGTAGAAGGGGGCGGGGGTTTTGTATTGGGATAGGAGTCTTTATAAGGGGGGATAAGCAGGGGATTTGTGGAAGGGGGTTGCGGGGGTTTTGTAGACGAGGCAGTACAGGATTTGTAGAAGGGACAGGACAGAGGTTTTGTAGGAGGTGCAGGACAGGACAAGCAGGGCTGACAGCGGTTTTGCAAAGTTTACAAATTGTAAAAAAAAAAAAAGAGAACCTTTAAAAAATTTTACAGGTTTTTGGGGGGGGGGGGTGCCAAGCACAGGATCCGCCCCGGGTGCCAAATGCTCTAGGTACGCCCCTGCTGTCAAAGAGTATGTGTTCTTGTCAGTAAGAGTGTATGTGTGTCTGTCAAAGAGTATGTGTCTGAGTGTGTGTCAGTGTGTTTATGTGTTTTAAGGTTTGTGTATGTTTCATTGTGTAACTGAGTGTGTGTATGTCAGTATGTGTGTATTGGTGTGTGTGTGTATATGTATGTGCCTGTGTGTATCTGTGTGTCAAGGTCTGTGCATGTGTCGAAGTGTGTATCTTTGTGTCTGTGTGTATATGTCAATTGTGTGTATGAATGTATGTGTCAATTTTTTTATGTGTGTCTGTGTGTTAATTTGTTTGTGTATGTATGTACGTGGCATACGTACAGCAATCATATATGCATTCATCCCAGCAATAAAACCCCCTCTCAGCAATAAAACACGTATATGTGCATATATCCCAGCAATCAAACACCAACACAACATGCAAACACACTCCTGTAAACACAAACATTACATACAATAACCCCTGGATTCAAATTTCACATTTATAAACAAACACTCAAACACACCCTTCACTCAAACACTAATACTACACAAAATGTACATCCACATTTAAAAGATAACACTACATCAAAGCGCACCCCTCCACGCAAATGCAAACATTACATACAAGCACACCCCTGTATCAAAACGCTAACATTATATACAAACACCAACTGTACACACAAAAGCACACCTGCTCCTACGTACTACTATCTGTTTACTATCTGAGCTATGGCGCCAAAACATTTTCGGGGTTCCACGTTGTAAGCGCATTATGTCAGTGTTCCACGGGAAAAATTAATTGGGAGCCCCTGTTCTAAGGCATTCTAAAGGCACTGACTTATAAACTATAGGTATGGCACTTGCCTCCTCTGAATATGATTGTGTGTACATTTATATATGTTACAGTTAAAGTGAGAAATCAGTTAATGTGCACATTAACTAGTTAATCTGCAGATTAACTTATTTGTTCAGTTAAAGTGCGGAATCAAGAGTTTTCCGCACTTTACCTAGGTAATGTGCACATTAACTGCTTCCGTCTAGTTAAAGTGCAAAATGTTTGTTTCTTTCCCTCGGTAAAAAGAGGAATTCTTTATTACAAAAAAACAACGTCCTTGCAGAAACCTGTTTCACCCTTTCAGTGCAAAATGTTTGTTTCTTTCCCTTGGTAAAAGAGGAAATTATTTATTACAAAAACGTCCTCGCAGAACCTGTTTCACCCTTTCAGTGCAGTCTCTGCAGAGTTGTTCACTTCTCGTCTGAAGGCAGAAAGATTCTGTGTAAAAATGTGTCGATTCTTTTTGTGAGCAATTTCCTATCAATGCCCTCCGCCATCAAATTCTCAAAGCATAGACGCATGGCTTGTTGCTTCTCAGAGGGGGGCTGGCTACTAACAATGCTGCTCCGTAAGTCCGAGAAATACTTCTCTCATTGAGGAGATTGAGACCAAGGAGAGGTCTGCTCATGGACCACTGATTCCGACAGTCTTCAAATATATGATGATATTGAGAACAGTGGAGAGCATCTGCTGGGATCATTTCAGGGTGTTGCTGCATAATGTGCAGGAAGCGCTCGCTCTCTTGTGGTGGTGGGAGCTCCTCATTTCTTACCAGTTTGGGATAACTGTTTGAAGAGGTATGTGACTATGTGGTCCAGACAAGAACAGAAGAGCAGCCTGTGCACACCATGGTGTCATCCAGAGCTGTGAGCCCCTCAGAGAGATGGAGGACAGAATGATTTTTTTGCACTTTAACGAGTGCCTAGCAGGTAATGTGCAGATTACCTAGGTAATGTGAGAAATATTTGAGAAACTAAATAATTTTCTGCACTTTAACTGATCGCCCTAGTTAATCTGATCAGATTAACTAGGTAATGTGCACTTTAACTGATTTCTGCACTTTATCTGTAACATATATATATTTATTTTTGTTTTTTTCTTTTTTTTTTTTGTAAATCTGTTTTATTGAAATAAGACAAGGGGAAAGTGAGGCACGCAGGCCTCCATGCAAATAATGATAATGAAATATAACATGTGACAGGAGCCATTTGGGTACAATTCTTAAACCATACGTTTTTAGTTACAGTGAATAAGGTAGTTTAAGTACATAAACAGACTGTATGTTGTGTGTCGAGGTATGCTTAAGTATCTAGGGAACACCTTTCCGTACCCTTCCTTCACGTGTACGGGGCGGGTATGAGCTATAGGTCAGCTTTGGTAATTGGTATTTGTCCCCTCTCGTGATTGTTATAAGTTACCCTCGGAACCTCCCAGTGTAATGTCTCAGTCTGAGGTAGTCAGCGTTACCATGAGTGTCTATCGCTGCCTTATTGGTAGTGATGGGTAATGTGTTGTTCTAGGGGGTCGGGTATAAGGGGGTGGGTAGGGTAGGAGGGGAGAGGGGGGAGGGGGGGTAGGGATGAGGGGGTTACCTCCCTCCCGCTTCGGCATCTGCTGTGAGCGAGTATCATAAGTGTCAATGATGTGCTATTTTGCTTGTTGTTGGGGGTTGGAAGCGCCGGTGTCTTCCAAGTTCGTTTCTCGTAGTCTGTGTGTATTCCCTGCTTTTCATGGGTAATCTAGTGTTGAAGGAGTGTTCCCTCTGTGTGGGTGGGGAGTCGCGCCACGATCCCTTATGTTGTGCCCGTTAGTCGTTGCGTAATGTGTTTGGGCGATGTTTGCATTGTCCCTGTCCTTTGTTAGAGCCGTCCGTCTTGCAGTGGGGCATGTCCACTAGGCGCCAGTCACTGTTTGAGGTGTTTGCGTGCGATGTCTGTGGCTTTGAGTGATGTGTCAGTGTGCGTGTAGTGATGGCGTTCATTATGGTTGCCTGCCTTGACGTTCAGGCTATCGTGTGTGTGAAGGTGTGTTATTTTTGTTTTTTTCAATGGTATGATTTAGTGGTGGACTGGAACTTATTAGTGCACCCCTCCCCCCTCCCAGTTTTGACTGACAAGAGGTGAGTGTATTTGTTATTTAGTTTTCTGGATATTTTTTTCTTATCATAGTTATGTAATGCATTAAATTAGGGGTCAAATCCAGTCTGAATTGTCCCTTTAACTTAAACAAGAAATTCTTTTATTTTTGGTTATAGATGCATTCTTCCCACTAGAAGATGTTCAAAGCTGGCCCAGCAGCAGCTCATTCCCAATATGTATGTAAGTAATCTGTGTCCCATAAACATGTAGCACATTACTAAACATATCATGATTTATTCATTATAAATGTACTAAGATTCCATTTCCATGTTTAATGCCTTAGCATTAGATGACACTATGGAATATTTCACAAGTAAACAGAATTTTAATTTCAACGTTTGTTTCTAGTAAATATTTCTACTGATGTCATCTAGAGTTTATGCACTATTAGATTATTACTGTTATTGGATTATGTAGATTGTAACCTACAAGATGATTTAATAAAGAAAGTATTTATTTAATATTAGTGGATCTATTTCCTCTTTCGTTTGCTTATTTATTCATTCTCTAATGGTTATCTGGAATAAAAAGCATTATTAGTGGTCTTGTAAAAACAAAATACCTAATGCGCCAAAAATTATAAACAATGCGTACTTACATAGAAAGAGTGAAATAAAATAAAGTCCTGATAAAATATGTGAAGTAAATGTAGTCCAACTTTGATTGTAGAGATGAGAGAAGTATGGTAGGCTTTATGAAATCTGAGGTACCATTACGAAAACCTCCGTCTCTCCACCACAGTTTTACACGATTGGTATTTTTTCCTTTATTTGCATGTTTCTGCGTCATCCGGACATTGAATTACCTCGGATTTCATAAAGCCTACCATACTTCTCTCATCTCTACAATCAAAGTTGGACTACATTTACTTCACATATTTTATCAGGACTTTATTTTATTTCACTCTTTCTATGTACGTACGTACGTACATATGCATGAACATGGGGTCTGCAGTACTTATGGTGTCAAGTGGAGTGCCCAGTCAGGGTGCCAGGTGATCCATTACAGACCGATACCCTATTAGGAAACATGAACAGTACAGCAGAATGGCTTGTGTCCTATACCAACTGAGAAATAAACTTGCAGGCTGATTTTTGCATCACACTAGATCTAGTAGAGCAACAATGGGTAATTATTATCACCTCATTCCATTGTTCACTAGTAAGAGTGATTTAGAGCTGATTCACAATTAGAGAGAAAAGGGAGAGGTGTCACATGAACCTGTCAGCTAAACGGAAAGGATAGGGTGGAGATGGCGTGTTTAAACATGTACTTTCTCAACAAAATTGATATCCCTCTCTATCTGGTGATGTCATTACAACACAGGAGCAGTTTATAATTGATACAACTTTGAACATAACTAGTATGAGTCATTATAGTTTTCTGAAATACAGATAATGTTAAACTAAGTAAAATGTTGCTATGAAGAGATTGACAAAATATAGATTTAGATATTGAACTGGATGTGATTTATTTAAATTTGTCTAAAAGCATTTGGCACATTTACACACAAAGGTCACTGAAAAAAAAATAAGGATTGAATTAGAAAAAAATTACATATTACATCATGCATAACTGCTAACAATTGATTTTTTTGGGGGGGTATTTTGGACTATCTGCCATCAAGACAAGAACTCCTGGGACTTAGAACAAACGTTTCTCTCTGTCTCTCTGGCTTATTCATGATTTTTTTTATTACGTTCAGCCTGGCCACTCTAAGGTCCGGTAATACATTTCTATTCATTTACTATCGTACACTAGTTTGTTCTAGCCTAGGTTGGGTTCTAGAAAGTCGTGACACCTGGGTATTGGAACCATTCGTTTTTAGTTCTCTATGTCTAGAAGAAATATACGAAGGGATGACTAACCAACCTGAGGGTTCTAAACAACCACCAAGGTGGATTGAGATTTGAACTTCTTGCTCTTATTCCTCCATAGTTTAGCTGATCTCTGATAATTTTTCAGAAGGACTTACTGAATTACAGAAAACTGCAATTTTGTACCCTTTTCTGTCTGTAAAATTGGGAGTAGTTCGCGACTTTACTCTAGTGTGAAGTGTAGCATCTCTTAGATAAACCTTGTTACTAGATTCTCAAAGGGGATTCTGATTTACCTGTTAAGGTGAAACACAAATGTACATAGTGTCACGGGGTTATTACCCTAACTTATAGGAAATGGGGAATCCCACAAATAGAGATTCTGAGATGCCCCCTGTCCGCTGCTCGCACCCTTACTGCTAACTTGCGCCTGCAGGACTTCTCCCGGGGCGGCTCCCTTGCTTTGGAACAGCCTGCCTACCCCCACTCTCCCCTAGTCTTCAATTATTTAAGAAGTCCCTCAAAACACATCTGTTCAGAAATGCTTATGGACTCCCAGAGTCACTTATCTATACTTATCCAAATATGTCTCTCGCTCTCCTGAAAGAGCCATACTCCAGTCTCACCTCCAGCTCTGCTACTTTTCCACCTTGTTTGGTGGCTGTCACCCTTGCTGCCCTATTGTGTATTTGTACCCCACCTCCTCACGCTACCTATTGCTCCTGTGTCACTGTGTAATTGTCTCATTTATTGTAATATATATAATAACATATATAATAAACAGGGCCACCACCAGAAATTTTGGGGCCCCTAACTGAGCTCAGGGTCTGGGCCCCTAGGGGCCCGCCTCCAAAACCGCCCACAGAGACCACCTCCAAATCCCGCCCACAGGAATACACACACAGACACAAACACATTCACTGATACAAAAGGACACAGATACACACACACACACACACACTGATACATAGTAACAGACACACATACTGATACGCATATAGGCATACATACTGACACACACATACTGAGACATAAACACATACAGACACACAGGCGTACATAGTGACAGACACATACTAACATACATACATACAGACACACATACTGATACGCATATAGGCATACATACTGACACACACATACTGAGACATACACATATATACAGACAGACACACAGGCGTACATAGTGACAGACACTTACTAACATACATACAGACACACATGCATAAGGACATACAGACACATTCATAATGACATACAGACAGACATTCATACTGGCATACATACATTCATACAGACAGACAGACATACACACATTCATAATGACATGCAGACATACATACACTGACATTCATCCACACATAATGACATGCATACAGGCATACAGACATGCATACAGACATACAGACATGCATACAGACATACATACAGACTTACATTCATATTGGCATACAGACACTGACATCCATACATACACACATTCATAATGACATACAGACATACATTCATACTGGCATACATACATTCATACAGACAGACAGACATTCATACACACACACATAATGACATGCATACAGACATGCATACAGACATACATACATACAGACATGCATACAGACATACAGACATGCATACATACAGACATACATACATACAGACATACATTCATACTGGCATACATACATTCATACAGACACTGACATCCATACATACACACATTCATAATGACATACAGACATACATTCATACTGGCATACATACATTCATACAGACAGACATTCATACACACATAATGACATGCATACAGACATACATACATACAGACATGCATACAGACATACAGACATACATACAGACATACATACAAACAGACACGCATACATACATACATACATACATACATACAGACATGTATACAGACATACAGACAGACATACATTCATACTGGCATACATACATTCATACAGACACTGACATCCATACATACACACATTCATAATGACATGCAGACATACATACACTGACATTCATACACACATAATGACATGCATACAGACATACAGACATGCATACAGAAATACAGACAGACATCCATACATACAGACATACATTCATAATGACATTCATACATACACACAGACATAGACATACATACAGACATACACATACACACACAGCTCATTTTTTCCAGCCACCCTCCTGTTTCTTACCTTGTCTTTGCAGAAGGGTGGCTGGGGCTGATGGGACTGAGATTCAGCATGGCTCTCCCTCTTCATTGTCGGGCGCGCACTCCTCCCGCGCGGAGTGAGCTGGGAGGAAGTGACCACTTCCTCCCAGCAGCACTTGCGCTGCGGCTGCCTTTTTTTTTTTTTTAAAGTGGCCCGGTCACGCTCTACCACGGCCACAGTGCTGACCGGGCCCCTGAAGATATGGGGCCCATCGGGTGGCCCTAAGTGCGTGGGCCACCCGATGGGCCCCATCAGCGTGCGGGCGCAGGTGGAACTACACCGGCGGCAGTTCCGCCGCTACACTTGGGGCCCGTTATAGTTGTCACCCCCTGATGGCGGCCCTGATAATAAATATATAATATTTATAATATACCCTTTTCAAAATTTTGTAAAGCGCTGCAGAATTAGTTGGCGCTATATAAATACCAATAATAATAATATTAAAATAATAATAATATAGAAGTATTACCGGGCCTTAAATAAAGATAGAGACAAAGTCAATAAAAGGGAAGATCAGGATAATAGCAATATGGATATACAAGTTAACAAGCCCGGTCAGACTTACTATAAGCACTAAACATGTATCAAGGCAGAAACCATGATAATGATCAATACAAGCATTATATAGGCTTACATGTGTTCTGATTGGTCCACGTAATCTTTGCGAATTCAAATGTCCAAAAATAGTGTTGTCTCAATGACGTGATGATTTTTAGAGCATATGACGTTTTGTGATTTTAAACTATATATAGACACACTATTCGAACAGGCAGCATCTACATTACTATATGGATTTAGAAAACAGAGGTGGATTCTTTCTGCACAAACAGAGAGGAAGAGCAGTTTGCCGATGACAATTCAATAAGTTTAGTCTCATTCGCCTTTGAATGTTTCAAAGAAATCTGGGACCTCAGGAGGGGATCGGTTTGTCGCCACTGAACAGGTAAGTATCATGACACATACATCTGATCCCTCTGAAGATTTTACATAGACTAATAGTAGCCACTGAGCATCTCACTGACTTTCCAATTGAGTGGAAACCTTCATATCAATGCCAGAATTACTACTTGGTCTGCGGGGACATAATCTAAATCTTTAGATTACAGATTAACCTCCAGTAGTTTGTTTCAGCTTCCAAACACACAAAAAAGAGTTCCTTACCTTGTAATGATTAAATATTTACTGAAGTATTTCTGAATCAGTACTTTAGAAATACTGAAAACTAACGCAGATTTACTGCAACCTAACGTGATATGATTGGATTATATCTATGCAGTGTAAAATGTACATGTCATATTCGCTGGAATTCATAAAGTTCAGTAACGACTTCCATTCTCACAGAAAACAAACGTGTTTTATGCCAGAAACATATAGGTTTACTCTTGACTGAGACATTCTGTATAAACTGTTCTAACGTCTGCTAATAAATCTTTTTTTTATGATGAATTCATGAGTAGCGTCTCCTAGTAACTCCGACCAGAAAACTAATTCCGTAGAATGGAAAACATACTACAATAGGATACTGAAATAAAAGGTTTTAAACGACCTAAAAACACACTTGTTCTGCTGTTACTAAAATAACGCAAACTTTAAAATCAGGCAGACACTACTTGTATTAGTTCATCACAGTGAATGTTAAGGGTTCCCTTGAAAAACTGAATATCATTTTGATTTATGCTAAAGAGGGCTTGATGCTGAGTTCAGCAGAGAATGTAGACGTGTGAAACATCTCTGAGCAAGACGAATTGTTGGTACGGTATGTAGTCTACAGGAAAATGAGTTTTCAGTCACCATGAAACACACAAAGCAGATGGGAAAAGAAAATGGGATCTAAATGTATTGTACATCACACTTTACAGACTGGGATCCAAAGAACAGAATAGTCAACATAATGGCCAAGTGATGGCTTTCCTGATATAAAGAAATTCTCTACTCATTGCATAACCTTATTTAGCTTTTTGTCCAGCATGATTAAGGCTGTACTGTAATGTCGTTATCAGCTGTCATTGACTCTCCAGAGCATGAAATAGGCAGGTGTTGTAGCCTTAAGCAAAATACACATAGAACAGGTAATATGCAGTTTTTGGGTGCCAGCCATTCTATTACGTTTATTAAACTGGTATTAGCGGGCAGGGACAGAACTATTATATTTCTATAACATGCCCAAGGGATTCATCTGTTCTATCACTTACGTCTTGGCTATTACGAGGGCCAACATTTATAGTAATGAGCTAAAAACTAGGTACTCTAATGAAGAAATAACAAACAATTATCTCCAAGGGTCCAACCTTTACCTGGAGCCTGGTATTAGAACTTAAAAAATCATAAAAAATCTGTATTATCATAAAGGAAGTTAAATAAAAAAAAAGTGCAAGCTTATATACTTGTGTAACACCCTGTATAAAGGTGGCTAGTGTGGGACATCAATATAGCCACCCTCATTCCTGGCAAGTAACTATCAAAATACATGCACAGAGTTATTCATTAAACTCAGAATTTTTGGAAATAGGATCCGAATGGAAAAAGAGAGGCAAATTCTCCAAATTAGACCATATTCGCAACTGCTATTTTTGCCACTGTTTTTCCATTCACGTTTAATTCGAAAAAATGCGACATTTAGTGAAGAACTCTGAAAGTGTTTATATTTTTTAATCAGCACTAGATCGTAGCTTATCAGTAAGAATATACCCTCTAACATAAACATACACATACATACTACCATTAACAATGTTACAAACATTGCCATACATTATTGATGTCATTTTACCCACCCTTCTACTTATCCACCTAGAGGACGGTCCCTTCCCTGGAGAAGACAAGAGTTGGCTGGAACAAGCTGACAGCTTCATTCTAACTCCTACACAGCATGCAATGTACTTTATAAAACTCAACTATTTAAAAACTTAGCTTCTTATGTTCCATTCTAATGAAACTAATCCTCCACTATCTCCTTGCAAACTAATGGTAGGGCAATCAGCTCGCTGACTTGGCATTGTATTTTCAGGCAAGCTTTTAGCCTCCCTGGGGTAATTTACATTCCGTAAATCCTTATGGACGGAGGCAATTATCTAAATTCAGAACCATAACAAAAATTCTGTACTTTATAGGTTTTTGTTTTGTTTTGTTTTTTAAATCTTTATTTTTGCGTGTATGCAGAATTGAAATTGCTTTACATCAAGTGCATATAAGGTATTATGTAAGCAATACATTCAAGATAATCATCATGTAGTGGTTATAGTTGCACATGTGCGAAGCCACCCATTTTTATTTAGAAAGTCACAGCAATTTCTCCTCTTGCTAAGCACATTTATTCAATGCCATGTATTTGGAGGGAGCAGGTAGCCAGCTTGATGACCCCTGCTTAAGGATGTTGGGGCTGTAAACTTGCTTGGGCACTTGGTTGGGGATTTGGGAATACACCGATATATGGCCAGTGGCCGCTTAAACGGCTGATTGGGGAGTGGGGGGGGGTCATCTTAAACAGAATCCCAGGCTATCTGCTTACGGAGCCAGATACAAAATTATATATACACTGAAACTTTTAAAGTAAGCTTTTAAATTAAACTAGAACACAATAGATGCACTGACGTATAAACCAGGTACTTGAGCATGTATGGAAAGTCCAACCCGTAGTCCTGTATTGATGGTCTTCTTAGGCCGATTGGAGGTGAACAGGCACGCTAGATGTTAGTCTCAGGTCAGGGAGCCTGTCGCCCTCGGTGCTGTTTCTCTGGGCACAAAAGGAGTTATATCTTCCATGTTCCACAGCGGGCGGGTGCCCGTTGGTGCTACCGGCATCGAAAGTCCCAATGACTGGATAAAGTTAGTCGCCTCAGATATGTGCGACAGATAGGTCGTCTTTCCTGCATGTTCCATTACCAGCTGCAGGGTGACGTGACAGAGGGATCTGTGCCACGTGAGTCTCTGTCTTGATAGGTCTCTATAGAATGTTAGGGTATCTCCCTTGAAGGTAACTGTAGGTGAGCCTTTTGCAGCTCCTATCAGGGCCCCTCGGTCTGAGTCCCGAACAAATTTAATTAGCACATCCCGTGGTGCTTCCTTGATGGCTTTGGGGAGATGAAAGCAGGAGTCAATCCCTACTTGCTTAGCCTGCTTAGGGACCAATAACGTGGCTATGAGCCTCCTGCAATAATGTGGTAGTTCCATGTTGGTGACCGACTCGGGTACACCCCTGATCCGCAGATTTCTAGCTCTAGCCTTGTCCTCCATGCCGGCCAGTTGGGCCGTCAGCGTTGCACACTGCTTTTGCAATGATCCCAATGTTGCGTCCGTGGCCGTTTGCGCCACCCTGGTGCTTTTGAGGGACACTTCGACACACTTCGACTCCCCTACACATACAAACATACAGCACTCCTCCACAAACAAAATTCAGCCATCATGCACACAAGATACACAGCCTTCCCCACATATGGCATTCAGCCTCCTCCACACATACAACACTCAGTCTCTCCCACACACATACAGCTATTAGTCACCACACACATACACAAACCCCAGGAGTCTAGTAGGGGGCCCCAATCTGCATATAATGAATTTCCATTGCTTATGGAATTATTTTAATTTCTCTATCAGCATTGTATCCTTTAAATCCTTATTTAGCATGGGTGATCAAATGATAGACCCCTAAAAATTATAAAATTCCAATTCTCATGATGCTTGTGATGCTCATTATCCCAAAAGCCTTTTTATGTTTCTTACAAAAAAATTGCTGAAGATGCAAATATATTTCTCAAGACTAGCTTTTACTGTGAAAGATCTAATCGATCTCTGATTTCTACAGCCAGCTCCCAGCCAGTGACCATTACTTCTAGATTGTAAGCTTGTCTAACCAGGTTTCTTATCAACCTATTGTCCTTGTAACATTTTGTAATTGTCTCATTTATTGTTAAAATCCCCCCTTGAAAATATTGTAATGCGCTGCTTAACAAGTTGGCGCTATATAAACGCTAAGAATATCAATTGCAATTAATAGAGCTGCTTTCGACCTAATGGCCGGTCTGAGCGTGGATGGCAATTTCAAATGCTCTTGGTTTAAAAAAAAAGTGATTTTTTAGTAAAGTAAAGAAAGCATTATTTCAATCAAGATCTCAAATCAATCCCGTATCAACCACTTACAGATATGTGACAATTAACATACACAATTATATTTAAATAAAAACAATGAACTCCCACAATAATCACAAAAGAGATAAAATGATGTGTTTAGTCACAAAGGAGTATATTTTAAGAGTGACAGTATAAGACAGAGACATAAAGATTAAGGAGCTTGATACAAGCATTCACAGACTTTCTGTACAATCACTCATTATCTGTGTTCAACTATTGTGAATTCAACTGAGTTGTGCAATAAATAAGCCATTTTTGTGAGTCTCTAAGAAAACAGACTTATTGGATAGTATACAAAACACATACTATAAGTCAAATTTATATTAAATTAGAGCTTACACTGACTCCAACATCTCTTTCATCTGTTTTATATATTCATCTAAATTATGTAATAATCTTTATAGGAATTTATATCAGATAACATTTCCTTGTTGCATTAATGTGAGGTCATATTGGACAGGGGTCAAATTCAACGATGGTCATCGTTTGCAATCCAGATGTTTGTTGTTATGTTGTTATACTTACATACATCTTGCTCGAATGTTGAGTGTTCCTAGTTATGTGCACCCTAGCAAGGAAATACTTAAAGGGACACTATAGGCACCCAGACCACTTCATCTCATTGAAGTGGTCTGGGTGCTGTGTCCATGACATCTAAACTCTGCGATCTAAAACTTTGCAGTTTCAGAGAAATAGCAATGTTTAAATTGTAGGGATAAGACGGCTTCTACTGACTGTCTACTAGACAGACTCTAGATGCACTTACTGCTGTATAATGTAGTTGAACTCCATGAAACGACGCAGGGCGTCCTCAAGGACATCCAGCGTCTTCAAAAACTCCATTAGAAAACATTGTTTCAATGCTTTCCTAGGGGAAAGGACTAAAGCGTGCCTATTAGGTACCGCATCGGTGCTGATGTCGGCGGAGGTGAAGATGGAACCAGCACCAAGGAACTTCAGGAAGACAACCACTAGTGGTGAATTGAACTCTGCAATATAAACATTGCAGTTTCTACAAAACTTCATTTTACATTGAAGGGTCACTTAATTGAGACAATATGGGTGACTTTAGTGGTCCTGTAAGATAGAGGGAACACTGGTGGAAAGGTTAGCCATCACTGGTGTACAAAATTAGCTCTCTTTGATGGATGAGTCCTAAAGGCTGGTTTATCATGATGAGAAACGTAGTATTCAATATCTCGGGTGCCACACTTTGAATGTCTGAATACTAAAGTATGGAGTAGAATGTCAGGAGTAGAATGTCAGAATGGAGTAGAATGTAAGGGTTATCCATGAAAGTGTGAATTGTCAGGAATTTAAAGTGAAGTTCATATTTTAGGCCACTATTGCTGAAAATTTCTGCACGTTAGCAAACTGTTCAGCTTTGCTATTTTGAATTTACTTTGAATTTGCAACAAATGAAACTTTTGTGAATAAATGTGTGTGTTTTCTTCTACAAATATAGGTTTTAGTTTTGAAATTAATTTAATATTTTTTAGGATGTCTTTGTATTAGCAGATATGGATCAGTTATTTTACCATTTCATTATTGAAAAAAATTACAGGTTGTAAGTTGTCAAGTCATAAAAAAACTGTATATGCATGTTAGAAAATGTTACATAAAGAGCTTTTTCCGAACCCGCTGGTTATTTGTTGGAACCCATACAGTACATGAAGGGGGAAGGGATAAGGAGGATCATACAATTGCATTAAAGGGAACAGTGTAAAATGGAGTGGGGAGTTTAACATGAATGTCTGGCCTTATTTTGCGTCTTTTAATATTAAACTAAGGCAAAGTGGAAATGGATACCTATACTAGATAGGTGATTTCTGAATAAAGAATTAACCATTGAGGGGAAAAATAAAAGGGTCAGCTTTAAAAGTTTTAGACGTTCATCACAACAGAGGGGAGCGGTGCTTGCCCTGAGACTGAACAGACGCCATATCGGTTAGCTCCCACCACAACTCACACAAGAGTAATCTATCTTTAAATGACCCCACATCTGATCATGGGGGTCCTGCTGCATTGATAGATGCCTTTTTTTCTTTACTAGACATGTGCAATTCGTTTAGTTCCTAATGTACATTCGTACGAATTTCATGCCATTTGGACATTCAGAAGCTTATGAATGTCCGAAGTGCCGAGGTTCCAAAGCACCGAAGTTCCGACGTGACGAAGTTCAGTAGTTCGGAAGTGCCAAAGCTCCAAAGTGCCGAGGTTATTGGGATGAAAAGTGGCAAAACAAAAGAGAGGGAGGGAAAATTGTGAATGATGACAGGAATCTTGACCAATAAACTGATTCCTTTTGTGTAATGTAATGCTCATAGGCGTGCGCACATAGGAACGCCTATGTATTGAGAACGGCAGGGGAGATCTCAGGATCTTCCCTGTCGGCTCATGCAGAGCCGGCGCTATCTGAGCGCCGGCTCTGCTCTCAGCCTCCCTCCCCACCAACCCACAGGCAGGGAGGGAGGCAGGAGAGGACCCAGGGAGCTCTTGCCAGCAGCTCCGCCGGGTTCCTCTCGTGAGAGTGAACTCTAGCCCCGCAGGCTAGAGTTCACTCTCACCACTAGGACCACCAGGGAAGACAGAAAGGATCCCCCTCCCTGGCATAAGGTAACAAGGGAGGAGGGATATTAAGTAATCTGCCCCCACCTCCACTGGACCACCAGGGGAGGCAGCAGCACAGTCCCCCCTCCCTACATAAGATAAGAAGGGAGGGGGGATATTTATTAACTAATCTGCCCCCACCTCCACCCCCACAAATCACCCAAACATACAGCACACAAAAAGCTCACACATACAGCACACATACAGCACACACACACATACAGCACACAAACAGCACACACACATACAGCACACACAGCACACACACACATACACACACAAACAGCACATAAAGCACACACATACAGCACACAAACAGCACACACACATACAGCACACACAGCACCCACACACATACAGCACACACACACAGCACCCACACACATACAGCACACACGCAGCACCCACACACACACAGCACCCACACACATACAGCAAACAAACATCACCCACACACACACAGCATCCTCACACATACAGCACACAAACAGAACACACATCACCCACACACACACAGCACCCACACACAGCACCCGCACACAGCACCCACACCCACACACACAGCACCCACACACACACATACAGCACCTACACACATACAGCACCCACACCCACATACAGCACCCACACACATACAGCACCATCACAAACACACACAGCACACAAACAGCACCCTCACACACACACAGCACACCAACAGTACCCTCACAAACACAAACAGCACCCTCACACAGCACACTAACAGGACCCTAACAAACACACACACAGCACACTACCAGTACCCTCACACACAAACAGCACCCTCACACACAGTACATTAACAGCACCCTCACAAGCACACACACACAAACACCCTCACCCACATAGCACACTACCAGCACCCTCACAAGCGCACACACACAAACACTCTCACCCACATAGCACACTACCAGCACCCTCACACAGCACACACACACACATATTTATATATATATATATACGCTGTGTGTGCTTGCCTATTGTAATGCTTGCTTGCCCAATCCGTTTTCACTATTCCCTGTCCAATGAAATTAGCAAATCTTTGTGACTGATGTTAGAGGACAGCCAATTAATGGTGATTTTGTCACTGACACTTGGTCAATGATGGCACAGTGAGGTGGTCAATGAGGTGGGATAGTATATAAATCAGGCTGTCAGGGTGTTGGCTTGCATTCATGTGACCAGACTAGTTGTGCTAGCACAAGAGACTGAGAGAGATAAATTACATTACATTTATTGTACTTTACTTGTTGCAAACTTGGGGAGCTACAATGCTTTTAAAGGACCACTCTAGGCACCCAGACCACTTCAGCTTAATGAAGTGGTCTGGGTGACAGGTCCAGCTAGGATTAACCCATTTTTTTTTTTTATTAACATAGCAGTTTCAGAGAAACTGCTATGTTTACAAATGGGTTAATCTTTCCTCCATTTTCTCTAGCGGCTGTCTCATCACAGTGAGAGCACGCAAGCGTCCATAGGAAAGCATTGTAAATGCTTTCCTATGTGACCGGCTGAATGCGCGCGCAGCTCTTGCCGCGCGTGCGCATTCAGACGAATGGGAGGAACGGAGGAGGATTGGAGGAGGAAAGCTCCCAGCCCAGCGCTGGAAAAAGGTACCTTTTTACCCCTTTCCTCTCCCCAGAGCCGGGCGGGAGGGGAACGAGTATGTTTTCCTGGCACTATAGTGGTCCTTTAAGTGTGTGTTCCATGGCGAGACAGAGAAAGAATTTTGCCTTTTTTTTCTTCTGCATTTTGTTTCTTTTTCTGAAGATGGGTGGAGGGGGGGGTGAAAGAATGTGTGGCTGTGCAAGCCAGGTAGTCTGATTGCCAGGGTGTCTCTCTGCTGCACTGTGACTTAACTGCAGTGATTAGTTTTGAGTTTTTTAGCTATTGCCAGGTAGCCTGAAGTGTTTTTTAGTATCCTGTGATTTAATTTAAATAAAAATGTAATAAAACAAGAGAAACCATAATGGATCGTGCACGTCCCCCTCACATTCTCCCCTCTCTCACACACTCTCACTTGCTTGTTCACACACAAATTGCTTTCTCTCTGCTCTCACACTCTACTCACTCTCTGCTCTCACACTCTGCTCACTCTCTGCTACTAAACTCTCCACAAAGATGGTGTCACAGGGGTGGGATTATATAGTGTGCAGAAGTGTTGCATGCTGGTAGTGCTCCATGATTGGCTGCATTATCTCTGAAGTGAAAATATAACTTTGAAAAAATTGGATATATACTAAACTAACACTACTAATTATTAACTAAACCCAGACCACTTATTTAAGAGTACGTGGTCTGGGTGCTGCTGTGATCCACAATGCAAAACACACAAATGTTTATTTTTCAAAACGAATGACATTCCGAACTGCCGAATGACATGCTGAACTGCCGAATGCCCGAAATGAATGCCCAAATGCCATGTGTCCAAATGCCGAATGTCAAACGGCAGTTCTGAAGTGTCGAACCAAACCGAATGCCATTGGTCTGAATTGATGAAGCATAGAAATTTTTTTACTTACCTGAATTTCCAAACCGAAACAAAGTTTTTTTTCCCATTCACATCCCTATTCCATACCACAAAATCGACACAGAAAAAACACATGTCTGGGGTCTACTCCACTAGCCTTTCCCTGCTTGGAGAAACTCCTCTGAGGTTCCTATGCAGGTGGAGTACCCAGCATATCTATGTGTGTATGTATGTGTGTCTGTTTGTATGGTTGTGTCTCTGTGTGTGTGTGTATGTGTATCTGTATGTGTGTCTGTTTGTCTGCATGTGTATCTGTATGTCTGCGTATCTGTGTGTACCCGGTGTATCTGTATGTGTGTCACTGTTTGTATTTGTATGAGTGTTATTCTGTGTATTTCAATGTTTGTCCTTAAGTGTTTGTGTATCTGTATGTATGTGTCAAAACAGAAATAATAGGTCGCGCTACAGAAAAAATAATAGTAAATAGAAAAAGATAAATATTCTGTACTCACATGCACTAAAAAAACATAAATGAAAAGGAGTATGTAGATAATAGTCCAAATACTTGGTATGTTTCCTATGGGTTCCAGTAGGTATATAAAGACTTTGATGAATGGTAGTCTCAATACTTTGTGTGTTTCTTACGAGTTCCAATAGGTATATGAAGACTTTGATGGATGGTATATCCAATAGGAGACTGGATCCTCTAATATTGGGGGAGTCTTGACTTGGTGAAAAACATAGAAATAGAAAAACAGAGGCGATCCAATAGTGTAGACTGTATACTGATAAGTAAGGATAGGAGAAATAATAGGGAGGTAATTCACTCACCTATTCAAGAGCATAAACTCGCTCTAGTATGATTGACATTCAGTGGCGTCTGTCCCCCACTGGTAGGATATAGGTGTAGATAATTCCTCGGTATAGAAAGGAGATAAGAGCAAAATATAGTACTCACTGAATATAAATAAAATAAAATAAAATAAAAGAATAAAAGTACTCACATTTATCTACTGTGTAGCCGCATGTATGTCAGTGTGTGTTTGTGTATCTGTATTTGTGTCAGTGTTTGTAGCTGTACAAACACTGTGAGTGTCATTCTGTGTATCTCAAAGTGTGTCATTCTGTGTGTCTGTTTGTATATTTGTGTCTGTGTATGTGTGTTAGTTTGCGTGTCTGCATTTGCGTGTGTGTATGTGTATTTGTATATCTGCACCTGTATGTCTGTGTCACTGTCACCCCACCACACACACTGTCATCCCCCTTCAACCTGCCACCCTCACATTAACTCCCCCTAATCCTGGCACTCACCAATGCCATACTCAGCACCCATCTCACATTCACCCTATCACACTCATCTTCCCTAGCATTGTCACACACATCCCCCAAACCCTGGCACACTCTTTCTCCATCACTGTCACACTCGTCCCCTTTCACCCTATCTCATTAACCGCTCCAATTCTGTCATGCTCATCTTCCCAACCATGCCACATGTGTGGCGTAAATGAAATACATGGAGGGGCTGACAGGTGTGAAGGTGACACATGGCAGAGCTGGGGGCTGAGACATATGGTGGGGCCCCAGGGTAATTTTTGCACCAGGTCCCCGTGGTTTCTAGTTACGCCTCTGGATGCAATCATATTAAAATCTGTGGCATCCTTACTACAATATCTGCCAAAGAGTTGCCGCACTACCTAAAGCAACTCTTGGCATCTTATTGTATCTACTCTCAGCTGACCTTTTATCAAGACCTTACAAGGGTTACGCTTCAATGGAGCAAGTCTCTAAGTCATATTACACACCAGCTGAGCTCTGCAGTGGACTACAGATGATGGCCATCCACATCCCTCTTGGTAAATCAAAACGGGACTGTACATAAACTCACCTCCGTGACAGAGGCACCTCCGCAGCATAGGCAGGGCCAGATTAACATATGGGCTGATGGAGCTGCAGCTCCAGGCCCAGGCCCAGGCCCATGGAATTAAAAAAAAAACAAAAAAATTTTTTTTCTTTTTTATATATATATTTTTTCACACACTACTCTTAGGGATTCCACCTGGCTTTTATTTTCTTGGCACAACCAGTATTTGAGGCTGCCTGGCTGGTGCCAATATTGCAGTGATACTGGCAATACAAATGTTGGTATTTTTCTCAGTATAAATGGAGATTACTCTGCAATACCAGCACTGGCCAGTAGGGGTCGCTGTATGTGGAGACAGGCAGGGATAGGAAGTTCCAGCATATCCCTCCCTGCCTATCTATACTCACTGATCTGCAGGGGTGTAGTTACAGAGAGTCCAGACAGCAACTCCCACCCTGCAGAGACAGCCTACAGCTCAGGGAAATAAGGGACGGGGGGAAAGGCTGCAAGGAGACATACACTGAGAGACACTAAGGGACACTGGGAGACATTATGGCAGACACTGAGACACTAAGGGACATTGGGAGACATTATGGCACAGACACATGGGGACACAGTGTCTCTAGTATCTTTGTCCCTGGTGTCTGTGTCCCCATGTCTTCTGTCCCCTAAGTGTCCCCTATTTTCCCATTGTCCCCATGTGTCCCAGCCAGAGTCCCCTAGTCTCCCAGTGTCACTGGTGTCTCCGTGTCCCCAGGTCTCCCCGTCTTCCTAGTGTCCTAGTGACATGGGAACCCTGGGATACATGGGGACACAGGGAAAAATGGGGCATTGAGACACTGATACATAGGATCACTGGGAGACCTGGGGACACGACACTAGGGGACACTGGGAGACATGGGGCACTGAGACACTGATACATAGGAACACTGAGACCTGGAGTAATCGACACACGGGGGCACTGAGTCATGAGGGCACTGAGAGACATGGGGGCACTGGGAGGAATCCATCTATACAGCAGATTTAAACTAATTAGTTTTTTGGTGATTTTACAGCATTTTGTCATTTGTCACTCCTTGTGATTTACATCATGTGATGTCACACACACATATTTAATTATGCAAATTAGTTAGGCCAATATCGTTTTCCAAGAAAGGTGGCAACCCTAACTACTTTTCACATACTCTTACTTAAATATGGAAACTTAAGAGAGATGTATGGGAACAAAACTTGTGTGGACTGGCTGACCATAAATATAGTTAAAGGGACATTATAGTCACCAGAACAACTACAGCTTATTGAATTTGTTCTGGTGAGTAGAATCATTACCATCAGGCTTTTTGCTGTAAGCACGGTCTTTTCAGAGAAAATGCTGTGTTTACATTACATCCTAGTGATAACTTCACTGGCCAGTCCTTAGATGACTGTTAGAGATCCTTCCTGGGTCATGGCTTCCTAAAATGCATCCAAACATTCAGTGTCTCCTCCCTCTGCATGCAGACACTGAATTTCCTCATAGAGATTCATTAATTAAATTCATCTATATGAGGAGATGCTGATTAGCCAGGGCTGTGTTTGAATCATGCTGGCTCTGACCCTGATCTGCTGCTTTGTCAGTCTCAGCCAATCCTATGGGGAAGCACTGTGATTGGATCAAGCCACCACTTCTAATGATGTCAGCAGACTGCTTGTTTTTATGAGTATAACAGCATGCAGAGTTACAGCTTCAGGCTTTAATATAGTAGGATTTTGCTATATGTATGGAGGCATGAGGGGCCCAGGGGGGCTTGATGGTGGTGTTAACACTATAGGGTCATGAATTCATGTTTGTGTTCCTGACCCTATAGTGATCCTTTAAGGTAATTCTGACTTTGGTCTCTCTAACACTGTGGCATGTTCCCTTTCTTCTACACTCACTACATACAGATTTTCTCTGTCCCAGACCATATACCAGGAGCTTCTGCCTGCTAGTAAGAAGGTAAGGAGACAAGTGGACCAGCAAGTGCTAGGGGACAATCCTTAGAAAGCGTTGAGTGAGCGCTTCATTAGATGCATTTATGCCAAGCTCAGGGTGCTGTCTGCATAGTATGCCCTTAGTTGGCCAGCTGCATGATTGGCAGGCAGCCTGACATGCATTCATGCCAGGCTGGCCTTCTAATTCTTTGAGCAGACATGTCCTCTTTTTGGGCATGTTCGCCCCTTTTGGCAGGTTACGTGATTTGTGTCAGTGGCACACCCTTTTACCATGCCCATTGACTTCCTGCTTGACTGGACACTGCTGTTAGGGGTTATGGATTTACTTGAAAGATGAAAACATAAATTAGAGAGAGATTAGCCTAGGGTATGTGTTTTCTTATAGCTGCTGTTTTCTTTCTCTCCAGCACCATCTCCATCAGATACATGATGCTTGGGAGTGTTTTACTGTTTTTGGTCGATATGATTCTGTAATTAGGTCCGTCATAATTGTCAGCACCAGGCCCACTGGGCTCTTAATCTGGCCCTGAGCATAGGGATTCTTAGCACCAAGCACTGACACAACCTTGAAGCCTACTCCTCATGCCTGGGATTCTACCAATACAGCACATTTTGTACTGAGAGACAGAGCAGAGGGTTACCTGAATACCTGACTACAGCTGGTGGTGGTGATGACCATATTTTTTCTGCTACACGCTTTGCATTTCATTACTGCGTTTATTCTTCTCACTCTCTTTGATTTTATTGTTTATGATTATTTGGAATTATTTTTTGGGAGCTTAACATGTACTAAGCAAACTTGTGCAGTGACAGCCCAGGCAACAAACACGCTTTTGTTTATGCAGTATAGTCCATTGTTTCAGTTATACAAACATAAAATTGCAGGTGAAAAGTCATTCTCCCTCCCTGCTGCCCCCATACTTAGGGGTAACCTACTCCATTAAATATCCTACATTTACTCAGATGGTGCCAAGCCAATATGGTTTGCACTTCCTTATAACATTCTTAAGCCACTGGCAAGAATGTAACCATCTGACCATACTTACACTTCTGCTATTAATAAGAGATACACTTGATATGTGATTAGAACCTATTCTTTGTAGTCAAACGTGTTATTTTCCTTGTTCTCTTCCACACAATCATCGTATCCTGCACCTAAGGCTTTATAGGTGATTTACTCTTTAGGAGAATCATATGATACTGTTAACTCCTATTGTTATCTAGGGTGTTGATCTTAGGGTGTTGAATTATTGTAAAAAATGCATTATATCTGCAAGACTCTTCCTGTTACTGTTATGTATTTACGGTAACTGTGCTGTCTTTTTCTAACAATTTTGTTAACTGTGCACTACAATAAAGAATGACAAAAAAAAGTCCATAACAGAGACAACATAAGCATTCAATGAAATCCCATCATGAAAAGTAGTTAGGCAAATCTCTTTGTTTTGTGACTGTCCAGGTGCATCATCCTGAATGAAGTGATAAGATGTTTCAGCTAACAATGTGTCACTCTGGATTTAACACAAATAAAATATGATAAATGTGGGTAGACAAACTAACGTAGATGTGTTTCAGAATATTATGTTAATACAATATCAAAACAGTGTTGTATCATGGAAAAGAACATATATACCTACGCCCTGAGATTTGGCCTGTTATCAGTTGAGTCACTTTTTCTTTATCTAATGGTCTTTCCTGAATTGTACACAGACAGAGGAGTTTGAAAACGAAGCATTGTGTGCGAGCTAAGCAGAGGTGAATGTTCCAGAAATACCTGGGGCTTGAGCCCAAATAATATCTAAGTGACTACTACAGACTCGGTAACAGAAAGGTAGGGATATGTCAAGGCATATGCTCCCGTTTTATGTTAGGATCTGTCCTCTCTACCCAAGAAAAGTATTCTGCTGATGCTTTTCTGGATCCCAATTAAAGCATAGCTAAAAACAAGCATGTGCTGTGTTCAATGTAATTCCTCCATACTACCTAACTATTAGAGGGGTGAGCAGCAAAGTTGTGCTCCCTAATACTCCCCCCCACTAAGTAACCTATACAACTGAACTTTGTTATTATACTAAGAGGCTGCTTTGAGAAGAGTCTGCCAGATGTTTTGCATTAATGTTTTTCTGATCCCAAAGCAAACTGTACAGATCCAGGGCTATAGAGCCCCACATCTGGAATTTCAGCTTCCAAAGCTCTGGCCTAGTAACGTTCAAGGAAATATGTACCCAAGCATCCTTGTGAGCACAAACAAAAAGCATTTCACAAAAGATTGAGGCTTTGTGTCATATCTAGAGCCAGATAATGATATTGTGCACGTCATTAAAATTTTATCATTCCTTAGGAATAGTTAGTTTACCTTTCTGTGTAAAACCAAGTGAATTATTCAACGTACTCGGTACAACACTCATTAACCTGTTCAATGTGAGACGGTTGTTCTCACTGATCTGGTCTGTATAGGTTAAACAACGTTAGAAGTTAAAAGTATAAATTGAAAATGTTTTAGGTGCTTGAATGGTTGAATATCATTAAATAGTGCACATGCTGCTCTGCACAACAAGTGTTCTCACCAGGGCTGCCATTAGGGGGTAGAGCGGATAAGGCTGGCCTGTGGGTCCGTGCCCTATACTCACAGTGTGCATATATATAGCAAATATTGTCATATATCCCTGCTGATGGCTCCTTGATTCTCTACTGAAGAGGGGGACCAGGAGACTCAAAGTCCACCTTGTGGCAGTGTCTTCTTGCAAGCGCTGGCTGTCAGAGCGTTGCAGCGGGATACCATTGCAAAGCTTGGCGTGGCACGCAACACATGCTGGGCTCATGGAGAAGAGGAGAGGACCTGCTGCCTGACATGCTGGAGGTGTAATTTGGAGTTTCCTGGGTCCCCCTCTTCAGTATATAATAATATAATTTTAAAAACAGACCCTATTTAACACACACTACATTCACTGCAAACACTACATACACACACACACACACACTGTATCCACTACATATACACACTACACATCCACACTGTATCCACTACACTCACACTGTATCCACTACATACACACTGCATCCACTACACAAACTACACATACACACTCTACCCACTACACACTCACACTGTATCCACTACATAAACACACTGCATCCACTACACACACACACACTGTATCTACTATACAGACACACTGTATCCACTACAAACACACATAAACTGCATGCACGCACGCACGCACGCACTACACATATACACTCTGCATCCACTTTACACACACTGTATCCACTATACATATACACTACATGCACTTTGCATACAGGCCCGGACTGGCCATAGGGAAATATAAAATAATGCTATAGACCTGTAACAGAGCTGCTTCAAGGCCGAAAATAACTGAACTTGAAATATTTTCCAAGTCCGCTGTGCTTTCCGTTTGGCTACGATGACTTTAAACCTTGACTACATCAGTGACTACAATCATCTACACTCATCGCAGAGAGCTCCAAGCATGCGCCTACATTGCCCAATGCTCCTCTACGAGGAATTTTGGATTTACCCATAATCCTGAAGGCACGCCGTCAGGATGAAACAACTGGAGGAGAAGATAGCGACAGCACCGAGGGAGATTATGGAGAAAAGGTATACATTATTAAAAAAAATAATTAACCCATGGGAAAGGGGCACCAGTACAGATATGTATTTGTAACGCGTCAGTGCTCCTTTACGTAAATAACCCTGGTATTGTTACACAGTGTAACAATGTTTACGAATCAGAAAGCAACATTGATGACAATAGTGAGTTAAGCAAGTCCTTAATATAAATATTGCAGTTTTATCTGCAAGTTGTTACAGTATGCAACATGTCTGTATTTGAAAAAACAAGTTGTGTAAGCAAAATGTACAGAGATTCATGAATTCCTAGTTCTGTACTGTTATCTGCTGTTGGGCTATCAGAGCAGCCTGCACTGCCAGCCTGATTAAGTGATGATAAAACTCAGGAGAAATGAACCTTCCAAGTCTGTGATGTCATGACGTGGAGATTCCAACCTGCAGCTCTCGCCTCCTCCTGCAGGTGGCGCGCTGTTTCACCGTCGCCTTTAAATAGGGCGCTCCCGGTGCCGAGTGTCTGTTGACGTCACGGTGTGGGCGTGGTGTACAGGTGCAGCCGGGTTGTGCAGAGCGGTGGCAGCAGGTGCGGGGGAAGCAGAGAGAGTTCGCCCAGCAGCTCAGTGTGTTATTATAGTGCACGGTACGGCCATCCCGCGGAGCTCAGTGTGATATCGACGGGGCACGGTTCGGCCAATCTGCGGACTGAGGTGAGAGGGGTGGGATGGCTGGCAGTGATGAGTGTGGCACCAGGGGGGTATGCTGGCTGTGTTTAAGCTGTGCCAGGCTGGCAGTGATAAGTGTGGCAGTAAGGGGGCATTCTGGCTGTTTAAGCTGTGCCAGGCTGGCAGTGATAAGTGTGGCAGTAAGGGGGCATTCTGGCTGTTTAAGCTGTGCCAGGCTGGCAGTGATGAGTGTGGCAGTAGGGGGGGCATGCTGGCTGTGTTTAACATGTGCCAGGCCGGCAGAGAGCTGGGCGGTAGGTTAATGTAGGTCAGTGTGCTGGGAGTGACTCCCATACTATTCACCAGCGCAAAACTGGCGCTATCCCAGGGGCAGAGTGCGTCTGGAGAGCTCGTCGAGTTCCTGCAGGTCATTTGGTCATCCTTGTGGTCAATTGTGGCTAGTGTTGGGTGCCCTCTGTCACTATAAGAGCTTGTGGCTAGTGTCAGGTGATCTTTCTCTCTGTTAGGGCTTGTGGTTATATGTGGCTAGTATTAGGTGCCCTTTGTCCCTATAAGAGCTTGTGGCAGGTGCCCTTTCTCTCTCTAATGGCTTGTGGTTATATGTGGCTAGTATTAGGTGCCATCTGTCCCTGTAATGGCTTGTGGTTATTAACTGTGGCTAGTGTCTGTCCCCCTATGGGCCAGTGAATCATTGTGGCAAATGTCAGGTGCCCTCTGTCCCTGTAAAAGCTTGTGGATAATTGTCATCTCAGGTGTTCTCTCATTTCCCTTAAGGGCTTGTGGTTAATTGTGGCTAGTGACAGGTCAGGTGCTCTCTGTCCTCACCTTACCACTTTTTAGTTTATTAAACCTGCTTGTTTTTGTGCTGCTCACGCCCCCGCCCTCCAATTTCTTGTTGCATGTATGAGAATTCAATGGTTTTACAATACATATCCTAAATCTAATCTATATATTCTACAGAATGTTCTATTTGTTTGCGTTGCTCTGATAGGGTGGCAATGTCTGTGTGTGTGTGTGTATATATGATCTTAAACCAGATGTGTTTACATTACTACAAAATTATTCAAATACTTTTTTTTTATATTTAGTGTTTAGGATTATGCTGTTCAAACCAGGTCAGCCTTTTGTCTGGTTGCAAAAAGGGCAAGAAATGTGATCACAAGCAAATTTCATGCACTTTGTATGTTTTGGGACTCTTACCATTCCTGTGGTTTTAGAAATATGTCGGACATTGTCAATAGTCCAACTTAACAGGAAGGTTTTCTACCTGGTCTTCCAAACTAAGTGAAATAGAATGTATTTTTGAAGGTGCGTCTGGAAAAGTGTTCACTTCTTCTGATAAGTAGATCACACCCTAAATTAATACTTGTATGCATTGTATGGATAGACTATGTAATTCAAGTCTTTTTTAACATGCCAAAGTTCCCGTAATGTTGCTTGGTTTTGCCTGATTGATTTCATTTTGAATTTGTCTTCCACCAAAGTTTTACAAATGGTACTCTATAAAAATACGGCTTCATTTGTTTGTGATACATTTTAGTTTAAATGGGTTGACGATAAGTGGGTACAATCTGTTGTAGACCTAAAACCCTCCAGGCCTGCAGAGCTGAATGGGCGTTGTACTATGATACAATAGGTATCTGTCTTTTTAGGTAGCACTTCTTTTTAGGTGATTGCTTTAGTTCGGTTTTTCTAATAATTTAGGTGTAATTCGAGTTTTATATCTGCACGTCTATTCCACTATTTTAAGGTATGTGTAATGTTTTTGGCTCTCCCCCTCCTCATTTCTTTCTATGGTGATTTGAACTGATGATCATAGTTCCACGAACATGTGGTTTGTCATGGTTTTGAATTCTAAACCATGGAGTTGTAGCCCAAATTTTTTTTTTTTTTTTCTCTCAGTGGGATTAATATGTGATCCTGCTTGTCCTGCTATGCAGCTACTGCCAGAGTTTAATGGGTGTATTTGCACAGATGACAAATTGTAAAAGAATGAGCGCAATAGAGAAGGCTTTAAGTGTACAATAGGGTGTGACGTATGTAGGTTTTTTCTTTATTTTTTTTTCGATCCTCTGCAGGTACCTTTGTACAGCCATTTGAGTGCTTGCCAGTTAAGTGATGGGTGGAGGTGCCCACATTATAGGCCGTGCCTTTGTTTCCCTACGCTTCATTTAAGGCCCACCACTTCATATGTTTATCATGGCAACGGTGACTTTTTTTTTTTCTTTTATTTGTCCCCTTTTGGAGCTAGTGCTGTCTTTCCTAAGATTGTGAAACTTCACAACTCAAGTTATGTTTGTTTTATGGGAGGTCAAAGGTGTGATCAAGGCTTGGCAGTGAAGACTTCATGTATATTTTCCTGGCTGATTAACAGCAAATTGACTTGAGATAACAAGCCTTTTCCAGGAAAGAGAGGGGGGTGGGGGGGGGTTGATATTTATTTATTTATATATCTATATCTCTATCTGAGCACAAGTGTCTGCTGAGCACATCAGGCGGTATAAGACCAATTTCTAGCTTATGTAATTGCACAACAGATGGAATACCATATAGAAGGGGCACTATAGTTCTCTAGGACACTTTATGTCCATGAAGTGGTCTGGGTGCAGTATCCCTGACCACCTGACCCTGCATTGTAAAATGTAATGTATTGCGTTTTTTTTTTTTTTTTTTAAAAAGGAAGCAACAATTTTTTTTTTTTGATAGAAAATGCAATGTTTACTTTTTATTTATTTATTTTTTATATATGCTTCATGACACAAGAGGGAAATCTATAAATATCTTGGAACTGGCACTACAGCGTTAGGAATACAGGTTTGTATTTCTACCACTATAGTGTTTTTAAGTCTTGCAGACCAAGCTCAATGTGTGAGCTTTCATACTGGACAATTTCTGCACATTCAGTGTATTTGTACTTTATCTGTTAATGAAATTATCCCACACAACAACCTTCCTAGCTAATACCACAAATTTGCATGTGGTCAATACTTATTTACATTCTTTATGTCTTTAGTCTTAAAGGGACACTGTTCACTAGAACAACTGCAGAATTTTAATGTAAGCACTGGCTTTACATTGCTGCCTAGTAACATCTCTAGTGACAGTCACTCAGACAGCTCTGCATAGAGGGGATAAATGTTCCTCAGAGATGCATTTATTCAATGTCTTTGTATAAGGAGATGTTGATTAGCGCAGCGTTTTGACGCACATGTGTTGGCCCCCCGAAAGCAAAGAATTGGCTGAGATCCTAACGGTGGAGTTCAGCCGAGGAGTCAGAGCAAACAGTGAGGAGACCCATGCAACGCTGGAAAAAGCCAGCCATCTAAACAGCAATTTAGAGGTATAGTGTCAGGAATACATGTTTGTATTCCTGACACTACAGTGTTCCTTTAATTGTATTGTCTTACGTTAATCATTGTCTGTGAATTCCTACCAGTAAAGAAAAATGCTGACCTCACTACCCAGACAAAATATTCTTAGGTTTTAGCATTTTTAAAACCTTTCAGGGTTATTCACTTAAGCGTGAATCATTCAAAGTGAACATAAAATTTTAGTCTAAAACAGGAAATTGGAGACTAAAAGCAGATGTTTTTTTCATTTTAGATATTTTGGCCTAAAATCTGATTGGCATTTCTCACAACTTGAATATTAATGAATAATCTGTTAGTGGTTAATCTGGGAGTGTGATTTTTGTGGCCTATCAGTTGGAGCAAACAAAGTCACTACTGAATGTATCGGTTTTAACTGATCGTTGTTTATTGTGTGATAGGGCTGTTTGCCAAGGCTTGGAGCCCTGTGTGCTTTGTTTATTCTTTGGTTTTTTTTTCTCTCAGGAAAACCTGTGTTAAGGCCTCACCCGCTCTGTGTTGGCAAGCTACCATGTATGGGATTCTTGTTTGGGGCTGTCTTTTTGCAACAGCTGGGTAGCAGAGAATGCTTCATGCTTTTAGAAAGGTGATGACAAAGATTGATTAACGAATAACATTTTATTTTTTTTACTTTGTTCTTTCCTAGGTATTAAACATGGATTCTTCTCGGTTTAAGAGAGGTCAGTGGGCTTCCCAGTCTGTCAGAGTTACAGCAAGAGAGCTTTCTCTTGTGAAGCCGAAGAATGCAGCCATTATGGAGCGGTTTTCCAAGTAAGTTCTCTATATTTCAGACATCACTAGATGGCAATTGCTTGGGCACTGAATACATGTTTTTGATTTGTGAACGTTCAGCAATATAAGCTTATTAATCTCTTATGTGTTATAGAAATGGAATGTGTGTATTTTTCTCTTCCATCGTATACTAGTCTTATGGGAATGACCCAAGGAAATGTAATGTTTGTGAATTATTGCGCCCCCCTCTTTGCATACCTACCCTTTCATCAGACTCGCACCTGAGTAACCGAAGCGAAGGACAGGTGTTGGTTGCGCAATGAAAGTCATGGTGTGTGTAACAAGCAGTAAGAACTCAAGGGGGATTCCTTTACTGATAAGGAAAGATCATGTCCCTAAGGAGTACATAGACATGCAGGATCCTGTCCTGGCCACTCCTGGGAACATTAGCCAGGTTCCTTCTGTGTAAAGAATTTAACCATTAGCTGTTTGCTGCACATGTACGTGTTGTGAACAATCCAATTGGCAGGAGGGTGAAAAGATTTTATTGCCTAGTATTTGTTGAAAAGATGATGGGTGTGATTACATAATTTTGCTTCTAGTTTAACACTGAACTTTGTAGCACTGAAACTTTTATGCAGGTGAAGTTACACAGAATAAGGGAGTAATTGTGAGTAACGGTAACTAGGCCAGTATTTTGTGTCCCTCTTTTTTTGGAATAGGTACTTCATATTCATAAAGCCTTAAAAGGGCACCCCAGACCCTTAAAGCAGCTTAGCTTGCAGAAGTGCTCCGTGTGAAGAGTCTTTATTTGTTTTATTAAAAGTGCGGTTTTTAGTAGCACTTGTCACTTTTCATAAACTGATATTGTTCACCCCCCCCGGCTCCATCAGGCAGCCAGTCCTGGTACTTCCTGATAGTAGAGCTAAACTTAAAAAGCAGGCAACAGCACATATCTTTCAAAGATGTCTCATTGAGATACATTAGGAACTCTGATTGGAAAGCCACAAAAAGTCTGGGGGGAGGGGCAGGACCCAATAAAGAAATGAACAATTAAATCCATGTTTTTCATTGGGTTTATCTGCTAAATGGTTCTTTATTTATTTTAGATCCAATGAAAAGCCAAGAACCATTAATCTAGACCAGAGGTTCCAAACCCAGTCATCAAGTACCCCAGTCCCATTTATGAATTACCCGGTTGTCTAAAGTGTTTATTTATTTTCTTACTTTCTAAAAACACTTTAGACACAACCGGGTAGTCCCTGAATCTTGGACTGTTGGAAGGTACTTGAGGACTTGGTTGGGAACCACTGATCTAGACCACAGAAACAAAATTGGGAGTCTTAGTACAGCCCTATGTTGGCATAAAGGAGCACTCCAGGCATCATAACTTAAAGGACCACTATAGTGCCCTGAGGGTGCCACCACCCTCAGGGTCCCCCTCCTGCCGAGCTCTGGGGAGAGGAAGGGGTTAAAATCTTACTTTTCTCCAGCGCCGGGTGGGGAGCTCTCCTCCTCTTCGGCTGAATGTGCATGCGCGGCAGGAGCTGCGTGCGCATTCAGCCAGTCTCATAGGAAAGCATTCATAATGCTTTCCTATGGACGCTGGTGTCTTCTCACTGTGATTTTTTTTTTTTTTCACAGTGAGAAGCACGCAAACTCCTCCAGCGGCTGTCAATGAGACAGCCTTTAGATGCTGGAATAACCTATTTATAAACATAGTAGTTTCTCTGAAACTGCTATGTTTATAAAAAAAAATGGGTTAACCCTAGCTGGACCAGACACCCAGACCACTTCATTAAGCTGAAGTGGTCTGGCTGCCTAGAGTGGTCCTTTAATTTTGATTAAATTGTTATGAGGCCAGGAGCACCATGGCGCTTCCATAAACTGTTTAACCCCTAATTTTGCTCTCTGTAAACGTCCACATCTGCGTTCTGTAGTTCTGACCAGTGGTCAGCTGACACTCTAAGCAAATCAGTGGTGCTCCTCATCAGCAGCAGGCAATGCTTTCTTGACCAGAATTTGAGAAAGTGAATATGGACAGTTATGGGGAGTGTGATGGGAACAGCTCTCGAAAGCCATGTTAGGGCTTAACCCCTTAAGGATACGTGACATGTCATGATTCCCTTTTATTCCAGAAGTTTGGTCCTTAAGGGGTTAAACCAGTGGTGATCAACCTTTTTCTTCCTACCGCCCACTAATGCATCTTTCTTGATGGAAAAATTTCCTTACCGCCCTCCAGTTTTCGCGCAAGTGCAGAATATTTTTTTTTAGAAAGGAGGGTGTTTTAAAAAAATAAAAATAAATGTACATACATCTAATCTTTTTATTTCTACTTTATGCATGTTTATAATGGTTGTAAAGTTTAATGAGAAAACAATTAAAGTAAATTGAAATTACCTTTTACTAGTGATTAATGAGATCCTTGAGGCTGATGCTGCGAGACTAATTATTTGATATCTGGTTCGATTTTTCATAAGGAACAAATGAAAGTCTCCTCTTTCGGTGATATTCAGACGACTTCTCTGTTTACGCATAATATGATTTCTCATCTGTGCGTCAGCTCATCTCCTCTACCTCCTCAATTCCCCTCCCCACTTTTTTTTTTTTTCCTTTCTATTTTTTAATCTTCCTTATAGCAATGCCCAGTAGGAAGGCTGAGCTAGGTAGCCCACTTACTATAGTCCACTATAACAGAGAGACACACACACACACACACACACACACACACACACACACACACACTATATTTTAGTCACCCTCCTGTTTCCTACCTTTTAGGTGCAGGACTTTCCCTGGGGTCCAGTGGTGGTTTAGGTGGATGGGAGTGAGTTCCCACTCTGACTCACTCTGCTTCCTCCCTCGCGGTCTGTGTGTTAGCTGGGAGGAGTGCCGTGCAGTCACTTCCTCCTAGCTCTGTGATGTCATCACAGGGGGCCCTGTTGCGCTGTTAAAGCACCCAGCGCTGACCGGGCCCCCTGATAATCCACATCCATCGGGTGGCCCTGGCAGCATGGGCCACCCGATGGACCCCTTGGATGGCAGCCCCGGCCGCAAATGGTGACAGAGGTACCCGGTTGCAGGGGTACCGCCGGCTCGCGCCCGCCCACCCAATCTCTCAAAATGAGGAAATCCCGAACACCCTGGAATCCTGAAACGCCCACTAGTGGGCAGTAGGGACCAGGTTGACAAAGGTAAGGAAGTGCCAGGGGGCTGCTGGCACCATCATAACAACTTCATTTTGATGTTGTGTTCTTTTTAATTGTACAAATTTTATTGTGAACTCTCCAATTATTGAGCTTCTATCAATGACCTTGTTGCATATGACCACATGATCGCACACATTTCTAAATCAGTGAAAATATGAGGTCACTTACATTTACCCAATGATTACTCACAAATTCACCTATACGTTTTAGGATTGATTTTTAATTTTTATAGCTTTTTTTTGTGGCCTTTCTATATAATCACAACTAATCCCTTTTCTATTCATTGCTACTTGTTACTCTGCGTTCTCACCCTTTGGTTGTATATTCCCAGTGTAATATCGTTCAGTTCAACTTTAATCCCCAGTAGACAATTGCTTGTCAGTTATTAACTGTAGTGTATAATTAATTTTTAACCATGTTTAGTTACGCATTGCTGTGAAAACATGACTTGTTGAGGACTGACCTTTTTATGCAGACGTACAATTTTCTTGGCATGGAAGAATTGGACCTCACAAAGCCAGCAGCACACTGCTTGAACGTGACTAGAATTTTTATTTCCCTAGGACTGTAACTTCAATCTGACAGGGAAAGATATTTATTTACTTCCTGATCTATTAATATAGATCTACATTTTCCCTTCTATTAATATAGAAATCACTCATTTCCTTGGCTAAGCATACTTAGCTGTTGAGAGAGAGAGAATAAACATTTTAACCATGGCGCATGTATGAATAAGTAATTATTTGCCTTTTAGACTAGTGCCTTCAGTATGTTACCATAGTTAATTATTCAGTAACTGTTCTCCAAGGGGTATGTTCTCTTATGTTGCCATTGTATTGTACCTGACACAGCGGATGCCAGATGAGTCTGTAACTTGCAGAGTACCTATATCATCTGTTCCTCCTCTAAAACCCCCCTTGCAGAAAGTAATCATTAGAATGCATTGCTGTAAAGCAAAAGTGAATGTACCATACTAAAGCAGTCTTAACTGGTCTTTGGCTTTAGTTATGCTTTAGCCAAAACATCGAAAAGGACAAGTGGATCTCAAGGAATGTCTTTATTTGCATGCCAAATCACTGTTTGGGTAATCTTCTTACCTAATACTAGTAGGACATCATCCCTTGCCTACAATACAAAAATGAAATGCTATGGGGGCGTGGGGGTGGTATTTCATTGAGAGTCACTATATATTTAAAAAAAAAAAAAAAAAAGACTGTGTCGCTTTCTACAGCTTAGTGCAGTCAGAGAGCATGCTACTATTCCACTAGATATTTTCTGTCAAGGTATAGGGTTCTGTATTCCTGTTTTCTGATTGGCTAGCAATGCTCCTACTCCACTCAAAATACAGTTCTATTTAGCAATAGGTTTGTTGTGTTAACAGGCCAGATTCATATTCATGTCCTGTTTGCTCACTCGAATGTTAGGGGATTGGAGTCATTCAGATCTTTTTGACTTGGGCACAGTAAGGCATTTCATACAAATTTGTGTGGTTCTATTTATTTTTGGGGGCCTGAATTTGTAATCCAGTTTTCAAGTCAATTTGCTCTTTAGTCCACTTTGACTTTCTGCAGCTCGTGTCTGAATGCAAGCGATCTTAGATGGCACCTACTGTGTTTTTATGTTGTGATCAGAGTAATTTGTATTTGAACCATTCCACTATTTAAATGCCATCTTCTGGCACGGCATGTTAGATATTGATACCTACAGTGCAGTGCACTGCTGCAAATGATAACCACTGACTTTTTTAAGAGTTTGATTATGCTGTCTTTACTAATTAGAATACCTAAAATGGTGTACTCATCATTGAATCATACAGTCCTTTATTATAGGAGAATGGCCATTTTCTGCTATTCACTTGTATTGAATGAGGCAGCCTTGGCTAGACTAATATTACTCATTAATCCCTCTACAATAAGCTAGATGTTTGTATGTTCTAGGTCACATTATGGGAACGCATCTGTGACTCAGGGTTTTTATGGTCGTACCTATTGTGCTCAATTATTTACCTTTTCTGAAACAGGATATCCTGAAAACCTGGGCTATTGTGCTGTTACATTTGAGCACTTCACTAATGGGGACAGGAATTTGTGTTTTGTGTGTATTAAATCTCCCAATATCTACAATGGTCAAAGAGTGAAATTTTATTTATTTATTTTTGGCAAGTGACTGGGCTGTGACCTTCTGTTAATAGAAATATATACGCATAGAATGGACGTTGGCCAGCCCAGAACTCTTATTTCTCAACTGGCTCACACCCCAATGATTCGGTCAGAGGTGAAGTTACACCTCTGGCAGCAAATAGGTTGTCCATTATAAATTACTGAAGTGGTCATGGTGCTTAGAGTAACTCTTCAAGGACCAAATGCTACAGGTTTAGTCCTTAAAGGGACACTGTAGGCACTGTAGTGCTGTGTCCCTTTTTGCACTTGGTGTGTTTACATTGCAGCTCTAAGTCTGCCCTTAGTGGCTGTCCACCCGACAGTCACTAGAGGGATTCCGGTATCAAAACGGACCTTTGCTCTATTATCTGAGGCTGGACTTCCTCACGCTTTGCTTTAGGACCTCCAGAAAAAAAAGCTGTCTGCTGACATCAGAAGTGGTGGCCTGATCCAATCACAATGCTTCCCCATAGGATTGGCTGAAACTGACAGAGGCAGATCAGAACAGAGCCTGTGAATAAATTCATTAAAAAAGAGGGTTCATCTCCTGATTTACCACTTCACACACGTTAAACCTAGCCTGTTTTTCCTATGGGAATTAATACCATAGATAATGTAGTTGTATTTTTGGTTAGATAATGGTATAGTTGCCTTGCTGACATCTGGCTTAAAAAATTTCCCATAAAATGATCTCTGCTTTATTAGACTATAATGTAACTTGTATACATCCTGTAACCGTTTGCCTTCTTACTTGGATCCCCGCCAGCCTCAGACTCCTTGGTGACTAGTATCCAGACTCTAGTCATTGACTGAGCATCAGCTGACCGCTCGCATCCAATAAATGTCACACTGCAAAAACAAATTTTCACAGAATTGACATGATCTTTCCTGGAGCTCTTGTTCCAGGCTGGATAATGAAACCCCAAGACCCTACCAGAGGTTAAACTGTGTGTGCATAATATTGTAGCAAGACACTAAAAATACAGACTCCAGGCACCATGACCACTTCAAATACCTGGTGTCCTGTTGCTTGGCAGAACACTTTAATATCATGTCATTGTTTGTGCAACATTACTCTTTGCAGTATGAAAGGAGTCTCCACTGCACTGGGGAAGGTATAGCTTCAACTGTAGTGAGTTTACCTTTTTATAAGGGTGATGTGCCTTCTCCCCCCCCCCAAATACTGGTTACCAATAAATGGCACAAGAACACAATTTGAGTCTGACACAAGGGTTAAAAGGGCATTCAAAGAATAAACACTGCAATGCTGACCCACTGGTTTATGAATTACTTCCACATTAGGAACTTGGATAAAACTGATGTTGCAAGTGCCGAAGTGAAACTTGTCGTTTAGCAAAATCTGTAAAGGTCTCAACCAGGGGTGCCAAGGGGAAGTCAAATAAGCATCAGACTCATACAAGAGGGATATTGCAAGGCACCTTACTTCTACAGTGTGCTATTGCGCATGGAGGGCCCCATTTAGGAGCACTGTCCTGTTAAATGACAGCCCTGCTTCGTGTTTGTGGATCTCTTTCTCATAGGTGTTGGTAGTTGGCACAACAAAAAAAAGAGAAATAGTAATATCTTCAGAAATCTCCCAGTTGCGATGCAAGAACGCAGAGCTCTTGTGACTGCGTCTTAAAGGACCACTATTGTGCCAGGAAAACATACTCGTTTTCCTGGCACTATAGTGCCCTGAGGGTGCCCCCACCCTCAGGGACCCCCTCCCGCCCGGCTCGGGAAAGGGGTAAAAACTTACCTTTTTCCAGCGCTGGGCGGAGAGCTCTCCTCCTCCTCTCCGCCTCCGATCCGCCGGCTGAATGCGCACACGCAGCAAGAGCTGCGCGCGCATTCAGCCCGTCGCATAGGAAAGCATTTACAATGCTTTCCTATGGACGCTTGCGTGCTCTCACTGTGAAAATCACAGTGAGAAGCACGCAAGCGCCTCTAGTGGCTGTCAATGAGAGAGCCACTAGAGGATTAGGGGGAAGGCTTAACCCATTCATAAACATAGCAGTTTCTATGAAACTTCTATAATTATGAAAAAATGGGTTAACCCTAGCTGGACCTGGCACCCAGACCACTTCATTAAGCTGAAGTGGTCTGGGTGCCTAGAGTGGTCCTTTAATGCTTTGACCGTTGACTCTACACTAATTTGTTCAAAACTTGCTTTGCATTGAGTGAGTCTAATGGCTTACAATTGTATGGCAAAGTAACTAAAACGACACATCAGCGCTTGAGTGAGTGCCTCTGCAAAACAATGTGAAGAGATCTTCATAATCATGTGCTTTTAGCATGTTATTTTGCTTGAAAGTGAAGCTTCACTTACTTTCAAAGGTTTAATAAATAGCCTGCAAACTGACACCTTGTAGGCTGCTGCACCTGATACTTTGTTGCAGCCATATTGGTGGAGGCCAAAGCCATGTAGCCGAAAAGATTTCAAGTACATACATTTTCTAAATATTGTTTGGATTGGTAAAGAGCAAATATTTAAACTAACTTCCTGAAGATAAAAACCTAGAAAGTCAAGCGTATACCATCCTCCAATGTGTGAAACTTTCAAAACCCTGACATGAAACTTTTGGAGGAGATTTATGAAAGTGTTAACACTTTTTTAAATATAATTTTTTGGAGCAATTTACAAAGTCTCCTGACGCAATGGATTATGAATATTTCCAACAGAAAATTGGCAGGTTCTTTCCAAATGTGAAGTGGAATTTTCTGCAAAACCTGTCAGAATTTGGATAAATTTCCTTTTAATAAATACTGTCAAAATGACTGAATTTAACTGCCACTTTTCAGTACACTTTGATAAATATTCTCCTTTTATATCCAGTGTGAACTGAGCTAGTTCTTGTTGTAAATGTACGTATTCTATAAGCAGAAGCTTGTTGGATATGAAGCACAGAGCTCTGCTTTCCAATTTGACTACAGTAGGTAGTGGTTTTTGTTGCAAGAAAGATGAAACTGTTCCTTTCACCAGCTAGTGGATGCAACTTGACAACTCCTTTTTTTTTAATAACTTGCATGAGTAGCTTTATTTGACTGTAATGACTTGAAAAGGTCTGTCCAAAAATGCAGGAAATGGTAATAAGCATTGACTGTATTACATATGAGAGAATCGGGAAGATTCCTCCCTTCCACCCCCCACTCCTGAACATATGCCACAAGAAGTGATCTAAAATTCAGGTTAAAGGGTGGTTAAACCCCTTCTTGAGAGGAGGGACCTTTCTGGTGTAATATGCTGTATTGGGCACTGTGGATAAAGTCCCTTCCCCCACCCCCTCTAAGTCTGTAGTAAAACCTGCAAAATAATTTGGCTTACCTGAAATCCTGTGCCAGGTGAAGCTCCCATCACTGCTCTTCTGTGCCCTCTCCTGACATCACTGTGGCTGCGCACAGTCCAATCGTAAATCCTGTGTTTGGAACATCTTGCCAGGTTAGAGCTCATGCGTGTGCTCCAGGTGACAGGGAGCGCCCACTAGAAGGGAGGGTGGGAGTGGAGATCTAGCTTCTCATTTGTATGCGCTCTGTGCAGTGCACAGAGTTCTGGGCTGCCAGTGTCACGTGGGCTGGGGGTGCAAGTAGCCCCAGCACACAATTAACAGGATCTCTGTATGCGCGTTGTTTCATGCTGAAACACTGTGGATTCTAAATAACATGACACTGAAGTGGTTATGGTGGTTGGAGTAACCTGTTAAGTAAATCCTTCCTATTACTGCTATTAGAACTTATAATTTATTGTTAAATCTCCCCCTTTGGTAATATTGTAAAACGCTACGGAATGTGCTGGCGCTATATAGATACCAGTAATAATATAATCGTCTATGATCTGAACAATCCCCTCTTCTTCCTGCTTGTATTCTACATCCTTTTTGTAATGTAAAGGGAAGTTGGGTAAAAATGACTTTGATTCATATTTCTTTTAAAATAGGAACTTTTGTTATTCAATAACAAACTTTTAGGTGTAGTTGCAATCATTTGGTTCCTTTGTCTGGTTAATCAGATACCTTAATCTGATAGTGTGTGTGTGTTGCACATATCCCCAGGAGGTGACTCTGCCTTTTTACAAAGAGAAAATAAGCTTGGAAGAAACTTGCATAGACTAAAAGAATACCAAATTTACTCCAAGTGGTATGAGACACCACATGCTTGAGAAATTAGATCTATTCTGTCTCGCTCACCCTGGTGCATTCAATTTTATATTCATTTTTTACATTTTTTTTTTTTTTTTAGGTATCAGAAAGCGGCTGAGGAATCGAGTGTAGACAAGAAAAAGATGGTGAGTATTCTGTTTTTTTTTCTTAAATGCGTTATCTCCAACACCACTTGCACTTGAACATTTAAATTTTTCCATATGTAAATCAAGTGAACATTTTAACGGACTGATACGGAGTGTAATTATGTATAGAAATCGTGTTGAATCTCTTTAAAATCTATTATATAGTAGAACAGCTGTGTGTTTCAAACAATCACAAAAGGCAATATTTGCGTGGAGTCTAATCACTTTTCTATTTCCACTGGCTTGGTTCGTTTTTATTTTCTGTAAAAATAAAACCTAATGCTGTTCTTGTATCCTTGGTATGTGCACAAGTTTCAGTCCTTTTTGAGTGGCCTGTATCTTTTAGATGTAATTTTGTTTCGCAAATACCAGTTCTTAGTGACACACTAGGTCCTCCAAGGACCGAAAATTCCATGGAATGTAATCATAGATTTATTCCAGCTGTGTTTTTGCAAGCTGCATTCTTCTTTGTCCGGTTACGTTCTGAAATCTTGGGTTCTTGGAGGAGTGGAGTGGGTTTGTTTGCATTTAATGTAATGTGCATTTTATTTTATTTTTTTACTAGAATGTTTTCCCCTACCCCTTCACAACTCCAAGTTGGTGCTCTGCCAATTCCATAAAATTCATTCTGAGCTTTAAAATACAGAATTGGTGACAATATGTTGGTTGTGGTGGGGCAGCAATTCCCAAAGCCTGCAGAAAAGAAGGCGCTTCAGCAATAGACATTAGCTGGTGCTCACGACCAGTTTTGACGGCAATGAATAATCAGATGTTTAAGTCTTGCAGAGACTTGGTGACTCTTGCCATTTCACTGTGAACTGATTTAAAGGTGAGGATTATGCAATTCAAAAATTCAGGGAAGAGGGGCGATAACAGTGGTATATAATTATTAGGAGGCCCTAAGAGATTTATGCAGCTTGAAGATTCCTTCAACGTTTTAGGTTATTGGCCTATTTGGATGTGTAAATAAAGAGAACCTCCTGAAAAACAGACCCACAACTCTTCAAAGTAGACAGTCTGCAATACTCCTCACCTTAAAATCTTTGTCTGATTGTATTGGAGTTGAGTCCATAAATCCAAAGCTGTAGGTGATTTTATGTCCTATATGTCTAAAATTGTGAATCGTCCTTGGCTTTATGGCATTTAAGCTCTGATCTATCCATTTCTACAGTCTTCACTTGCACAGCAAGGGTTTGGATATCTTGAGAGATCTGTCTTAATTTCTATAACCATTGCCTGTAGATTTCCTTGATTTTTAGTAGAGGGAATGGAGGAGTCTACCAGGCCAATTATTGCCTCTTCTGCTGCATTAACAGGAGAAAGTTAGAACTGTTGTCATCCTTCCCAATTTACTAAGCTGCCCTGGATGCATCCACTTGTGTACTCTCCAGATCTTACACTTTATTTTTTTTTTTTATTTTTTTTTTTACACTGTCAAAGTATTGTGGGTTTGTTTTTTGTTGTGCATTTCAGGATTTTATAGTGGGGAGGATATGAAATGCTCATTGCTTAATTAGATTGCCTTGACTCGTAAATCAGATCTTTATAAAGAATCAACATTCTGTAAGATAGTGTGATAGGTAAACTATGACTTGTGTAGAATTGGCCCATGAGGTGAAGCTATAAAAGTTATACAATCGCCAGTGGCCATACCATTCCAAAGCCTGTTCTCAGGTATAGTAGTGTCATTATGGTTCACTTTCACACTACTTTGCTGTGCAGTGTCAAGCCTTCTGGTACTATTTCAGCTTCCCATAGAATGAATACTCCTGTTACGTAGGAGGTTAAGACGTTGGGGTTCAAAGTTCCCAGCACTTTGCATTTTAATGACAATTAGTTCAATGTTCAGACTGTACAATGGCTCTTTTCTTGGCCATGTGCATTATCCCATGAAGCTAAAACAAGTGTCTGGATCAATTGAAAGGCAGGATCTTGTATGATAAGACTTCTCTAGACGGTACAGCAGTCGTGATTTTTAAATGTCATGACTTCCTGTTAAATATTTTAGCCAGGCTTCATGGCCTGATTACAATTCTATGTATCTAAACACTTGTGGGAATCTGTTTGGGCACGTAAGCTGTAGCTTGATTGAACTAGAAACGTTTTTGTTGGTTAACAACGAGCCACATGTTATCTCATCGGTTTTGTGAAGTCCGCTAGCACATGCTGTGTTCATTGGATTGATGTCCAGAGTTTGGTAGGTTGTTATATTTGGGGGGTTTTTCTCCCTCTATCCCAGCAGATTAATTTTTCCCCAAACATTTGTACAATGGCTGGCGATTGGGTGATGTATAATGAAGACTGCCCTTTGTGGTTTTAAATTTGTGGCTTGCACAGTAGATTTCTCAATTTGATCGTATTAAAAGTATAGAAATGTATTGCTAGAGCACCGTTATGTTAGAAGTGATGCCTGGTCAGAAACTGACATGAGCAGATCTAAATTATTGATCCTCTGCTCTCTGTATCGGCTATCAAAAAAACACTCTGTATAACTGTGATGTAAGACGGAAACGCTTTTTTGCGGGTCGTTGACACACTGCTATATTATGTGGACGTGTTCTTGTGGCCCCCAAAGTTCTTTCTATCCATTCCACAGGTCATTCCGTCTTTCGAGTCTCCTCTCCCAGAGCACCGTATATTCTGCAAGGCTGTTGGAATTTGAAACTGCCTGCCCTGTTTAACTTGTCTCAATTTGTTGTTTGTAAGCTCTCTGCATCTCAGAATGAATGTCAGTCTCTGGTGTCGTTCATTTACGAAGTCCTTCTCTGGATTTGTACAGCTTAACCTTTCCTTACAGTGTGATATGGAACAAGGTCCAAAATGAATGATTATCAAGATCGCAAGCCTGTATGCACTGTAATCCGATGCCTTCAACTCTTGTCCCCCCTCCCCCCCCAAAAAAATTAAAAAAGCTGCCAAGTCACTGTCCAGTTTGCAAAAATATTGCAGATGTGTGATCCTCAAGACAGAATGTTGATTCTTCGTGATTAAAATAGATCTAACCCTATAGTTGTAATTTGCTGATTCAGTGCCATCTGTATGACTCAGACTAATATGCAGAATGCAAGTAACTTTTAAAGGGAGGCTGAGTGGGGAACAGAAGTCGTTTTGGACAGTCGGACAATTGACTCCATTTGTGGTATTTGTTGTGTATTTTTTTATTTATTCTTTTAAGCTATTCTAATGGTAAAACTGAAAGTGAAATGTACTCTGGTTTTAAAATAACTTGGAATTTTCATGAGAAAATTATCCAGCTGGGGATTTCCAAAAGGCTAGCTAAGAATTTATAACCTTAATCACAAAGCACCATTTTACGAGCATGTGTTGCCTATGACTTCCAATAAAAGGTTGAGGCAGAAAGATGCATTGTTTTGTCTGCAGGGCTTGACCATTAATCAAATTTGTGTTTTAGCAGTCTGTCTGGTAATGATACAGACAGGTCTTATTTAACTGTGACCGTCATTTACTGGCTGGACAGTGGGGGGGGTAAGTACAGGGAGGACAGTGATGAGCTATAATCCTCTGGAGACCAATTGCCTTAGCAGTGATTTCTCTGATCTGTTAAGACAACAGTAGGAGACGTAATCAGATTTCCTTCAGTCACTCACTTGGGCCTCTATGTACGATAGCTATATCAAGCAATCACAGTAGAATATTTTTAAATCTCCTGAAGCTACGTTTCCCTTCCCCCTCCCCATTCTCCTTACACGCAACCATTTTATCTATATTTTTTGGCAGACTATATACTGCATATCATTGTTTTAGTGAGGCAAATGGTTGGCTCTTATGGAAGATTCCATAAAGCGACTGTCCACTTTTGTTTTTCCTTTCCTTATACTCCTGTACCTTAAAGAAGGTCTCTAGTGTTGGAAATAGAAATGTGCATTCCTAATGCTAATATTATCACTAAGTTAACCTATCCTCCCTTCCCTTTCCCCAGGTGATATAAAACCAAATTGTATTCCCTTTTTTTTTTTTTTCTCACATGCTAATCTTGTTGCAATCACCCTGTCTTTGCTGGCTGAGATCATAAATTCTCATGGTTCCATCTCAGCCAAGTCAATGCTTCCTAATAGGAGATATTGGGAGGGCAGTGTGCATGTGCAGCATACATCTATGCCAATCAGCATCTCCTTCTAGACATACAATGGCTCCCTGCATGGTGACATTCGAAACAGATACTGAATGTTGCAGGACCCAATCCAGGAAGTCCCTCTTGGGTGACCTTAGGATGCAATGGAAACTTTTCCAAAAAATGCAGTGTTTATAGTGCTCAACTTGCAGGGACAGTCCTCTTGCCCTAGAATCACTACATTAAAGGGACCCTATAGTCACCAGAACTACAGCTTAATGTAGTTATTCTGGTGGGTATAATCATTGCCTTCAGGCATTTTCATGTGAACACTGCCTTTTCAGAGAAAACAGTGTTTACATTGCACCTAGGGATACCTCCAAGTAGCCATTCTTCAGATGGCCACTGTAGGGGCTTCCTGGCTTAGGGCTGTACAGTAAGCAGCCCTGCCGTTCAGAGTCTCCACGTTCTGCATGGGGACGCTGAATTTTCATCATAGAGATGCATCTCTACAAGGAGGTGCTGATTGGCCAAAACGGCATTTGGCACTACCCCTTGCCCATTTTTTAGCTAATCCAATGCTGTCCCCATGGGGGGAAAGCCACTTAAATGGCTGGTTTTGCACTATAGGGTCAGGAATACATGGTTATGTTCCTGACCCTAGAGTGTTACTTTAAGCTTTAGTGTTTCTGGTGCTTATTGCTTATCTTTTTAGTGATTATACAGATGCTCATCACTTACCAACCGGGTCCTGTTCTTACGACCCGGTCGTAAAACTAATTGGTCAGTAAGTGAGGTGCATGCGCACCAGCGCAGGTCTGTTCAGGGTACGTTCCCGAACATAGATTAGACGGATTCCATGCTCTGGTGCGCTTGTCTATGAACGTAGACATATGCACCAGAGCAGGGAATCCTTCTAATCCAGAGCAGCCCAATAGGTAGATCCCCCAGGTGGTGAAGTACTGCAACTCCCATGATGCTTTGCATGTCTTTAGAATGACAAAGCATTCAGGAAGACAGCCACTGAAGGCTGGATTAACCCTGCAATGTAAACACAGCAGTTTCTCTGAAGCTGCTATGTTTACATCCAAAGGGTTAAGACCTGGGGGATCTGGCACCCAGATCACTTCATTGAACTAAAGTGGTCTGGGTGACTAGTTTCCCTTTAAATTAATCTTCCTTGTGCTGGGTCTTCATATCTGGGCGCAGCCATCTTGTTCTTCTCTGTACATATTTGCTGTCTGCTCTTCTGATTAATTTTACTGATGGATTGTGGGTACCTCTGGTAAACCTGAAAAAGAATCTTGCTTTAAGCGGTGCACATACATTTTTATCAGCTTGACTGCTATACAGAAGGAAAAGTAATCACTACCTTTTCTTTATCATTTTTCATGAGCGCTTGAGTTTCCATAAAATGCAAAGGTGGTTCAGACACAGGGAGCTATATAAAAGCAGATATGATTAAGTTTATTTTTGGCAACATACCTACTTTAATATCACTTATACTAAAATTGGAGCATGGGGTTTCTGTTGATGGGAAAACACCCTTTGTGCTAAATAACCATAGCACATGATGGGCCTGCTTCCCTTTATCCTTGTAGAGTTAAATACAAGGAGTACAGCTCAGTGACTTCAATTACCTGGAAAATGGGAGGGACGGGAGATACATTTTCCTTCTTGGCGTAATATAAAATTAGTCTTAAAGTATAGATTTAGCTGCAGAGTTCAACTGTACTGTACTCCACTACAAAATGTTTATACAAACTTTTTGGGGTTCTTTTGGGTGAGGTAATTATTCAGTACATTACAATGGGAAGACTAAGCGACAACTATTTGTAACAAGATGAGTTGGGCGCACAGACACACAGGGTGTTGCGGGCCCAGCTGAAACAAGCTTGTATTCTAGGGGGAGTGGGGTAAAGTGGCACAAGAGGAAAGTGTAGGATATATTGTATGTAGGTTGCTACAATTTTCAATGAAAGCTGTTTTTTGTTTTGCAGGCAAAAACAGGGACAATACCACTCCCTTCAAAAAAGCCATTTTAAAGAAACACCTAAAATCCCTTTACTGGTACTTTCCAATATCAATTAGTTGCGGAATTTCCCCTCCAATATCTTTTTAAAGGGGATGACAAACTTTACATGGCTTGGCACTTGGTGTCAGATAAGGCAGTACATGCTGATCTCCCTCTTTTGAGTCCTATTGAGTTGGGAGTGGCTTATTTACATTCCCTTTCACAATCTGATGAATTCCACACTATACAGTAGTCATGGCTGCTACTACATGCATTAGTCTTTTATTATGGGCTGGTAAGTCTGCAGTAATAAACAATGTGCCGAGCATGATTGGGGAGCTGCAGTCCTGCTACAATCATGCTCAGCCAATCTTACGTGAGTTACTGTCCAAATAACTCCCACCCTTCTCAACGTCTTGCCCAGAGCTGCTGTTTGTGATGTAAGAGAATTGTTAGGCATAATGTCCCTTTAAGAAGTATGGTAAGAGTTTCTCTAGCAAGCATGTAATTAGGTGAAAGACTTACATCCCAATATAGCTGGTAATCACTCCTAATGCTGCTAAAGCCGTGCAGGCAGGCTGTCGCCTGCTGCAGAATGGCTCATTGCTAGTTCTGACACCCAAGCTGCAGCGATGAAACGGCGCCAGGTATAAAGACTCTTCCCCCCCCTCCCCTCCCCCCTTGCTTTTGTGCTTTAAAAAAAATTTTTATAACTATTATTTACAGTGGAGAGATAGGGAAACAAAGTTACAGCAGTTCTAGGGTTTTATAATCTACAGTTATACACTTTAGGCTGTAGCAAAATAGAAAAAACTGTACAGTATGTGCTTTGTCCAGTATCTAGGAAATGCAGTATTGGCTACCCTTTGTTATGGGGATTCACAATGACGCCGTGCAACGTCTCTTATCTCTTCTACAGTATTGCAAGTACCCGAATGCAATGCAAAACTTTTTATTTTATTTTTTCCTCTTCTTGCTTCCCCTCCTCTCCTCCATTCACCCATTGGTTTGCTTATTTAAGCTGAATGGTGAACCGGAGACTGTGTTCCAATTTCCTCATGTTGAGGAATGCTTATTACAGGAAAATGCATTTTGACAAAGTTGCTGGGCATTGCAGAGACACGTTCCAGATGTGTCAGCAAGAAGGAAGTTTAGGAAAAAATAGCAACTGCTTTGTCTATATCCGTTCTCTCCTGTAAGGCTTGAGTTCCTTGCTAAATGAGTCTTAATCATTTTTTCCCCAACTTTCGTATTTGCCCTTTTAAGGACATCCTCCTCCCCCCCTTAAACTTCCTGCCCAAATTTTCCTCCGCCTTCCCCTCTATCTCAACTCCTCCCCTTTTTAGCTATTTTTTTTTTTTTTCTTAAACATGTGGCACAGACCAAAATTCGCTTCAGAGTGGTCTATGGACATCATTTTTCCTATCCTGCAAAAGATTTGTCTTGTCCCCCTCCCCTGCTCTTATGCAGAAAGTATCTTGTTTTTGGCTATAACTGGCGTTCGTTTTCTGTTTATAGAACACAGAAACTCTCCCCCACAGTTTTAACCGGGGGTCCTTGAGTGTATTAAGGAAGAAGTGGGAGATTCCTGGGACTACTACTCGAATCGAAACCAAGCAAAGCGGCGCTCCTCTGCAAAGACAGAGGGTCATTAGCCCTAAAGTGGAAACTACCACTGCTGAAGTCTTCAGCCAGGTTCGGTCTCCTGTCAAGGAACAAAGCCGGTTCCGCTACCCCAGTGGCTCGGATCTTCGTTCTCATTCCATGGAAGACAATAGTATGGAACACAATCTAGAGCATTTTAAATCTGACGTGCCAGAGCAGTCTCCTAAAATAGAAAAGTTTAATGTCCCATTGAACAGCCTGAAGATGATGTTTGAAAAGGGAGAAGCTATTAACACAAAGGTAAGTGTGTGGCCACTTGGTACAAAATGTGTAAATGTTAGGTGGCAATGTAATGTGGTGTTTAACACTGTTTAATGTATTTCATGGTTAACAAACTTTAGCTTTCTTAATTTTTTTTTTTTTCTTTCTTTTGTCTCCTTTATCGGCTCACATGACACATATCATAATCAGATTGTAAGCTCTTTTAAGAGCCATCTCTTTAGATCTCTTTTGGGTTCACATTTTAACTTTCTCATTTATTTTGCATAACCAGTCTTGCAATTCTGTGGAGCATGTTGCCACTCTTTATCCTTAGACGCATGGGTCTTGGTTCAGCAAGTTAATACAAAATGAAAGAAAATTAACCCCCCCAAACATATTTTATTTATATATATAATATATAATATATATATATATATATATATATATATATATATATATATATATATATATATATATATATATATATATATATATATATATATATAAAAATTTTTATATAAATGTCTTCAGGGTGAGTTTAACACAGATGTGTGCAGACCTAAACCTCTAAAACAAGGGCAATGGGGACAATGTATAAATTACAGAGCTTTCTAATCCTTCATTTCCTGAATTTTAACACATTTAATTTAGGACCCTTAATTATGTTAATGTCTATTTCAGTCTTTCCTGTGCAAGTTAAACATCCACTTTTTTTAATCACAACAGCGTTGTTGGCACTTTATGCCAATGAATCACTCTCATCCCTTTAACAGGAAATTGTTTTCACTTGTCCTATTTTGTATTGTATTGTTTATTCCCCTTCTTCAACACTCGTTTTATTTCCGTATCCTCTCTGTACTTGTATTCCAATCACTCTGCAATGGTTACCTGTTCAGTAGGTAGAGGCATTGCATACATACATACATGTCTTGACAGAATTCTGGAGATGTTCGTGATAGGCTGAATTCCTATGAGCAGCTAGTGTGGACTTGAAAATAAGCAGACTGCTTTGAGATGAGAAATACCAGAGTTCCAAGCATGTGTTGGCACTGACTGGAGGGAATAGGTTGCTTTAACCCATGTTATACCATAGGGATGTGTCTTTATACATCTGCCACATAGATGCAGCCATCCAATGGTTTATTTTTTTATTTATATATTGCTTGCCATAATGACTCCCCTCAATACATCAGTATGGTGGCATTTCTTAGGAGTGATCTGATTCAGAGCAGCGGTAACGATATGCATGTTTGGTGTACTAGGTGTGCAATCTAGCTGGTAAACTGAGCCATTTGGCTGCAGACTAGTTAAACAGCTGTATTAAGAGCGGGGGGGGTGGAGGGGTTAAAAGGGCATAAAGCAAGGATGCCAATGATAAGCCATTATGGGCTATGTCTATTTTCCACAGATAATGATTGCTTGGGTGTGCCTTTGCTTTTCCGCCTGACAGGAAATCCAATACACTGACTTGTTGTGTGTGTGCAGCTCTTTGTCCACGGATGGCCTATTCAGTCGTGGACTGCTGTTCATGGATTCTCTCGCAAGCAAGCTTCGCTTAGTTTTCAATGCCTTAGGCTGCTGCTATATGAGGTCATAGATTGGAAGTCTCCCTTCCCCCACAATGACTGTAGCAGCCAGCCCAGGACTGATTAACTCTGGGAGAGACTGTTACTTGGTGGATAAAATATTTCTGTAACTTTTATTTAATTTTTTATTCTCATTCACAGCTGCAAAAAAATGGGGAAATGGGGTCTGGTGAATCAAGCAACAGTGTTTAATAAATCTAGAACTAATGCAAAATATATCTTTGGATTCTATGACACTTAAGTCACATTGCTTCATACATTGAATACATCTGGTCCCATTTATTTTTTTAAAATCAAATTCTATCCCGTTTTTAAAAGAATTGTCTGCCTAATGAACAGTATATGCATGTTGTCTGAGGTTCTCCTGTAATCGGGAATGTATTCCTTGATTTTATGGAGTAACTAGACGCAATGTTTACTGATAACACGGCTTTGACCATGAAATGTGATGTCCTATTATGAAGGCTCATTGCCCAGATTAGAAAGTTACTGTATCAGAGTTCAATAACCATCTTCTGCAATCATCCCTCTTCTGTGTATCATTAAATTGTATAATGATCCCTGACGAAGCGCACATTATAACAAATCTTAATCCCTTAAAAAGTATAGAAAGCCTTGTTTATTAAGTACTTGGCTTGCAATATTGTGCTGAATGATACGTTTTTAGTATAGGATCTTTAAAGCCTGGCTTATGACATGTTAGGTGTATTTACGGGGTTAATCTCCTGAATATTGTATCTTGTAATACTCCACATCTGGCGTCTGTCTCTCTCTCTCCTCCCCCCCCAAACTGATATCTGGCTAGATGGGCATAATGGTGAATTTAGTATAAAATAATTTTAGGATATGACAAGGTGGCAGGATGGCACAAATTAAGCCTCTAAGGTACATAGAATTAACGAAATTGGATAGTTCAATTGCCTTTGAACTAGGCTTCTGATCATTAAAGGAAAACTGTAATACCAAATGTATTATTGCCATTTATCTAGCGCCAGCAGATTCCGTAGGGCTTTACGATTCTTAAAAACATTACTGGCCCATGCCAGATTTGTAATGTATTTAAATGTTTTGATCTAATGCTTGTTCAGTCCAATGGTTCTCAGAGAAGCACTGGGAACAGAGGGCTCATGTATAGCTTTTGTTAGCTTCTGCCAACACAGTGCTTCTGATTGTCATAGAAAAGCATTGAATCCAATGCACAGCTTGTTAAAAATCAACTTTGAAAGTCTTCATGAGGAAGAGCCTCTAGTGGCTTTTACCATGTCTTGGGGGGGAAAGATGGCATCTGTCCACCAAAGACAATTCAAGATGTAGTGAATTTTGGTGCTTGGAGTGTCCTCTTTAAGATGTACCATTTTAATTCTACTGTATTAGATTCTGACGTGAATGGGAGCATCCATCTTTGCCTAGAGAGCAGGAGATGCAGAAACCATAGGTATCTAGTATTTTGCACTGCTTTTAAGAAAAGGACCCTGATAAAGCTCTAAAAACAAGAGTTGCTAGAAAATTTGGATGCATCATTTAAAATATGACACAGTTGCCCTGACACTAGCACTGTTAGAAATGGAACTGTCCCTTCTCTGAAAGTGATGGTAGATTCCAATTCACCCAGTAAGCATTTTACTGCAGTGATTAAAGATGTCAAGAACTAAAGTGCACTGAACGTTGTGTTATTTTTTTTTTTTTTTTGCATCGAGGTGGGGGACATCATCTGGCATCTACAGAGAAATTCTGTATATTCTAGTAACGCTGTATACAGATTCTCTCAAAGTTGTCTCCGTCAGAAGTTATTTATTTTTGTATTTTAACTTAAAATGTTGAATACTCCTGTGGGGGAAGCACTGGTTTAGGCGCTCATGCACTTCATGCCTTGGTGGCACTTTTGTCACTGACAATGTGGAGGTAACATGCAGAGATTAATCCAGCGACTGTAAAAGCGGCAACCGAGAGGAAGGAATGGAATTTTTAAAGTCCTAATCCTATTACATCACCAGAAATGTCTACAGTACTAAATGGAATAAATAGTTGTCAAACCATATAGGATCTGGCCCAAATGCTGATAATTTAGATAAACTGAAGTTGTATTACCTAGAATTGTAAACTGAAAGGGACCTTTTAAGATATTTTTTTTTTGTTTTTTTTTTTGAAACTATGAATTTTTTTTTTTTTTCTAATTTAAAATCTCAACGAAATTCCCAGGATGTATATTTATTTATAGCACAGTGGAAAAATTACTATATTGATTTATAATGGATAATGGTTTTCATATATGCTAGTCCTTGTTAAATCAGTCTTCCCAAGTGTATCCGGTTTCATCTATCCATTTAGCGGTTTAAAAGATTCCAAATGTTGGATTTAGCTTGGTTTACAAACCAAAATATAACCTTAACCCTAATTTTTCTTTTCTTCTTAAATAGCCTCAAAGAGAACCTGGGAAAATTAACTTGGGTCGAATAATATCTGAAAACTGCCACTCTGAGGACAATGATGCTGAAAGTAAGTATTTCATCCAGTACATGTGGTGCATACTACTGTCTAACAATATTTTCTATCCAGACAATGTTTAAACAAACTGGTATGCGTTGCTATTGCACTGTGGTGCTAGTCCTCTTAAATTGTCAGTTAAGCTGCATAGAAGCAAGGGGTGTCTTAATTTTATTTATTTTTTTGGTATGTGTTTTAGCTGCACTTTCTTTTGTTGCTGTAAAACATAGGTCAAAACAGATCGGTCTGCAGGTTTTTTCTTTTTCTTGTCGCCATGTAAGGGATTGTCACTTTTCTAGTTTGAGTTCCAGTAACTTCCACCAAAAAAGTCGTTTGGTAGGGACCGTGCAGGTTGCATTTTACCGTGTGACGTCAAAATCTTTTCATAGATTTTCCTACTATGGGAGATATAAAGCCTATTAAATCTAATAACTGGAAGTCAGGCAGTGTATTATAGGAATGGCATCTATTCAGTGGGAAATCATGTCTTGCAGCAGAGGGAGTGATAAGGGTAGGAAAAAAAACAAGTTTTTAAAGGCTCACTATAGGGTCAGGAACGAAAACGTGTATTCCTGACCCTGTAGTGAAAACACACCATTTAGGGGGCCTACCCCCTCAGAATAGGTTAAAACTCACCTTATTTTCAACTCTCAATGGGCCCCGCCCCCTTGGTGACATCACCAAAATGCCTGCTTTTTAGCCAATCCAATGCTTCCCCATTGGCTAAAATTTGCAAGGGGGTGGGGACAAATGCTGTTTTGGCCAATCAGCACCTCCCCATAGAGCTGCATTAACTCAATGCATCGCTGAGGAAAATTTGGCAGCTCGCTGAACGGCAGTGCTGCCTACTGTGCAGCACTGTGCCAGGAAGCCTCTCCAGTGGCCATCTAAGGAATGGCCACTTGGAGGTGTTTGCATTTCCATGCAAACACTGCCTTTTTCTCTGAAAAGGCAGTGTTTGCATGAAAGCCTGAAGGGATCTATTATACTCACCAGAACAACTACATTAAGCTGTAGTTCTTCTGGTGACTATAGTGTCCCTTTTAATGTTTAAATGCGTGTTTATAGCTCTACTTGCTAAAAGGACCCTGAGATTGTCTGCCTTCTTGTAACTATAGTGCTTAATGTGTACCTTTTTTTTTTTTTATTTTATTTTTAATCTTGCATTTTAGTGCAACTTGTAAATTGTAGCCACATATTGGACTCCTGTACAGACCGTTGTCCCCTCAATCCCCAAGAAATGTAACAATGTATTATGAAAGGGTTTACTAGTCCTTTTCATTGGTTGTTTGCGAATGTTAGGTTTAAAAAATGGTGAAAGTATAAACAAGCAGTTTGGTCTTCAATCCTGTAGCAACATTAAAAATTCATTCTTTAAAATATTAACTTCATGACCTGGTTTTACTGGTTTAGATAAGGGTATGGAATTTTCAACCATAGTCTTACCTCCCACATTGAATTTGTTTTAAAAGAGCACACTTGCCTACATTCCAACATTCCATCCCTGTACACCATAGTCATGCGTTAGATTACTGCTAGAAGCGTGGAGTCATGTGACATCATGACTCTGCTCTGTAGCATGTGGTATACTGAATCAAACTTTATCTTCATTCAGATACTTTCCTGCCAACTTTAAATCTTCCCAAAGTCTAGCTGCACTACTTTCCTGCCAACCTTAAATCTGCCCAAAGCCTAGCTCATTGTTGGGATATTAGAGACCGAATAATAAAGGGACTGACCAAATACAAAAACTATTTAGTAGATATTCCCCAATAAAAAGGCATGCTTTTAATTAATGCAAATTTTTTTTTTTTTGGCTACACCGCATTTCTCTAGTCTGCTGCCTTTGCATGCCCTCTGCTTCCAGCCCTGCCCAGACTTTCTGTGGCTGACCAATCAGACTTCCCAATGCAGCTCAATGAGAAGTCTTTGCAACGCAGGTGCTCTGGGCAATTGCTTGTAATTACGTTTGGCTCCACTGAGCTAAACAAACCAGGAAATAACAGGACTGGTTGTCTGACAGCTAGGGGGTGTAACCAGGTCAATTTATAAAGGTGTCCATTTTTATTGAATTCTGTGCTTTTTGTAAAATGGATGGGGGAAAAAAAGACCCTGCAAACACCTAAAGCAGTGTGAAGTGTTCCTTTGAGTGAATATGCCAAAGATATCCTGTTAATCCTAATCTGTAGTATTCCATAGGACATTGTTCAAGTTTACAAAACAACTTTTGACATCGTTCTAGAATCAGCATTGTAATTTGTGTCCTCTGAAAATTGGACTGAACAATTTTGTTTTTGTTTTTAGGTCCTTTATCCTATGCTTCTCCTGACACTAGTCCAAGTAAGCTCACCACACAGAAAAGTCTTGAGATCGCACATGTTCTGGAGACTACTTCATTGAAGGACAGAATGGCCAAATACCAGGCAGCTCTCACCAAGCCGGTCAAGCCTGCTTCTCCTTCGGTATGCCCATTTTTCTTTCCTATGTCTGTTTTCATGTTCTCTATTTGTTGATGGGTTTTTATGAAGGGTATGGCACTCTCCAAACCTGAAAAGGGACTTCTGCTAGATGAAATGGTTAACTGTCTGCAGCAGCCAATTTTCATAAATTTTCCCTTAAAGATGTCCACTTGGGAAGCATTGCACTCAGTTCTATTTAAAAAAAGAAAAGTGTGTGTGTTTGTTTGTTTTTGTTTGTTTGTTCTCACACCCCTCACCACTTTAGGAAACTACATATGGTGAAACCTTGTAGTGACTTGTTTAGAATACCAGCTGGCACTTGTACATTTACTCTGGGATTGGAGGTGATCAAATGGAGCTGTTTAGTGTAGGTGTGTATAGATAAAACCTTTCTAATTTCTACCCAAAACTGTAACATCAATGTATCGATATGTGGCTAGGGAGGAACATTAAGATGGTTGATTATAAAGTGATTTTCATGATTAAAGGAACCCTAGTGACAGAAATACAAACCTGAATTCTTAACCCCCCTGGACCCAGTGTAACTTATGTAAAAGGGGAGTTCACTCTTTTGTGCTGCGTCTGGACTGCCTCTATGGCTGAGATCATCAAAATTGGGCTATGGGCAAAATGCTGCGCTGACCAATCGGCATCTCATAAGTTGTTGTATCAGTGCATCTCTATAGGCAATGTTCAGTGCCTCAATGCAGTGTGCAGGAAACTCCTAGTAGCCATTTGAGTGACTGATAACAGAGGTTTTACTAGTCACTAATGCCTTTTTCTCAAACTTCTGGGCTTAGCTTATGCCCCTAGAACATTACCATTGAGTGGGTTTACAGAATATAGAACTGCCTTGTTGGTGTTGGGCCAGTGTTTAAGAATCTCTGACCTTGTAGACAGAATGTCTTTGCTGATGAACATGTTCAGCGGTTTTGCCAATTGCAATCCCTGTGTTTAGTTTTTAGTCTGAACTTTTCTGGCATTTTTGTTATACCAAAGGTAAAGGGGAAACTTAAAAAATAAAAATAAAATTTAATAAAGTAAAACGGACTGCTGCAAAGCATATGGGTAATTCTCAGCTGGTGAAAAGGCACAATGCATCTTATCAATCTGACACGTATGTTAGCGCACTCTGTTCTGACATACATGCAAATATCCTCTTGTCTTTGATAAGATTAGAAAATCTCTGTGGCTATTCTACTGTTGAATGTGCTAAGGGCCTCCTTTCACATCACTATACGTGCAAGATAAAACATGTACCTTTTAATGTATTGTCCTCCGTGTTGGGATGAATGAGGATACATTTCTAGGAAGGGCTGTTGCAATTTCGTACATAGAGCAAATTACAGCAACCTATAGTTATGTAGTCATATGGTTTACTCCTCTTTTATTTACATTCTTGTGTAGCAAGACCTTGTCTGCTTTTAGTCCAGACAAAAGTGCGGGTTACCTGATAAGCAAAGGCGTGAAGCAATTCCAGGAATCTAAAAAAAACAAAAAAAAACTACAGCTGATATTGTTTCACATATTTTGTTTGTTCTCTCCAGCTATAGTATGTTCATTGAATAGGGCAAGAGGGTTTCCGGTCTCTCTTCTTCCTGTTTTATATGGCTGCATATTTTATTTAATTTTTTTAATGTTCGGTAAAGTTTTATATACACCATCACGCTGTACTGTGACCAAACTCTCCTTTTGCTGGTAAAATGTGAAATACAGAAACATAGAATGTGACGGCAGATAAGAACCATTCGATTTATCTAGTCTGCCCAATTTTCTTAATACTTTCATTAGCCTTATACCTATCCCACGCATGCTTAAACTCCTTCACTGTTATCCTCTACCACTTCACCTGGAAGGCTATTCCACGCATCCACTACCCTCTCAGTAAAGGAAATATTCCTGATATTCTTTTTAAACCCTTGCCCCTTTAATTTTTGGATGTCCTCTTGTGGCTTTTTTTTTTTTGTCTTGTAGCTGCAGATTTTTTGCACACAGAGTATTCCCTTCAGTTTTTAATGATTTCAGTGAAACTGCGTACTTGAATCATTAAAAATAAAAATAAAACCGAGTGACTGCTGAAGAATATTGAGCTTTAAAACACATTAACCCTGATTCAGGTACATTATCTGTATTCTAATTTCCCATTTGTTGAGCCTCTTTCGAGGGACATAAAGCTTGGGCAAGTTAATCTGCAGGCTTGATCCGATTATAAGGTGATGGTCTTGCAACAGGATGTGATTCAGCAGGATACATGTCTTCAGAATGCATTCAACTCCCATTTTCTATACTGCATTCCCAAGTGATGACTTAAGAGGTCGTGAAACTAGTTCATCTAGTTTGTCGTGAATGCCAAAATGTTTTCCCTCCCCTTTTCTTCATGTAATATATCTTATATAGAGCACAAAGAAGTCAATCACACTGTTTCAGTTTGTTTCCCATCTTGGGGGCCCAGGAGATTTACATACCGAAGCCAATCATTAACATGCACATAGCTGCAACAAATCTGGCCATCAGTGTTAATCTTTTATCTTGGTTAAAGGGATACAATAAGCAAAAAATGTTTTTGTGTTTTTTTTTTTTGTTTTGTTGTTTTTTTCCCCTAGTCAAAATCACTGTAGATAAGTCACTCTGAATGTGTACACGCTATCTTGGTATTCTCTGTAACTTTTTTGCAATGATGGTGGGGTTAAAATTTGAAGATCTGGGCTCCTAGCCAGGCTTTAAGTTATTACATAGTATACTCACCAGGGGTGAAATTCAATTTGCCTCGCATGGCAATCTGTGAGCCCAGACACAAGGTTACGATTCTTTAAGACTGTGTTTTTTTTTTTTTGTTTGTTTTTTTTAATGTAACATTTGTGTGATCACTTACAGTATGGCAACTATTCTCACTCCCGCCCCCCCCTCCCGATAAATAGCATTAGTATCGCAAATTCTTTATTTTGGGTTATATTACATGAAGAAAAAACTCTGCTCTAAACAAATGCTGCAAACGGCCTTACTGGTGGAAATATATTTAGGAATGCCACAAGCCTTTGCCAGTCCATCTGCTTTGTTTATTGCTTGGCAACAATTCAGCAGATTTCTAGTTTTGTAACAGCTGAATGTCTAATATATGAATAGTAGATGTATTTTATTTGGGGGGGTAAAATGTAATGTGCATCAAGTTGCCATAACTGACTTTGAATAACAATAACCATGGTCCTATACAGTTTCTGCTCACTGAATAAACCTTAGTTGTCAGCTTTTAAACATTTAACTGCTTTTATGCAACACCATATAGTCTGTGTTTTTTTTTTTTTTTTTGGAACACCTATAAAACTGATGCATCTCCCAATAAAAAAAATACCCTAGCTACGTAAAGGTTCACACAATAACGTGTCAGGTCTTCTAGATCAGCTGCTTAATATCAAGAAGTAATGTAATTGTCGATAATTTAGGACACGGAGTAGAACATGGATTGCGAAATGCATATTTTCTGAACTAACCTAAACCATTTATCACATTTTGCTAGAATGATGTGAAAAATATTTGGAATGATGTCAAAAGTCAAAACTCTGAGCAAAAAGAAAATCTTCCTCCCAGCTCTTCAACTGAGCATGAGAAGGTAAGAAACGGAAAAATAAATAATACTTTAATGTGCTGTATTACTTGCTTCGATTCAAGTACTAAATTTCTCTATCTGCATATTCTACAGCGACCTCACAGTGAGAACACCACCTCCAGGAATGTTTCTGAAAGAAATGGCAAGTTTTCGCTGATCTTTTTCAGTTTTCGGAAATATTGTGTTCTTGTTTAAAATGTACAAATTTAATTGATATTTAGAAGTTTAAGATAGAAAAGTGTTTTCTATACTGAAACTGCACACAATTATGGTTGGAGAAACCCTCTAATGTAAACTGTGTGCAGAAATTTGTTTTTAATTTATTTTTTTTACTTGTACCCAGTCTATATATGGGATGCGCAGGGTATATGAGACAGTCTCAATGATCCACTAACTGTGCTTCTCACAGAGTGAGACAGGAAAACCTCTTGACTGTCGAGGTGTTATGGGGACGGTGTGTATGCGGTTTTTTTTGTTTTTTTTTAAAAAGAGAATGTGACATGCCATTAACCCCTAAAGTAATGTAATGTAATGTCTCTTTAATGGGTATTACCGGTTTTCTTTACTTTAGCATACAAAATGTCACTCCTAGATTATATTGTACATGTTTGGCACCGTTTCTACTAAAACAAAACTACAAAAAACTCATATTCACTGTGAATAGGTTATCTGATATAAGATAACGTAGTCCCTACTTTGTTTTATGGCATGTTTGGGTTGTTATTAAAATGAAATTCCAGTGCCATCTTAATCGATACTTTATAAAGAATATATCTTTAGAAAAGTGATCAATCTGCTTTAACCATGCTTCATCCTACTCCCCTGCTCCACTATAAAATAGTGATGCTTATCTGTCTCTCCCAGGCGGTTTGTCCAATTAGACAGTTGTTTTGTTTTGTTTTTTTTGGTCAGGAAGCGCAGCAAAGATTTCTGTGAATTCTAGCCTAGAAAATCGCTTACTGAACTAAAACCTTTTGAAAACCCCACTTTAACTTCTTAAATTGTTGCACAATAGGGCTTTATGGGCAAACACGCAAAGTTCCATAGAAAAGAGTAGGGGCAACCTGGTCACTTTCTGTAAAGCTCAGGAAACTACTGTAAACACAGGGACTTTATTTCTATTTTATAATAGATCTTGTCAGTGTTCAAGATATTGATGGGTTTTAAGTCTAACACAAATGTGCTCGAACAGGTCACGAAGAGGATACACAGAGGCCAAGCACTTCTCCAGGATATAGTCCCCGAGCTTTGAACCAGTTGGAGAGCTCACCACCCAAAGCTGTGAAGGTACGTACCCTGAACTACCACTTGTATGAATTATAGTTCTTGGTACCATACAATATAACACAGAAGATCACTGAATATTCAGGTGCAACAATTACTTCTATGGTATTGACATTCCTTGTGTCATAAGGCTTATCAAACACTTTGGATTGTGACATTAAAAGGAACAGTTCATTCATAAGGCTTATCAAACATTTTGGATTGTGACATTAAAAGGAACAGTTCACCCTGCCCTCCCCTCACCTTCCTTCCCAAAAACAAAGACTAAACTCTGATTCATTTTACTGTGTATGGTTTGAGGTCTGAGCAGCATTTCACATCTTGTGAAGTCTCCAGTTCAGTAAGTCTACAGGGGATATACATACATGTGACCCTGGAAAGGGCAAGTGTAGGATTACATCTGCAACTAGAGTACTTTATCACAAAAAGGTGGAACGTCTAGAAACTGACCTTTCTGAAATGCGATAGTTACGGGGGGGGGGGGAGGTTTACCTGTCAAAGTGACTCAAAGAACCATAACTAATGTTTCTTGCATAACTTGGAAAGAAAGTTGCACTATAACTGCAACACTTTGCAAAGGTTATTCCTGCAGTGGAATGCTGCGGTAATAGGTTACTATGGTGGTGCATTGGCAGCATGCTTGTTAAATTATATCTAGCCTTGTTCATATGGAAAGAATACTTTTATTTATTTTTTTTGTGTGTTTTGCCAATACTTCTACCCATGGGTGGTTCCTTCCTCATCTAGGAGTGGACAGGCAATTCTTTCATATTTAAATACAGCAATCTGCCTTCCAGACATCCTTCCTGGTTGGAATAAGCACCCCTTGCCCCTAAACTCCCCATAACTGGGAAGAGAAAATCCTATGTCAAGGAAAATGAGTTTATGGCAAGTACAACTGGATTTTTTTTATTTTTTTTTACTTTTCCTTATGGCAGGGTCAAAACTTCTGTAATTCTTAAACCACCGCCTGTAATACACTTCATCCAACAGTTTTCTGAGGCCAACATGTCAAGATAATAAAGTTAAAAATATGATTTGGAGAAGCACACAACTTCATAGTCCAGGAGGTAGCCACAGCTTTGATAGAATGAGCTATAATCCCAAAAGGAGGTGACCAGGAGACACTTGACCCATAGCTAATGACTGTTTGAAAGCAATTTTTTTTGTGGGGGGGAGTGGAAGTTCTGTGAAACATGGCTAATGAGAAAAATTGGTTCTCTGAATGTAAATTGACAAATTTGTGCTACTTTTTCTGGGGGAAGTTTCCTGGTTTCTCCAGAAATGGGATTCCAGTGAACAAATCTGGGGTAGAGGGTCCAGGTTTGATCTTCTGTGCAGAATGAGGGAGTGCTGGGAGAAGCAACGTCTGCGGTGACCACTTCCTTGCACAGGTGATAACTGTAATAGGCTGTGGTGGGTTTTTAATTTTGTAAACTTATTTTTTTATTTTTTTTAGGTTCAGTGAAAACTGTGTGCTCTAAAATTTTACTTAGTCTTATTTTTTTAAAAAATTTTTTCATCTCTCTTCCAGCTTCTGTTTCCTGCTCTCCTGGTACCCTCTATTTGTTCCTGCTTTCTTCTTTCCTTCTAGTCTGACCTCAGCAACCATTCAGGGCCTTCGAGCTGCCGTACAGCCGCTCTGTATGTGACTAGACCCTTTTCAGTCCCTTCTAAAAGAGCATGCTTTTTGTTTATTTGCGTTGTGCTCCTTTAAGCACAGCAAAATAGTGCACAAAGACCAGATTGCACTTTTCTTTCTGATATTAAAGATAGAAATGGCTCACCCTAAAAAGCCGTAAGCACCTTGCACAAATGCACGCTGCTGATAAAGTAGGTGCTTGGCTAATGCATTCTATGATGCACATAATTTTTCTAATGTACTTTTATGGGGCAGGATACATTAATCCTCATAAGTTACCATCCATACACATGCAGCCTGTGACCCTGGCTTTCCACATTGAGTTTGTTGGCCTGTATATCTTGTTAATGGCTGGCTGTAATTCATATTCGCCAGATTTATGCTGTATGTAGAATTCATACACCATACTTTTGTAGAATTACAGCTTTTTATTACGTAGTCAACTGAGAGTTTTTGTAGGTTGGAGTTTTGAAAAGGACCATAGTATAGCGTTGGCGCATGCATAAAGGGGTGCAGTCTCATGTTGCATCTACCATGTGTGTTGCGGTTTGGGGTTCTGTTAAAGGGGCACTGGGCACTACTTTTAATTTATTTATTTCCTCCCTCCTTATCTGGAACACTTGCCAGAGGAAACTAAATATAAATGGGCTATGCATGTACCTCCTGCTCATGTATTTTTATTTAATGTGGTTTTTTTTTCCCCCGAAGAGCATTTCAACTTTTTTTTTTTTTCTTTTTTTTTTCACTTGCTCTCAACTTTCATTGACATTTTTATTTTCTGCATGTATAATTTACATTGCTTTCCCAGTCAGCGTGAATTGGGTTGCATGTATACACTTGTGCAACATACAGAATCGTATCCATACCTGCTGATGGAAGCATTTGTGTTGTGTAAGGGCACTGCTTTGTATTGTAACACCTTAACCAAACATTCACTGAATGTACTTTGATGAGAAGCACTTTTATTTTTGTTTTTGACTGTATCTCTTTTATTTGGGACAGAAATTTCAGCTGCCTACAAGAGAAACTTGCTTTGGATGTCAGAAAACGGTATACCCAATGGAACGCTTCCTTGCCAATCAGCAGGTCTATCACCACAGCTGCTTCCGCTGTACCCACTGTTCCACCAAACTTAGGTATGTAATGTTTTTAGTCTAGTGAAAGGTGGTGTGCTCAAAGGAAAAAGCTCACTACCTTGCATATGAGTTGGTTCTTTGGGTTAAATGCTTATTCATGTTTATCAAGTGCCATGGTTGTAGGATACATAAAGGGATCCTATAGTGCCAGGAAAACAAACTCGTTTTCCTGGCACTATAGGGTTATTGAGTGTCCTTGCAACCCCCTTCAGCCACTTGCCTGAATCCAGCGCTGATGTCCCTTGGTGCTGGGTCAGGCTCCGCCCACGCTCCTCCCCCACCAACGGCAGCCAGCGGGGGAGACCTAATGCGCATGCAATGGCCTCGCACGCATTAGACCTCCCCATAGGAAAGCATTATTCAATGCTTTCCTGTGGGGAAAATCTGATGCTGAAGGTCTGAGGACCTCCAGCGTCCGATAACAGGCCAAATGTCTGTTTAGATTCTGGCAGCACCCCCAGTAACTGTCTGTTAGACAGCCACTGGAGGCAGACTTAGAAGTGCAATGCAAACATTGCAGTTCTCTGGAACTGCAATGTTTTACATTACAGCACTAAGTGCAAAAGTGTCAGGGTCACAGCTCCCAGATTAATTAAATTAACTGAAGTGGTCTGGGTGCCTAGTGTCCCTTTAAATTGCATTGTCGAACCCAGGCAATGACTAAATCGGGAATGCAAGCTTACCACCTAGATCAGTAGAGCTGTGTGGCATCTCAGATATCATGATCTTCAGCTGTCCGTAACACACTTAGCTCTAAATGACTCTTATATTACGTATCGAAGTATACACAATCCATTTAGCTGGTAGGTAGACTGGTAAAATAACAGTGTAGTGTGTATCACCATGTGCAAATCCTCCTGCGTTAATGTAACAAGGCCTTTTTGGCCTTTAAGTTCATCCGTAAACATTATATTAAATTGTATTATTCTTCTGATACCCTATATGTATACGTAACTTGACATTAACCCCTTAAGGACACAACTTCTGGAATAAAAGGGAATCATGATGGAATATTTCCGTCATGTGTCCCTAAGGGGTTAATAAGAAGGGCTGAGGAGGACTTGCACAAAAGAGGCAAGCCCGAAAACAGTCCTAATAGAGGTTTTAATATAAAGCAAAGAATTGCTTGAAATTGTAAAACCCAAAGAAAATAAATTACTTTATTGGGTATACTGTAGACCAGAGCAATCAATGAAGACATGGGATTTGAGATTCCTGGATCTATATGCTGTATATATGAATGAGTTCTCACTCATCCGTGTGATATTGAGCGGGTCCCCACTAACCTTCTATAGTTGACTCACAACAACTTCTAGCAGCATTATTTAGTAAAGGATTTTCATTCATCTTCCTCACCACTATTACCTTCCCGATAGCAAGTGTTTGATAATTGGAGCTCGCTATTTTTGTTCTCCCCATGTATCCCTTCACTTCCACTTTTCTTTCAACACACATCTCCTTACTCTAAACGATTAAACGATATAAATTCGGACGCTTTTGGGTCACTCCTATTACTTGGATATCCATACATCAGGGTGCTTATTTGTAACTGTATGCATAGGATACCGTTAAATTTTTACCACATCTACCTGACAAAACATCCGATCCAACTAGTGGTTAAATCGGCTACTTTTTAGCAACATTGTATCAGGTAGAATCAAACCTGTTACAATAGGCTACAGTGTATGGTCCTATTTTAACTTAGTCACGTTTGTACTTTATTCTTTTTTTGCACTTTGCAAATCATACATCTTTTTTCTTTATTTTTGTCTTGTAACATACCGTGTTTCCCCGAAAATAAGACCTACCCCGAAAATAAGCCCTAGCTGGATTATCGGGGTGGGCTGCAATATAAGCCCTACCCCGAAAATAAGACCTAGGCAGGGCTGGCAGCTGCCGGCCCTTTAAATGCCTCAGCCGCCTGAGCGCTCTATAGAGAGCGCTCAGACGGCTGCCGCAGTGCCTCACCTCACCTCCCCTGTAGCGTGGCCAAGCTCCTCTCCGGTCCGCGACCCGCCCGGACTGACAGGAAGTGCACACTGGGTGTGCATTTCCTGTCAGTCCGGCCAGGTCGCGGACCGGATAGGAGCTCGGCCACGCTACAGGGGAGGTGAGGAGAAGATTGGAGGGGGGGGGACTATTACTGGGAGGGAGGGGGGTGGAGAGTATTACA
>OW240912.1:363224712-363265039 GCA_933207985.1 Pelobates cultripes | reverse complement strand
TAAGTTATTTATGGTTTCAGAGCCAAAAGTTTCTCAATGTAATTTTTTAGAAGCATAACACAGGAACATTGTGGATAATGGCAAGGACAGAGCCTCACTCTGCTCAATAGCAGATATGTTCTCGTTTCCTTGTTAAAATTGTGGGGGAGGGGGTGGGGGTTTGAAAGTTGGAAGTTTTGAAAGGAAGACTATTTTACTATCAAGGCTCCTACTCACTCATGATCATGGTGAGTGAGGCAGATACAATGTTACAAGTACTGTTTATATGTGACAGTGTTTCTGTGAATGTTAAAGGAGCACTATAGGGTCAGGAACACAAACATGTATTCCTGATCCTATAGTGTTAAAACCACCATCTAACCCCCCCTGGCCACCTCATGCCTCCCTAAATCTAGTAAAATCTTACTTGTATTCAAGCCTGAAGCTGCAGGCTTTGTCCCGGTTTCCTTTTAAACTGCCCACTGACATCAGCAGAAGTGGTAGCCTGATCCAATCACGATGCTTCCCCATAGGATTGGTTGAGACTGACAAAGAGGCAGATCAGGGGCAGGGCCAGCACAATTCAAGCACAGCCCTGGCCAATCAGCATCTCCTCATAGAGATGAATTGAATCAATGCATCGCTATGAGGAAAGTTCACTGTGTGCATGCATAGGGTGGAGACACTGAATGTTTAGATGCATTGTGGGCAGCCATCACCCAGGAAGGGTCTCTAACAGCCATCTAACAAGTGGCCAGTGAATTGATCACTAGGCTGTAATGTAAACACTGCATTTCCTCCGAAAAGACCGTGTTTACAGCAAAAGGTAATGATTCTACTCACCAGAACAAATTCAATAAGCTGTAGTTGTTCTGGTGACTAGTGTCCCTTTAAGGTCACAGATCTAACTGCTCCCCGTCTAGTACTGCCTGGATCATTTTTCCAGCAATAGCAATGCACATTTCGGCATTGTGACCACTTTTATACCTTAAAGCAGGGGTGCCAAAAAGGTAGATCCCCAGATGTTTTAAAACAGCTTCCATGATGGTTTGTCATTCTATAGGAATGCAAAGCATCATGAGAGTTTTAATTCAATAACATCTGGGGATCTACCTTTTTGGCACTTCTGCCTTAAAGGAACACTATAGTGTTATGAATACAAACATATATTCGTAATTAGTTATTCACCCCTCCAAGTGGTGGTTTAACAGGTACTTTTTAAACTTACTTTTGCTCCATTGCTGCTCTGGTTTTGCCGCAGTCTCACCTTCTCCCAGCCAATCCAATGCTTCTCTATAGGGAGGCCAGTGCGCGTGGGCAGCAACATGCCACGCTGTTCCAATCAAATACTCTCTATGAGCAACATCTGATTTAATAGAGTATGACCGTTATTAAGCAGAAGAGCAATCTGTGGCTGTCAAGAAGACAGCAAATAGATGTGTGTTTAATCATGCAGTTATAACATTACCATACCTACTTAAAGAGTAAAAAATGTTTTTAAGGATACTTGAAGTGCTGTACCTTGTCTACACCTGGGATTGCTGATATGCCTTTATAGTGTAGAACCCACTTATAATCCGCTTTTAAACTTGTGAGTGTGCCAAGTTACTCTCTTATTATACATAGTTGTTACAGATTACACTAGGTTGGTTCTCCGTGTTTCATATCAGGTTCCATCTACCATCACTTATTGTGAGTTATTTCTGACCAATCTATGCGCAGTCACCTTTATTTTCCTTTAAAACCTACTTAACGGCAGTGTTTTAGATTGCAGGGTTAAAACCACTGAACCCAGACCACTTCCTTGAGTGGTCCTTAAAATGATTGATATATATTGCTCGTAAGGGGTTTGGAAGCTTGTGAGGCCCACTACACCTTGAAAATACACATGGCAGTTGGGCTGACATCTTATTATAAAATTTCCTGCTGTACATTACCTACATAACTCAAGTTGAAAAGTCCCCCTTGATCACAAACGCAAGAAATCGTGGTTCCACAACTATCCCAGAATTATCAGCTTTGGTTTGTAATCCAAAAGGACCAACCATGAACTGTACCGTTTCAACCTCTTGGGTTGTCAGCACGGCGCCAGTTTTGTTCTGAAAGTTTAAATCTCTCTCAAACCATACAGCAAGGTGCCAAAAAGATTTTGGGGACACCAAACACAATAAAACTCCCCACATTACAAATTACTATTGTGCATATCCGGCAAATCTCAAGTTGACACTATAGATCTTTAGCGTAATTAAGCAGTTTTGGTATATAGATCATGCCAGTGAAGTCTCAATTCTCTGCAATTTAGAATTTAAATCAATTTTGTTTCTGTAAATGCAAACCTTGCCACACATCCCCTGGCTGTGACTCAATCAGATGTTAGTATCTACTGCTCCTGTAAACTGAACTTTAATCACATACAGAAGGCTCATGCAAAGTCTAGCAAGCTATGAACAGTGCAAGAGATAAATGGTAAACTAAACAGAATTTTAGATAAAGGAAGTTTAAACATTAGATGTTTCTCTACGGGAAGTTTTTAGGAAAGCTGTGCCAACACATGTAGGGAGGTGTGACTAGGACTTGGTATTAACAAAGTGATTTAACTACTAAATGGAGAATGGAGTAGTGAGACCGTAGTGGCATGATATATACACCAAAACTGCTTTGTTAAGCTAAAGTTGTTTTGGTGACAAAAAACAAAACCACTAAATAAAGTCTGTGTTTAAAACAGCACCCAATGCAAAGGGTATCTGCACAAATTCAGGATAAAGTCTGAAAAACAGTAACTGTCTGTGCTCATTTTCATGTCCAGCTGGGAATTATGGGATAGTTGTGGAAAAAGAATTCTGAGGGGTACTTTATAAAGTCCAACTTGAAACATGCAGGTGATACACAATAGTAGTTTTTCATTATGCACTGGATTGTGAATAATAATTAGAAAGCCTTTGTCAACACAAAATTAAACTATTGTAATCAGAGTGTCAATCAAATATTTGTTATGTAATACAGATTAAATACATGTAATAAGGGCTAATTCAAGTCATTCTTTCATTCTTCAAGAAAGATAAAAATAAAAACAAAAACACACTTCATTCACAACCGTTCATTGATGAAATAAAAAGCTTAAAGGACCACTATAGTGCCAGGAAAACATACTCATTTTCCTGGCACTATAGTGCCCTGAGGGTGCCCCAACCATCAGGGTCCCCCTCCCGCCGGGCTGGATGGCAAGGAAAGGGGTTAAACTTACCTTTTTTCCAGCGCCGGGCGGGGAGCTCTCCTCCTCCTCTCCGCTTCCGATCCTCCTCTTCGGCTGAATGCGCATGCGCGGCAGGAACTGCGCGCGCATTCAGCCGGTCTCATAGGAAAGCATTCATAATGCTTTCCTATGGACGCTTGCGTCTTCTCACTGTGATTTTCACAGTGAGAAGCACGCAAGCGCCTCTAGCGGCTGTCAATGAGACAGCCACTAGAGGATTTGAGGGCTGGATTAACCCTAACATAAACATAGTAGTTTCTCTGAAACTATGTTTATAAAAAAAAAAAAAAAAGGGTTAATCCTAGAGGGACCTGGCATCCAGACCACTTCATTAACCTGAAGTGGTCTGGGTGCCTAGAGTGGTCCTTTAAAGCAACTTGATAGAATGTCTATCAGATCACATAAACGGGTAAAAGGAAACCTCAAAAACATACCCAGCATTTTTTTTCTCTCTTTTTTTTTTTTTTAATTATTTTTTTTTTCACAGACTGAAGTAAACAATTATATAAAATATTACATAAAGGCGCACACATCTGATCAGATTTTCCAAATGACTCGTGTATGGGCTCCCAGTCATTGTACCTGGAACAAAAGTGGGAGAACATCCGGGCCCGTTTCTGTATTGACTTTCTTCATTCACACTGAACACAAAGATCTGATGATGGCCCGGTGAGCTGCTAGCAACAACAAACATTGCATGGTTACCAGACTCTGCTAGTATCCATCTCAATCTCCCTGCCTCTGCTATAGCACACAGCAGTCATTTTTGCAGAATGGGTGAGCCATGTGAAGGATTGTTGATGCACAGTCTATTGCGATGTGCAGGTTTATCAGAAAGGTCAAGTTTGCAGTGCGTGCACGGAGGGCAGATGGCATCGGAAAGACATTTGGTTCTGACCCGGAACAGAATCTTAATCCATACTCAGTGGAGCAAAAAAATCAAGTACAGACTGGGATAAAATCTCACATTCACCCAATGCAACGTAACCAAGTGCTTCACCCTCCAGGGGTGTCTGGGTCTAAAAAGAGTTCAGGACTGGTTTTGTGAGGACACATTCGCTCATCTCCTGGAGGTTCATCTATAGACTCATTCTTCCACCCACTGGCCACTTGCTGCATGGCCATTCACCCGGTTTGCTCCATTGCTGGACATGTTGTGGATTGCTTTAGTGCCATTTAATGCAGCATCTTCGTCTTCTGAACTGCTTTCTACATCACTTCGATCGTCTTTCAATACCTGCCAAAAAAATATGTATATCAAATTAATCTTAAAATGGATTTAGTGGTTAACTGTAGGCTTTGACTTGAAGACATTCAAGTAAATGATTGAGTCCCTGCAGCCCCTGGATCCTGATAGCATGCTAATTACTAATGAACTGGTGTACAATGTACATTTATTCTCTATAACGTTCCATCACACTCTAAACTCCTACAAGAGAAGGTTCACCTGCAGATTGAGCTAAATAGAAGCAATGAAGCCTTATTTAAGACTGCCAAAGAAGTGACAGCATTTTTAGATCAAATTAAAACCTCAACATAATACTGAGTGTAAGTCTGTAGATGAGTCCAAATGGGCATTAAAACATTACACAAAATTCAAGAAACATCTAACAGAATGTGTGCAGGAAGAAGTGTTTAAAAAAACAAAACAAAAAAAAACGACAAGACTGAAGCCCTTAAAATATGTACGCAGAGATGTGGAATTACAGGCCAGTTTAAATAATGTATTTACTAGAGGAATAGATCTTACGGGTTAACTGGGCTATAGATAAGGCTCTGCTAAAAAATAAAGATAAATTGTTGATGTGTTTTTAAGAGAACAGCCAAATTACACAAATTGATTCTTATCCACATTTTTATAGGAAAAATTAGAAGAGTTAGAGTTCCAAAATCAGTCACCTACTGGTTGCCCCTAAGCACAGTGCTTTTAATAAAGCTTGGATATCAGCACATGGTGCTTTCCCATTTTAAGCAACAAACCTTTACCATTTCATTTCCCTAACAATGGCTTAGGGCAATTCTGTGATACAGTCATCAATTGTGTTTACCATTCAATTTATCTTCCATATATGAGAATTGGGCTCTTGATTACGTTTGCACATTAATCCTGAGGGTTTCCCCCCACTGCTCCTCTTGGTCTGTCTTTCTTCTAAAGCAATATGGTCCCTTTTCATGCTATTGTTGTCAACACCTGGCTGGGTTCTCTTATAACAGCACTCCAGCTTCTCTCCCACTTACCTTCTTCACCACCAAGAATTGTACAAATCTCACTAAAAATAAATGCCCCGTTTTTCAGTATCATTTAATCTGTGTAAAACAGCCAGCCACGTGGAGAGTCAATGGACTTTATTCCAGACAAACTATTAGGGATTAAGAAAGGATATTGATCTGGTCTGAAAATGTCCTTTGATCTACCAAGTTCAATTTCTCTTATACTTTATTACACTGGAATATTGTGGACCTTTGGTCCCATGATCCTAGCCAAAGAGTTTCAATGATATAGTGATCCAAGTCAATAAAGAAGGTTTATAAACCGCTATCTATATACTACTATCTCACACCTACACGGCTTTAATAAGAGCTCTCTGCTTCTATAAGGCTACTGGCCTATATCAGAGGGTTTCCTACCTTTTAAGCACAAACGTGTCAGTGACAATGGAACAGTGAAATTCAAGGAGGAATAATTAACATGGGCTTTTATTAGAGTTAAATTTTTAAACCGCATACAACCAGTAATGGATTTTTTTTCACCCTTTGAGGGATAATCCAGTAAACTCCAAGCTGTATTAAATTAAAATATGACTGGCCAAACAGAGGCTAAACTAGCCAAGCTGTGACTTTAGTAGAGTTTAAGAATGTTTTCAGATCTGCTATTTTGGCCTACAATCTGCTATTCAGTGTTTTTCTAATTGACTATAATTTGGAGCCTCTGGTAAATAACCAATATCAACATTTCATTAAAGAAGTACCCACAGAACATTAACACTTTGCAGCACATACCATCGCATTCTGAAATTAAACAGGTAATGATTAAATACAGGATGCGTGTACCACAAATGGGCAATTTATTAACATGTTCCTAACATCTCTCAGCTCTATACCAATATCCCTAAAACATAGATAAAACAAATTCCTTCAAGAGTAAAAGCAAAACTTGTTGTAGTTGACGCATGCCAAGCAGTCAATTTATATAGAACACCTGTTTGGAATTGTGGGAGGATATCCTGCTCCACAGGGTGATTTACTGTTTTCTCTACTTAATACACTTCCTGTTTCCTTTTAAATTTTTATTCTTTTGGTTAAGGCAGAGAATAATTCAGACACAAAGAAAAGTTAACAAAAATCGTGTCAAGGCAAGCAGTAAGACAGACGTTAGAAACCTCAAATCCAAATGCACACAAGCAGCCAGTAGTAAATTAATAGAATGACAGAATATTGAACCACATAATGCAAGTCCACATAATTTAGGTTCCTTTCAGCTAATTGAGCTTTTGGCACGGTTTAGATTACACTGAAAGAAATGCAGAAGCCTTGAATGGGAAAACCGGTAAAATCTGAAAAAAAACGAGCTTAGTAGAAGCATCCATTGTACTTTTCCAGCTGACTGCTAAATAGATTTTATTGCACACGTTTGCATAGGAAAGAATTAAATGGCTATTCCAAACCCCATAAACACCAATACCCTTTGCATGGGTTTATGGTGCAAGCTATAGTGGTTATGGTGTTCAAAGTGTTTGTTTAAGAAGAAAACAAAAATAGATTTCCTGGGTCATATCCATTCTCTATCTATAGGCCGTTTTGTTTCATAATGAACATGTGCTGTAAGGAATTTAGACTGGTTAGAATATAAAAATAATGTACTGAGCTACCAGCACTGATAAAACATCAAAATGAAATACGAGAAACTGGTTAATGAAAAGTCAAACTGTGTCCTTGTGAGAACTCCTATGAATAAGGCCTTTATAAAGTTACAATGCAGGAGTAGAAACATTTTGCAGGAACAGTCTCAGCCCCATGTGAAGCTGGAATTCCTCAATACTAGATTTTTGTTATCTACAGTTAAAGCGGCACTGACACCATCTGGAGACTTTGCAGAATTTGGGGGTTCAATGGCGGAATTGACAGGCTACAGGCCTTCTTCCGGCGGGTCCTCTGTAACCAGTAGTAGTCACTGCTGAGAATACAGCATTGAGGTCTATGGAGATTTACCCCTCAGTAGATCTCTTGACTGTGTTGGAATTTCACTGAAATCCCAACACAGTCAATGAGTATTTAAAGGGACACTACAGTCACCCAGACTACTTCAGCTCAATGAAGTGGTCTGGGTGCCAGGTCCCTCAGGTTTTAACCCTTCACAATTTCGCCTCCCTCGCGCAGAGCGTCCATAGGAAAGCATTGAGAAATGCTCTCCTATGGAAACTTCGAATGCGTGAGCGGCACTTGCGCATTTGGCTCCAGTGATGTCGGACGGAGAGGAGAGGTCACCAGCGCCGGATTAAAGTAAGTGGCTGAAGAGTTTTTAACCCCTTTAGCGCCACAGGAGGGGGACCCTGAGGGCACTATAGTGTTAGGAAAACCGCTTTGTTTTCTTGACACTATAGTGATCCTTTAATAAAAATATGAAATACCTATGAGGAATGGGGGTGACAGTGACTCTTTAAATGTAAAGCGTCTGATAGAAAGGTAAACACATTAAAAAAATAAACATGACAAATTGCAGTACTCTAATAGAGGCACCTAAGTATCCTTTTGATGTCCCTCCCTGCTTGAGTCCATAAAGGCTACACGGTGCTGTATTTCTGCTTCTAGAGGAGATGATTTTCAGTGTTAAAAATGCCACTTAAAACTTAACCTTTTCCCATTAGAATTACCACATGGCAGTAAAAAAACAAAAACTACCTATCATTTTCTTGGTGAAACAATCCACATAGTTCTACTTATACCTAGGGTTCTCACATGAAATAAATGCCAATTTAATTCATTACCAACCTGAAACCTATTTTGTTATGGCTAATCTAAGAATCAATTCTAAAATATCCAGATCACTTTATGTTGGACAAGCTTGTCTGCACAGTCTAGTTGACAAGTTTACTTTTGGATACTGTAATGAAAGGTGTTGCACAGGTATGAAAAATGTTGCGAGTGGATATTGAGCCCTGGCGAGGGAGCTTCACCTAAAGTCTGTAAGAGTTCCAGCTAAACTTTCTGCCTTACAGGGAACAGTGCATCAGCTATCAACACTTCCGCTCTAGGTTTCATCTTCTTGACATTACAAATCACTTCTATCTGGTCTACACTTGCTGCGTTATCCAGTGCTGCTCCTCACAGTAGAGCAGAATTAACCCTTTCATAGAAACATAGAATGTGACGGCAGATGATAACCATTCGACCCATCTAGTCTGCCCAACACTTATGAAGGCTGCTCTCTGTCTATACACACAATTTACGTTAAATATGTGGGGGTGGGGGGGGGGTGGGGGGGGTTTAGACAAAAGTAACATTCAGATCAAAGCAATTGGAACAAACATTAATCCACCAAAATCCTCAAAACTAAATCTAAAGAATGTGCTAACAAACCTCATCATAATAATTTGGACATCATACTGCTAATAAGCAATACACAAAATATCAAGCACTGTATTTCAGTGGACCACACAGCTAGCTAGCATCACAAGGTGACCTGGAGGAGAACAGAAATCAAAGGGACAACGTGCCACCTAACAGTTGAAGATCTGCCTAGATAAAAACAAAAAAACCTTACACCAGAGCCAGTGTAATATCTTGATTTGTGTTTTCGAGGGTAATTGAAATAAGTCTTTTATGTAGATATCTTCTTGGGTTAAAGGCACGCCATGTTAATATACGTCTATATTAACCAAAATTACTAATACGCAATCTGACGTTCTTTATAAAATATATGCATTTATATGAGAGAGAGAGAGAGAGAGAGAGAGAGAGAGAGAGAGAGAGAGAGAGAGATAGATATATATATATATATATATCTTTGATATATTCGTCTTGGTATCAGCAAGTCAGGGACACACCCTGAGAGAAAAGCGAAGAGTAGGAGAAGAGAACGTGGTCTTTTGTCTCCTGTTCTTTATTGGCAAAATTACATCATAACTTAAATTAAACTCTGACCATACAAGGATATTACCCGTATAAGGACCCTGCCCCCAATCTCACAATACAGCACATTCCAGAGTCCTCATGGTACAGAATACCATAAACTACCATCTGTTCTTTTTAACTCATTAGACATCCATACCGTAATATGTATTTGAATAGGAACATATAAACATAGAATATGTAATATTCTATAGCCGGTAAATGGAAAAGGAGAAAAGGGATGGAAAAGAAAGAAAGAAAGAAAAAAAACTGGTAGGAAGATGGGAGGAGGAGGGAGAGGGGGAAGCGAGCAGTAGGACAAGGCAAGAAAAAGCAAGGAAGGAGTGCAGATGAATAAAGGAGGAAGCCCAGATGCAAAATTGTATGGAGGGCCACCGCCACCTGAGCTCCATCAGGCAACCTCGTCAACCCCTCAGATGAAGTATAGATGCCAGACGCTCCGCACTTCAAGATCCCCCTAATCCTACACCAGGAGCGAATGCTCCAAAGGAAGACAAATAATCCAGCAAATTATATCAGCAGCTCGTGTATCTATGTGTTTACGCTTGAATGACGGTGGAGATCAACATATAGATTTATGCATTCACACACTGACACTACACACATATGTACAGATATCCCTGCAGACACACACCCAATGACTAGCCACAAAACACAGCTCTGTATTCACACACTATCGCATGGTGTATGCATTATTAATGCAGTAAACAAAACTCTGCTAAAAAAATAAAATAAAAGTTTTGTTATGATTTTGCATACAAAAATAACAAAAGGTGAAGCGCTACATACAAATTGAAGTCCAATTCTTTAAGCTGTCACTCTTGTCGATCAATATTTCTCTGAGTGGTATGTGAATCTTATTCTAAAAAAGAAGACAAAAGAAGGGGAAAGGTCGCCTTTACAGACCTGAAGGCACATACCCCTGAGCTTGGCTGTAAGCTCAGTAATTTGTGAGTGGTTCCATATATAGGGTTATTATTGCCGATAATAATTTCTTTACAGTGTTGCACTAAGAGTATCTAATTTCTTTTTTAGAATAAGATTCACATACCACTCAGAGAAATATTGATCGACAAGAGTGACAGCTTAAAGAATTGGACTTCAATTTGTATGTAGCGCTTCACCTTTTGTTATTTTTGTTTGTGATTAGTGTATATGGAAAGATTACACATGGTGATATAGCAGCTAATGTAATATTATTGCCACATATTGTGTGATAATTTAGTTTTTTATAGAGCGCCAGTATATTACTATTTTTTACTTGATGATTTTGCATACATTTGTGGTGGTGAGTAACTTTGAAGCCCGGCTAGTAGGTCAGCACTTGACAGATCACCTCATCAAGGCTTAACATTTGCACATTCTCAAAGCAGACTAACCAGCTAACTTCTCAAAACATGTTTTAAGCGAACAGCATAGATTATACGGTGCCATTAATAAAGATAACACAATCTGCTGGAGAAGACAAGAAAATGGGATGCACAGTGCATGTGTGCCCAAGGCAAGAAATGCTGCTGATTAGAAACAGATATACACCAAATACTTCAAATTTTAGAATACATATCCAATATCATCAGATATCTTGGAAACCCAAGTTCAGATGACCATAATAAAGCAAGATGGGTTCTATCCCAACTCTTCCAGATTGTTCACGGTTCTATCGATTAGAGCTTTTGGTTAAACCATATCACACATTTCTCTTTTGCAAATTTTTTTATTTTTTTAAAAGTAATACAAACAATTCCTGTAAAAGAGAACTGGTGATATATGGAAAAAGCTAGTCACCTGACCCCCTGTGATATTGTACAAACATTGGCTTTCTTTCATATTTTGTATTCATCCATGCAGCAAAAGGCACTGGATCCCGCACAAAATATGGGATAGCTATAAATGTGAAATCAGCTCTAGAACACATGGCTTTCTACTGTTCAGAACAGAGATTTTCTTATATATTTCCCAACAGCATACCTTGGCCTTTATTGCACTAAAATGGCTCATAGCAAAGCACATATTCAGCAGTCTGTACCAGTGATCTACCTTATTACATAGTGTCATTAAAGGACCAAAATGGTTCCCCCATGCCACAGGGTTACTAGCAGAGATGTTGGCAAATGAACATTTTTTAGCACCTCAAAAGGGAAAGGCTGTTGTGTGATGCCAGGTTTGAATATGTACGCAAACATTAGAGCAGATCAGGCATAAAAGAGCATATGGCGTCAAAGGCCCAGATTCATCAGCGATGCACGTCTCAAACATCACAATAACCTTTATGGAACCTTGGTGGCCACCCATTACGGTGTATTATCTGCATTGATGAATTTGAGCGTATGAAGGTAATGAACATGCAAGTGGTGAAAGGGCACCAAGAAGGAAGATGTTCATAATGATGGAAGCAGCACAGATAAACACTTACAGGCAAAGGGTGATATTTTCCAGTTCCAACCTGACACAGAGAAAAGGAGGGAGAGAAAGTGAGGTGCAGAGTGCAAAGACATTGAAAGTCCTACCTCAACAAGTTCACTTGGGTCAGAAAAGAAAAAGCCATAGTATAACCCAATAGAAAAATCGAAGGAAAGACCAGCAGTCAGACTCAATCCCATTATTACACATAGCTTGTGGTAAATCCACAGAATGTATACATAACATCTCCAGAAAGCGTACCTTGCCCCGCATTATGGCCTTGTATGCAATACGGATGATGAGGTAAGACCAGATAACATGAAGAACTTGCAAAACCAGAAGAAGACCATTGAACAGCCACCACGAGGGATATGGTCCTATAAGTTCCCAGCTCTCAAGCAACGTTGTGTTCAAGATCCTAAAACCAAAAAAGATCTCTTGTAACAGGCAGTATCAAAACAAATATGTGAAAATATACACATCAAGTACAAAGTGCTGAAACATTTTAGTGTGTCTTACCATAATGGATAAATGACAAGCCGTGTGGTAACAAACACCATTGCAAAGAACATGAAGAATGCATCACACATCCGCTGGTACTTTGCATAATTTGTCAGTTTTGCAGCCTTTAAAAAAACATGAGTATTAAAAGGGAAAAAAACAAAAAAACAAAGTCTTTAGAAAGAAAGCCATATTCACAGTAAAAGTAATTACAGAAAGCAGTGAAAGGGTGCAGCAGTTTGGACCTGGGAGATTTAGCAAGTGCTTGCATATATTATTTCAGTAATGCTGCAAATAGGGAAACTACCATTAAAAGGCCCATATTGGACACTTTATACAGATAATTAGACATCAGCATTCCGTGATAACTGCTTTATAATTATTTCTGTTCCCAAAGCACTTTGTTCTACAGTTATGTCTCTAGGTTAAATGGTTTACATTGAAACAAAAAGCGCACTGAAAGAACAAAACACAAACGTTCAAAGAATAGATGTAGAGAATGGAGTACAAAGTCATGATAGCACAAGACAATACATACTGGGGAAACAAAAAGGAAAAGTAAATAGTGAAATTCAAACTGTGTTTTTTGTAAATGGCTGTAATGGGAAGCGGACTCACCTCTAACAAGAAATCTGAGGCATCATGCAGGCACATGACCAGTGTACCAACACGCACCATATTATTGACATAAGAAAAGGAGATGAGGCCAACTGTGGCCAAATGGTGAATAAACATTATAAGAAAATCCTAAAAAAAACAACGAAACACTAATGTTAGTTTGCTAGCACTGTGATAACACTTTTAATCAAATATAATTATTTCAGTTAGATCCCAGTTAAGTTCAGTAATTGTCTCACTAACAGGTGAGCAAGAAGAATAAAGCATTAAAAGAGCAATACAGACACCAACATGTTAGGTTCAATATGTAGGTTAGGTTAAGGGTTGTTTTACGAATTGGATTTTGTTTGCTCTGTGAGCCTACTGTTTTTCTCCCCCTTGCTCCTCCAGTGTTCTCCATATTCTCTCCAAAATATCGATGCATACAAAGTCATGAATTCTGCTTGATTTGTAGTTAAGCCGTTTGCTTTCTGACAAAGTAAAACTTACATTGCAATATACTGATGGATCCCAACCGGGGAACAACGAACAAAAAACACAAGCTTGATGTTAACGGAGAAAGTGTATACTACCCGGTTTCCCCGGGGGGATTAATATAAGACCTGGTTTTTATTTTCTGGGGAAGGACTATGGTGCCATGCAATTTCATAGAACACCTTGATAAAACTGTATTCGTAAATTAAGATTTTAGCTTACACCTCTTTGCCGCTGGCAAAAAAAAAAAAAAACAGTGGTACTGGTTAGTGGGCCATCCCTTCACTACTACAATGATTGACATGCAGCCACCTGATTAGTAGGAGCTGTACATCCCTTCATTACTACAATTATTGACATGCAGCCACCTACTTATTAGCCTTATACTACATTAATCAATGTGAGAACATAGTAGTGTTCGTCTATACACTTTCTGACCTTGTATCCCCCACTTTATTAGCGACTGCTATCTGTATGCACAAGTTAATTTATAAATACTCATTGTCCCTGCATTTTAGCTTGTCAGTCTTTTAGCGATACTCCAGGATGCAATTATCCACTCTTTTTTCCAGCTTTATTAAAAATATACAGAAACCACAAACTTAAAAATAAAGTGTACTGCGTTTGCTGCAAAACGTCAATAATTGCAGCGTCTGCAGGTAGCTCTCAAGTAAATAGGAAGTCACTCAGCAATTAAAGGAACACTATAGTCACCCAAATTACTTTAGCTAAATAAAGTAGTTTTAGTGTATAGATCATTCCCCTGCAATTTCACTGTCATATAGGAGTTAAATCACTTTGTTTCTGTTTATGCAGCCCTAGCCACACCTCCCCTGGCTATGATTGACAGAGCCTGCCTGAAAAAAAAACTGGTTTCACTTTCAAACAGATGTAATTTACCTTAAATAATTGTATCTCAATCTCTAAATTGAACTTTAATCACATACAGGAGGCTCTTGCAGGGTCTAGCAAGCTATTAACATAGCAGGGGATAAGAAAATCTTAATTAAACAGAACTTGCAATAAAGAAAGCCTAAATAGGGCTCTCTTTACAGGAAGTGTTTATGGAAGGCTGTGCAAGTCACATGCAGGGAGGTGTGACTAGGGTTCATAAACAAATGGATTTCACTCCTAAATGGCAGAGGATTGAGCAGTGAGGCTGCAGGGACATGTTCTATACAACAAAACTGCTTCATTAAGCTAAAGTTGTTCAGATGACTATAGTGTCCCTTTAAAAGTATTAGACTGTGGTCCTGGTTTCCCCCTTTTGCAGTCTCCCTTATTTGTATTATCTGTGTAGTTTGGCCATGGTAACATATTCCTTACATAGATAATGGTACAGAGAGCTACCCAGTCCCTGTCATATATAGCTGCATATAACTGAAGTGGTTTGCCAAAAGTACACATATAAGCCTGCCACTTTCTGTCAGACCTCTGATTAGGAAACTATTTCTTCTTTGGCTATATAAATATGTGCGCTGTTTAAAAACAGCAAGTCGTCTGCTCCATAGATAGACTCCCAGTTGCAGCTGCATGCACATACCATCAAATGGGTGACTGAAACAAATTGGGTCTGTAAATAAACTGATCTGAGCTATATTAAGGTTGCTATTCACTCATTTAGCAGGTCAAATCTGATGAATGGAACTGTGGCTGAGGGCTCAGATACATTTCCCATAAACACGTAGTGGACAGGAATTACAACATTTTGTAAGACTACATACATACAGTAGACCAGTACAAAAGGCTCTTTATTGTGGAGGACGACGACTGCATTTAGGTCCACAATGCCTCTCTGAGAAGCCTCTGGTGGAATCTGAGATTATCACGAGTATCTCACCATGGTAGACGCTGGATTTCATTTAGGATTTATACGGGTTTATTTTTGTTTTCCTTTTAAAAACACACAAAGGGGTCTGAACTTTCCAGTAATCAAAACTAAAAGGAAAACATTAAAAATAAATATTTTTACTCAGTGTTCACAGCTGCTCCTATCTATAAAGCTCAGGGAAATCTAACAGCCAATTTACCTATGTACAGCAGGTCTTTTCCATCATCTGGGTTAAATTCCCAAAGGGATTTGTGTTTTCCCTTCATCAGACACAACCAGTTTGTAAACAAACTACTTTGAGCATGTTTACTCACAACCTACAGTTATCTGTGCAATATAGAATATAATAAGTACAGGGATATAGAATAAAATAAGTACAGGGGATTGCGTGGAGAGGAGGGAGGCACGGGGGTTGGACAAAAAAAACAAACAAAAAAGACTGTTAGCACTGTGGTCATCACTAGCTTGTTTTTAGTGCAGTATTTACATCTGCGCTCCTCCAACATTATCACCAATGGTCCATAAACAAGGATATCTATAAAACCTGGGCTATTGACACGTGAACCATTGGTTAAACCACTTCTGCAAGATTGATTTATGGCACTGCACGAAACTATGGATACATTCCAGCATCCAATTCAATTCTGTTTGGTTTTTTTTTTGTTTTTACACAGCTCCCAGTAGAGCAGGGTAGACAATAAGTATCTCTTGTGTTGTGTACACTCCTATGAACCTTGGTCAGCACGTGTCCACCAAAATGATTGATGCCATCATGGATGAGTACAGATTCACTTTAACTTATAAACATCTACTAGAGCAAGAAATATATCATTTATAACATTCAATATTTAATTGGTTAAGGCAGGGCTCGACAAATCCCAGGCGTTGGATCAGCTCACGAAGGGTTGAGGCTAACAGGCAGGCAGGTGGTCTGCTCATTGAGAGCGGAGGGAGGGAGGGAGGCAGGCAGCGGGCGTCTGAATGAGTGTGGCTGTGAGGGAGTAATGTAATCTCCCTGTTCTGCTCTCTCACACGCCCTCCAGTGACGTCATTCCGGCCCCGCATCACCGGAGGGCGCATGAGGGAGATCACAGCAGCCCCACTGGATCCCCAGGAAAAGCTAATCCACTCCAGCTTTCTCAAAGGTAGGGAGGCTGGGTGGATTTAAAATTATAAAAGTTATGATTTGCAAGTGAGTGTGTATGTCAGGGAGTGAGTATGTGTGTGTGTATGTCAGTGAGTGAGTGAGTATATGTGTGTGTGTGTATGTCAGTGAGTGAGTATATGTGTGTGTATGTCAGTGAGTGAGTAAGTATATTTGTGTGTATGTCAGTGAGTGAGTATATGTGTGTGTGTGTGTGTATGTCAGTGAGTGTGTGTGTGTCTGTTAGTTGGTGTGCGTATCAAATCAGTGTGTCTGTCAGTGAGTGTTTGTTTGGGTGACCTGCCCACAAAAAATAAAATAAAAACAAAACAACAAGGTAAATGTGTTTTTACTCACCCCTTTTCCAACACCGTGCTGGTGACACCGTGGCTGGCCTCACTTCCATGGCTGAGATCATCAATTTAGATGATCTCAGCCAATCCAATGCTTCTCCATAGAAAAACATTGGCAGACCACTGCGCATGTGCGGCAAAACACCATGCTGCGCAATCAACTTCTCCTCAGAGATGCATTGAATCAATACATCCCTATGGGGAGCATTAATGTGACCCGGGAAGCACTTCTAGAGGTTGTCAGATTGACTGTCACTAGAGGTGTTACCAGACCGCAATGTAAACCATACCTTTAGTCTGAAAAGTCAGGGTCTACATTGAAAAGCGTGCAGGGACAGTATATAGACTTCAGAACAACTACATTAAAGGACCACTATAGTGCCAGGAAAACATACTCGTTTTCCTGGCACTATAGTGCCCTGAGGGTGCCCCCACCCTCAGGGACTCCCTCCCGCCCGGCTCTTGGGACCCCCCCCAAAAAAAACTTATTTTTACCGCGCCAGACGGGGAACTCTCCTCCCTTTCGACTGGCTGCGCGTGCATTCAGCCAGTCTCATAGGAAAGCATTTATAATGCTTTCCTATGGACGCTTGCGTGTTCTCACTGATTTTCACAGTGAGAAGCACGCAAGCGCCTCTAGCGGGTGTCAATGAGACAGCCACTAGAGGATTTGGAGGCTGGATTAACCCATTTATAAACATAGCAGTTTCTCTGAAACTGCTATGTTTATGGGTTTAACCCTAGCTGGACCTGGCACCCAGACCACTTCATTAAGCTGAAGTGGTCTGGGTGCCTAGAGTGGTCCTTTAAGCTGTAGTGGTTCTGTTAACTATAGTGTCCCTTTAAGAATTCTATTTTTGACGTTTAAAAAAAAAAATAAAAATCTGTCTCCTATCTTTTTTTAGCTGGCTCCTAGATTTCAAGCAAATTTGTCAAGCCCTGGGTTAAGGAGATGTTAACTAAATATTACCATCTCCTCCAGCATTAGACTGATCTCAGGTTCGATGTTACACCAACAGTTACCCCACACACCATTCCTCTGTTCTACGTAACGGTCTCTGACTGGACACACTTCAGTAGCAGTGCAAGCCTCTACCAGAATACAGACACGTTGACTTCCTCGCCAGCAGATGGGTAAATAAACAAATTGAAACCGGTCACTATTTCTATACTCCTTTAGCAAAGCATGATATGCAATTGATAAATGAGCAATTGCAGCAAATACAGTACCTGTATTGTGGTTACTGTGGTGGGTAACAGGTGAATGGTTTGTAAGAGACATAATATAACAATTTTTTTATAAAGTGCCAACAAATTCCACAGTGCTGTAGAACAGACTAACAAGTAGTTGCAACAAGACAAGTTGGGAGTACAGAAACAAGTGCCGAGAGCCCTGCTCAAACAAGCCTGCATTCTAAGTGGAGTGAGGTAAAATTACACAACAGGTTAGAGTCGGATGTATTTCATGTAATGGAAAAATAGGTTGCTAGAAGGGTTTACAAAGAAGGCTTAGTTTATTTTTTCAGTTGCAGTGTTGAAAGTGGTTTAGGTGTAGGGATGAAAAGCTAACAGTTAACCGATATGACTTCTTTAAGGGCGAGTCTGTGGAGCAAAGAAGGAAGCTTCAAACTAAGAACCGGGTAGCCCTAGAGACATCTTAAAGGAAAGATTCAGAGGTGCGCGTACCATCTGTAGATAGATTTTTTTTCACCTTCAAATTAAAAAAAGGTTCACTTTTTTAAAGCTGGAGATCTACCCTTATAGCTCCTGTAGAAACAGATATTCCCGCCGGCTTACTGGTTCCCAAACTGCACAAAGCCAGCTACAGACTCATCATCATCCGGTCATCCTACAATATTTGTTAGAAGAGAATACTTACTGGAAGCAATTACTTAGGTACATAGCGTGTTGAGATAGCTGGTTGCCCATTAAGCTTTTATTAGTTAAAAAAAAAAAAAAAAAAAGTGCATGAAATACAGTTGTACATAGACCTCTCTTTCCGGGACCTCTCAGTCAATTCACTGTAATAGTGTGCTTACAGAAGGCTTTTATTTTTTTACTTCACTTTAAAAAAAAAAAAAAAAAATCTAAATCAATGTTTCACTGCTATTATTATTAAAACCTACCTATAACTACACACTGAATTAGGATTAAAACACATACGAACAGCGAAACAAACAAATCAGATCATGGACATTAACAACTTGAATTCGCAAAATGTATCTTAAAAGTCCTCTATCTACTTGTCCCAAACAAAAACACAGGCATTACTGGTTAGAGATTAATAGTGGGCAAAGCCGGTGATTTAAAAGGAGACTGCTCTGTTTCTAAACGGCAAGCTACTGTGAGAGCAGGTCCTTGTCACTTCAGAACACTATTAAACCAAATTTGTCAATAATTGCTTTGTACCATTTTACCGTGAATATGATGATGCCATACAAGACAAAAAAGCAAGAGGTAATGAACTAAAATCAGGTTTTGTGATTGTAATCCAGCATTCACCATCTCTGTCTTCCATTTGAGCATTGCAGACTTTGCACATGCATTGCATGCACTACCAGACAGCACAGACATTGCAGTGAACAAATAACTGCACACACAATGCTGGTTATTAATTATTACTCCACCAAACACTGCCAGGTTAAAATACCTTCTTTACCCACATGAAAGCAGCTGTAGTGTTTTCTGATTAAACTCCTTGGAAATTGAAAGATATACCACAGACAGGCAATTTTTTATGTCCTTTCTGCTTTTGCTTAACTACAGCGTTTCCGAGGATCAGGTTACAAGTTACCGTGTAAGGTGGCTGTGTAGTGTAAGCAGCAGTGGAATAAGGAATTTCACAAGCTCAAAAATATAGATGAAGAAGTACACACATGTGAGTATTGGGTTGGGGAACCATTCATTCTTTATAGGCTTGGCACATTGCTGATCTCCATTAACATGGAATATTTATTTATCACCCATGGTTTGGTGGTAGCCATCGGCTAAGCCTGGAATGGAATGAGACAGAATCCTTTGTGTAAGAATGGGACAGCAAGTATCATCATGATGGATTAGTATACATCCAAAGATACCCCAAAATATAAATGATAGTAGATTGGAGGATACCACACTTACCAGGCTACCACGGTGCACCGGATCAGGGGCAGACGAGACTCCACATGGAATATAAAAAGTGAAGCGACGGTCCAGGAACTCCAGTAAATAGCAGAGCAGCAGCTTTATTGGGGCAAACACACAGCAACGTTTAGACCCAACCGGGTCTTTGTCAGCTTGAAACATTGCTGTGTGTTTGCCCCCAAAAAGCTGCTGCTCTGCTATCTACTTGAGTGCCTGGACTATCATTTTACCTCAAAATATAAACACATACTCCATGAAACCTCAGCAGAGAGGTGGTGGTGTTCAAAAAACACCACAGGAGATCCAATGGCGCAACAAACTAATGCTCCATTATCAAATGACACAGTTGTACCTTATGTAACCACGCATATAATCTGCACACTAAGAATTGTGGTAAACAATGAATGCCATTTGAAGGTAGGGTGTAACATGCGCAGCTTCTATTTCCAAACCAGTGCATGAAGAAATTTAACAGGATGAAAACTTGGCAAATATATCCTATAATCTGTACACGGTCACATCAAAATTACCAGCATGTGTATGGGTTACACTTGTTATCCACAGAATGTGTACATAACTGATTCACTTTAATCAAAAACTCTCTTGTATAAAATCTATGTACAAAGCAAAGAGCAGCCACAGGTTACACCTATTAAAATATCATTATTGTGAAAATGCTCTCAGGCAGCTGGGGAAATCCCATTTCAATTTGCACATCCATTAGACATCTATGAAGTGGCATTAACAGAAAAATGGCTTTGCTTTCAGTTACTGAAAAACATCATGTGGAATCTCAGATATCCAACAACAAGTCATCCACTTAAAAACAACTTTACATTAACCAACAGACCATAAACATCTACATGGTGCATTAACAGCAAACTCTTGAGCAAGGCTCTCATCACCTTTTTTTTTTCCATCTGACAAACTTGTTTTTTTTAAACACAACTGCAAGTATGACATGCTTAAAGGGACACTAGTCACCAAAATAACTTTAGCTTAATGAAGCTGTTTTGTTGTATAGATCATGTCCCTGCAGCCTTACTGCTCAATTCTGTGCCATTTAGAAGTTAAATCACTGTGTACACAGCCCTAGTCACACCTCTCTGCATGTGATGTTCACAGCCTTCCTAAACACTTCCTGTAAAGAGTCATCTAAAGTTTATCCTCTCTTTATTGCAAGTATTGTTTAATTTAGATTTTATTATCCCCTGCTATGTTAATAGCTTGCTAGACCCAGCAAGAGCCTCCAGTATGTGATTAAAGTTCAATTTACAGAGCAAGAGATAACATTGTTTAAGGTAAATTACATATGATTGCAAGTTAAACCAGTTTTTTTTTTTTTTTTTTTTATGCAGGCTGTGTCAATCATAGCCAGTGGAGGTGTGACAAGGGCAACATAAACAGAAACAAAGTGATTTAACTCCTAAATGACAGTGAATTGAGTAGTAAAACCTGAGAGGCATGATTTATACACTAACACTGCTTCATTAAGCCAAAGTTGTTTAGGTGACTATAGTGTTCCTTTAATACAGTTTTAGGGATAGGGATAGTGTCGAGTAAGGGTAAGATTAGGGTAGATATAGAGTTGAAGTTGATGTAAGCATTGGATAAGGATTATGGTGGGTATAGTATTAGTGTGGAAGTTTGTCAGCATTAACTACTAAACGATAACTTAGATAATAGACATATTAGGCATTTAACAATCAAAAATGATATATTAATGTCTATTTTCAGTTTTTTTTTAGTTGCACTGGATGTGTAAAAATAATAAAAATGTTAAGAAAAAAAAGTTTATTTTCCCATTTTGTTCACAGATTGTGTTAGGTATACATATTGAATAATAAATGAAAGCCCTATCTGCCCTTTTTAAAAGAAATAAAATTACATGGTGAAATTCAAGATTTTGTTTTGATTTCAGAAGTTGGATAAATGCCTCCGTCAAGGGTTAAAGCAAATTAAGAAAACACATTCATGCCATGAAAATCAAAGAAAAAATATGCTATTAGCAAGATTGTTATTACAAAAAATAATAATAAATTACCGCTAATTGTGTTAAAAGCTGTGTAGGGAAGAGCCAAAGCTAATAATTTAGAAACAGGATTCCATGAAATTAATGACTTGATGCAGTAGAAAATGTGGGTTTTGAAAGCAGGAATTGTGCTATTCGATGAACATCAGCATAAAGAGCATCATACTCGTTTTACCACAAAGATTTAACAGCTTTGGTTGCTGTACTCAACGAGTCCGAAAAACACAAGTTTTTTTTTTTTATTCAGCAAGAAGGGACTGCACTCTCCCACTCAAATACTATATACTATATAAATATTATATAGAAATTATTTTCTTTCCATAAAATTGATACATTTATTGAGTGGAAAGAGCTTGACTTGCTTATCACGAGCAGATACATTTTTAAGTTACCTACCAAAGTATATATGAAATAGGAGCCAAATATCCCCTCCCCCCAACAAAAACAATCTCACGGTAAATTTGATTTATATTTTTATTACATTTGTTGTGATTGCTTTTTATAAAGCAAGACTATTAAAGTTATTAATAAAACTCTCTACATAGTGGCAGTGGTAACAAATAGGACACTGGATCTGTTCATAATTAAAATAATTCATACATTCTCAGAGTTTTAAAGCCGCCAAGCCTTTTTTTTTTTTTTAAACAAAGATGCGCACTGTCTATAGGATCACGTTCAAATGTTAACCCAGAAAGCAATTTGCTTTCCAAAGACAACTGTCTAGCAATTAAAGAGCTATTTCACTTTGGCAGTGCACGCCCACAGCTCCCTAGACTACAACACTCAACGTGAATGTCTACACTCTATTACAAAATGCCTGGAATGCTTTTCCAAAGGAAACTGCACTAAGTATTGATAATGTATGTTCCTAATTCACAAGGAGAAAAAAAAAACATCTGAAAAACACATGACAAATTCAAAGTTGGAAACAGCGTATTGCAATGGTTACATTTGTCAACATGTAATAGTACTGATTATTATGGATTTCTTAACCTACAGGAAAGAAAATGCAAAGCAATAGCTGCTATGCAGATTTGTAAATAAGGAAATATCTAAATACATGCTCATGGTACCACTGTACCCTTTATGAATTAAAACAGGCCTGTCACAGAGTGTGTACGGTTAGGTCCACTAAGCAAGTTGACCGTTTCAATAGTCCCTTACAATGGCCGGTGGGCTTGGTCAGTCACTTCCAATTCCTTAGGTCACTCACACCCTCTCTTCATAATGTGCTATTCTACTGCTTCCAAATGCACTTGTTTCCTGCTCTTCACAACAGGTTTCCAGCACAGGAACTAAACTTTCTCTACATGTTCTGGTGCTAGAGATAATTCCTAGTGTTCCCTGATGCACGAGTCACAGCAATTTCACAACGGAAGTGGTTTCTGCTGCTAAATCATGGAGAATGCATACGTATTTTCACCTTTTAACAGAGCCTGGTCAGGATTTTTATTTTATCCATCAAAACATCCCAAAATACATTAGAGTAACCTCTAACAGGTCAAGGTGCCCTGTGTACCACTTCCTAATATCACAATTGGTTAACTCCATTGTATTAGACATTCAGTACTTAAACAATGTACTACACAATTATTCATAAAAAAAAGTCCCTATATCATGATGTCATCCTTACCTTGCGTTTGATATCTGTAAACTGCGAGAACATCAGGGACCAATAAAAGGCCAGTTCTGTAATATAATAGTAGTATACCCCCGAAGTGAGCGGCTGAAAATAAAATAAAATGCACTTGAGATAGTTCTCCACAACTCATTCTCCCAGAAGCAACACGTGATTTATCAAGGAAGCACTGGGCAGGTGCAATAAGAAACCAATGTAACAAAACAGAACCACTGGAGGCTTACATACTAAATAGTGAAGAAACAATATGGGTCAAATAATTGTGAAAGCAGCTAAGCAGGAGAGGGTTTCCAATTAAGCTATTTTAGCTTGACATTTAACCAATTAATGAACAAGTTAAAAATTAGAAAAAAAAGAATGAACTATGCTACTGAATAATTAGAAATTTCATTTCTAGCAATCATTACACCATAGAGGCTTTGTCTTGAGTAACAAGCTTCTTTTAAATAGGAAAGTCACACTGCTACTTAAAAGGGGGAAAGTCATAAATAACCATTAAATAACTAAAAAAGATTCACGGAGCAAAACGGCAATGATAACGCTTTATCACGCTGTATCCCTACATCTGTAATTTAAACTCGGGCAGTTTAACAGAAGCTAAAAGGCTGCTCAAATGCAGTTTATTTATGCTTCCTAACAATGACAATTAACAAATGTACAGCACTTTGTAAATCAATACACTCAAATATTACCCCATCTTCACTGTCAAAACACAACAGCTCTCTCTGGAGCGGTAAATATTTAACCACATTGTGGCACTTGGCAACAGTGCTTTTAAAAAATTATTTTTTTTTTTTTTTAACTAGTAGAAACATAGTATGGCAGGTACAGCACTTGCTTAATTTGGGACCTCTCTTTAACGATTAGTAATTTTTGTTTTATAAATTATACATGTGTCTTCCAAAACTATGTGCAGTTTGGAAAGGGGAAAAGAGTTCAGAGAACTTGTCTATGACATCAGGATTTGCTAATACACAGTAGCTGTCATGTTGTCGGCAGCATGTTATCTAAAGCACTTTAGCTTGCTGAAAAGTTTAATGTGTGAAGAATTTGTCCTCTTTTTTTTCCTTTATTTCTTAATTTTGGCAAAAGTGCAGATTTCAAGTTTTTCAAGCAGACAACAGGCCCGGTTACGTCCTGGTTTGCTTAGTTTAGTTGCATTGAACTCTAGAGGCAGCGATTGCCCAGAGCACCCGCCTTCAAAGACTTCTCATTGAACTGCATTGGGAAGCCTGTGATTGGACAGCCACAACAAGTCTTAGTGGTGTTAGAAGGAGAGTGCTTGCAAAGGCAGCCGGCAAAAAAGCTGCAGTTTTGCAAGCTGTTTTAGATAGAACTCCAATGAAAAACTGCATAATTAAATGCATGCATGTTTTAATTTGGGGTATATCTCTAAACAATTATTTTTATTTACTTTGTATTTGGGCAGTGGAGTGTCTCTTAAATTAGTGCTCTTGACCAAGGAAGATGTGAAGATGGCTGCGCCTATGAACCAAGGATAAGCTAGCTAGGAGATGCTCTGAAATATGTATTAACTTACTGTTTGTATGCATTACAGAACACACACACAGGCTAAAACACATGCAAGCTTTTATTTTAAATTAAAAAATGTACAATTTCATCTACTGAGCTCCTTACCACACTAATGCTTTTGTGTAAAAAAGAGAGGGGAAACAAAAAAATTCTCTACACAAGAAGTTACAGAAGGAAGCGGGGAACTGCCCGGCCATACCTGCCTTATAAAAAAAGCCAGAGTTTTGGCCGAATGTACAACAAGAAATATACTTTGCAATATAGTAATTTATTCTATAATACATCTATGTAGGTAACCAAATAAGTATAAAGAGAGCAAATAGAAAAGGAATGCAATGCAGTTTACACCTGTGAGGGAAGAGATTATTTTAACTATACATTTGGAGCATATACACCCATTAAATGCCAAACTATTCAATGTGACCGATAGGCCGGCAGTGGTTTCCAGATAACAGATAACTTAGAATACACTACCTGGTAAGGATAGTTGTACCAACACTGTCGTGTATCCCAAAACCAGGGAGTCTGCAAAGAAAAATACATTAACAACAACAACAAAAAAATATTAACAAATAACTAGTGTTATTTAAAACACTGGGCTTTATATAATGTATTTCTAAAATCATCTGATCTACCCTGCAGTAATGCAATTCTATAAAGCAGATGTCCCAAATGATCTTGCATTCATAACAAACAAAACAAAGGAGAAAAAAATAAAAATAAATGCAAACCATTAGATGACGATGTACATTTTCAAGTTTTCAAAAACATTAAAATATTTTCTTCAAACAATTGGAGATTGTAAAACAATGAACACTGAACTGGTAGACTGTGCCTACCTTCTATATACTGTACATTTACAGAGTGTTGTTAGGGGTTATCTGTGCGACTGGCCTGCCAACAGCAATATGACTTGGAAGACTCCGTACTAAACAGGTCCCTGCTGATATTGGTTGCGAGTAGGGGAATTCGTACAGCACTCCCTAAAATGTTTGTAAGGGAGAACTAGTACTTGCTGAGAAATTAAAGCACTTCCCTTGTACACTGGATTCTGCTTCAGAGTCCGCTTTCTTTTAAATGCATTATCCCTTTAAATGTACCAGGAAATAGTTAAAAAATAAAACCATTCTATATGCTCAAATACAGGTTTTTAGAATTCATCTGGAAGGCAGTGTAAGAGAAAGATATAGCTGAAATTAATCGATAGCCTTAACGAATTAGGACTGTTGCCGTGTCAACGGTTTGTCATCTCACGGTCATTTTTTACAGCAATTTCGATACGTGGGCTCAGGTTTCAGCTGTTATATTAAGTTACTGTTGCCTAAGGGTCCAAGGAGGGCACGTTTATCTCAACATGTCAGAACTATAGGCATGCCCTTTAAATAGAGCAGTTTTCTACTTTTTACTATGGCAGTTTACACTATGCGTATATTACATAAATTCCATTCTAGTACTCTAATGGATCACATGAAAACAATGCACAACTTGGGGCCTTATCTGAGAGAGTGTCTTGCCTTTAATCTGATGGGTTACCATGCTCTTCGACCACTAATGTCAGCTTAGATTTCAAAGACTAGATATCTACTCTACGATACCAGGACTACTCACATGCTCCTTCCTGTATATGAAATGATCTCCCCCCAGAGTATAATTTGTATAATGTTCTGCTGTCTCCTTTTATCAAGAGGGCAAAATTATACTTTATACAAATCCATTTTCCCATTACTTTCAAACATCTCCCCCCTCCCCCAGAGTCCTAATATACTTGCACTAACATTTATATGTGCAAGATAGGAGGAATGCAGCCATGAGTAAGACATTTTTAGCGTTGTGCATGGCTAAAGGCAGAATTTCCTTATCTTAACAAGCAACGAGTTTCTGTGAATTAACAAACATGGCATCTCAGGAAAGTATAGCCAAAACACTGCCCTTCAGTCTCACGACTAAATTTTATAGCTGTGAAGAAAGGTGCTATTATTTATATATTGCAAACCTATTTCACAGCGCTTTACAATTATAGAAGGGGAATATTTAAAACGAAAAGGCGGCTCTGCTCAAACAAGCTGACACTCTATGAGGATGTAAATTAGGGAGGATATTAGAGGTTTTGCCCACTGACACGTATTCTAAAGGTGGTTTGACCAGGATTCGAACCAGAGTTTCCGAGTTCAAAAAAAGTGATGGTACTAATGCTCTAACTGGTCATACAGGGGATTACAATATGTCTAAGGCTCAAATGATACGCTTAAAATACAGTGTCTAGTGATCAATAAGGACAATTATTTCAAACTGTGCCTGCACCAGAATAATACAGGAGGCTCTGGCTATTCAGGTCTGCAGCCTGGTCAAAATGTATACAAACATAACCTATACAAATCCTGGTCATCATCACTGTCACTGATACAGGATAAAGTACAAAAGGCGGCTATTCAAAATGGCCAACGATGATGCAGCGCTTAAAATTAGGATAGGAAGTTGCGTAACCTGCCATTTGGCATTCGTTTTGCAAAACGAACCATCACAGACCCTATGAAAACACATTAACAGGCTAATGCAAGCTTCTTTCATCTAAGCTTAACGTGGAGTGTTGGAAAAATAGGTATCTGCTAGGAGACTCGTTCCAACTTACCGACCAAAGAAACCGTACTCCATAGGAAAAGATATACAGGTAAAAAGTAAACCTCCACCTAGAGATAGGAAAAGAGAAAGAAGTTAGCAATGCAATGGGGGAAAGATAAGTCTAGCATCATAGGGCAAGAAAGAGAGGAGCTGTTTCAGGGTAATGATGCAGATGTTATTTAGGCTTCAATTGGGTTAAAAGGGAAATTCCATAATGTAAGGATTTATATATTATATTATATATATATATTCATATTCTTACTTAAAATAAGTTTACCTAAAGAAATACAGTAGTGATATATGCCGCCACGTTGTGTGGAGTTCCACATTTAGAAGGTTTCGATAGCCTTCAAAATAGGGCCATGTCAGAGGTTTAGGGCTTTTGGTGGCAAAGGCATTTTTAATAAAACCATAAATCTTAAAATCATCCTTTAATTCCAAAACGAATCAATCCTTTTCCCAACATGATTCTGTAAATTAAAGCTTTAACGCGAATGCCAAAAAAGTAGACTATGATTCTCATTTAAATGGCGTGGATACTTTCCGTTAACTGCATTTAAAGGAAAATGGTCTTTATGTTAATTAAAGAAATCACACATAATATAACCGCATTTCTACGCAAATCCTGGCCTTGATCGATGTATGGGGAACAGCTATCTATAGCCCTATTGTGCAAGTGGTGCTAATGTCATCAAAGAGCAAGGGTAAGCCAGGAGATGCAATATAAAGAGGTATTAACTTATTTGTATTCACTACAAAATAATGCAGAGTAATGCTTTTTCATACTTTCTATTGATTTCTTGGTTTTATTTCTCTCCGAATACGGAATTCCACACACATACCCACACCCTACGATGTATATAGTCACTTGCAGAAAAATTACTGTCAAGGGGGTGGGGGAGTCACATATTGACAAAAAGTTTTGTGGGTTACAAATGTAAAAGGGAAATGCGATTTAACAGCCCTTTAACATCTTCAAAGCTACTGCTAAGGCAGGACAGTTTTTATCATGACACTGCGGATACCAAACAAAAAAAAAAACAAAAAACAAACAAACAAAAAAAAGGTGTTGCATGGTTGATCATTACAAAATACTGGCATTTTTCCTGAAATGTTAGGGTTTTGTTATTTTTTTTTTTAAACACGTTCTCAAACTGTTAAAGGGGAAGTCTCATTGTGCTCTAGAGAAATATGTGTACAGTTTTTATTGCTACATTAAAGCTTACAATGGCTCTAGCAAACATGTTGTCTGCACCATAACATACTTTTGTAACTACCAACAGCATAGGTACATATATAAATGCAAAATTAGCAGCTAAGCTGGACTTCCTAACCCTCTCCTAAGTGCAGATTAAAGGGAGCGTTAGGAATAATCTCTTCCTAACACTACATTCTTAATGTCCTTAAGTCTGTTTTAGGGCCTCCCTGTCTGCACCTATAAAATAAATGAAAACATTAAAAAAGCAAAAACATACATTCTCTTCAGCACTCCTTGATGGGAAACCTCAGATAGACTCTTCCGAGGAACAAGGGGAGTGGTGGCAGAGGCTGCAGTCCATAAGAAATGCAGATTTTGCAACCTCCTTTAAAATATACCTCCAAGGAGTGCATGTATTCAACAGGGGTATATCAACTAAACAATGAATTACATTTAGAGTATAAGTGCGGAGTGGTCCTTTAAGCACCACATTTCTGTTTAGTAGAATGCTGAAAACTTAGGAGAGAAGGTAGAAAAACAAGCAGCTCTGATTGACTGCTTCCAATTCCATTAAAAAACAAAAGAAAAGAAAAAAAAACAAAAAACACACTTCTCTGCAAGTAGCTCAGAGGGTTTAAAAATTGGAATATAGTGTGCATCAGGTGGAATTTGCTAACCTGAAGCTGCTACTGGCAATCATGTGATATCTTGGCTCCAACATGGCTAATCCATCACTAGTCAAGTAGCTATGAATACCCATTATTGATATACTTCCTCCTCTGCCATCCATGCACAGTAGGTTCTCTGTTGCTTCTCTTAGGAGAAACACTGGATTTCCTGAGATAAGTAATGAGGATCTCAACCAGGAACAGAGAGTTGGCCACGGTGAGATTGTGGCAGAGAGGGATGAAAGGTAAGTAAATACTTAACTACTAAAAGCCACTGAAGAACAAAGCGAATGTCTCACTTGCAACCAAATCAAGTTCAAAGAAATATAATATTTGCCATAACAGGTTCACTCTAATGTTTCATAAAAATACTCCATTAGATATAGAGATTTTCTTTCTTTTAGTTAAAAGCGGTAAGGTGAACTGTACGCACAGAAGAGGGTTGAGTGGCGAAAGTAACCTCGCCACTGGTTTTTGGAGGGGCCGGTTTGCCAGCCTCCTGCCCTGTTACTATGGACCCGGTGTTAAACCCTGGTTGAAAATACGTTTTGTGTCCTTTTGGACTTATACCAGGAACACTTCAAACTCCCGAACGGTCAAAGTGGTTCGAAGCGGCATTCGAACTCGTGACGGCGGCCATCTTGAGCCGCAAGTACAATGAGTGGTGTTTGGTCGTTGAGTTCATGGAACTCAAATCGGACACTCAATGGCACGAACACTGAACCATTTACCTTCCACAGATGTTCGGCTATTCGAACGGGAGTTGAACAGCGTTCGGTAAGAATAAACGCTGAAGGAAAGACATAGACTAAGTGCCATACGAACTCTCTATGTTCGGTATTTTTATTACACTTCGAATCCCCGGAGTAGACAGACTGCACAGCCCTTCTCTGGAACTGTTTTGGGCATTGGACCAAAATGCGAAACAGGCTGCTCTTACAAGAGGAATCTTTGTGATCCAAGGGAGTATAGAGATTATAGCAATCCTCAGAGTGAATATAGCTCTCCAACTCCCCAAAAATTAGCCTAGACTTTATGAAGGGTAAAATGAATCTGTTTATTGGCAGCCACAACTGGCCTTATATGCAAGTCCCCATGCAAGGAGAGAGTAGACTACAGTAAAAACCATCTACACAATTACATTGGCTCTCAGGTGCAGGACACTCCCATACAAAATAGGTCAATCCTTCCCATGTGCCTGGGAAATAATTGAGTCAAGCACTATATTAAACGAGATTATCTCCAGGCACAGAAAACAAATTTTTATAACACCCCAAAATACCTTAAACACACACAAAATCCCTACAAGAGTTACATTCACTGATAGCCCTGATCTGGGTGACCAACATATCCAAAAAAAAACCCAGATCAGTTCAGGAATTTCCTGGAAGTCATAATTTGACTGACGGCATGCATAGTCCCATGCCCAAAACAGTTCCAGAGAAGCAGGGCTTGCAGTCGGTCTAGTTTGGTAATTAAAAAAAACGAACAAATTACCTAACAGAGTCAATGTTCTTACCCTGGAGCTTGTTCCCCTTGTTCATGGGAACGTTTCCACCACACAGCGCCTTTCTAAGTATTGTAGAACGGCACGCAAGTGATGCTTGAAGTCCAGTGGTGTTTTGGGAGTTTCTGTGTCCGTTTTCAGTTCCATGAGATTCATGCCTAAACACCGCTGCCTGCTTTCATGCGAACAAGATGGCCGCCACCTCGTGGTCGTCCATAGGAATTGCGGCCACCCAGACGAACACTTGGAACACTGCGGTGAAAATTGCTGCAAAGTTGCAATCAAGCCTAACAAGCTCCAGGGTGGCTCCGATTCGTGCGGCTGTTTGGTTCCCGAACCAAATATAAAATCCCACGAACCAAGTCTGTTCACATAGTTTTTTTTAGAGGGCCCATAGTCTTTTGGCAAGAGGTTGGCCAGCAGGCCCCTCCAAGCACCGTGACGAGGTTCAGTTCATCAGACCTTTAACCAAACATACTTTAAAGAAACACTCCAAGCCCTTAAAGCACTTTGTCTTATTTCATAAAAGTGGTGAATTCTAAGTTGCAATCAGGCAGGAGGGTGCTCTGCCTCACTTTGAACAGGACTCACAGTAGAAGTTTAATAGCTCTAGACAAAATACATCTCCAGAGGGTGCTGATTCTATGAGAATGATTGGATTGGCCTGGAGAACCTCACTAATGATGATCTCCTATGGGCAGAATGGGGCATAGAGACCACCTCACCTTTAGATTCAAGATAAAATGTGTTGTTTTAAGCCATTTCTAAGACAACAAGCTCAGTTTAATTGTAAATATGCAGCCATTCTCATTCCGTATCAGGATTATAATGCAGCTTAATAAATTGAAAAATATATCTATTATACTTACATGCTCTCACAAAACTTTGTTAGTGTACTTGGTTTATCCTGATTCCGCCTGTGCCTGAACCATCTCTGTATTTTGCGAGCATCCCAGTCTAACTGTTTGGACAATCCTTCCAGACGTTTCCCATCGGGACACTAAAGAACACAAAAGTTTGATGGAGGAAGAGGGGAAAAGTAAAAAAGAATTACACTCAGTACTAATGATATGCCATGATATATACCGTAACACATCCAGACTGAGATCAGACAAACTAGTTTCAGTGAAATATAAATACGGTGTATCTACACAGTCAGAATCCCAGGACAACATTTCAAAATATATATTTATTGCCAAACACCCATGAATGGCAACTGTCATTGGTTTTATTTTCCTTTTTTCCTGTTTCCATATGCATGAGACACTGTGTAGAGAACTATTTGTGCATGTCTCATAATAAAACCTTGCTGCGTGCTTTACAGTTCTGAGATAAGGGGGCAGAGGCTGTGTGCCCATGTATCTAGTATCATCAGTATGTTATTTTGATCAATTAAAAAAAGTTCTTGCACATGTTTCCATCAATATCTTTTTTGAAGAAGGTAAAACTAGAATACAAACTTAGACCTGGACTGAGGGGAAGGTGTAAGCAATTCCAGTACTCTCATATGCAAGCAAATAGGTTACCTACACAGAGAGAAAATAGCGCTATGACGTAGCGGAAACAAGGTATGAGGGAATCGGCAGTAGTATAAAGGAGCCTTTGATATCTATCCGGTCTCTTTCTAAAGTAGATGTTGAGTGTGAATAATTGCAGAAATAAGCAAAATAAGGGTAAAATAGGCTTAGGAATACCTTATACCAGTGATTCCCAAACCAATCTTCATGACCCACCTGCATTATGCACGGAGTTCTGCACACATGAAATATTGGCTTACAAAAACTGTAGATCAAGTTATCTGCAGCTACCACCTCCGTCATACAAATAACACTGACCGGCTACAAATGCACACAGTCCCCACAAATTCCACAAGCAGTCTATCACATGCAATACCACAAGCAGCCCCAAACATACACACCAACGAACACACTGTGCCATATCTCACACACACACACACACAATTCCACATGCAGCCCCCATACACTGTCTACATTCATAGGTATCATACAAAATACCACAAATTACTAATGAACATATAATATATAACAGTCTACATGCGCACAAATATAATGTTACAAAGCAATGCAGTACCCACAAATAAGCAGAATACGGCAAAATACACACTTGAATTTAGAACATGTGGGCCGGCACGCCAAGGGACTTTAAGATATTTTGTTTTGGCACAGTACTACTAAAAAGTTGCCTACCCCCGAGCTAGACAATGCAGGATTCCCACAGCCGTCACTGTGAACTGATAAAACGTGATGGCAGAAGCTATGCCTTGTATCAGGTTTTGTCAACCTTAACTTTACCATAAGAAAAAGTGGTCCTTGCTTTGTCATATCTTTTGACTGTTTTGCAGTCAATAAGAGCATATCATGTAGATTCTATCTTTACCAAATGAAAGAAACATTCAAAAACAAAACTAAAACAAAACTAAAACAAAACGACAATGGGTTAGGAGTTACAAAATTAAATTCAAATTGAGAATAACTTTAGGGGAAAACAAAAACAAAAACAAAAAAAACACGTGGGAAAGAGCAAAGTCTAAGTTGCCTCAAGTTGCCAAAACAAACAGAGATGTCACTGCAAGTTCAAGCATCATTTCATTCATGTCAAAAGCTAAGGAGATCGTCAAAGAAATTCCATGCACTGTCAGGCAGCATGTTTAATCCTGGTTCCACCAGAACAGACAGAACAATTCCACTCTGGGAGCCCTCTACTGACATCCTCTACTACTTTGAATGTTTTATCTGTGCTTTGTTGTGCTTCCTGATGACAACCGTGTTATTGGACACTCCAGGCTTAGGAGGAAGAGGCAGAAAGGAAGCAGTAAGCATGTACTAGTAAACAAACTAGCAAAAATGATTATTTGAAACTTACAGGAGCCCTGATTCTTTGGTAGGAGTAGTTGAATGTCAGTGTAGGCATTCATTGTCTGAATGTAAAATTCACAGGTGTGTGGGAGTGTATGCATGCACGGTAGTCTTACTAATTGAAATTAATTTTGTTACATTAAGATCATGCAGTGTGTATAAAAGTATTATGCTTGAAATGCTTTAAATAAAAATACATTTTATTCAGTAAATTATAAATTAAAATTTGTTTCTCAAAACTATTGTTTTTTTTTAAGCTTATTTAGGCAAGGCCCACTTTACCTACTGTACCTGTATATGAACTATGTTTTGTTATAATAGCTCATCTTGTTTTACCTGTTGTACAGTGCTGGGGAATATGTTTTCCCTATATAAATCATTTTAATCGTTGCAAATGGTATGACAAGGTTCAGATGTGTTAAGAACTATAAGGAACCCCTTCTGCTACTACACAAGAACTAAGCTTGCTGAAATGCTTTAGGGGTGTTTAGGAGGTCTCCCTAATTCTTGTGTGATCAAAGTGCCTCTCATTATAATCAGCATTATGTAAGAGCTGCATTTTTGGATACAGATTATACATTGATGTTCATTTTCTTTTTTTTCCCCATCACACTTTCAAAAGGAATATTATGAATGAGACAGGAAGAATGTACAAATATCACTCATTCCCACTTCCGTTTTTCAATCCAATTTATTTTCACCTCCAAATTACAGCTCACACATCTAGCACACGGACCTTCCAGCGGTTGTTGTGGTCAACTTCAATGTACAGCAGGTAACAGACAATGCTTTTTTGAAAGATGACGAATTACATTTTCCAAATGTTATACAACTTTGTCCTCTATTTGGATTTTTAAGCGTGGATATAAGGCGAGAGGTACCCACGTTCTTCTTACTGTACTTAAACACTTACAATTGGTATAGATTATTATTTAAAAAAGTGAGGCTCTGACATTTTACCAGGCCCGAATGTTAGCTTTGGTTTTTTGTGTGTTTTTTTTTTAAAGGAGGGTCCTGGAATTTAATAGTTCTGTACACCCATCCTCCTTGTTGGAACAGGCAATACAACAGATCTTTTTTAGGGTAGTAAAGACTACCACTAACAAATGTGAACAAGGTGGTGGGCTCACAAATGGTGCACATTTTGAAAAATCACTGCCATTGTAAAAGGAAATAAATACATAGTACTAGGAGCCAATCACAGGTTAGCCCCCATGCAAGGGATGTAAGTTATTGCAGTACCCATTAAAAGTGCTTTTACAATGGCTGCTGACCGCTCCAGTTTTGAGAATGGAGCTTTAGATGCTAACTCACATGTGGGTGTGTGGCTGATTGAGAAGGGTAGATAAACTTGTTAAGTGTGTTCCCAACACAAGACGCTGGAAGGCCTATATATCCATTCATGTTTTCTACACTTAGCAGTTGCCTCCTAATTACATCCCATACAGTCAACACATATGTGACCGTTCGTTGGTAGCTGTAGTCAATCTGATTGTATAGCACATGGGTCGTCAACCTGGTCCCTACCGCCCACTAGTGGGCGTTTCAGGATTCCAGGTGGGCGGTAGAGATTTCGGAGGCTAAATCCTCTTTTTAAGAGGATTTCTCCTTTTGGGCGGGCGCGAGCGGCTCTGCATGCGCAAGTCTTCAGTGACCGGCAGGAGGAAGCGCTCCCTCCTGCCAGGCCACCTTCTGGACCCCCCGGCATGGCAGAGTTCTAATCAGTCGCGGCGAGGGAGCTCTAACCTCTCTGCTCTGCTCCCTCGCGCGATGTTTGCTGATGCCGCGGGAGCCGGAATATGACATCATATTCTGGCTCCGGCATCAGTAGACAGTCCGCGAGGGAGCAGAGCAGAGAGGTTAGAGCTCCCTCGCCGCGTCTGATTAGCCGCCCGCCGAAGTGAAGCCCCACTGGACCCCAGGGACAGATCCACACCAGCTCTCCAGGTAGGGAGGCTGGGTGGACATTTAATATTAATAATGTGTGTGCGAGAGTCTGAGTGTGTGTGTGAGTCTGTATGTGTGTGTGTGTGTGTCTGTGTGTGTGTGTGCGAGAGTCTGTATGTGTGTGTGTGTGTGTGTGTGTGTGCAGTCTGTGTGTGTGTGTGTGTGTGCAGAGTCTGTGTGTGTGTGTGTGTGTGTGTGTGCGAGAGTCTGTGTGTGTGTGTGTGTGTGTGTGTGCGAGAGTCTGTGTGTGTGAGAGTCTGTGTGTGTGTGTAGAGTCTGTGTGTGTGTGTCATGAGAGTCTGTGGCCAATGTGTGTCGCGAGGAGTCTGTGTGTGTGTGTGCGAGTCTGTGTGTGTGTGGAGTCCATGTGTCTTGTGAGAGTCTGTGTGTGTGTGAGAGTCTGTGTGTGTGTGTGCTGAGGGGGGTCTGTGTGTGTCTGTGTGTGTGTCTTGTGAGAGTCTGTGTGAGAGAGTCTGTGTGTGTGCCGTGGGAGTCTGTAGTATGTATGCGTCCTGTAGTAAAGTGGCCAGGAGTCTGTGTCGCGTGTGAGTACAATGCGTGTGAGTCTGTGTGCGTGTGAGTCTGTGTGCGTGTGAGTCTGTGTGTGAGTGTGAGTCTGTGTGCGTGTGAGTCTGTGTGCGTGTGAGTCTGTGCGTGGAAGTCTGACCAACGTGTGTGTGTGTGTGTGTGTGTGTGTGTGTGTGTGTGTGTGTGTGTGTGTGTGTGTGTGTGTGTGTGTGTGTGTGTGTGTGAGTCTGTGTGTGTGTGAGTCTGTGTGTGTGTGAGTCTGTGTGTGTGTGAGTCTGTGTGTGTGTGAGTCTGTGTGAGTGTGTGTGTGAGTGTGTGTGTGAGTGTGTATGTGTGAGTGTGTGTATGTGTGAGTCTGTATATGTGTGAGTGTCTAAGTGCATGTGTGAGTATGTGTATATTTGTGTGCATGTGTTTCTATGTGAGTGTGTGTCTGTAAGTGTATGTGTGTGTGTGTGTGTCTGTGAGCAGAGTACTTGTAGAATAGAAGAAAGAAGGTGCAGAGTACTCGTAGAATAGGAGAAAGAAGGAGTAGAGTACTTCTAGAATAGGAGAAAGAAGGAGTAGAGTACTTGTAAAAAAGGAGAAGGAAAGAAAAGGAAAAGGAGAGAATTGTTGTTGACTAATAATAGTAAGTGGGCTACCTAGCTCAGCCTTCCTACTGGGCATTGCTATAAGTAAGGTTAAAAAATAGAAAAAAGGGGAAAAAAGGTGGGGAGGGGAATTGAAGAGGGAGAGGAGGGGAGCTGACGCACAGATGAGAAATCATTTTATGAGCAAACAAAGAAGTCTTCTGATTATCACCGAAAGAGGAGACCTTTGTTTGTTCCTTACGAAAATCGAAACAGATATCAAATATTTAGTCTCGCAGCATCAGCCTCAAGTATCTCATTAATCACTAGTAAATGTAATTTCAATCTACTTTATTGCTTCCTCATTAAACTTTATAAAGTTAAAAACATTATAAACATGCATAAAGTAGAAATAAAAAGATAAATGTACGTACATTTTTTTTTTTTTAACAACCTCCTTTCTATAAAAATATTCCGCGCTTGCTTGGTGGGCGGTAAGGAAATTTTTCCATCAAGAAAGATGCATTAGTGGGCAGTAAGTGGAAAAAGGTTGACTACCACTGGTATAGAAGTTAAAAGGTAAAGCTTTTGCTGAAAAATGGTCAATTACAATTACATTTTCCAAATGTTACACATATGTGTATTTGGCTCTAAAAAGCTGGATCAATGAATGCATGATAGACAGCATCAGCACTCTGTTACTGCAGCTCCACAGAAGCCTGGTGTGGTTCAGCTGCCAATAAGGAGGGCATAGTGCCCCATCAGGACCTGGGTGTGCCCCTCCACCTACTAAGAACAGTGTCAGAGTACTCAAAGCATTATAACCACTAGAGCAGGCTGTAGTGGTTCTGAAGCTTGGAGTAACCCTTTAACTAAAAAGAATGGAGATTTAACAGCTTAGGGCAAAAGTTTTATGAAACGAACTGCGCAAGATTGGATGAAGGAGGTGGTATTTTAATAGAATACATGCCCTCCTTGTGGGAAAGTGCCATACAAAATTTTGTATGGGCAGAGGGAAAGTACAGACAGCCTCTTTGATGAACCCGAAAAAAAAGGGGTGGGCTCAACACTGTTAAAATGTTTGAAAATCTGTGCCTAAAGCATGCAGTGCCTAAAATAGCAGTCTAAATTATCCAAGAAATACAGGTTGTTATGGCCCTTAACATTCACCATAAACGTCTTTTCACAGACATTGCTTGCCAACCGCAGCATTTACAGTTTATAGAAGGGAGGCATAGATGTAAACTCACATCAGTGTGGCAGTGATTGATTTCAGAATCACTGCAATAGAATCTCCTTAAAGAGAATCTGACAAATGCTTATGTTGTGGACAACAATGCCATCTTCATTAACTTTAATCTATACAAGGTCCACTGCAAAATCACCAGCAAATTAACGGATTAAAAGATATGCAGCAAAAGATTCTCTTACAATGTCTGGAAAAAGACAAAGATTCAATGTAAAAAAAAAGACAAAAAAAAAAAATTAATGTCACTTCACAAATCCTAAAATCAGAGTCGCCAGATTACTTTGATCTCAGCCACTCATATTCTATATTTGTAGCCTTTACCACTATGCTGGCCTAGCAGTATTCACAAGGGGGAAATTAGAAATAAAACATTTGACACGTTGTTTAGCATACATGAAATATTCTTTCTTCACTGTGTGACAGAAAGAATGTATATGTTTTGGGCTTTTTTTTTTGCATAGTTAAATATCTTTTTTTGGGGAGGAGATAACGGACAAGTGACAAAAAAAAAAAAAAAATTATTAGCAGCACATGGCTACTGTCTAATAGTGAAGTATAATGTTGACAAGAACTGTAGAAGGTTAACCCCTTAAGGACCAAACTTCTGGAATAAAAGGGAATCATGACATGTCACACATGGCATGTGTCCTTAAGGGGTTAATAAAAGAACAGCCTCTGCTGAAAAGTAGTTACTGCTTGCTGAAATAGCTTCACACACCAGTGCGAATTGCCACATATTTAGCAGTAAATCCTGAATAGGAGTGGGGCTCCCACTATCTAATGAATGCTCTTTGATAATAGCAAAGGAGGCATTATACACTTGAGTCTGAAGGCATGATTTGGATAATTTAGTTTGGAAAGCATGAATTCAGATGGCAAATTGCCAAGATGTGAGCACCAAACGTTAAATGAGTTCTCAAGGAGGATAGGCAAAAAAATAAATAAAATAAACATAAGTTATTCATTAAATTGTGAATAGCAAATGTTCGGTTATAACAGCAAAATAGGAAAAATAAATAAATAAATCTGAGTTTTCTCCAGCTCATCTAATTAACCCCTTAAAGACACATGATGGAAATATTCCGTCATGATTCCCTTTTATTCCAGAAGTTGTGTCCTTAAGGGGTTAAACAAACTTTGCAATTACAAGGCCAATTTTCAGATTTAGGAATAACCAGATTTGTCTATTAAAAAAAAGGGCAGAAATAATGCTATAGTGTCTATTTCTATTTTAAATCTTTCAGCTTTTCATTGACCGTCCTTTTATCACATGATTATAAGCTGGAATATGTAGACAAGAAAATATAGAACAGAGGAAAAAAAAAAAAAAAAAAGATGTTGCTGAAAAATTATTTATGGGCAGAGTTCGACTATTCAAATGCAATAAAGGATTGTGTTCCAGCTGGCAGATTTAGTTGCAACAAGTGTTATTTAACCAAAGTACATGAACCTGCACCTTTCATCCCAAGCTACACTGAAATCAAACACACAAACACTATACAATAAACAGTGAATTGGGAGCTGTGATAAAACTCCGGCAAATGATTGACAGAGGGATAAAAATCAGCAGACTTTACCCGAGATCCCCCGCCCATCCAACACTCCTGGAGGTGATACTAATGTACAAGGTGCAGAGGATGGTAATTAGTCTTGTGACTTGAAAGGTAATGCAGGGGTGAAGGGCTAATTTTCAGAACTATGACACCAATAATATTTCAGATCCCTGCAATAAAAATGCTAATTTTGCCACTGAAGAGCAGAGATATGACAGACAGACAAGAAGTCAAAACCTTCTTTTACAATAATGAATGGAGCTAGATTTTTATAACAGATTTGTCACGAATATTCACTTTAAAAATAAAAAAAATATTTTAAGTTAAAAGTTTGAGGACTACAATGTGTTTGATGTGTGAACACAGTGAAGGTAATGAGCAGAGCTAGAACATTATTCTAAGAATTATAATGCAGTGGTTTAATGAAAGTAAAACATTGTTCATTTAAAGCATTTAAGCAAATGGTTATTTAAGCAGGTACTTGGGGAAGACTAAAAGAACTTGACCAAATGTTCCATATATAGGAATAAAGTATATAAACAAGCTTGGTGATGTAATCTAGACTTGATATATGGTTTACACAAGAAATATTATCAAACCT